>CM076578.1:536012998-536756644 GCA_034641835.2 Pinus albicaulis | reverse complement strand
TGGGCGGAAACGTGAAGCTAGGTTACACTTTTGTGAGAATCGGGGTCCGAAAAATTTTTTCAGCAATAGTTCGGCCGAACATTTTCTAAAGTTCAGCCGAACTCTGTAATAGTTCGGCCGAACTTTCTTAGAAAGTTCGGCCGAACTCCTGATTCCGTTTATATTGACGGCACACTGACGGCGCAGACAAACAAAATTTTTGCCAAAGATTGGAAAACCGACAACAAAATTTCGGCCGAACTATGACTTCGGCCGAACTTTTACTTTTAAAATAGTTTGGTCGAACTATTTTCTATAAATAAATCACCCGCGAAGGTTTGTGGTTTACCGTTTTCATTGTTCGCGCGTTTTCATTGTGGTTTACCGTTTTCACTCTGTTCGCGTTGTTGCTCCTCCCGGCCGCACTAGTGCTCCTGCCGTCCGCGCTCGTCGACTGCATTGGGTAAGTTACTCTCCATCCGCGCTCGAAAATTTTTTGTGCTGTGAATTAAAAAAATGTTTGTGTATTTTTATGTTGTGTATTAAAATTTTGGTGTTGTGTATTAAAATTTTTCTAGAGCCACAATAGGTATAACTAAATATCCTTATAGGCTAAAATCAATCCATTTTGTTGGAGAGACAGAAGATTTAATCACACAAATAACACGAATAATTCACACGAACAATGAGCTGCTGCTCTTCAATTAATCACAAAACTCTGAATCATAAAACTCTCTTACTCTCTTGAAAACAATGAACCCATGACGGGTATTTAATCTAATTGACATGCAAACACTCTCACACATAACTGGACTTAATCAACTGTCTAACTCGCTCACCAAGTATAACTGAAACTCAACTCAACTAACTCCACTTAACTGTTTGTCTAAATTCTGCATGAGGAAGTAATTATATATTTTAACACTCCCCCTTAATTACGACCTCTAAACTAAAACATAACTCATGACAACTCAAACATGCCTGCTGGTCTATGTCTCAGCTAGGCTTACAACTCCCAATTTTCTTTTGTGAAACTCAAACAAATCTACTGCTAATGGCTTTGTAAAGATATCAGTCAATTGATCACTAGTTCTACAAGGCTTCAAGTGAACTTCTCCATTGCTCACAAGTTCTCGAATAAAGTGATATCTAGTATCAATATGCTTGCTCTTTTGATGAAACACACTATTCTTGGATAGTGCAATCGCTGATGTGTTGTCACAGTATATTGCTGTTGATCCTTGTTGTTTCTGCTTGAGTCCATCCAATACTCTTCTTAACCATACTGCTTGACATGCTGCTGAAGTCGCTGCTACATATTCTGCTTCTGCTGATGATAATGTCACAATAGGCTGATTTTTAGATGCCCATGCTATCACACCTGAACCGAGATGGAACACATAACCGGATGTGCTTTTCCGATCATCCAAACTTCCTGCAAAATCACTATCTGTATATCCAATCAATTATTTATTTTCTGTACTTGCATACATTATGCCATAATCTCTCATTCCTACTATGTATCTCAGAATTCTTTTTCCAACACTCCAATGTGTGTCTTTTGGAGTCTCCATGAATCTGGAAATCAGACTCACTTCCTGCATAATATCTGGTCTTGTAGCTGTGAGATACATGAGGCTGCCAACCAATCTTTTGAATAGAGTTGGATTGACATCTGCCCCTTCATCATCCTTACTCAACTTTGTACCTATTGCAACTGGTGTAGGTACAGGTTTGGAATTATCCATCCTGAATCTTTTCAGCAAATCTGTTGCATACTTATTTTGACAAATAAAAATGCCTTTTTCAGATTGCTCAACTTCAATGCCAAGAAAATATTTCATGAGACCCAGATCTGTCATCTCAAATTATTTCATCATGGCTACTTTAAATTCATCTATTTCAAGATCACCTGTAAAAATCATATCATCAACATATAAGAAAACTATCAAAATCTGTCCATGCTCATTTACCTTTGTGTATAGGGTAGGCTCAATGCTGCTTCTGCAAAATCCATTCTTGATCATATAACTGTTGATTCTACTATACCATGCTCTAGGTGCTTGCTTCAGTCCATAGAGCGCTTTCTTCAATCTGTAAACTTTATCTTCTTGTCCTTCAACTTCATAAACTGGAGGCTGCTGCACATATATTTCTTCTTCTAGAATTCCATTCAAGAAGGCTGATTTGACATCCATCTGATACACTTTCCACTTGTTCTGAGCTGTTGTCGCTAGAACTGCTCGTACAGTATCCAATCTGGCTACCGGAGAAAAAGTTTCTCCAAAGTCTATTCCCGGTTGCTGCGAGAATCCTTTAGCTACAAGTCTTGCTTTAAATCTGTCAATCTCACCTTTCTCATTCACTTTAGTCTTGTACACCCACTTCACACCAATGATATTTTTATCTTTTGGTAAATCAACCAAATCCCATGTATCATTCTTTTCAATTGAATTCATCTCTTCATCCATGGCTTGCACCCAATTGTCATCTCTGATTGCTTCTTCAAAGGAAGAAGGTTGGAATGCCAACAATGCAAAATTTGAACTAACATCCAAATCATCATAAATATCTTTCAGACTTCTCATCTTTTTCTTACCTGATTCGCTACTTGGAGAATTCTGATCTGTGGATCTGCTTGAAGATCCATGCTGCTCTGAAAATCTGGGAGTCCTTGCTGGTGTGACTCTGTTTGGTGTCTCCTCTTTTGGTTCTTGTTGTTCCTCTTCTTCTACAATATCATCCTCCATCAATGGTGTTTGAGCATCGGTTAGTGTGTCTACAGTCCCATTCCATGACTCTTCTTCTTTGAACACAACATCTCTGCTAATGATTGTCTTCATTGTGACAGGGTTATACAGTTTGTAAGCTTTTGACTGCTCACTATAACCAGTAAATATACATTTTTCACTTTGATCATCTAATTTGCCTCTTATTTTCTTAGGCACATGTGCATAGGCTACACATCCAAAAACTCCGAAATGAGATACACTGCAAGACATACCTGACCATGCTGCTTCTGGAACTCTGTTCATCACGCTCTTTGTAGGAGATCTGTTTATCACATAAACAGCACATGCAACTGCTTCTGCCCAATACTCGTTAGAAAAATGTCTGGCTTTCAACATGCTCCTTGTCATGTTCATGATTGTTTGATTCTTCCTCTCTGCTAGACCATTCTTCTGTGGTGTGTATCTGGTTGTAAACTGTCTTCTGATTCCATGTTGTTTGCAGTACTCATGGAATGCCTTCGAATCGTATTCTCCACCACGATTCGATCTCAATACCTTGATCTGTTGATCACTTTGGTTCTCCACCAAAGCTTTGAATTCTTTGAACTTTGCAAAATTTTCAGACTTCTGCTTCAAAAAGTAAACCGAAGTCTTCCTACTATAATCATCAATAAAGGTGAGGAAGTAACAACTTCCACCAATCGACTGTGTCCTCATAGGTCCACACAAGTCGGTATGCACCAATTCAAGTGGTTTCTTTGCTCTGTAAGAAACTCCTTTCAGAAAACTTTCACGGTGTTGCTTGCCTAAGATGCAACACTCACATGTGCTAGCAGGTTCTTTGATGGGAGGTAGACCTCTCACCATCTGTTTCTGCTGCAATAATTTTAAACCGGAAAAATGAAAGTGTCCAAACCGAAAGTGCCATAACCAGTATGCATCAGAACATGCAGTTGTAAAAGAACTAACCTGATCATTGTAGTTCATAATGAGAGGAAAGAGTCTGTTCCTCGTCATCTGCACCTTTGTAATCAGCTGCTTGCTTGGGGATTTGTCGTAAATAACACATTGTTTCCCCTGAAATATAACTTTGTATCCTTTTTGCATCAGTTGGCCAACACTAATCAAATTGTGTTTGAGCCCAGGGACATAGTATACCTCTGATATGGTCTTTGGCTCCCCCTGATTGGTCACAATTTTGACCACTCCTCTGCCATCTACAGCCACAGTCTTGTCAGTACCCAACTTGACCTCTGTATGCACTGTGACATCCAAATTAGCAACCAAATCCTTGTTGCCTGTCATGTGGTTACTGTAACCACTGTCTAATAGCCAGACCTTATCAGATGGTGCATGCATGGTGTTGCATGCGAGAAACATAGAATCAGTATTTTCTGTACTGACATTAGCTCTCTGATTGCCTTGATCTGCAATCTTCTTCCTACAATCACGAGCATAATGCCAAATCTATTGCAGTAAAAGCACTTTACCTTTGATTTGTCAGACCTTTGATTATTATGAAAGCTTCTGTTGCTGCTACTTCCACGTTGATGCTCATGATCATCTCGGCCATCTCTGTGACCGCCATAGTTGCTGCCTCGTCCTCTGCCTCTCGTTCGACTTCTACCTCGACCTCTTCAAATATAGACTTGACTTTGGAAGGCAGTTTCCAAAGTGGAATCCTTATTTCTGTCTATCCTTGCTTCATGCGATAGAAGGGATCCCATTAACTCATCAATTGTGAGTGTTTCCAAGTCCTTTGCTTCTTCTATGGCTGCTACCACCACATCAAATTTGGTAGACGGGGATCGAAGAACCTTCTCGATCACTGTTTGATCTTTAATATCTTCGCCATAGATTTTTAACTGATTGACGACAGATATGACCCTATTCATGAAGGAATCAATGTCCTCTGTCTCCTTCATCTGTAGACTTTCAAAGTCTCTCCTGGTGTTCTGCAATTTAACAATGTTAACTTTAGCCATACCTTGATAGCTTGTCGCCAAGGTGTCCCATGCCTCCTTTGCTGACGAGGTTATCATGATCTTCTGGAACACGGCTCGATCTACTCCCTGCTGGATCAGAAGCAATGCTTGCGCATTCTTCCGCTTATCTTTCTTCCACTGTTCCCTCTCTGCATTACTGAGGGCTCGTTCTTCTGCATCATCTTTAGGTTCTGCAAACCCATACTTAACATGATCCCAGACATCATGCGCTTTGAGCATAGTCTCCATTTTAATAGCCCACATATCGTAGTCTTTCCCATTGAAAAATGGAATTTGTGGCTGAAAATTTGATGTGGCCATCTTGCCTCAAAAAAAATCGTCTCTGACAAAAAACCCTAAATTTCTCCTCTCTTTTTTTTTTTGTAAAAACTTTGCCAAGCTCCCTTTTTTTTTTAAAAATCTCTTTCAATAAAACACCAAGTCCTCCTTTTTGTTTTTTATAATAAATATTTTATATAAAAAATTTATATATAAAAAAAAAAATCCTTCTTAAAAACCCTTCTCTTTAAAAACCTTTATGCGAAAATCCTTCCTTTTTGAGAGATCATAAACTACCGTTGAGAAGAAATTCCTTTTTAAAAATAAACTATGATGAGAGCGGACTTTTGAAAAACTGTTAAAAAAAACTTGTGAAAAAACTCACGTGCTATTGGAAATATCGCTTTTTTTTTTTTTTGGATAGCACCCACGTGATTATCAAAACGTTAAACTCTATACCTTTTGAAAAATTTCACGAGCCTGTGTTGTCGGCTTGTGCTCTGCTGCCGGCCGTTTATTTTTTTACTAAACCGGGTTCCGCACCCCGATCGAGGGAGAAGCTGCGGTCTAAACCCGATTTCTTACAATTTCGTAAGTGTGCCGAATGCCCGCAGCTCCTTTTGGGAGAGGGTGCGGTCGGGTCCGCAAGTAATGCACTAAAAACGTGCGGACCGCAGGTAATAATTTTTTTTTTTTTTGTAAAAAAAATTTCGGCCTTTTGCTTTTGGCCTGCTTACGGACTCTGCACGCCCACGGATCTCTAATCCTTCCTCAGCTCCGATACCAATTTGTTGGAGAGACAGAAGATTTAATCACACAAATAACACGAATAATTCACACGAACAATGAGCTGCTGCTCTTCAATTAATCACAAAACTCTGAATCATAAAACTCTCTTACTCTCTTGAAAACAATGAACCCATGACGAGTATTTAATCTAATTGACATGCAAACACTCTCACACATAACTGGACTTAATCAACTGTCTAACTCGCTCACCAAGTATAACTGAAACTCAACTCAACTAACTCCACTTAAATATTTGTCTAAATTCTGCATGAGGAAGTAATTATATATTTTAACACATTTAAACAGAAATGAATTGAGACAAAAATCAAAATTTCGAAACATGAACAAAACTCTTTTGTCACACATCAAGCTTGTGTCATGCTGTGCCAGTTCTCCTCTTCTGTTTGTGCTTTTTCGTTCTTTGAGACAACTCTCCAGCATTCTCAGATTCAATTGTGTTCCTCTTTCTGATGGATTCAGTTCCATCTGATTGAGATTCTGTTCCTCCAAATAATTGATGATTCGATGTCAAATTATCAGCTGGTGTCAAATTATCCTAAAAAGGATAATGGGAAAAATAGATGCCAAATATTAAAAAAAAAATCTTTTAAAAATGGTCTTGAGCATCTGTGTAGAAGTGAAACTTACTTTAAACTTAAATCCCTGCCTTTGCAAATCTGCTACAGCTTCCTTAGCTGCAGCATTCTATGCTTCCTTCTTGCGGCTGAAACTAGGAGGGGATTCATATTTTTTTCCATTGATTGTCACACTGCACTTAAATTGTGGAAGATGGTCAGATCCATCATTCACAATGTGGTAGACAGGCAATGAAAAAGATTTCTTCTGTGCATATTCTTGTAATCCGTTCTTAAAAAATTGAGCAGGAGGCACCCTATCAAGAAATGAAATGACAAGACAAAACAAACCAAATAAGTGAATGTTTTCCTGCTCTGACAAGAAGCCCCCTGCACTAAAAAACCTAACTATTGTTTCCCAAATTATCGCCTAATTTGTCTTCACTGCTGAACTTATATAGTTCCCTCCATGACCACCCTGGATATTAACGTTTTACTAGTTTTGACAATGTGTAACAAATCTGAAAACGCTCCAGTTAAGGCCTTAGTGGGGAGAGTATCAGATCTTTACCCACACAAAAGGATTCACATAAAACACACAAAAAATTGAGAAAACGCATACATTTGGGCGTTGTTAAGGAATCAAAGCATTATGATATGAATTAGTGGGGCAGAGCAATGACTCTCTAAATAACCATTACAACATCTTTTATACATCATAATTAAATAGTAAATTACTCCATTGCCCTCATATGTATGCATGCAATGC
This sequence comes from Pinus albicaulis, assembly GCA_034641835.2. Taxonomy (NCBI): domain Eukaryota; kingdom Viridiplantae; phylum Streptophyta; class Pinopsida; order Pinales; family Pinaceae; genus Pinus; species Pinus albicaulis. Next base: position 536,749,536 of record CM076578.1, on the reverse strand, counting down.
AGAGTTAATTAGAGTTCAGTTTATATTTGGAAAATTCTAATTTAGTGTATGTTTGCTTGTTTTTATATTTAGTAAATTAAGTGTTTATGGTTGGATCATTGTGAGATATATATGAAAATAAAAGGACCAAAAAACAGAAACTCAGTAATTATGTATGGAAAAAATTTTATGAATAGAAATTTGTTTTGTGTACATTTGTTCCATCCTCTCAGCCTTTCCATCGATTATCATGCTAGCACTTTGTAACAATGCTTCTAGATGACTCTGTGAGATCCACAACATTTTGATGTGGTAGCATCTAAGATCTCAACTCTGTAAAATTTTGAAGTTGTGTCTTCTTTGAATTTTGTTAGCATGGTGTTGGCATAGTGTTGTATAAGAAGGAAGAAAAATGCTTATTTGAAATTTTGATAGTAGAGGTTTCAATATATTTAAAATATTAAAAGGTATTTTTTTAATGAATACTATTAATTTATATAAAGATTGGAGTAAAATTAAAATTATTTAACAGTTTTTATATTATCATTCACAACAGTTCATTATAAACATATTTTATTGTTAATTTTATTTATAAATAATAAAATAATAATTATTTTGAAATTAAATATTTTTTTAATTATTATTTCGAAAAATTAAAAAATATTTGGTGTACTTTAAGAAGTAAGAGATTAGTCTGAATTTTTTACTATTTTTTTTATGTTTAAAAAACACGAAGAGTTTTCATAGATCAAATGTGAGTATATGATAGATAATATAAGAGAAATTGTTTTTCATTTTCAACTCTTTGAGTGTGGCAAATGTATCAAATGCTTCCATCTCACATTATTTTTGGAACTAACCAATAGTCTTGAACTAATATTATTTTTAATATTATCAATATACTGCAAAATGATTTCTTACTTTATACCTAATCATCTAGCCAAAAACTAACATCAAGGATGCTACTTTATCTTAAAGTTTAGAAACCTTGGTAATCTTTCTAGTCCCTAATATGCAAATTGTGATATTTTTGTAGAAATATTTAGATTTCCAATGATTTTATATTAGTTGAGATAATATTTTTGGCCATTTTTAAGGTAAAATAATGGTTTACTATAAAATTTTGGCAAATCATTTTAGAAAAAAAATGAAATTGGCTAATCTTTTTTTGGAAAAAGCATGGAAAATTAGCCCACCTACTAATATTAGCCCCTAAAATTTTTCTTGATGTCATCTCCTCTTGAGCCAAAGGTGGGGGCTTTGGCTATAGTTAAAAGCAATTTTTGTGAACCTCTTGGCTTCGATGTGGTTCAACTTCCTTCTTATACATAAAATGCCTAGTCATAACCAAGTTTTCAATGGGCTAAAGGCTTGCTTCAATAGGAAGATGTGAGAGGGAGTAGTTTGAGAGGGAGGGAAACTTGTTCTACCTCTAGAAACTCTCTTTGGAGACTCCCAACTACTCGCACTCTTGCCTGCAACATGCACTGACTAACTGGGTTGCATAGCACTACCACTAGGGAACTTGTTCTTACCTCTTTTGTTGGAAATATTTGCCTCCCTTCTTGACTGGAATGTTGGAAACCTGCTCTGTCTTGAAACCCTTTCTTGGAGTCTCTCTCTAGCTAGAATAGATTAAAAAGGGATGCTCCGGTCATCTATAAAAGATAAAATAATGAAGCATGACATATTAGTAATGCAAATTAGATATGCGTACCAATTATGTTCATATAACACAACAAATAGATGATTCAATACAAATGTCACATAGAAGTCATATTTATCTCATGGGACTTCAACTTAAATTATATATCTAGCATTACATTAAGATATAGGAGATAAATCAAAGAAGCATTTGAATGTAAATTAAACATGTGTAATAATTATGTCCTTTAGTTCAATAAATAGATAATAATTTGCAAATGCCATATCTAAGCTATATTTCATCTAAGTAGCTTTCAATTTAAACTTATATCTAATGTTAAATTAATTTAAAAGAATAACAGTAATCCAAACTTCAAAATAATATTTAGAGTTAGTATAAAATGTGACATAATTTTCCTGCATGGAAAAACATAGTTACCGAGAGTTCAAAACTCATGCATTTGAATAGAAAGTGGGTATACGAATGAGCAAGTAGATTTTTTCTAGAAATGAGGAAGTGAAGGTTGATAGAGAGCCACACAAAATTTCAAATTCATAACTTAACAAAATTGTTAGATCCTTTTAAAGAAAACATATTTAATCAACTTTCATTGAAATATATGATAAACTCAACCCAATTTTATGAAAAATAGTATACCATTTTTTACATAATACAAATGGATAAATTTTACTTAAGTATTGTTATAAAGATTTAACTACCCATCGAGAGATGGCCAAGTGATTGAGACAGGGCATCATCACAATAAAAAACCAAGTACAAATTGTAGTAATCCTAGAATCATGCTTTACATAAGGTAAAATTGGGGAACTCATGACTTGTACTATAGATAAAAAAAACATTTACCCTTACCAAAAAATATATGATAAAATTGACAAACTACATAAGCTTAAGCTTAAGGGGATATAATCCTTCTTGCCTTCCATATAGATAATGAAAATGATTGTTCCAAGTCTCATGTTGCTTCTCATGTTATTTTATAAACCTTGATTGGAAAGAAAAATAGGAGGGAAGAAATGTAAGAAATATGAAACATAATGAAACACAACGTAAGAAATAGAGAACATAATGAAACACACACATACATATCTCTAGACAATCAACACAATTATTTTCCTAGGAAATCCTTATATGGGAGACAAGCAACCCTAAAAATTAATGATGCTCTAGACTCCTTTTTCCCTAGGAAATCCTTATGGGAGAAAAACAACACTAAAATGTAAACATGCTCTACTCTCTCTTTTCTGGTATGGAAAATATTTGAGTACAAAGAAAGAGGTAATCTCTCTAGAGTTAGCTAAGACTTTTAGCGTGTAAGGTTGCTATAAAAACTTAACTTCATACATTTTTATCTCTAACTTCACACTCCTAGTTGTATTTTCAACTATGGAACAAAATACAATAACAAAAAATGGAACTCTTATTCCACGTGGCCAAGTATTTAACATAGCGTGATAGCCAACTAGGTGTAAGATTTGACTCTGTCAACCATTAACAAGGTTTTTGATTTTAGAACTTTTAGAGTCTTGTTAAAATTCCACATGTAGCTAGCTTGCCATGCATGAGTAATGGGGCTAAAATGTCATTCTCTCGTACCACGGTGGTCAACATGATAGGTTAACTTACTAAAGGCATAAATTTTGAATGAACTTCGTTTGATGTTTTTCTTGCACCATTGGATATGTCTTTAAGTGTAGAATAATGGTCAAGATTTCGGCACAAGGGATAATCGTTTGACCCCTAGAAATGTCATTTAATGCCTCAAAATGACTCCAAAAGGTTTTAGACCCCAATTCTCCACCCACCATTAAAATGACCCTACAAGTTGATTCTTTCAGTTTTTTCACTCTATAAGCATCAAAATATATGACAAATAATATAATTATCCAATCTAGATCATTATTTAATAATTTGTTATAATTATGAGTAAGATATACATCATGGAATTTAAATAAATAGTGTTAATTCATTGAACACCCTTGTACATGTTCCTTGTTGATACTTTGAAAGTAATACATTTTGAAAAATAATTTGTTTATGGATTCTATTTTCCACATTCTCTCAACCATATCAAAAACCTTCTTATAATATTTGAAACCTAAGGTCTTTCCCATACCGAAGTATGTTCTTTTAAAACATTTTTTCTTGGTGATATGGGTGATTTAGAAATGATTGGGAGAGCGAAATTCCTCATTTAATACATGTACAATATGTTTGGTTCATGCCACTAAGCCAAGAATTTTAAATTCAACTGAATTTTAATATAACCAACTAAATCTTGCAAAAAAAGAATAAAACAATTTATGTTAGGGTTGTGGATTCAGGCATTGAAACAACACACCATGATATTTCAAATTTAAAAATAATGGTTTGAGTCCTAGGTAGCTCAGAATCCTATTTGTTTTCAAAATAAGGATGCACTCCCAATTTATTCTCATGATTAGGTTGTAATCATGAGGCTCTCGCTCAAGAGTGGACCTTCCCAAAATATTTGACGTCTTGTCACAAACAAAACCATCAAACTGAAAACACATCATGCAAGAAACATAGCTCGTTGACATATCATTTTTCTCCTTCAAAGAAAAAAAAATTCACATCATGTGAATATCTCCATGTACTCTTACATATTGGTGTACAAAACCATCAACCAAACACAAGTCAACAAAACATGCCTCTTCAAACAACTGACTCTCAAGTCAAATAATAGAGCTCATGTACAAATTTCCATATTTGTTGCATTTAAGTGTGTCAACATAACTCTAATTTCAACATCTTGCTTCATGCAACATGCACCATACTTTGAATTTGCAAAGAAATTCATGAAACATCAAAATACATGCAAGGCCTTAATTGGATAAGAAATCTAACCCTCTGTTAGCAAACCATTTCAATGGCGCTTCTTTTAGCTGCACTTCATCATGTGAATCATCTTGACCCTCATCAATTATGGAATCCTCTTTTCCATTCTTGTCGTTATCTCTTTCCACCTTCTTCAAATGTTGTGGATGACTTGTTGGATACAAAGTCCAACACTTGTCCACAAGGTGACCTTTCTTATGGAAATGAGTAATAAACAATTGCATGTTATTTTCAACATCATTTTCCTTGTCCAATGGGCCTTTGACTTTTTTCCTCATTTATTTAGAAAGTTTCAATGTGCATGGATATCTTCTTCCAACATCTATAAACATTATGATTATTCAAACCACAAAAGGAACATGTGCAAGTTCTTCTATATATATTATGTGAATATTTACCATGTTTATCATAATCAAAAGCAATTTGATTAAAGGCAAATTTATACCTTGAACATTCACCATTGTCACCTTCTTGAGGAGGTGAATTTGATGAGGTAGTGGCTCTCCTCTGAATACTAGCAATGAATTCAATGACTAGATAGAGCTTTCAACATCCTCTTCTTTTACATTCTCATTAGCTCCATGTTTATTAACATCTTCTTGCAAAGTGGGGTCAAAATTTTCCATTCATCATGAACGCAAACTTCACAAGCTTGAGGTAATGAACACGAAATAAAATTCCTTCTTGGAACAGCTTCATGTGCCTCCTTGGCTTTGGAGTATTCTCCATCATGTATTTTAGTATATATAGAATAATTTATAAAAGAGAGCTTGTTATTCCTAGAAACATTTATTAACACAAACAAATGTAGCTCATAAATTTAGTAATTACTTGGCTATGATATAAAATTTTCTTATGTGAATGTGAAAAAGTTAATAGATGATAAAAGTACAAGAAAAACAAATAAGCTTTATTGGGTGAAGTGCTAAAAGATAGTAAACTTGGTTATAGTAGCGAGGACAATAGATCATTGAACAAACATTAACACAATCTTATTCTATGCATCACTAACTAGTTTCTCATCTACGATTGGACTAGAAACAAGTTTTATTCAAATATTAAAAAGAGGCACACCTATGCTATGATAATCATACCAATATAAAACTCAACTAACAACAACATGACATAAAACTAATTCCTGCAAACATCTTCAAAAACATGGAAAACTAGGAATTTTATGGCCATAAGATGAAATTGTCACTTTCAACATCAAATGAAAATAATGGTTTCATAGGAACACATTACAAAAGTGTCACATATTCCAAGACATATTGGCAAACTCTATTTATACTATTGTTCTAGGATTTGTTACAACCTTAACTCTGCACATTGAACAATAGTGCATGGTTTTTTGTATGCTTAACTCAACATCTTGATTATCCTTTGGTTAGGGTTCCATCATATTCTTGTTAAGAGTGTTTAATACACATTCACACAACTATTACTTATTGATAAATACGTACAAATTTATGCAAACGAATATATATATATATATATATATATATATATATATATATATATATATATATATATATATATATATATATATATATATATATATAATTTAATTGGTTTAGAATTTGTTGTAATTTTAACCATATACATTGAAAAATAAAGTGTATGGTTGATTGTAACTTTAACTCAACATCCATTAATACCTTTTCTTTTTAGAATTTCATTATATTTTTAATACCATATTAGTCTATTAGGGTTTTATATTTCATCATGGATTTATTTTTTTGGTGTTGTTATTTCAAATCAACATTGTTAGTATGCAAATTCAAATTTTACACATTACATCAAGTGTTCAATATCAATCTATTTTCTTTAATAGTTTCACAAAATTTCTGGATATAGAGTATATGTAAAAAAATGTCAATCTTAAATGTTAATTATGTTAATGTTTTAATAAAATGCTTATATTTAAAATAAATTTGGTCTCTATAGAACAATTTATAAAAGATAATGTACTATTTAAAGTAGAAAATACATTTAATAAGCACAAAAGATTCATTAGTTACTAGTGAATGGTTTACAATACAAAAAAATTCCATGTGAAGAAAAAAAAAACTCATAGATAATATAAGCACAAATGAAACAAAAAATATTTGTTGGGACAAATGATGAAAAAAAGTAGAATTGGTATATTGTTTTTAAACAAAAAAAATAAATCAATGAGAAATAACATAAGTTTATTCAATCAACCACTGATCGTATTGTTGTTCATGCTTAGATTTTAAACAAGCTTGGTGTGATAAACAAGTAGTATGTGATGAGGTTTACAACTAATGTGTGATTTGGTGTAGCATTAACTTTGATGATTGAATACTGATCTATATAGTTTATTGTGTTATCATCTAAAGTATTCTTATTTGAGGGTTTCAGAGTATTGATGTTATTGTTCCAATGAGTTTTGGTCTTCTACTATTGCTTCGTGGTTTTCATGGCCTAAAAACATGTAGCTTTTTAGCTATTATTCTAGATGTTCACAAGAATCATTTGGTAGTGGTTTAATGTTTTTTCACAATAATTTAAACAACATGATCAACTAAAAAAATTATGGGCATAAGATGAAATGACCACTTTCAAAGACAATGACATTAGTAGTTACACATGAAAATATTTAGAAACATATCACACTAAAGGAAAATGAGACTTAATGCATAAGAGCCTACCAAATAGGGAAAATCATATATTCAATTCAGAGATACTCTAATCACCAACAAATATAATATGCTTTAGTGTATTTTAACAAAATACTTTCTTATATCTAAAACAAATTTAGCATGTATAGAATAGTTTATAAAAGAGAGTTTGCTATTCATAGCAACATTTATCAGCACAAACAAATGTAGTTCATAAAGTTTGTAATTACTTGGCTATGATATAGAATTTTCTTATGTGAATGTAAAAAACCTAATAGATGATAAAAGCAGAAGAAAAACAAATAAGCTTGATTGGTCAAAGTGCTAAAATATAGTAGACTTGGTTATAGTAGCCAAGACAATATATCATTGAACAAACAATAACATAATCTTATTCAATGCATCACTAACTAGTTTCTCATCTAAGCTTGGACTATAAACAAGTTTCACTGCATCAACTATTAAAAAGAGGCACACCTAGGATATGATACTCAAACCAATAAAAACCTCAACTAACAAAAACATGACATAGAATAAATTCCTTCACACATATTCAAAAAACAGGGACAACTAGGAATTTTATGGCCATAAGATGAAATGGTCACTTTCAAAATCAAATGACAATAATGTTTCATAGGAACACATTACAAATTTTATGAAACCAACTCACAAAATAGAAGAAAAGATAGATCAACGGTTTAGAAATCAACCTCTTCAAGGGGGAAACCTCCTTTACATTACATAAATGAACAATTCTAGGATGATAGAAATGATAAAACCTCCTTTCTATATATAGGAGTCCAATAGGTCACAATATAATCCTAGCCCACATAACAATAACAATGTAAGGGCACAACAATAACAATAGTAGGCCTCTATGGGGCACAACAATAACAATAAGGGGGTTACACTAACAATAACAATAATTTTTCGCGAAGGTAAATCTCTGCTCCTCTGCGTGCCTGCGGTTAGGTCAGCGACGCTGCCTGGCCTGTTCCGCCGCCATGGGCGAGCCAGGGGGTGCGGAGCCCTCTCCCACCCCTCCTTCTTCTTCAGCCGAGGCATTCTGAAGCCTGCTTTCACAAAAAAGAAAGAAACGTGCCCTTCCCGAAGTGCCGAAGTTCATCAAAAAGCTTGATGAAATTCCAGAAATTTCACTGCCTGAAGACCAACCGATCAAAATCGCTCTAGCTTTAGCTGACAGAGGTCTCGTGGGGCAATTTATGGGGCGATGGCCATCTTCAAAAGCGACTGATGAATGGGTTCAACGAAACTGGAGGCCCCTGCTGCCCAACAACGTGATAAGTTATGCTGTAGGTAGAGGTTTTTTCATCTTTGAATTCACTACCAAGGAGGACCGAGATCTGGTTTTCAGAAACGGTCCTTATTTCATGGGAAATCAAGGTCTCTTCCTGAACAAATGGACCCCCGATTTCGACCCTTCAGTAGATGTCCCAAAGGAGGTTCCTGTCTGGGTCCGTCTCCCCAATCTTCCAATACACTGCTGGAGCTACCAATCCCTGCAAAAGATAGGAAACGTATTGGGCAGATTCATCGACAAAGCTGATAACAAGGGCCAATACACCTGCGCAAGAATCTGCGTGGAAGTCGACTTGGAAGCTGGTCTGCCGGAGGCCATCAAACTTAAAGTTGGAGACTGGCACCACTTCCAGAAGCTTGACTACGAGCAACTGCCCTTTAAGTGCAGAATCTGTCACGAACATGGTCACTTTCAACGGAACTGCCCCAAAGCCCCATCAGGAGATAAGGTGGAAGAAGAAGGATGGAAAGAAATAAAAAAGGGCAAGGTAGTCTCAAAGCCCAACGAGCAGAAACAATCAGGGCCAATGGGGAAACCCCAGACCAGTACCAAGACCATACCAGATTCAAATGAAGGCCCCTCCTTAGGTGAAAAGGAGGATGTCTCAGAGAACCATGAAGAAACTGAAGATCAGTCGAAGAAAGTGAAAGAAACCGAAGAAGGAACAAATGCTCCACTAACTGAGGCTGGTCAAGGGGGATTCGAAGGCAATGACCAGCACATTAATCTTGCCTCTGACTCAGGGGGAGAATCAGAAGAAAGAGACTCCGAATCAGACAGCTCACAAATCACTCCTATCAAATCGACCAGGGGCCGGAAATCCAAGAAGAAACAGAGAGAGGAGAAAACCTATCTGGATGTCCTCCAAGGCTCCCAGAAGACTCTCAAAGGAATGATGAACACCAGATCTGGGCGCAAGCAAAACAGGGCTCCAAAAGGAGCCGACCCTTCCCAATCCAGTAAATAATGAAGTACGTCTCCTGGAACTGCAGAGGATTAGGTAGCAGGCTGAAAGAAGATGCCTTGAAAGACATTGTGAAGTTGCATACACCTGAAATCCTTCTCATCCAGGAGACAAAGCTGGAGGACGCTCTTCTCCTACATTCCAGCAAAAAATTTTGGCGCAAAGGCCCCGGTATAGCTGTCAGTGCTAGAGGAGCATCTGGTGGGATTGCCTCTTTCTGGGACAGCTCCAAATATGACCTTACTCGTGAAGAAAGCTGCCATTACTGGATCTTCACTCAGCTCCTCCACAAAGACTCTGGTCAACAAGTAAGTATGTTCAACCTATATGCTCCAGTATCTCCAACGGAGAAAAAAACTTGCTGGGACTCGCTCCATTCCTTTTTATTGTTGCACAATCCGGAAAACATCATTATTGCAGGGGATCTAAACGTTACACTTGCCTCTGAAGAGAAAAAAGGGGGTTCTCCGGTAAGGGACCCAACTAGAGAATGGGTAGAAGACATTATGATCGGCTGGGATCTGGAGGATATCAAGCCCTCAGCTGGAAAATACACTTGGTCTAACAAAAGGTTGGGTCCCAACCACATAGCTGCTCGTTTGGACAGATTCCTCGTCCAAAACTCCTTCCTTACTAGTGGATTAATGGCCTCTTCCAAGATCCTTCCTAACTGCACTTCCGATCATAAACCCATTAGTCTCGAGCTCTCCGTGGATGGTTCTCTTGGCCCCATTCCCTTTAGATTTAGCTCTTTGTGGCTGCAACAAGAGGGTTTTAATGAGGTTGTATCTGTAGCCTGGAATCAGCAAGTATTGGGATCCCCGTTCTTTGTGTGGGAAGAAAAGCTACGGATTCTTAAGAGAAAGCTCAAGGAGTGGGCTAAATCTTTGAAAACTCCAGCTGCCAAGAGAAAAGAGTCCTTAGAAAATCTTGCTGCCCTTCAATCGACGATGGAGGATTCTGCTGTAACCCAATGTCTACTTCAAAAAGAAGTTGAGTTACAAAAAGCCCTCCATAAAGCTAGCAAGGATGAAGAGGAGTATTGGAGACAAAAATCCAGAAACTTATGGTTACAGGCAGAAGACAAAAACACCAGTTTCTTCCATAAGCATGCCGAAGCTCGCAAGCAATTCAAAAATGTATCTGAAATCCGCTCCCAAGATACTGTGGTCAAAGATTTTGAAGGCATCAAGAGAGTAGCCTTCTCTTTTTTTAAAGAGCTTTATACAGCGCCTGCTGATACTCCTATTGATCCCCAGTCCTATCCAATTGATCTTATCCCACTCTGTGTCCAAGATTCTGTTAACAATATGCTGTCTGCTCCGATTAGCATGGAAGAGCTCAAGCAAGCTTTGGATAGCATGGAGCCGGATAAGGCGCCTGGGCCTGATGGGTTCACAGCAAGGTTTTATCAGTCTTGCTGGTCCATTATCAATAAAGACCTCCTGAGAATGATCAGGAAATCTCAATACTGCTCAAAGATAGGAGGCAGTACCAACTCAGCCTTCCTTGCTTTGCTTCCGAAAGAGAAAGGAGCATCAGATTTCAGCAGATTTCGTCCCATTTCGCTGTGTAATACTAGCTATAAACTGATTACCAAAATTATATCCATCCGACTCAAGAATATTCTGCCGGACATCATCCCGGAGAACCAAGGAGGATTCATCAAAGGGAGCAAGATTCTGGATAATATTGTATTGGTTCAAGAGGCAGTTCACTCAAGTTGCCATCGAAAAGAGAAAGGAATGGTGATAAAACTCGATCTGGCCAATGCATTTGACAGAGTGAGACATGACTTCCTGTTCACTGTTATGAAGAAAATGGGCTTCTCAACATCCTTTATAAATTGGGTGAAAGCCTGCATTGCCTCTCCCTGGATTGCGCCGTTGGTGAATGGACGTTCTACTGATTTTTTTCAAGCCTCTAGGGGTTTGAGACAAGGCTGCCCGCTGTCCCCTCTTCTCTATGCTATCCAAGCCTCAGTACTCAGTTTCCAGCTAGACTTTTGTCAACAAGCCCATGCACTACCTGGCCTCAGAATGGTGCACAATGTCAAAGATATAAACCATGCCCAATTTGCCAATGATACTCTGCTGCTTGGAGGAGCGAGCATCAACTCGGCCAGATCTTTTAAGCAAGAGTTGGACACTTATAAGGAAGTCTCAGGCAGCAAGATAAACTACTTAAAAAGTATAATATACGGCTGGAACTGCTCAGTCAAAGATCTGGCTGACATAGCTAGGCTCCTTGAAATGAAAGTTTGCCAGACTTGGGAGTCCTTCAAATATCTTGGGATTCCAATCTTCAAATCCATTCCTAAAGTGGCCCACTGGACGCCCCTCTTAGACAAGCTTAAACTCATAATACAAGCCTGGGGAGCCTCCTGGCTGAACACTGCTGGGAAAATAATTCTAATGAAATCTGTTCTTACAAGTATGCCTCTGTTTCAGCACTCCATTCTGCTGGCTCCCAAATCCTTCCTCAGTAAAATGAATAGTATCCTGAGGAGATTCCTATGGGAAGGGGGGAAAAATAATGAAAGAAGACTTCATTTAGTTAATTGGGTCACCATTAAAAAACCTTTCCTGGAAGGAGGTCTTCAATTGAGAGATTTGGCTGCACAAAATCTCGCTCTTGGCTCCAAAATTCTGTGGAACATGGTAGCTGGGAAAGCTAGCTGGAGTAAGAAAGTCCTGTGGAAGAAATATTTTCAAGGCCAGTGCTTGAGATGTTTGGATCAGCCACCAAAAACCACCAAAGGCTCCCCAGTTTTCAAGCTTTGTCTAGCTGCTCTGAAGCATTTCAGATCCGATCTCTACTGGATCCCTGGTAATGGGAAAAAAATCAGAATCTGGGAAGACCAGATACTTGGAAATCAGCCATTGAATCACAGTGAAGGCCTTGCAAATATTAAATCTTGGCTGCAGTCCAACAATCTGGAAACTCTTTGGGACATATCCACCTGGACGGAGGATTCTAGCAGAATGTGGGTCAGCTGGAACCTGGGAGAAGTTCCTCATCGAATGCAAAATGAAGCTAAGTTACTGCTAGACAGGCTCCAAGGAAAATCCCCTACTTCAGCAAAAGCTAAGGACAAAAGAGGGTGGGGCTCTCATTCTGGCTCTTTCACGGTCTCTGAAGGTTACAAAAGCTTGAGTGCTGTTCCTAATGTACCCCCTGACCCAACGCAATGGAAGTATATTTGGGCCTTCCCATCGCTTCCAAAAATAGACTTCTTCTGCTGGACGATGGCTCACAACAGCATCCTTACTCAAGACAATCTGAGAAAGCGTGGAATGGAAGGGCCTTCCAGATGCCCTTTGTGTAAGTCAGAGGAAGAAACAGCTACCCACCTGATGTTGCTGTGCCCCTTTGCCAAAGATGTTTGGAAGGGGGTTCTGAATTCAAGAGCTGACAGAGTAGAGCTGCCAAAAAACATTCCCAATCTCCTTCACGAGTGGATCAAGTTATCCTCGTTCAACCTCAAAAATAAAAACCTTCTCAAGACCGCTTGGATGTGGATCCCTAAATACATCTGCTGGAAGTTATGGTTGGAAAGAAATAACAGATTGTTCAGGGGTGAAAGCTGCACTACAAACAACATTATTGCCAAAATTAAAGCACTCTTGGGTGAGACTTTGGATGCTAATCCGGCTCTAAGGAATGAAGCAACACTGGACAGTGAAGAGGAGCTTTGGCTGAAGGATATTGCCCCAAATTATCAATTCAATCCTACTTCCCTTGTCTCTCCCCACGCTTCTTGGGAAATAAGACTGGAAGAACAGGAGTTTATAAAGTGGCGTGCTGCTTTGGAGGATCATTGTCTCTTCTTCGACGGGGCCTCTAAAGGCAACCCTGGGGCTGTGGGTGGGGGTGGTATCCTTCTGAACCCTGATGGCTCCACTTTGCTCAGGTTTCATTGGGGTCTGGGCTCAGAATCAAACAACAGAGCTGAGGCTCTGGCACTATGGCAGGGGCTCTCTCTAGCTCTCAATCGGAAAATTCACTCACTGACAGTCTTCGGTGACTCCAAACTTGTCATTCAAGCGCTGAATTCCCACTCGGCACCAGCACAGATCCACCTAGTACTCATTCTCAAGAAAATTAGGTACATGCTGACTAAATTCCGGAAAATTTCCTTTTATCATATTCTGAGGCATCTGAATAGCCAAGCTAATCTAGAAGCCAATCTTGGCTCAGCCTGCATCCAAAGATCTCTTTCAATTAACTCTGAAGAATCGATCTGCATAATTCCATAATATTCAGCACTCTTAGCAATTCTGCTCTCTTTTCTGCGTTGTTGAATTGCTCTCTGTCACAGTTTGCCCAGCATTCGCTTCCTCTGGTAGGCATTTCAAACAGAAAAGATTTTTGACATTACTATACAGTTGCAGTGCATAGGAAGCTCAGACTACTCTAGATGCAAATGGCAGAAAGTGAAAGTTTGAGGAAATGTTGATATCAAGTTCCAGGTTTTAGCAAATAGCATGAATGGTTCATTTTATGTGCACTCCAAAGTGGCTTACATTGCTGGTAAGAGCTCCAAAGGTTGGACTGCGGCCGGAATGGTGGCTTCTATAGCTATGCGTTGGGCACTGACCACCGTCGCTTCACCTACAGTCCTCCCTGTTTTCGATGCCAGAGCTGTGTCGAAGCACATCCGGTGTTTGATTTCCTCACTACCTCCTTTCAGCGAAGAAGGATCAGTCATGGCTTCCTGTCACTGGCGTCTATGGTCCATCCAGAAGAATGTTACATATTGTCCAGGGATTTAGCAGAAGGACGAGGAATAATTGCTAGGTAGCAAAATGGTCAAAGCAACACCAAATCCGGAAAATAGGTAGAAAATCAGTTTCCAAAGGGCTGAACTGACAAATCTGGCATTCTCAAAGTATCTCGCCTCACAGATCTAGCAAGCTTGCACCCAAATCCATAGGCGACATCTGTTGAAGTTTCAAAGGAAGAAACCCTCGTTGTGTAACAGGGCTGTAAGGGTCAAACAGAGTGTATTGTTCTTGTACGCGGCAGCAGTTTTGCCGCCTTAATCAAAATAACCGTTAAAGTAAAAAAAAACAATAACAATAAGGGGATACACTAGTATTATAGGGACCTAGCATGCCCCTCTCCTTCAAAAAAATGTTGTATTCAATGCTTGAGTAGTTATGGATGCTTATGTGTAAAATTCTCATCCTCCCATGTCAAATCTTCAGCGGGCAATTTCTTCCACTTTATGAGATACTTTGAAATTAATCGATTGCGTAGTCGTCTAGTTCTTGTTTCTGTGACTGCTTCAGGTTCCAATATGATTTTTCCTTCTTCGTCAAGTTCTGGAAATATTCTTTGAACTTGGAGCTTGTCATATATAACCTTCTTTAGACTTTAAGCATGAAACATGGAAAACTGGGTGCAATCGGGAAGATGCAGGAAGCTCCAATTTGTATGCCACAGTACCAATATTTTGCAACACTTTGTAAGGACCATAATACTTTGGTGATAATTTATTATCCTTCTTAGCTTGCTTGACAGACATTTGTTTGTATGTTTGTAGTCGTAAAAATACCCAATCACCTAAATCAAAACATATTTTTCTACAATGTTGATCTGCATGTTGTTTCATTTGATTCTACACTAAGGTGAGGTTATCCTTTAAGATTTTTAGAACTTGTTGTTGATGCTCGATGTGATATTCCATTGCTTGAACCTTAAAATTTTCTCTTAAATATGATGTGATGGAGGGTGGATGATACCCATAAAGTGCCATAAATGGGATCATTTTTGTTTCAGTATGGAAGGAAGTGTTATACCACCATTCAGCCAAAGGTAACCACTTGACCCATTGTGTATGTTTATTAGATACAAATAAATGAAGATATCCTTCCAAACATTTGTTCACTATCTCAGTTTTCCCATCAAATTGAGGATGATATGATGAGCTATGAGCTAATTGAGAATCCAAAAAAGAAAATAATTATGTCCAAAACTTTCCTGTAAAAATGGGATCTATGTCACTTACAATAATCTTTGGGTTTCCATATAGCTTTTGAATTGTTTCCATAAATTCAGTAGCAATTGTACTGGCTTTAAATGGATGAGATAATTCACAAAAGTGTGCATACTTGGTAAGTTTATCAACTACCACCATGATGAACTTCTTTCCTTCAGACTTAGGTAAAGATGTGATAAAATCCATTGAAACCTCCTCCAAACGTTGACTTGCAATGGATAAAGGTTGTAATAGACCTGGAATCTTAATTGTCTCAACTTTATTTTTTTGGAAAACCAAACATTCTGCCACAAATTTTTGAATATTAGATTTAAGGGCATCCAAAAAAAATTCCTTCTTGACCCTGTGGTAAGTTTTTAAAAATCCTCAGTGCCCTCCTAACGGAGAGATGTGCAATTCCAAAAGAATAATTTTTTTGAGTTGGGAATTCCTACAAAATTATAAGTGATATTTGTACCATCATGAATCGTTTTTCCAGCTAAATTTTTTAGATGTATTGCGATCTTGCTACAGATTTTGAATGAGTGTCCACACCTCTTCATAATTCTTCCATTCATCCCTTGCTTTGGTTATCCACTCAGGTTGGATAATAGAAATGGCACAAAGAAATGATTCCACATCCTCATCCTTTCTTGAGAGTGCATCTGCAACAACATTTTGCTTCAATTTTTTGTAGATGATTTCAAAGTCATAACCCAACATCTTTGTGACCCATTTTTTCTACTCTTCTGAAGATAATATTTGTTCCAAAATGTATTTAAGACTATCATGATCTATTTTTACCTTGAAGTGTCTTCCCATTAGGTGAGGTCACGATTTCTTTAGTGCATGTAGTATTGCTAGCATTTATGTCTCATAAATAGGTCTCAGTCAATACTTTCCTTTGATTGGACGACTTTAAAAATCAATGGGTCTTCCTTCTTGCATTAAAACCATACCAATTCCATTTCCTGAGGTGACACATTCCACAATAAATGTTTTTGTGAAGTCTAGTGTAGCTAAGACCGGTGATTGGCACATTTCCTCTTTAAGATGTTCAAAGGCCATAGTTGCTTATTGATTCCAAGAAAATGCATCTTTCTTCAGTAATGATGTTAAAGGTGCTGATATTCTCCCATACTTCTTTAAAAAAATTGCGATAATACCTTGTTAACCCCATAAATCCTTGAATATGCTTTATGGTTGTGGAGATTTTCCATTCCTTAATGGATTTAATTTTGTTAGGGTCTACCTTAACACCCTCATGAGATACAATATGACCCAAATATTCCACCTCCTATACTCAAAAGAAACATTTGGAGTTTTTGCATATAATTGTTTCTCCTCCAATAGTTTGAGCACCATGTGAACATGTTGAACATGATCCTTCAAAGACTTTTTGTAGATTAGTATATCATCAAAAAATACTAGTACAAATTTTCTAAGGAAGGGATTGAAAATGGAATTCATCAAACCTTGAAATGTGGAAGGCACGTTAGTAAGGCCAAAAGGCATGACCAAAAATTCATAATGACCATCATGAGTTTTGAATAATTTTTTTGGAATGTATTCAGTCTTCATTCTAATTTGATGATATCTAGAACCAAGATCCAGCTTGGTGAAGTAAATTTCTCCATGTAATTCATCCAATAATTCATCAATGATGGGGATGGGAAATTTATCTCTAATAGTAAGATTTTTGAGCTCCTTATAAGAAACATATGCCATGATCCATCCTTATTGTGCACCAATAATAATGGAGTATAGAAATAATTTTTACAAGGTTGAATTATACCAGCCTCTAGCATTTCTAGAACCATACGTTCAATCTCACTCTTTTGAGCATAAGGATATCTATAAGGCCTTATGTTTAGAGGAACACTTCCTAGAATCAAATGAATAACATGAGCATGATCACGAATAGGTAGGAGTCCTTTGGGAGTCTCAAATACCTTGGAATTATTGTCCAAGACTTTTTTGAGATATGGAGAAATAGATGGATTTTATGTTTAAACCTGTAATGAGAAAATTGTGCAATTACGCCTTGTTGTTCTTTCTTCAGAAGCTTTGTCATGACATTAGAGCTGATTATCTTTCCTGGCTTCCTTGTGATACCATGTAATTCAACCTCCTTTCCTTTTGAAAATATTTCAAGAAAAATTCTTGAAAATTGAAAGTTAGCGTCCCCAAAGATTGTAACCATTATACTCCTAGTACAACATCAAAAACACCCATTGGGATGGCGAGAATTGGACTATTCAATACATATTTCCCCATGGTTATTTTGATATTATGGCACTTTCTAGAGAAATTTATAGTTCCTCCATTTGCAACCATCACTTGACACTCTGGTGTTGGGTATAGGAAGCAATTCAATTCCTTGTCTAACTTACAATGAATAAAATTATGGGTACCACCCGAATCAATCAGCGCTATTACATTTTTCTTCTTAATATGTCCTTCTATATTGAGAGTTTGAGTGGAAATTCCTACCAATGCATTACAAGATATGGCCGAATTCATTTCTTCTTCCTCTAGGGTTGGTTCCTAGTGTATATCCTCCTATTTTTAAGTTTCTTGTTCCTTTTATTCCTCGTCTTCACAATCTATGTAAAATAATTTCTTCTCATCACACTTATGACCTTTAGTGTATTTGCTATCATAACTGTATCAAAGCCCTTTTTCTCTTTTTTCTTCCAATTTTTGTGGTGTCAACCTTGTAGGTTGTGGAAGTATAGGAGTAGCAACACTTAGACCTTTATAGTTGTGAGTAGCAGGCTTCCTTGTCGCCATAATATTGCTTTCAATTTTTCTTGCCAACCTGAATTCCTTCCCCAATGAATAAGTTTCCCAAAGGAAAACCTCATGTTGGATGTTATCCTTTAAAATACCTATGAAGACATCAAACCTATGTCCCTTTGGAATATTAGTTACCCTCATATTAAAATTTTGGAATTCCTCAATGTGCTCACCATCGAACCCCTTTTTTGATATTTATCAATTGGCCAAATAAGGTGTTTATCTTTGTATCCTCATAATGTGCTATAATTTCCTCCGTAAAAATTAACCGAGTGACATTTTTTTTATGAGAGAAAAGCCATCGATACCATACAAATGTATTTGTTCTAAATATAAAGTTGCAATGCTTACCTTTTATGTGTTTTTCACATTATTAAGATCAAAATGTTGCTCCATCTATAGTATCCACGTTACTGCATCCTTGCCATCAAACTTCATCATATCAATCTTTGGAATATGGTGGGTCTTAAATCCAACATTAGAGTCTATGAAATCATGATTAACATTTCTTTTTTTCTCATCATGAGTATCATCTACTACCATTTCACCATTAGGAATCATTTCTTATAGCAGCTATGTCAAACCTTCCTTCACACTTTCCATGTCATTCTTCATGTCTTGCATGTTGCCTTTCCAATTTTCTTATATACCTTTAATCTTAGCTTCCATGCCATTCTTCTTAGCTTCCGTGCCTTTATTCAATCCATCCATGTATTTCTTCAAACCATCTAGCTTAGATTCCATTTCATTTTTTGTTACTCTTTGCAAGAACGAAATTTGTTGCACTTGGCCTCATAATTGATATATCATGCCACACTTCTTCCTCTTCATGAGTCATATTAGAGCCTTCTGAGGACTTAATTGGTGTGGAATTATTTTTTGGGGGCATTTTAGAACCCAATACTGATATCTATGCTTCAATATGCCCTTGGAATCACTTCAAACCATTTTTTCAAACAAGACTTGTGCAATTTTAAAAACAAATACACAACTTTTTCTTGCTTTTGAGGAGCTCAATATTGAAACTAATGTATCTCTGTAATTTTGGATCCCTAATATTTGATCTTTGGTCTTGTAGTAGACCTCTATGTCTTCTTTCCAATTCCATAGGTTAGACCTAATTTGGATTCTTCAAGATAAAGATATGCCCGATCTCCCACAATGACCTTATTATGGACTAGTTCAGTAGAGTGCACTTTTACGACATGCCACATGTCATTTTTTCAACCTTTGGCTCTAAATTGATATGCAAGAAACTAAATTATGTGCAATTTAGGCCACTTTTATAGAATTCCAATCTGATGTCTGAAACGAAAGTTATGACAATTTTCCATCGACCACCTGTTTGAGATGAAATTTTGTAGCCTATAAAAACCCTAACTTCCTCATATCATATCTCCAAAAATTTAGCGAAAAAAATCTGGTATTGGGGTTTATTGTATTGTTTTTGTAGTGTTGAGGTGGTTTTAACATTAAACCTTGTGTCCATGTTAATGTAATCTTTTACAATATCAAAGATTCTAAAATGTTCTAGGTTTATCCTTCCATGTTTGTTTTGTTGTAGATGGCGTTCACATTAGTTATTGGTTTCACATTGTTGCTAATAGATAGCTCAAACATCAACCAAAAACCCAATACAAACCTCAACCAATATCAACATGCCATTAAAAAATCTTGCATAGTCCTTCAAACAAAATGAACAACTAGCAATTTTATGGACATAAGGTGCAACAACCACTTCCAAAATTGAATTACAAAAACAATTCCATGGTAACACATTTACAAATATAAAACACGTTTAAAGAAAACTTGATGAAATATATTCAAACTAATATATGAAATTGGTATAGAATTTTCTATGCACTCCCATTCTCAACAAATCTAATGTTCCTCATTGTATTTTGACAAAGTATTATTGTAGAGCTATTAGCGGGTTCTGTTATATTATTGTTCAAAGCAAATGGACACATTAAACCTTTAGTATGTCAATTTATTTTTTTTCAATCCTAGAGTCTAAATGTTATTTAAAGTCGATTGGAATATTAAATATTTAGTATGTCAATGCAATTTTTTTCAATCCTAGAGTTTCTAAATTTTTTTCAAAGTGGATTGATGTTTTAAACCTTTAATATTCAAATGCAACTTTTTCAATCCTAGAGTTTCTAAAGGTTTTGGTTTTAGCCTTCCAAGCTTGTTTTGTTGTGATTGATGTTCATATTCACATTGTTTTCGTAATGGTTTCTTTTCATTTCTAATTAAAACCTGAACTTCAATCAACAAGCCAATACAAACCTTAATCAACAATGACATGGCATAAAAATACTTCTTGCAAACCCCTTCAAACAACATGAACAACTAGAAATTTTATGAGAGTCAATGACTACTTTAAAAATCAAATGAAAAGTAGTAGTCCCATAAGTGTGTATTCACAAATGTATCTATATTTGAACACATCCTGAGGAACTCTATTCAAACTTCTATATGTAGTTAGTCTAACATTGTTGCAACTTTGACTTTGTGAATTGAATAATGGTGTATTATTAATTATGCTAGCATATGAGTATATTATTACCAATTTTCCATTGCATTCTTATTCCTAATTTTCAATGGTTTACATTTTTGTATGGTTCTATGTTAATTTTTCTTGTGATTTTTTTCCTTTCTATTTTTGTTCTCAAAGTTTCCAATAGCTACATTTGGTTACGCTTTAGTATGCTTGCACAAGCATTTAAAGAATATTAACAACTAGGAATTTTATGGCTAGAAGATATAGTGTGATCTGAAAGGAGTGTATTAGTTTTGTTGTGCTAAGTGTAATTTTAGTAATATAAACATGTACAATTTGTCTCCATATGTTTTCTTAAGGAATTAGAGTTTTAACCATGAAATATAGATGAATTAGTGAACTTTAAGCATGAAAATAATCCTTAAAAACACTGAACAACAATGCATAATAGAGAAAAACATTCACACATAAGTTTTACATAGTAGGCTTGATGAAGCAGTTCACCCCTCCTGGGCTACATCTGCTGGTCCAGCTCTCAATGGCATGTCTGTCTTTGTCATTATGCTCAAAATTATAAATTACATGTTTTTACATACCTCTAATGGTTGTTTTATCTGCACCAATGGCTCCAAAATGCTATAATTAGTCTATGTAGACTCTTGTTTCACCAAAATTGATCGAAAATTGACCTCCCTATGCATTTTTCCCAATGACAACTAGAAAAGCTCCACTAAATATGGAGACAGGCACTTAACTGCAGTTACATTAGTTAAGTGGAAACCCTAATATATGCATTTTCCAAAACACATTCAACCATTATTTTCACAACCTAGTCTTATGCAATCGATGGGCAACTAGTTTTCCATCCATGCCAAAGTTACATACAAGCTTGCCTAGCAAATAGAAAAGATGGCAGACTTCAAATATTGTATCAAACAAAATAGAAATATCAATTAACAATGACATTATTCTGATCAGCAGACCACCAACTTGAATCTCAACCATAGTTGGGCTATAAACTACCCTAGCTCAATCAAACATTGAATTAAAATAACCTTGGATTACATCTCTAAAGCCAACGTAAATCTTAACAAAAAATAACAAATTGTTAAAGCACTTCAATACACAATTTTCTTAATTAGAAATTTTATAACCATAAAAGTTAAATGACAATTTTTTTAAAAGCACATATTACCACATATACCACGTTAAATGAAAATGAAACATAATGGAAAACATGCCACTAGATGGGGCAGGTCACATTTTCAATTCTGAGGAAATCTAATCTTCATCAATTTTTCTATGCTTTATTGCAAATATAATCACCCCAAACTCATGTAGGTTTTGAAACTAAACAAAAGGTTTTCTAAGTTTCCATAAACAAAACTTAAAATCTTGTGCAATTTATTAAACTAGTTTTTGAGAAACAACATTTGAATAACTTGAAGCTCAATACTTTCTTAATATTTTTTATGTTCACTACAATCGAATAAAAAGCACTAGAACAATTCTAGTGAAAAGAAGAAAGAAAAATATCTACAAAATAATGCAAATCCTATGAAATTATGTAATAATAATTACCATTTTAGCACAAACTAGACCCCAACATAATGACACCGGTGCATTCTAATTCCACAAAAAATCTCCAAAGAATCCAAATTCCGGGGAAAAAGCTTGTTTGCCATAATGAAATTCCAAACCCTAATAGAACACTAAAAACATGAAGCCACTTCAAAAATATAAAGTTCAATAGTCCATTACCAACCACAACAACACAATCAAAGCCTAACATCTAGAACAAGAACCCCAATACCAAACCATTGCTAACTTGACACGAAACATTAACACAAACATGGAACACATTGACATACAAAAGGTTTAATATTGCCAAACCACTAACTCAAAAAAATGAAGCTTTTTCCTAATGCGAAATAACCATAACAATAACAACAACAAAAATGAACACAAAAACACAATATTTCCCCAATGTTAAACTCAACCATAACAATGACAACAATAACAACAACAAAATTAAACCCTAACAAAAGAATAATCCTTTGAGATGATCAATGATATATCACTATTTAATTCTCAAAGTGAAAACTACAACAAAACCTAGAACAACACACCCATAAATGCCTTCCACATCACTACTTATAACATTATTAGTGGTAAGAATACAATCAGACCCAATTAAAAAAAGCTCACACCAAAAACACAACACCACCACAAAATGTCAAACCCCACAAGACTAGTAACGACAACACAACACTACCTTAGCAATGACACTACCAAATAAATACCAACTCATTGTCAAACCAACATCAAACATTAACAACTACCAAAAATCGTAAAATGTCATACGCAAAAACTTTTAAAAATTTTAATATTTAAAAAAAATACATTTACATACCAAATCCAAATAAAGTTTTAAAAAAAAAAAAAGTTTAATATTTAGCGAATGTCTTTTGGATTAATCACATTATCATTTGTTGGTCATCGTTTCGAGCCATCTAATGTGGTTCATCCTCACGGCAACCTTCGAAATGTCAATTAACAAATGATAATGTGATTGGTCCGAAAGATGTTCGCTAAATTAGTATGGATCACAAAAGTCTGAAATCAATGAAAAGTTTAATATTTAAAAATAGTTATAAAGCTTGATTATACTAGTGAATTGGGTTTACAAACTTTAATATATTTGTTTTTGTAAAGTTTAATTATGCTAGTCAATTGGGTTTATCCTAGGTGGTTAGGAGGAATGAGTGGGATCCTCCACACCAAGGTTCAATTCCCACAAGTAACATAATGAAATTTGATGTCTAGTGGATAGAATATTTGTTGCTTTTGAATTTGATGGCTATGCATAATAAAAGAAATGGTAGTAACAAATGTGATTTAGTCTACTTTCTGCTAAGACTAGTCCCCAACTCCTTAGTCTACTTTTTGCTAAGACTAGTCCCCAACTCCTCAGTCTACCTAGTTGCCATGTTGTGCCTCATGCATAATAAAATAAATAGTTGTAACAAATGCTTTGATTTCTGCTAAGACTTGTCCTCAACTCTGTACTCTACCTAACTGCCATGTTGCTAAGACTAATCCTCAACTCCGTACTTTTTCTGCTAAGACTAGTCCTCAACTCCGTACTCTACCTAACTGCCATGTTGCTAAGACTAGTCCTGGCTATGCATAATAAAATAAATAGTAGTAACAAATGTGATTTAGTCTACTTTCTGCTAAGACTAGTCCCCAACTCCTTAGTATACTTTTTGCTAAGACTAGTCCCCAACTCGTCAATCTACCTAGTTGCCATGATGTGCCTCATGCATAATAAAAGAAATAGTTGTAACAAATGCTTTCATTTCTGCTAAGACTAGTCCTCAACTCCATACTCTACCTAACTACCATTTTGCTAAGACTAGTCCTCAACTTCGTACTCTTTCTGCTAAGACTAGTCCTCAACTCCGTACTCTACCTAATTTCCATGTTCCTAAGACTAGTCCTCAACTACCTAACTGCCATGTTCCTAAGACTAGTCCTCAACTCCATACTCTTTCTGCTAAGACTAGTCCTCAACTTTGTACTCTACCTAACTGCCATGTCCCCAACTCCTTAGTCTACCTAGTTGCCACGTTGTGCCTCATGCATAATAAAAGAAATAGTTGTAACAAATGCTTTGATTTCTACTAAGACTAGTCCCCAATTCCTTAGTCAAACTAATTGCCATAGTCAAACTAATTGCCATGTTGTGAATAAGCATCATATTTGGAGTATTTTCTATAAGCTCTCCTTATTAATTTTCATAATTTTTTGGTACCTGCCATCATTTGGCCTATAGGCTTGCCTATATATATATTTCTCATATAAAATATATACATATTTAAATGTACAAAAAAATCAATTACCCTGTAAAATAAAATGTCCATAATATATATCTAACTATTGTAAGAGAAATTTTTTAATTTAATTAAGCAATAATTATAATTTTTAGTACGACCAAACCATAACATTACAATTGAAACCACGCATTGCGAGTGAAATCTAAAGAAGCATTGAGAGGCCAAACCACACTTGAACATGAAGCATTTACCAGACACCACTCCATGACAAACAAATACAGTGGAACCCCGTTACCGCTTAAGAGGCCGTGGATATAGTAAGGTGTAATTATGATTTTAGGTTATAATAAGTTCTGTTAATCTTGTACATTGTAAGAGGACCCAGCCAAAAAGTCAAAGGGAAATTCATGAAAATCGAGCCAAAACTCAGGGGCAACAGCCAAATGTAACTTCAATTTTCATGCCCACTTCGTAGCACTTCTGAACCCATGATAGAATGCATTGGAACCAGGATAAAACGTTACGAAAAAACAAACAACAAACTGTTAAGATGCTTGATAAACGTATTAGCCCAGATTACAATGTTCCAGCCCATGATTATATTTAGTACATTTTTTTATTGCAGAGATATAGCTAATGTAAAACCATATGTATTTGTATTTTATTTTTTAATGGATGATGGTCAGAAGAACATTATATTGAAAAAAACATCGAACATTATATTAAAAAAAACTTTTTATTCTGATTTTTTGCTTTGAAAATTATAGAAATTTTGCTAAAATTTTAATGAAAATTTCCAGGAAATTTTGTAAATCCAGGTTACAGCTGTCAAAAGTTACAACAATCAAATTTTAAGTTTTTGGGTGTCCAAGAGATTTTTGATGGTGGTGAATCCATTTCCACCATCAAAAACATGATTCAAACACTGCTACTGCTAGAATTTTTGAAATTTTTTGTCAGATTCTCACCACTTTTGTCTATCCAGGCAATTCCTCTGCCTCCTTAAACTTGTCGGAAAAAAACTGACTATTCTATTATTATCATTATAAATCTGGTGGCTGTAGTCCAATAGTTAAGTGGGAAGGTTTGGTCCATTCTCTGTGGCTGTTAGATGAAAAGGTTTGATCCATTCTCCGTGACTATAATCATATTCAGTATTTCAAATCAAATCAAATTTATAAAAACAAACAAATGCACTCATGTAGATATTTAATTTAACTAGCTTTGTAGTCACCATGTTCAGCTCACCAACAATTGTTCACAGCCATCATATTCAAAAATTGTGTGGAATGTAAATTTAGGTTACAGCTGTCAAAGGTCACAGGAGTCAAACTTCAAGATTTTGAGTGCTGAAAAAGTTTTTGATGGTGCTGAATCTATTTCCACTATCAGAAACATGATTCAA
Source organism: Pinus albicaulis (assembly GCA_034641835.2). NCBI lineage: Eukaryota > Viridiplantae > Streptophyta > Pinopsida > Pinales > Pinaceae > Pinus > Pinus albicaulis. The sequence continues at coordinate 536,723,573 of CM076578.1, read as the reverse complement.
ACTGTTGCTGTTAGATTTTTTGAAAATTTTTACCCGATTCAAGCCACTTTTAACTTGTCCCAAAAAACTGACTATTAAATTATTATCATTATAAATCTGGTAAGTGTAGTCCAACCGTTGGGTGAGAAGGTTTGGTCCATTCTCTGTGTGTAGCAATTAGATGAAAAGGTTTTCTCCATTCTCCATATCTATAATCATATTCAATACTTCAAACCAAATCAACTTTATAAAAACAAACAGATGCACTCACGTCGATATTTAAGTTAACAAGCGTTGCAGTCACCATATTCGGGCCACCGAAATTGTGCATAGCCATCAATATTGAAGTCACAGACAATTGTGTGGAATGAAAACTACATAGATCAGATCCTACCAGATATAGCACTGAAAACTGCATAGTCATTTATGAAGCCTTTTATAGGCAAACACAAGGGCTTCTAAATAAAAAAAGTGTTGGGATTTTGAGAATTCCAAGTGGAGAGAATAAGCTCTCCTTGTAAACACAGAGAAATAAAATAAATTGACAGGAGACGGAGTTTTCAGACTTTTAAGACAACTTCTATTTCTTCAGAAGCTGATACAGATCTTCCTCTAAACAGAGGGATGAACAACTACAGTGACTGTTGCAGACACAGTGCACAGAACTTCAAAACAATGCTCTCTGTCTCTCTCAAAAACGCACAAAACAGTGTTGTAATGGTCTTACTGTGTTTTCTCTTGCCTGCGGGCTCTTCACACAGCGGTTCACGATACAATATAGTAATACATAACATGCGCAGACCTTTTTCACTTTTTATATGGCACGGCGGTCATAAAACATAAAAACAAATGAAAACCAAATACAAAGGAAAATGATGCCGAACACATAAAACTTTAACATTGGCGCGACGTACGAGTGGGGTCCACATCGCAGTCGGCCAAATTGCGATTTGCGATGGCGGAACACAATGGAATATAAAAAATGTGACTTGCGACTTTTGCGACGTGCGATGTGCGATGGCGCAACATCGCATCGCAACAAATTGCGATGGAATATGGAATGGGCGGAACAACAATTGCGACATGCGATCTTGCGATATACTGTCACGTGGTCATGCGGACCCATGGGCCTCGCTGCTGCGGGAGGATGATTTTGTAATGTTATTTATATATATGTATTGCGATTGCGATTGCGATTGTGATCGCATCGCATCGCGATTCTTCACATCAACAAGACATTTGTTCTATGAAACTTGCGATTTGTGCTTTTGTGATCTTGCGCTTTTGCGCTCAAGTGGTAGGGACCACTTGTCCTTTCGCTTCATAAGTGACTTCCGCCTGTTTAATTCAAATTCATTCATTTTGGTTGTTGAGGGCATTTACGCCCGACTTGACCATTTTTAATTCATTCTGCTCCTCCGTAGACAAAATATCTGATCCACTCCAAAAAGAAATAACTTCGCCCATCATCCATTTAATCTCTCTGCTATCTTGGTTGCGGCCCATATCTAAATCAATTCTTCTCCTTACGGTTCTCCATTCTTCTTAAATACAGAGTGCTGCTCACTCAATCTTCTGCTGCCTTGTACTTTGTTCTTCCTGTCACTTCCCAAGGCATGGCAGGTGACTTTAATATTTCTAACACTCCCCCTTAAAGTCAGCTGCTGGGTTGTCCATCATACCCAAGCATTTTCTTAAAAATTCAAAGGTCTTTTGTCCAAATGGTTTAGTTAAAATATCTGCATATTGCTCTTCTGTTCTACAATGTTGTAAAACAATTTCACCATTGTTCACCAATTCTCTGATATAATGAAACTTTGTGTCCATGTGTTTCGTTCTTTTGTGAAACACAGAATTCTTTGACAATGCAATAGCTGAGCTATTGTCACAATAAATCACAGTGCCCTTTACCTGTTCTTGGCACAAACTTCTCAACATTCTTCTCATCCAAATTGCTTGACATGCTGCTGCTGTAGCTGCCACATATTCTGCCTCTGCTGTAGATAATGCTACAATAGGTTGTTTCTTGGAAGCCCATGAAATGGCTCCTGAACCCATATGAAAAATATAACCGGAAGTGCTCTTCCGATCATCTACACTTCCAGCCCAATCACTGTCAGTGTATCCAACTAATTCTGAATTTTCTGAAGCTGTATATAAAATACCAAATCTTTTTGTTCCTTTCACATACCTCAGAATTCTCTTTGCTGCTTGCCAATGTGCCTCTTTTGGCTTCTCCATAAATCTGGAAATTAGACTAACAACATACATAATATCCGGCCTAGTTGCAGTCAAATACATGAGGCTGCCAACTATGCTTTTATACAAACTTGGATCAACATCCTTGCTGTTGTCATCTTTTCTCAACTTCAATCCCATTACTGTGGGAGTAATTGCAGCTTTGCACTCCTGCATATTAAATCTTTCTAAAACTTGATTCACATACTTTGCTTGAGATACAAAAATACCTTTTTCATTTTGCTCTACTTCTATTCCCAAGAAGTATCTCAACAAACCCATGTCAGTCATTTCAAATTCGTCCTTCATGACTGTTTTAAAATTTTCAACAAGGTAATCATCATTACCTGTAAAAATTAAATCATCAACATATAAAACAACAATCAACATTTTACCATCTTTTTCTTTGATGTAGAGGGTGGGTTCTCCCTCACACTTTTCAAATCCATTCTCCAATAGATAGGAATCTATTCTGCTGTACCACGCTCTTGGTGCTTGTTTCAGCCCATAAAGAGCTTTCTTCAATTTGCAGACCTTGTGCTCTTGGCCTTTCTTCTCATATTCGAGAGGTTGTTCCACATATACCTCTTCCATTAAAACTCCATTTAAAAATGCAGATTTTACATCCATCTGATATACTTTCCATTTGTTTTGTGCTGCTATGGACAACACTGCTCTCACGGTTTCCATTCTTGCAACTGGTGCAAAAGTTTCTTCATAATCAATACCATGCTTCTGCTTATATCCTTTGACAACAAGTCTGGCCTTGTGTCTTTCTATTTTTCCTTCAGCGTTACTTTTGGTCTTATAGACCCATTTAACTCCAATGACTTCTTTACCTTCTGGGAGATCAACCAACTCCCATGTTTTTTTTTTCTCTATGGCATTAATTTCTTCATCCATAGCTTCTATCCATTTTTTATCTTTAATAGCATCTTCAAAATGAATAGGATCATCAACTTGACAATACAAAGCAAATAAGGAATTCATACCTTCGTTTGCTGCTCCTTGCTCATAGATTTCTCTAATGCTTCTGAACCTTGTTCCACTTTCACTTGGTGTAGACGTGCTTGATGAAGCACTCGACTCTGCTCCTTGTGGTGTACTCGGTGAATCACTGCTGCTTCTTCTCAAGGGTGTTCTCACTGCCGCTTGAGGCGTCCCTTGCTGGCCTTGCGCTGCTGGAGGTTGTGCAATGGATGGGTTATTAATCTCAACCACATCTTCTTCTTCATCATAAGATAAACAGTTTTTGACATTGACTGTTTTCTCAATGCTTCCATCCCATGCTTCCTCTTCAATGAATTGCACATCCCTGCTAATTACAAACTTCTTTGTGGATGGGTTATACAGTCTGTATCCTTTGGAATCTTCACAATATCCAAGGAAAATGCACTTCTCCCCCTTACTATCCAACTTCTTTCTCAATTTTTCTGGAATATGTACATATGCAACACATCCAAAAACTCTCATGTGGGTGACACCCTGTTTTTTTCCACTCCACGCTTCTTCTGGAACTTTGTTCATCACTGCTTTTGTGGGGCATCTATTTAAAATATATGCAACACAGTTTGTTGCTTCTGCCCAATACTCATTCGGCAAATGCTTTGCCTTTAGCATACTTCTCACCATTTCCATTATGGTTCGATTCTTCCTTTCAGCAACTCCATTTTGTTGCGGTGTGTACCTTGTGGTAAACTGCTTGTGTATGCCATTCTCTCTGCAAAAACGCAGAAATTCCTTTGATATGTATTCTCCTCCTCTGTCAGTTCTGAGGACTTTAATGTACAGCCCACTCTTTTTCTCTACAAGAGCTTTAAAGTGGAAAAATTTCTGAAAGACTTCACTCTTATATTTCAGAAAATAAACCCACACTTTTCTTGTGAAATCATCTATGAGGGTCAGCATGTAATTGCTGCCTGAAACTGATGCTGTTTGCATCGGCCCACATAAGTCTGAATGAATTATTTCTAAGGGTGCTTTCGCCCTTATGCTTTTCCCTGAAGGAAAACTTTCTCTGTGTTGTTTTCCCAAGATGCAGCCTTCACATAGGCTGTCAGGCTTTTCAATCAATGGTAAACCTCTTACCATTCCTTTTCTGTGCAGCAAATTTAATCCTCCGAAATTGAGATGTCCAAATCTCAAGTGCCATAACCAATTTTCATCCTTTGCTTCCTTCTGAAAGGCTTCTTGTGTTACAGCTGCTATGCTCTTTCCTTTTTGCTTCAAGTCAATGTTGAGCTTGAGCGGAAACATCCTATTGCTGGTCATTTGGATTTCAGCAATAATTTTCTTGCTTGGAGGTATATCTTTTATTGTGCACACATCATCTTTAAAAATTACATTGTAACCTTTGTTTATGAGCTGCCCAACGCTCAAAAGATTACATTTCAGACCTGGAACATAATACACATCAGGAACAAATTTCTGCTCCCCATTTCTTGCTCTAATACTCACTCTGCCTTTCCCTTTGACAGAGATTTTAGTATCAGTCCCTGTGGTCACTTCAGATTTTACTTCTTCATCTAGATTGGCGAACATTGCTTTGTTGCCAGTCATATGATTACTACAACCTGAATCTAAGAACCAAACATCATCATTTTTATCTTGTGCTACATTACAAGCTAACAACACATTGCTTGGGTTCTTTTCTTCTTTTGCTACATTAGCATTTTTCCTATTTTTCATGTCATTTTGCTTCTTTCTACATTCATTGGCATAGTGCCCATATTTCTTGCAATAATGATATTGGACATTGGATTTATCATACCTTTGTCCATGAGCATGTTGGTGTTGATGTCCACCTTGCTGGTTGTTGTATTGGCCTTGGCTCTGGCTTTGACTGTTGCTCCTTCCATGTGAGTGTGAAGGGCTATTCCTTCCACCTCTATTCTGGCTTCTGCCTCTTCCTCTTCCTTTACCTTGACCTCTTCCTCTTCCTGAAGGCATCTGGGTCTTGAAGGCATGTTCAAGAGATGAGGTTTCATCTCTGCTCAATCTCTGTTCATGAGTTATTAGTGAGGCATGAAGTTCATCCACTGTGAACTGTGAGAGATCTTTGGTCTCTTCTATGGTGGTTACAATAAAATCAAACTTTGAGGGTAAGCATCTCAAAAGTTTCTCCACAATCCTTCTATCTTCAAGAGTTTCTCCATGGGATCTTATCTGATTTACAATCCCAATCACATGTGTAAAGAATGTATCAACACTGTCTGACTCTTTCATGCAAAGAGTTTCAAAATCTCTTCTCAGCAACTAAAGTTTTGTAGTCTTAACTTTCTCCATACCTTGATAGGCTACCATGCCTCCTTGGATTTCTTAGCTGTTGCTATCCTTGGAAACACACTTTCATTTACTGCTTGATACAAACAGAAGAGAGCTTTAGCATCTTTCTTCCTATTATTCTTCAACACATCTTTCTCTGCTTGAGTTAAGGCATTAAAAGCCTGCTCATCAGTTGGTTCCGTAAAACCATCTTCTACTAGTTCCCATAAGTCTTGTGATACAAACAGGGCTCTCATGGTAATGGCCCAATAATCATAGTTCTTTCCATTAAACTGTGGAAGTTGAACATTTCCAAGACTCATACCAGTAGTTGGTCCAGCCATTGCTCTTGAACTGAACTTCTAAACTTAAACAAACTGTCTTTCCTTTTTCTGAAAGAAAAAACTCTTCAGAGAAAATAACAACTCTGTTATCTTTGAGAAATACCTGACTTTTGACTTCTGTTGAGCTTTTCACGCTGCTGGAGAAAACGCTGCAACCGGTCTTCTTCTTCAGCTTCTTTGAAATCTTCAAAGAGCCTAGACTAGCTCTGATACCATGTTGGGATTTTGAGAATTCCAAGTGGAGAGAATAAGCTCTCCTTGTAAACACAGAGAAATAAAATAAATTGACAGGAGACGGAGTTTTCAGACTTTTAAGACAACTTCTATTTCTTCAGAAGCTGATACAGATCTTCCTCTAAACAGAGGGATGAACAACTACAGTGACTGCTGCAGACGCAGTGCACAGAACTTCAAAACAATGCTCTCTGTCTCTCTCAAAAACGCACAAAACATTGCTGTAATGGTCTTACTGTGTTTTCTCTTGCCTGCGGGCTCTTCACACAGCGGTTCATGATACAATACAGTAATACATAACATGCGCGGACCTTTTTCACTTTTTATATGGTGCGGCGGTCATAAAACATAAAAACAAATGAAAACCAAATACAAAGGAAAATGTTGTCGAACACATAAAACTTTAACATTGGCGCGACGTACGAGTGGGGTCCACATCGCAGTCGGCCAAATTGCGATTTGCGATGGCGGAACACAATGGAATATAAAAAATGTGACTTGCGACTTTTGCGACGTGTGATGTGCGATGGCGCAACATCGCATCGCAACAAATTGCGATGGAATATGGAATGGGCGAAACAACAATTGCGACATGCGATCTTGCGATATACTGCCACGTGGTCATGCGGACCCACGGGCCTCGCTGCTGCGGGAGGATGATTTTGTAATGTTATTTATATATATGTATTGTCATTGTGATTGTGATTGTGATCGCATCGCATCGCGATTCTTCACATCAACAAGACATTTGTTCTATGAAACTTGCGATATGCGCTTTTGCGATCTTGCGCTTTTGCGCTCAAGTGGTAGGGACCACTTGTCCTTCCGCTTCATAAGTGACTTCCACCTGTTTAATTCAAATTCATTCATTTTGGTTGTTGAGGGCATTTACGCCCGACTTGACCATTTTTAATTCATTCTGCTCCTCCGTAGACAAAATCTCTGATTCACTCCAAAAAGAAATAACTTTGTCCATCATCCATTTAATCTCTCTGCTATCTTGGCTGCGGCCCATATCTAAATCAATTCTTCTCTTTACGGTTCTCCATTCTTCTTAAATACAGAGTGCTGCTCACTCAATCTTCTGCTGCCTTGTACTTTGTTCTTCCTGTCACTGCCCAAGGCACGGCAGGTGACTTTAATATTTCTAACAAAAAGCACAATCCATGTGTGAAAACTTTGTAAGCTATCAAAAACAATTCTGGATAGAGAGAAAAATAAAGCAGCCGCGAATACCACAAATTAGGAGCACAAATATCTGCATTAACTCTAACTCCCATTTGAAACAAATGTACTCCCGAATGCAAAGTCTCATAGAAAGACAGAGAAACTTCATAATTTCAAAAATCCAGAGCCTCAAATATTCCAAATCTCACATCAAGAGTCTCAGATTCCGATTCATCTGCTTGTTATTAATATCAAATATTGTTATTGACAAAAAAGGGGAATTATTACAATCTGCCTTCACAGCATAAATACTTAGCATGGGACAGCGGTCCTCACTTGTTGTGCTCGCCCTGGCTACTCGCTACCACCAAAGGGTTTCTTCACAGCGTCCATGACACTCTGTGTAGTGCCCTTAGCCTTATCCCCCGCCTGCATTAACATCATCCAAACTCAATTATTTTCAATACATTCAAAACCAAAGGAACATTCAAATTCAGTAGTTAATATGTTCAATCCCATCTTCAATCATATTCTCTACTAAAATTATCAATAACCTGTTGGAAGAGAGAGCCAGTTTGTTCTTTCCCTTGTTGGGCTTTTCCCATCATGGACTGACCCATTCCCTTCGTCGCGTCAGTGGCCTGAGAAGCTTTCTCCGCACTCATATCCTTCATCTCACCAGTCTTCTGTTGAGCAGTCCCCATCATTCCCTTGGCAAAACAAAAAATACAGTGCCATCAATAACAGTAACCCAAAATCTTTAAACAGTACATTAAAAAAACAATGAGAGAGCATAGATAATATATAAAAATCATTACTTGAAATGTTTGTTGAGCTTGTTCAGCCTTCTCCTGCCCATATTGCTTGTACTGCTCCGCCATCGCTGAGAATAAGAGAGTAGAGATTGATCGATGTCTTCAACGCTAATGCAGTGCTCTGATTGGTAGTGATGTAATCGTGGAAACCAATGAAGGGAAGGGTCGTTTATAAATATGAGTGAGGGGAGCACCTGAGATCGACACATCTCTCCTTTAAGTGATACGGCTCTCGACAGATGTCGCCAAAATTTGAAAGCGTGTCAGCCATCCCAACGAACAAAGCGCATAAAGTTTGGCAATCACATGACAATAATGCACAACTTTCTCATGTGAATATCTAAAAATGTGCATAGGAAAGAAAATGTTCAGTTAAGGGCTGAAGATGGTTAAAACAAAACATAACCAACAAATACTAACGTAATTTTATTTAATGTATTATTAACTACATTTTTACCCAAAATAATTTTGGATGCATCAAATCTTGAAAAAAATTATATCTTCGAGGTAGTGAAGTTGATAGAGATCTATATTTCCAAAAAAAAATATTCTTACCCACTTTTAGAAAAGAACAAATAAAAAAATCTATGATCATAAATAAAGATAAATTGCCCTTTTCAAAATCAAATAATAAGAATATTTAATGCATATTCACAAATTATTAGTTGTTTTATTTAATATATTATTAATTACACTGTTACTCATATTTGAATGAGAAATAAGTTTGAATGCATCAAATGTTGACAAAAATATTCAAAGTAGTGGAGTTGATAAAAACACCTTAACCAATAAGAGTATGGTCCCAAAAAATTCTTGCTAAATGACATCAATGAAATGAAATTACAAGTTGATACAGATTTATATTTCAAAAAAAAAATCTTGCCCACTTAGAAAAGAACAAATAAAAAAGAATCTTGTCATTATAAATAAAGATGAAATTACTATTTTCAAAATCAAATGATAAGAATATTTAATGCATATTCACAAAATTATTAGTTATTTTATTTCATATATTATTAATTAGACATTACCCGTATTTGAATGATAAATAAGTTTGGATGCATCAAATGTTGAAAAAAGATAGTCAAAGTGGTGGAGTTGATAAAACACTTTAACCAACAAGAGTATAGTCCTAAAAAAAATTTTATAATCACTTTTCAATGACATAAATGAAATGAAATTACTATTTTCAAAATCAAATGATACGAATTTATGGAGTTTTGGATAGACATTGATGGAGTGAGCGCTTAAGACACTTTTTTATGTGAAATCATTGATTCTTTTTTATGTGAAATCACATGTTCAATTTCTCACTTTTTAATGTCAAGTTACTGGTTTTCTTTGATTCGCCCCAATCAAAGTGATATATTTGGACATGATGATGAAGATGTAGTCCTACCCCGCAACTTTTTAAAAAAATCGAATGATAACAATATTTAATACACATTCCCAAAACTATTATTTATTCATAAATAACTACAAATTATTCAATCAAATAATAAGAATATTTAATACACATTCATAAACCTATTACTTATTGAAAAATAAGTACAAATTCGTGAATATATTTAATTGCTTGAGATTTGTTGTAATTTTAACCATATAGATGGAAAAATAGAGTGTATGGTTGATTGTACTTTTAACTCAACATCCTGAATTTTTTTTTTGGGTTCCATTATATTTTAATACAGTACCTGTTTATTAAGGTTTTATATTTCACCACGGCTTTATGTTCTTAGTGTTGTGAGTTCAAATCAACATTGTTAATATCTAAATTCCAATTTGAATTATTACATAAAATAGGTGTTTAATATCAATTTGTCTTTTTAATAGTTTTACAACATTTCTGAATCTAAAAAATATCAAAAAAAATGTCAAACCTAAATGTTAATTCTTTTAATGTTTAAATAAAATACTTTTTTATATTTAAAATAAATTTGGTTTCTCTACAAAAATTTATAAAAGAGAATATAAGCCCACAAAATTTATTAGTTACTAGTGAAAGATTTACAATCCAAAACTTTGCCATGTGAGACAAAAAAAAAAAAAAAAAATTCATGGACAATATAAGTAAAAAATGAACAAAAATATTTGTTCGAATAAATGATGAAACAAAATAGAACTGGGCTATTTTTTTAAACAAAAATATCTCAATCAACAATAACATAAGTTTATTCAATCAACCACTAAACGTATTCTTGTTCATCCTTAGATTCTAAGCAAACTTGGTGTGATCCACAAGTAGAATGTGACGAGGTTTACAACTAATGTGTAATTTGGTGTAGCATTAACTTTGAGGATTGAATAATGATGATGAAAAGTGAAACCCACTATAAGCAGGTTTCTCTTTCATTCTTCAAAATGAGCCTGAAAACCCAAAGTGTATCAAACTGCAGGTTCATAAAACCGATACTTCGATCTTGGGACCTATGGGTTATAGGCCCATTTCGCTTCCGCTGCGCCACTTAAATGCCACATACAATCCACATATGCATTGGAAACACTATTGAATGAAAACCCATAATATTTTAACCATTTCATGTGGCCCACTTAACATTTAAATTGTATTGGAGGCAATTGAAACAAAACAACGTTTTGTTTAGTCTTTAACCAGCGAACGCTGGTCCACCCTTATGCACTTAACCCAGAACTCAAAACATCACGACCGCAACTCCCTGCAAAAGGGACTTAAACCCACATACATTCACGTTGTGTTCGAATTTAACTTAGTTTCATTCGACCTCCAAGCAACGTCCTTCCCTACGTTCACACTGTGATTAAATCTCAGCAATATCGTTCTACCAACAAAGGATTCAATGTTGATTCAATACATAACAATGGTCAGATACAGTGGTTTTGTATGCACCTTCTACAACCTCATCCATTCCTTTCGAACTTTTACACAGAAAGTTAAAACGCATTCTGGAAATATGCGCCTTTACACAGACAATGAGTACTTTAATTACAACTCCTTCAACACACAGAAAATATATATAAACCATATTTCTATTATATACAAACATCGTAGAGATTCTAAGGCATTTCAGCCTCAGTACAAGTCCTCACACTGTTACATTGTGCTTCCTTGCTCTATATCTTCACACATTACAGGCTTCGTCAGTTATATAGATTACAAAAGAACATGAATCAGTTGAGATGCCCAAATCTCTCCCGAGCCTCTCAAATGCACACATGGCCGATCAGTTACAAAAACTCAGCATCAATTTTAACAATTTCGCCTCAATTTTGCATGGTCGTTCGCATACCTAGCTTCATATTTGACTTAATTCAAATCTGTCCAGATGCCCCTGCATCAGACTCCTGAGGCACAAAATTTTATGACCTCCTGGTCATATGTCTTCTACAACTGTCAGCAGTTCTTCCCACATCCTCTGTGGAACTGCACCTTGTGATCTCCCCGTAACAACATGCTTGCATCCTCTGCGGAATTGTCCTCTGTGAGCTGCAACAAAACCTCTGCAATAGCAAGTCCTCCCTGCTACTAGACACCTCACCAAGCTTCTCTCCTGAGCTCTGGCTTTTGGCATCTCTCTGGTTCGCTCCTGTGGAACCATTTAAGCACTCTTGCTCTAGGCTACTGCAATATTCTCACCTTCCTGTGTTGCTACCTTCACAAAACATGAAAATCACAAGCTTCACAAAACTTCACAAAAGTGTACCTCTTCTTCCTCTGTATGCAAACTCCTTCTCCGCAGGAAATCATTTTCCCGCTCTGATACCACTTGATGACAATATTTAATACACATTCCCAAAACTATTATTTATTCATAAATAACTACAAATTATTCAATCAAATAATAAGAATATTTAATACACATTCACAAAACTATTACTTATTGAAATATATGCACAAATTCGTGAATATATTTAATTGGTTTAGGATTTGTTGTAATTTTAACCATATAGATGGAAAAATAGAGTCTATGGTTGATTGTACTTTTAACTCAACATCTTGAATCTATTTTTTTTGGGTTCCATTATATTTTAATATAGTACCTTTTTATTAAGGTTTTATATTTCACCATGGCTTTATGTTCTTAGTGTTGTGAGTTCAAATCAACATTGTTAATATCTAAATTCCAATTTTAATTATTACACAAAGATAGGTGTTTAATATCAATTTTTTTTTTTAATAGTTTTACAACATTTCTCAATATAAAAATGTTAAAAAAAATGTCAAACCTAAATGTTAATTCTTTTAATGTTAAAATAAAATTATTTTTTATATTTAAAATAAATTTGGTTTCTCTACAACAATTTATAAAAGAGATTATAAGCCCACAAGATTTAATAGTTACTAGTGAAATATTTACAATCCAAAACTTTGTCATATGAAACAAAAAAATAAAAAATAAAAAAATTCATAGACAATATAAGTAAAAATGAACAAAAATATTTGTTAGAATAAATGATGAAACAAAATAGAATTGGGCTATTGTTTTTAAACAAAAAAAATCTCAATCAACAATAACATAAGTTTATTCAATCAACCACTAAACATATTGTTGTTTATCCTTAGATTCTAAGCAAGCTTGATGTGATCCACAAGTAGTATGTAACGAGGATTACAACTAATGTGTAATTTGGTGTAGCATTAACTTTGAGGATTGAATAATGATATCTAGTTTATTGTGCTAGCATCTAAAGTATTCCTATGTTAGGGTTCCATGGTATTGATGTTCTTGGTCCAATGAGGCTTGGTATTCTATTATTGCTTCGTGGTCTTTATGGCCTAAAAACATGTAGCTTTTTAGCTACTATTCTACATGTTCACAAGAATCATTTGGTAGTGGCTTAATATTTTTACGCAATAATTTAAAAAACATGATCAAATAAAAAATTTATGCCCATAAGATGAAATGGTCACTTTCAAAATCAAATGGCATTAGTAGTTACACATAAACAACTTTAGAAACATATCACACTAAAGTAAAATGGGACTCAATGCATAGAAAGCTACCAAATAGAGAAAACCATACATTCAATAGAGAGATACTCTAATTACTAATAAATATAATATGCTTCAGTGTATTTTAACAAAATAATTTCTTATATCTAAAACAAATTTAGTATATATATAATCATTTATAAAAGAGAGCTTGCTATTCATAGCAACATTTATTAGCACAAATAAATATAGCTCATAAATTTAGTAATTACTTGGCTATGATATAGAATTTTTTTATGTGAATGTCAAAAATTTAATATATGATAAAAGTACAAGAAAAACAAATAAGCTTTATTGGATGAAGTGCTAAAATATAGTAAACTTGGTTATAGAAACCAAGACAGTAGATCATTGAACAAACATTAACATAATCTTATTCTATGCATCGCTAACTAGTTTCTCATCTAAGCTTGGACTAGAAACAAGTTTTATTGCATCAAATATTAAAAAGAGGCACAACTAAGCTATGATAATCATACCAACAGAAACCCCAACTAACAAAAAAATGACATAAAACCAATTCTTGCAAACATCTTCAAAAAACATGGACAACTAGGAATTTTATTGCCATAAGATGAAATGGTCACTTTCAAAATCAAATGACAATAATGGTTTCATAGGAACACATTACAAATGTGTTACATATTACAAGACATATTGACAAACTCTATTTATCCTAATATATGTGATTGATCTAGTATTTGTTACAACCTTAACTCTACACATTGAACACTAGTGCATGGTATGTTGTACACTTAACTCAACATATTGATTATCCTTTGGTTAGGGTTCCATCATATTCTTGTTAAGAGTGTTTAATACACATTCACAAAACTATTACTTATTCGGAAATAACTAAAAATTTATTCAATCAAATGGTAAGTGTTAATACACATTCACACAACTATCACTTATTGATAAATACGTACAAATTTATTCAAACAAATATATATAGTTGTTTTAGGATTTGTTCGAATTTTAACCATATACATTGAAAAATAAAGTGTATGGTTAATTGTACCTTTAACTCAACATCATGAATACTATTTTTTTTTTAGAATTTCATTATATTTTTAATACCATATTAGTCTATTAGGGTGTTATATTTCACCATGGATTTATGTTTTTGGTGTTGTGAGTTCAAATCAACATTGTTAGTAGGAAAATTCGAATGTTACACATTACATCAAAATAAGTGTTCAATATCAATTTGTTTTCTTCAATAGTTTCACAAAATTTATGAATATAAAGTATATGAAAAAAAATTCAATCTTAAACGTTAATTCTTTTAATGTTTTAATAAAATGCTTATATTTAAAATAAATTTGGTCTCTATAGAACAAGTTATAAAAGATAATGTACTATTTAAAGTAGCAAATACAAATATAATCACACAAGATTCATTAGTCAATAGTGAACTGTTTACAATACAAAACTTTTCCATGTAAAGCAAAAAAATAAATCATAGATAATATAAGTAAAAATGAAACAAAAATATTTGTTGGGACAAATGATGAAACAAAGTAGAATTGGTATATTGTTTTTAAACAAAAAAAATCTCAATCAACAATAACATAAGTTTATTCAATCAACCATTGATCGTATTGTTGTTCATGCTTAGATTATAAACAAGCTTGGTGTGATCCACAAAGTTCTATGTGACGAGGTTTACCATTAATGTTGGATATGGTGTAGCATTAACTTTGAGGATTGAATAATGATATACAGTTGATTGTGTTATCATCTAAAGTATTCCTATTCAAGGGTTCCATGGTATTGATGTTATTGGTCCAATGAGGTTTGGTCTTCTACTATTGCTTCATGGTTTTCATGGCCTAAAAATATGTAGCTTTTTAGCTATTATTCTAAATCTTCAAAAGAATCATTTGGTAGTGGTTTAATATTTTTGCACAATAATTTAAACAACATGATCAACTAAGAAATTTATGGCCATAAGATGAAACGAACACTTTCAAAGACAAATGACATTAGCAGTTACACATGACCATATTTAGAAACATATCACACTAAAGGAAAATGAGACTCAATGCATAAAAGGCTACGAAATAGAAGAAATCTTATATTCAATTCAGAGATACTCTAATCACCAAAAAATATAATATGCTTTAGTGTATTTTAACAAAATACTTTCTTATATCTAAAACAAGTTTAGTATATATAGAATAGTTGATAAAATACAACTTGATATTCATAGCAACATTTATCAGAATGAATAAATGTAGTTCATAAATTAGTAATTACTTGGCTATGATATATAATTTCCTTATGTGAATGTAAAAAAAATAATAGATGATAAAAGCAGAAGCAAAATAAATAAGCTTGATTGGGCGAAGTGCTAAAATATAGTAGAGTTGGTTATAGTAGCCAAGACGATAGATCATTGAAAAAACATTAACATAATCTTATTCAATGTATCAGTAGCTAGTTTCTCATCTAGGCTTGGACTAGAAACAAGTTTCACTGCATCAACTATTCAAAAGAGGCACACATAGGCTATGATAATCATACCAATAGAAACCTCAACTAACAACATCACATAAAATAAATTCTTGCAAACATCTTCAAAAAATAGGGAAAACTAGGAATTTTATGGCCATAAGATGAAATGGTCACTTTCAAGATCAAATGACAATAATGTTTCATAAGAACACATTACAAATTTTATGAAACCAACTCAAAAAATAGAAGAAAATATAGATCACAGACTTAGAGATCAGCCTCTTTGAGGGGGCAACCTCATTTACATTATATAAATGAAAAATTATTGGATGATACAAATGAAAAAACCTCCTTTCTATATATAGGAGTCCAAGGGGTCACAATATAATCCTAGCTGACATAACAATAACTATGTAAGGGCGCAACAATAACAATAGTGGGCTTTTATGGGGCACAATAATACCATTATGGGGACTAAATGGGCACAAAAATAACAATTAGGGGGCTACACTAACAATAACAATAAGGGGATACACTAGTATTATAGGGACATAGCATGCCCCTCTCCTTAAAAAAAGTGTTGTACTAACCGCTTGAGTAGTTATGGATGCTTATGTATAAAATTATCATCTTCACATGTTGAATCTTCAGCAGGTAAGTTCTTCCACTTGATGAGATACTCTGAAATTGATCGATTTCATAGTTGTCGAGTTCTTATGTCTTTGACTGCTTCAGGTTCACTACAAGAAAAAAGCACATTGGTGAGGGGCGAAAATGGTCACCATAAGCTCATTGGTGAGGGTCAAAAGAGCCTTCGTCACCAAAAATTGAACGTCACCAAAGGTGGCGTCGCCGAAAGTATTAGTGTTGTGGTGACATTCAAGGTCCGTCACCAATAATGATTTATAGTGACGAATAGTGACCGTCACCATTTCATATGAGCAATGGTGACGGACAATAGCCTCTGTCACCAAAAAATTGAACGTCACCAAAGGTGGCGTCGCCGAAAGTATAGGTGTTGTGGTGACATTCAAGGTCCGTCACCAATAATGATTTATAATGACGGATAGTGACCGTCACCATTTCATATGAGCAATGGTGACGGACAATAGCCTCCGTCACCAAAAAATTGAACGTCACCAAAGGTGGCGTCACCGAAAGTATATGTGTTGTGGTGACATTCAAGGTCCGTCACCAATAATGATTTATAGTGACGGATATTGACCGTCACCATTTCATATGAACAACAAGGATTTTTTGTGATGTACCTTTCATGGCCGTCACTATTGGTGCATATATATGGCGACGTTCATTGACTGTCACCATAAACTCATTGGAGACATCAAGGTTCATCACAAATAATGACTATAATGAAAAGCAGTGACCCTCACCATTTCATATCAACAACAATGATTTATGGTGAAGGACCTTTAATGGTCGTCACTATTAATGTGTATATATGGTGGCATTCGTTGACCGACACCATTTCATATTTTGGTGAGGGTTGAAAAATGTCACCATAAGCTCATTGGTGATATTCAAAAGAGCATCTGTCACCAAAAACTGATCTTCGTCATTCCCTATATATGAATATCAAGGCACGATGGAAACGAACCACCAACCTCACCTTAAAGCGAGGTGCTCTTCCATTGAGCTAGCACCCTTTAAAGAATTAGACTTTAAACTAGCAATTGCTAAAAGGTGCAAAGATACATACACCAAAGGAATAAGAACCAGGAAAACTGAAAGAATTCGGTGTCCTTGCTCCTATTTTTATTCTACGATACTCTACAAAGAATGATCTTGATCTATGACATATTTGTGCCGAGTGGTTCTAATTTAATAGCAAATGTTATATTCAGATAAAATAAATGAATAACTGAGAGGCCTTACGGGCTAATTTTTAATCCTTACACCAAAATCTCTTAATATTCAAGTGTATGGAACAACTCGTTCAAAGTTCAAACTGAAGTAGATTTTAAATGGAAAACCTAAAACCAACTAAGTAGTTTACAAGTTAACATTTTGAATATAACTTCTATTCAATTTATATGACAAGTTATGCCATAACCTTGAAACTAGTTTCTTAGCTAAAAGACTTTCTTAAGTCAACAACGACAAAGAAAGATAGTCATGGCAAGCAAAATTCTCTTGGTTTTTTCTAATGAGGGTGCATGTAACTTGATAAAGGTTGTATGAGAGTATCAAACCATCTAAAATGCATCTCCTAGGTCAAGTGTCTCCTTAAGGACAATGCATATCCAAGGTAATGTGTCACCTTAAGGACTCCCACATCTACATATCCACTCCCTCAACCCAAGAGTTCACATGTCAAGGGATTTTGTGTGCTCATGCTGATTTCGAGATGTTTTTGTCATGGTGAAATACCCAACTCTACTCCACGCACACAAACTCCCTTCATGCATCAACAACATGAAGTCACCAAGCTCCATATTAATCCAACACTTCGAGGAAGAATGTCTTTCAAACATCCAAACAAGGTCTAGCAGCAAACGGTAAACCACCTCCAATGTCCAAGTCCATCATGGAAGAGCATGGGCTAACCATTCACTATGCACCCCACATCTCATGAAGCACCCACAAGGCCTAAACGTGGTGTAAACATTTTCAAAGTAACCTGAAAGGCTAAAAATTATGTCCCTCTCATCATAAAATCCTTTGTAACTCCACGCATATTCAATTACAAATTTCACTCATAAGTGTTGAAGAGTGTAACAAGGTAGGTCTTCATTATGACTATGTAATTATGTACTTATGTAAAGATGAAGTCGATAATAATAAAATGAATTTTTGGTTTACTTGCTTCATGGGTTTCATGAGCAAGATTCTTAGCATAGGTCTATAGACTTCTTCTTGATGTCTATTAGGTACATTAGTGTAATTAAGAGTCATGTAAAAGGCGTGAAGAATACCCTCCAGGACGTTGCAGAAGAATGGCTTACAAACATTGAAGATATGCCTATGAAGTCGGCCTACAAACAAGTGTTAAAGTCGGCCTACTTAATGGCTATAAGGTCGACTTAATTACTTGGCTAGAACTACTATATATACCCTACATATGCTGCGGTTAAGAGAACATATCTGCAGATGATAATGAGGTTATATAACGTGCAAAAGGAACAAGTTTTGCGGATTACACTGAAGTTAATACAGCGTGGAAAAAGGAGCAAGTATTACGGTAAAGTATACAACATTAAAAAAGAAGAACAGATTTGCGGATTTTGGGTCTGAGTCAGTGCGGATATATCAAGGTAAAGTCTGAAGCAAACATCATGGAAAGAAGGGTAACCAAATGCGGATCTGAGGCATGCGGATCTAAAATGGAAGTCTAATGTAAATTGAAAGGTACAGGAATATAATCTGCGGAAGCTACAGGCGCTGGAGCTGGACTGCAGATAGATGCAAAAGTATACGGTGCAGATATATCTATTGAAAGAATTTTCCAACGTCAAGACAGTATTGTAATAAGACATGCTGATCTTAAAGGAGTTGTAAGCGAGGAAGGTAAATCAAAGATTTACCTTCCTAACTACATTATAAGATATTCAGTTACGAGTGTAAATAATTCTGTTTCAACATTTTGACTAAGTACTTTGATAACTAACTTGATGATGGAGTAACTGAGTTAAAGAAGAACACATAAGCAAGCTCACAAGTAGTTATTAAGAAGAGAATTTTGTATTAAACACAAGCTCTACAAATTCTCAACATGGTTTCAGAGCTATGGTTATGATCAAAGGCAGTTTGAAAGGACTCGAAACATTCTAAAAAGACCTATGTCAAAAGGGCTCAAATCATAGTAAAACAGTCCAATAATTAAGCTAGGTGCAAGTTCACAAGAAAGGTCAATCTCTGTCACTATGAAAAGAAGGATCTCGGTAACATCTCAGTCTCAATGACATCACAGTGTTGAAATTACCTCTGCCTCAATTCAGTACTACTCTTATAAGATTATTTCGATACCACAGCAGTGAGGAGAATGAGTTATAAAGGTGTATTTACAGTTAAGGCTCGGTGTGACAAAAAGATATCAGTATAATCCGTATTACAGTGAAGATCTTCAGTGTTATAATCACAGGTCAACTACAGTCTCGGTATAATCAACACATGATAAGTATGACACTACAATTTGAAACTACCACAGTGAAAAATCTATCACTATTTCGTGCTACCACAGTGAGAAAGGTCTCACTGGTTCGGTGCCATCACAGCTTGATGAGAAGTATGCCATTTCAGTTTGAAAGGACTTGAAACATTCTAAAAAGACCTCTCAAAAGGGCTCAAATCATTGTAAGACAGTCCAATAATTAAGCTAGGTGCAAGTTCACAAGAAAGGTCAATCTTTGTCACTATGAAAAGAAGGATCTCGGTAACAGCTCAGTCTCAATGACATCACAATGTTGAAATTACCTCTGCCTCAATTCAGTACTACTCTTATAAGATTATTTCGATACCACAGCAATGAGGAGAATGAGTTATAAAGGTGTATTTACAATTAAGGCTCGGTGTGACAAAAATATATCAGTATAATCCGTATTACAGTGAAGATCTTCAATGTTATAATCACAGGTCAACGACAGTCTCGGTATAATCAATCACATGATAAGTATGACACTACAATTTGGAACTACCACAGTGAAAAATCTATCATTGTTTCGTGCTACCACAGTGAGAAAGGTCTCACTGGTTCGGTGCCATCACAGCTTGATGAGAAGTATGCCATTTCAGTTTGATGGTATCACATAGGGTCTCAGAAGTCAGAGACATGTACAGTGAAGTATTTACAATCGAAGCACAAAATAAGGTCAAAACAGTAATATGTATACACAGTGAAATAGTACATTCGAGGATCTCGGAATAGCTGCTTACATTGAGTTTGAAAAAATCTGAATTCTTTCCTATGAAGTTGACAGTGCAAGAACCAACTATTATTTTCATAGTGCCAAAATGTCCACTTGCATTAAAAACTGCATGCCATGTACATAAATAGAAAACCTGATGTATTATATGATGGCCCTCCCTTTTCTTTATAGTGAAAATGGATAATGCAACAATTTTTTTGTGGAAATGCAGGGGCAGAGGTTTATCTGTACATAAAATCAGTCCAAAATAGTTCAGGACGTGTAATCATATTATTAGCCACGTAAAAGTCTGGGATTATTTCAAAAAAAAAGAAAATCCTCTCATATTATTTGGACTTTTCAAATTGAATTTTTTACTTCTTAATATTGATTTTGATGTGATGAGGTTTAGGGTCCATGTTGATAGTCACCCACGTTTTCATAGTTGGCTTAGGAGGTCCACACTGGTTGTTTATGAATTTTCTATCACCCTAGTCTAACTACTAAAACTCAAAATTTCAATCATTCTGGTCTTGGTGAATCAGGGCACTTTCCAAATCACATTCCCCAATAGGATTCTAGAAAACCACTAGAGGAAGGGGGATAAACAGTAAAATATCTCGGTGAACATCTGCCTTTCCATTAAAAGAGGGCAAGGCCTAGTCATTATATCTAATTCTATCTGTCTTTCATAATTTCCAATGACCTGAATTTCCTTTCATCCATACTCGAAAATTGCCATTTCATAAACATGTCACTTCAACCACTATATGCTATCATACAATAGATGAGTGTCAAGAAACTCTTGTTTTGTTAAGGGTTTCGGGAGCTTTGACAAGGGGCACTCAAAGTGCACCATTCCTGGCAACCTATGCCAGAATCCAGTGAAATATCGCAAGCATGGTTGTGATTGATCCACTTTTTTTAGGTTTTTAAGGATTTGGGTAAATTTGGAGAGTGCCAAAGAAATTAGGGGCAGAGTTCTCTATGGACAGAACTCCAACTTTGGTGGAACTGTGATTTCCATCAAAATTTTGGCCCAATTTCAATTAGAAATATCGCTGGAAATGGAGGACGTTTTGAGTGCCCCATATCCCACGGTTTTCAGAAAGAGTTGGTTGACCGAGACTTTCCTCCTCCTGAGTGTTGCTGGTTTCTGCCGTTATGTGATAGAAGATAGTTGGATGGAGCTAATCAATTGAGAAACCTGAATGAGAAAGATGGTGAAGGGGACTTCACTCAGAAACACCACTGAAATCACATGCCCAAATTCTCGTGAGTCGCAAATCCCTCCATAATTTGCGAGGAATTTTGAAGTTTTGATAATTGCCTTGATGAAAGATGGAGTTTCCTGACCAATGAAAGGAATTTTGAAGTTTCTATCCTTGATTAAAAAAGATACTAGAACCCTTCATGTTTCTTTTATCCAAAGGTTTATTTTCTTGATAGGATATGTGATATCTGAATAGTGTTATAGTAGAGCAGCTCCTTGTATATAATCTATATGTATTGGCTCTACATCGACTAAAGGGTTTCTTCAACAATAACAATTGAATATTTGCAAGAAACACATGGCTCATGGATTTACAGGTTAGTAGCGAGATAGGAGTATATAGCACATTCAGACACAATTCTCGTTCTCATTCAAATGATCTAAGCCCCCTTTAAATGACCTAAAAAGTTCTTTTCCAATATGACCTAAAAAGTTCATTAATTTAAAACTACTAATTGCATCTGAAGGTTTATAAATAAATTTCCACCTCTCTGTTATTTCTATTTCTAATCAATTGGACAACCAGGAAAGGGAGATCACTACCACCATTTCATTTTTTTTAAATCACCATATGTAATCGGAGATCCAAATGACAATTCCTTGTACATAAGAATTGTATAAACTTTAAATGGCCCAAACACCACAAAAGCTTTGAATGTTATTATAATATTCAACTCTAAAATTGTAAAACCAAACCAATTTTAAGTATAGCTCCAATTTTAATGATTAATTTATTATTCAACAGCTCCAATCTTCATACTACCCCACCCCCTTCGTCCAATCTATATATATATATATATATATTGTTAATCAGTATCAGATAAGAACAAGAGAAATCGACATAAGATAAGATCAAGAGAAGGAGAAGAAAATCAGTCAAGCAAGTCATAACGTATAATGTATTGAGCCAAAAAGAAAGGGGTTTATATGGAATTATTGATGAAACCCAAATACACTAAGGAGTTTTACCTGGAATATTTATCCAAATCACTCTGTTGTGATTATAATTACAACTCAATGGTGATACATAAAAATGTATTGTCCATTCCTCGGTGACAGGAAAAAGTTCTAGTAATTAAAGCAATAGCAAGCATTCATTGCCTAGAACCCGCCACAATATAAAATGTAATTTCATTCTCCTCAACAAAAAACAAAAATGTTGTTTGTCTGAGGTATTTGAAAGTCTGACAAATGTACTTAATTTTATAGTACCATCCGCTGCATTTGGATTTTATAGCATTGGGAAAATAGGATTTTAATTCAATATTTGCATACATTTAACAAAAATGTTGCAAGGTGTCTTCATTGAATCTTGGAAAGCAAGCTCTCTGTGTGCACAAGCTAAGTTAAAGAAGGGTTCTGGTATTTGTAAGGTTGGGGTTGAGGAGATAAATCTGTATCCAATCTGCACAATTTTGCTGCTTAGATGGAAAGTTTGGGAACAAAATTTTGAACCATTGTCAACCCTAAAACTATTTCCTTTAATCTAATAAACACAAAATATAAATTGCATAACTTAGGTTCCTCAAAACACCTAAAATATGCATTTATATTCTAGAAGTTAAAGGTTTCTTACTTGCTACTGTGTCGTTGCTCATATTCTAGCTCTCTTCTCCTCTGCTCCACTTGCATAACTAAAAACTCCTCTCTACTCAAAACTGGAGAAGATTTGTAATTACCCATACCATAATCCATAAATTCTCTGAAATTTGCTAATTTTCTCAGTTAGTAAAAAATTGGAATGACTCCACAAAGCTAACAATAAGACTTTGACTCAAAATCATAAATATTCAGCAAACAAACTCAGTATAAAATTTGGCTTCAAAAATCAATTTAGGAATGTGTTTTTTGTTCTTGGTTTTTGGCATTTATAGGTTTTTATTTTACAGGTCAAACTTGACTAAATATTTCACAACTCAAAGTATGGCCAAGTGTTCCAAGACTGCCTAATACTGTTAAAACTCGCAGAGTTAAGAGGAGCTTGACCAGTTTGACAATGCCTTCAAACTAGCCAAGTTATGGTGAGTTTGACCAGATCTCCCAATCATTACACTTGACTCGGCCAGTCAAACTCAAGGATACTCAAAAGACTTGGCTAGGTCTCGTAATTATGATCCTACATTCAAAAATCTCATTTGATAGATGGTTACATATATCAATAAACAAAACACCTTATCTTTGAACAGGAAGGGAAAAACCTGGCATATATCCCTGTGTTCCATACATATCCGTTGGCATAATGTGTCCATTAAATGGCATGTCAAAAGGACTTGGTCCATAACCCATGTATGGGACACTACCATTACAAACCATATAAGCATATGATCCCCACTGTGCACCAGAACAACAAGCATTATATATGCACGTGCAACATACGACATCATACACTCTCCAGCTCCAAAATCCTGTGACTCTCTCACTGCATCTCATTAGTTGTAACAATGATAAAGCACCCAACATGCATTATTTCGAAATATATTCATTTTCTTGTAATTAAGAAAGGAAATTAAAATGAGAATGAATGATACAGAGCTGAGGAAAATCCAATGACACTTTTCAAAACATCAGTTAAATAGGAGATTTCAGCAAAGAAATAGGAGATTTCAGCACTAGGAAATATGAAGAAAATTACACAAGGGAAAAGGAGCTAGATCAGGTGTGTTTGAAGGGAATTTCATGCTTAAGTGTTAGCAGTGAGAACAAGCTTGTTCTCCAGTGAGGTAGTGTTGCCCTGTAAAGAGATCAATTGCTAAAATTTTCTGTTAATAAAATTCCACAGCAAACTATGATGAAGGTACAGAAATTTCTGTTAAATTTCTGTTATCAAGGTACAGCAAACTATGATGAAGGTACAGAAATTTCTGTTAAATTTCTGTTATCAAGGGACAGCTCCTCAGGTAGCATTATATCCTCTAGAGGGCCAGATATCAAGGATTCCAACTTTTAGGACACTGATGTTTTAAAGCCAGATATTCTGGCTCCTGGTTCTCTAATATGTGGCAGCATGGTCTCCTAATGGCATCCATGAAGTCAATTATAAAAGTAAAACAGTACTACTTTTTTCAGTCTTAGAATTAGGTTGCAATGCAATTTTTTTCTGCTTATGCCTGTAGTTTGTGATAGGCTTGATTACTATATTCTAATCTTATTCACCTAGGAGTCTATAATTTTGAAATTTGAAGATTTTTTTGGTAACCGCTGGAGGACATATCATTTCTAGAGAGAATAAAATAAATTTAGAAGTTTTGGCAAACTTTGAAAATTGAAGGCACCTTGACACGCACATTAATCGTCTCAAGATTCTGCTTTTCTTCAAGCAGGATAAGGATTTGCCATGATATCAGGGACAAGCATGGTGACACCACATATAGCTGGCATTGCAGCTTTGGTGAAGCAGAAAAATCCTGATTGGAGCCCTACTGCCATCAAATCAGCATTACAAACAACATCAGCATTTGTTTTACACATGGGGAAGCCCTTGCAAGCACAAAATTAATCTGGAGAAGATAGTCCAATAACTCTTATTTCTGCCACACCCTTCGATTGTGGAAGTGGTGTAGTGAACCCTAAGGCTGTGCTTGATCGAGGCCTCATTTTTTATGCAGGCATGGTTGTTTTTAGGGTTATCCAAACTTTTTAATATCTGATTCCTCTCTATAGAAATATGTCTATTTTTTATATCTAACCATATTCTAATTACTCCACAAATTGATTTGAAGGCTATGAAGATTATGTAAGCTTCCTCTGTTCATTTTCAGGTTTTGATAGGAATTTTGTTGCACACATTACCAGTTCAACATGTGCCCCAAAAATCGGGCGTCCAACAAATATTGAAACTCCATCCATAACTGTATCAAATATTATTGGATCAATGACCATATTGAGAAGGGTTACCAATGCAGAACAAGCAGAAAAATATACAATTTCCAGCTCAATGCCACCGGATGTGTCACTAACTATAAAACCTTCAGTTCTAATGTTGGAAGAAGGGCAGTCCAAACCATTTTGGGTGACATTATTTTCCAAATCTCCCACTGGAACTTATAGCTTTGGTGAAATAATACTGATATAAGTGTTAGCAGTGAGAACAAGCTTGTTCTCCAGTGAAGTAGTGTTGACCTGTAAAGAGATCAACTTCTAAAATTTCTGTTAATAAAATTCCACAGCAAAGCAGAGGCTTTTCCCTGTTGGGTTCCCTAGAAAAATATTGTGTTATTGTGTGTGACTAACTCTTTATCTCTATTTCTATTATGCTTCTTATTCAGTAGAGAAATTATGTGTTTTGGTGAATAGAAGTAGTATTAGATTGTTCATCATAACAGTTGCAGAATTTTCAAGGAAATTCTACATAGTTGATCGATTACATTCACTACTGGAGTTTTCTGAACTCAAAACAAGTGTTAGAATAAGATGTACTACATTCACTACTGGAGTTTTCTGAACTCAAAACAAGTGTTAGAATAAGATGTGCGCCAATTGCTTGAAATTCTCTGTTTTAAAAATCGGCCGTTTCGACTCCGACCAGGCCTGGTCGACCGAGCCATTAGGCTGGCCGGTCCGACCAGGTACAAAACCAGCTAGGTTGGCCGGTTTGTTACCGAGCCGGCCGGTTTTTGTACCGGCTCGGCCAGCTCGGTAACAAGCCGGCCAACCAGGCCTGGCCCGAGTTAACCAGGCCGAGCCAAAACAGCCGGTCGGTGGGCCCAAAAAAACCGATTTTGTGGACTTCAAACTCGATTTTAATTCGCTGTTAGGTTTGTTTTAGGTTGTCTAAGCCCTCCCCATGTATCATAGGATAGATCATAGGATAGATTGATATATGTATTATTGTCTGATGCATAGATACCAAAGTTACTTAGACCAAGAACCCATCTCTGAAAAGAGATTAATGCCAACTTTGAAACAGTGTATACATGATAGCTATGACTTACTTTATGACAGTGGGTTAACTTGACAGTTTGGTCTTGACCAAGAAATATATGAAGCAGAGATATACAGTGATATTGTGTACCTACAGTGACCTCAGATAATAAAATAGGGACTCTTAGCAGTGATTTGAATTGGTTATCTATGACATATAGTTGACTATATTGGTAGAATTATTATGACTGTGATATAACATGTTGACTTGAATCTCGATTAAACCATGATTTGACACTTTGACATACAACCTTGACCTATAAGACCTGACCTATAAATTACAGTGATCTTATTTCTGACATATATACTTGACATAGATTTATATACCTGTTCGTGACTTGACATATAAACCTAAAACACATTAAAATAACTCTTGACAGTGATAATAGCTATGTTGTAAAGCAGTGACAAATAGACATGGCAGTGATTTGACAACCTCATATGATCATTGATATGACAAATGAACAGCAGCAGCAGCAATAAGACATATGCTGGTAGCCCTCCTTGGGCCAAGTTTGAGAGCATTACAACCAGGTCATAGGGATGACCTAAGGCACCTGGGTTTGAGGCTCCAAGCAAGGTTTACTGTTGATAAGATTAAGGTCAGACTGTCACCCTATTCTTGTCAAGAGATACTGTTGCATTATTACTACTAGTGCGAATGTCTTCCAGTCAAGGTCAATGCTATACAATGCTTGTACAAATGAGTTGCATCTGAGTGAATATCTTTCATATATAAGATGTTGCCTGACTTAACACCGCCATATAGAGAATATACTCCCAAACTGTAGCAAGGTCATATAGTCTCAGAATGTATATCTAGTTACAGATACAATAAGGTCTGCTACATAGGCTTAATTTTGCAGCTCCAGAAATAAGACTTTTTTTGTTGTTCCAAGTTCCAACTGTCAGGTCTTAGACTTCAAAACAAATTTGTTTCTTCGGTGGTTCATAAGGGTTACCCTTTATCGTAGCTTCAAGAGGACTGCTTAAAAATGACTGTTTGATTGATGAGAATACTGAAGGTGAATTAGAGCTCAAATAGTTATTGCAGTACTTGCCATCAGGAGTCTCACAATTGTCATAATGTTATATCATCAACATCTATAAGAGATTTAGTCAGCTTGATCTAGTGGCGGGATGATATGCATCTCCAGTCTTCAGTCATGATAAATTCAATTGGTAATTTTGACTTCCAACAGTAGTTTGATCTCTTCAACATATAAATTCACCTCCTGGATTTGCATAGGATGTTTGGTCTATTTTCCAAACTGAAACTCGTGTTGTTCTAGAAATAAACGCACAGAGAATAGGAGTTTAACTTCTGCATTCAACAAATGATACCCATCTTCTCTCTAAGTAAGAAATCGTTCTCTAATCAAGAATAAAAATCTTTAAATTTATGTTTTTGTACAAAAAAAATTAATATTTAATGTATTTTTTACAAAAACCAAGTCATTGAAACCGATTCGACCGAGTCATTACCGATTCCGAGTCATTACCTCGGCCTGGTAGCTGACCGATTCCGTTTTTTAAAAATTGCTTGAAACTATGCCCAAAGACTTTAATAACAAAATTTTAGCAACCATATGATACAATGCAGTTAAACTGTTTATTATTGGTTTTCATTCCATTGGAAACATAAGCTCCAACAAAGGAAGGATTTTATTATAGATTTAGATGAATAGATACCTTTCAATTGAATATGTGTCTTTATATTCACTTAGATATGATGTAACTTCTCTGCAATAATAAACCTATATTTTTTACTCCTTCATAGTTTTTCTCCAATTTCATGATTCTATTCCTATATCTCTTAATGTGTGTTGTGTTTTATAGTTTATTGATAATGATAGAATAAATGAAATTATTTGGTTTTATATAGAGATGATTGCAGTCTATATGAAAAAAATAGGAATCAACATCAACAATCAAGCAGGAATGAGGGATCTTATAGTGGATTTAAATTTTTCCTAGGCCTAGCCTGGAAAGAGTGGCAATGGAATGGAGTGGAATTCTCAAATTATAACCAATGTTGTGATGACAGAATGCATTTCTTCTCGAATTTGAAAGTTTGAACCCCTAATTTCAATGGATTAAAATGAGGTTTCAGCAGAAAGGTTAGAAATAGAATTCATTATGCTATAAGAGTAGCCAACAAGCTTGTTGATTGGATTTCTAATATTCCATTGAGTGGAAAGTATATGACATCAGTATTTTCAAAACCTGAGGTTGAAAGGAAGAATAATGAATTATTGAAATTAATAGTAAGTCAAAATGTTGAGATTTTGAAAAAACACTAGGCCTTGGGGAGCTGACATAGACATCCCAATTTTTTCAATTAGAAATATTAAGGCAGGATGCCTTAAGTTGCAGGACATCAAATTTATGGATTGATTTGAAAATCCCTCCATAATTTGTGACAATGGTGGCAGCCATTTGTGATTAGTATAAATCATAGTTTAATTCGTATGAAGTTTCTGTTTGTTATCACACCTCGAGAAGAACTGGGCTTGTTAATTCAACTCTCTCTGCATTATCTCAATCTCTATTAGCCATTAGCAATCAGAATAAGGCTAGAAAGGAGAGGAGCAAAGCCCAAACGCTCCCTCAAGGAATTGTGGGGGAAGAGGGTCATGCTTGTCAATTGCATAATTAAAAATGATGGTATTTGATGAGACTCCTCTAAGGAGACAGTCTGGATTGAAAATAAATATGTTCATAGGCAGGAATAATACTCCATGTGCAATGATACTAAGTAACCCTGTGGGAAGTAACAATTTTCCATGAAGTGGATGCCAACAACGTGCTACTTAGGCACTGGGAGAGGTGCTTGGAGCAGCTGCCTCACTTAATCATTCTTTCTGTAATAAGCTCAAACAACGATGATGACAACCCAAGCCAAAAAAACAAGGCAATCCATAAAATGCACAATAAGTCCCATTATGCTTATTAGTTGTTAAAGGAGGGACAAACAGTCTTTATATTATTACTTCTATTAATAATGCTGAAAAATAATTGATGCAAACAATAGAAATACCTTGAAATCCTCTTATACATGTAGCTGATAAAAATGTTGCCAGAAGCAAGAATGTGGATGGAGGAAAAATTAGGAACTGGGAAGTGAGAATCCCAAAAAATAGAAATTTAAATAAAAAAATGAAAACTTGAAAGATAAAGAAGATATAAAATAGTATAAATGCAAATATATTTAAATATTTTACTTCTTAAATGATAAAGCATGAGAAATTACATCATGATTCATGGTTCATATTAAAAGGATCAATAACTTTTTTTTTTCATATTCATGTTGTCTAGAGAATGTTGAACACTCCCTAAAGAGAACGGCTAGTCCCAAGACAATTGGAAAAGCTATTTTTACATTTTTTTTAAACAAGTTGCCAACAGGCCTCATGCGCTCAATGAAGGGGGTTTAGAGCGTTATAAATTCCTAATCCCTCTTCATTTCTCCTTGTATTTTTCTTTCCAAAAAATAAAGGTTTTGATTGTTAAAGGTCAACGATTTTGGTAGAATATCTACAATTCAAACCCAATAACTAAGCCAACAGAAGTCCCTCATGGGAAAATTTCTTGTTGTAATTCTTATAATTAAACAAGAAAAAAAAAGGAGTTAGCTACCTCTTGAGTGGGTTTAGTAGCCTTTGGAAGCTTCTCCTTTAGCACATAGGTTTAATCCTACTTGTCTGAGTCCACGCCATTTCTTCGGGATCCAATTTCATTACTTTGAGACTCTTGGGAGGATGGGTCCAAGAAAATCCGAGGCCATTTTTCTATTATGATTCGGTATGTGTGGTTCAATGATACCACAGAAAGAGCTTGTAGTACACCATGGAGTCTCACCAATCTCAGCAAAGGTCTCAGTATTGTGTTAATAAGAATAATACTCTATGCCACAGTGTTGATTAGTGCCGGGTGCTATATCATAATGTATAACCTCGACACTTTGAGGTACTGTGCTCACTGATATTATGATGCTAAGATTCTCGAAGCTACTTGGTGCTACTCGGTGTTGTAGTGATAACATGAAGTTCAGTGATGAATCACTATGTTTGGATGCTGCTATAGGGATCATGATTTGAAGAACAAAGGTTCAAGGAAGATGACTATGTCTTGGTCTTGGAGTGGCGAAATAGGTCAAGGGTCTTGATCTTGGTATTTGTCAATTGGAATCTCTATAAGAAGAATTTGTGTGGCTTTTCCTCTCAAAGAGTGAGAGGTTTTTTCCCTAGCTCATAGCCTACATGTTGTTTCTCTTGTCTATCTATGTTTATGCATTGGTTACTATTTGATGAAGAAAGAACACTAATAATCGAACAAGAAGAAGATCTTAATCTAAAGAAGTTAAAAGGCATTCACAAAAAATCACTAATGAAGAGAAATATCTTAACACTAAATCCCCTAGATTTCTCAACATTGTAGTGGTCAAGGGCCTTCTTTTAAAAATTTTGGTGCAGGCCCACCCTCTCTCCAGTCATCATGAGCGGCAGACAGTTTTGGAGAGTTGTATGAAGCTGAATCCACCCTCCCCCCAATTGTAATCAGGGATTCAATTCTTTTATTTTTTCTGAGTTCTTGTGGGACCCCTCTTAGGGGGATACTATGTTTTCAAGTATGAGTTACGAATCTAGTCTCCTCCTTTGCATCCAATATTCATGAATGGACTAAGATCCCCTTTGCCGTATGCATCTCCTTTATGAGGGAAGACAACTTTAGGATATGAATAGACTAAGTGAGCACGACATAGTAAACAACACTGTAATAAATCTAGTTTCTAGATTAAGAGGAGAGGATCAAGGAAGGGGTGGACCCTCTTCCTCTCAGCCCAAGACTTTTAAAATAATCCTTAAAGCTAGGGATTATGAACCAGCCTCCTAAGGAGCTCTTAGTGCCAGCCTTTCTTGTGGATCAGATCGAAAAAATCCCGTCCATTGGTGTGCCAAAAAATTAATCCGACTCTCTCAGTGTTGACTACATGGAGCATGCTCTAATTTGTTGATTTAATGGATCTTGGCCTTCAACATATGTACTTTGATATTGGGTGGCTAAGACCTAGTCTAAGCACACTGATCTGTTCTTCTCCTAAAAGGGATACTTTATAGTATATTTCAAGAACCAGAGGGATCGACAGGGGGTCCTTGAGCTTGGACCATTGTTTTGGGCTGATTAGTGCTCTCCATTCAACCATGGTTTGTACATTTTAACCCGTAATAATGCTAGCTTTTTCCATTCTTGTTTGGGTTCAACTCCCTAATTTACCTCTTAACTTAATGTGCCCTGAAGGGTATTGTAAATTTTGCATGGATATGCGTGGAAGTTGATTTAAACAAGGGATTACCTGATAAAATCTTCCTGAATTGGAGGGGACCTATTTCCTCACAACCAATAGATTATGAAAATAGAACCTTCAGTTAAAAATCTGCCAATAGCCAAGTCACCTCCAAAACGCATGTCCTTCTTCTCAAGGGCCCTCTCCACCTCACCAAGAATTTATTGCCAATGTTCAGTGAAAAAGACAAAAATGTAGAACAATAACACTTCAACCTCTCCTTCTGGTTCATACAGATGGTTTATTCAGATGCACATTTCTTTGAGAAATCTAAAACCTATACCAACTTTTCTACATATCCATTGGAACAAACTGTTGTTTCATTCACTCCTTCGTATGCCTAAAATGTTGATGTTATGTATTTGACAAAACATCCAGTAGTAGGTCTGGAAGGTCTCTGACTTATCCTTCCAATTTAATAAATTTCTTGAATTGCTTTCTCCTTTGACTTTGTGATTGTTATATTTGAATTTGGGTCAGTCTTTCCAAGTTTTACAATCACTGGGTAGTTCAATTTAAGTTTTCTATATGACAAGTTTCTTGAACTAGATTTGTGATGTTGTTTGTTTCTTGAACAAAAGCTTTTATTTTGAATTAGACTTTTCTAATACTTGTAGGATAATAGTAAATTTCATAGCTAGGTTAAGTGTTGCCTTGAAAAATTGGGCATCTTTGCAGACTAGCTTTTCAATGTGGAAGATCTATTTAGGAGGGTGTTTCTCCATCATTGTTTTCTGAAATATTCCTTTACCTAATAAGACGGACTTTCTAAAATGGTCTTAAATTTTTCACCATTACACTTATAACAAATTGTATTCTATAAGAGCTGCACTCTAAAGTCTAAACCCATCTTTGCTTGAACAAACCTTTCAATTGTAGCAAAGCACAGATAAATATGCATCTCCAATGTGTTTGGAAGAAATTCAATTCATGCTTCTAAGAAGACTCAGAGAACATCGTGGCAAAGAATTAATTGTTATTCAAGAAGCTCTAGAATTTTCTAGTGACAGAGATAAGGAAGAGGATATACATTCAAACTGCTATGCTCGCAAAAAACTTCAACCAAAGAAGCAAATAAAACAGTCTGTTGTAATTAAAATGAAAAAACTGATGAAAATAGTAAAAACTTACAAAACAAATTAGAATGGCCTTAATTTTTTTCTTAATTGCAATATCCAATTCTTGAAGAATTCAAAGCCGAAGCATAGAATAGTCAGTTTAGTAGTATCCAAGGTTGTACTAATAGCTGTGAGCATGCTCATAGTGCTTCAATTACAACATACAACACTATGATCCCTAAAAGGAAGTGGTAGCAACAAAAGTTTAAGGGTTGGAAAGAACACTAGACATTCAAAAAGGAAATAAGGACATACCAACATTGAAGATAATTTTCCAAAACATTGAATAGGTGAAAAGACAAAGCTTCTTGGACAATACCATTTCAAAAATTTAGATGTGTTAATTGGTAGGAGTTGGCATGCATTACAGGTCCCCTTATTTGATGTGACTAATCAATCAATAACTACAATCATGGACTTAGTACATTTCAAGGGGTTCTATACTCTATTTATCCTTGTCACTTGGTAGAATGGCTTTCATTCACATTGTAGTTGGGAGCCTTTTGAAGGAAAGGGAGATTCATGTTTAGTGTGGTTTTTGTTTTTTCAAAAACAAAAGTTTTGCAGAATTCCAGCATATATTGTGAAATGTGTGGTATATGAATTAAGTATATAGTGCTTCTTAATAGGGAAAATTTCTAATATGGTGTAGTTTGGTATTTGCAGATGCCTCATACAGTTTGTCGAAGGAGGTTGTCAATGACTATGGTCTTTTACTAGCTGATTGACTACTCGTGTACATCCAAAAGGACACTGTTATCTCTTTGCAGCACATTAGGAGGCCTCCGATATTTAGGTGGATTTTTGATAGGTTGATTTTGAGCCCGGGGGCTGGTCCTACAAAGGAGTTAGCAATTTTCCCTTGTTTTACCTTGGTCAGGTCATTCACCATAGATTTGAACCGCTTGGTCACTTCCTCCATGGTCATAGGCTCTTGACTGGAAGATTAAACTTAAGGTTCCTTCCCTCTTATTTTTTCCGGGTATTCTCTCCTCTCGGGAGGATCGTATATTGTATTGAGGTAGATACCCGATGCCCTCATATTACTCTCCATATATTCAACATCATGAAACATGGCCTTAAGGTTAGTCGACTTTCTTTCACTCAAATGTAGAGCAAACTCAACTTAGTTTTGTAGAATCACTATATGTTTGATTTTCTCTTTTACTCACTCAGTGATTACCCCTTTACATCCCAAAGGCTTGTGGAATTGCTTCAGGTTTGTGGAACTGTGCCTCACAGTTTGTGAGAAAGAGTAAAATAATCGTAGAGTATTGGCTTATTTCACTCCTTGTAGAATATCTAAAAAAAATAATATTAAGTAATTTCTACTTATGAATCATATTTTTTTAAAATAAATTCTACTTATTTTCATAATTTAAGAGGTTTCGAAGATCTATAAATAGTGATTAAATAAATGAAACAGAATCTTACTGATGGTGCAATTGTCATCGGGGGCTCTGAAGCATATTTTCTATTCCCTTGAGGTTGAGTGAGGTGCAGAGGATTCTCGCAGCAACATGTTGGCTGCAATGCTAACCTTCATCTAAACCTCTCATTTAGGTCTTCTCTTCTTTCTCCTTTATTATGAAAAATTTCCTTCCGAACTCATCAAAAGCCAATGCCATCCCTGCATATAGTAACAAAATGCAGCACAGAGATTAAAGCCGAAACATACAAGCATGGATGCGAAAAAAATGTAGTAGAACTAGATACCTGAGGTGTGTGTACTCCTCTCTATGTGGACTAAAGATTCGATGGTGGGGTTCGAGATCAGATATCGGGTCCGCCACTGGTAAAACCCCAAGTCCCAACTCTCTGGTTTTCGCTCCCACCCTGTGCAAGCCCAAAATATTCTACTTAGATGCTGTGAGAGTAAAAATTTTCATTGTTGCCTTTTAAAAACCAAAAAAATATATACTTATGAATATTTGGGTTGCCAGGGGTTTTGTAAATCATCCCCCAAAAAAAAAACAAAAATCATATAATTTTATTTCCAAAGTTTTTGAAAAACTAATGCTTTATTGTATGTTTTTGGTTGTGATGGAAAGCATTTTTTTTATATTTTGGTATATTTATTATAATAATAATCTATTTTTAAGATTATTTTTTTTATGTAATGATTTTATTATTAAAATTTGTTGAGATAGGAATGTTGTATTTTTTGAATTTTAATGTGAAAGTACTTCTAACTTAGTTGTATTGAAAATATTTAATTTTTTTTTTTTTTTAATATTGGGTGAGTGTCAACAAAAGAGAGTATATGGTAAGTGGGTTTAATCGTTAAAAAATATTATTATTTTAAATGTCGTATGACAAATTTGGAAGGAGTAGGGTGTGTACCCTTCTTTAGGTTAAATATATTCAAATTGTTGTGTGAATGGGGTTGTAAGAGCTTATGTTTTCATCTTGAGAAAATAGAGTCATTTTGAAGTCACTCTCATAGTTTAGGTTGTCATAAGTAAAATATTTGTTTTGTCTTAAGATGTAAACATTTCATTTTAGGCAGTGTGATAATGTGGTTTTAGCGAGGTATTAAAAGATGGAATGAGCATGCACATTTGGTATGCTAGTGTTATGTTCTCCTTGAGGCACGAGTGCACGTCTAAGAAGACTCTAACAAGGGTTGAAGAGGTGGAATCCTTAGAGAGGTTTTGGGGGGTTGTAGTCTCACTTAGAGGTGTAGAAAATAAAGTTAAGCACCATGAGAAGTTTTGACGCAAACTTAAGATATTTGACAAGTTAGACAAAGGAAAATTAGCAGTGGTACTAATTGAACATTCATTGATCAAAGTTGATACCCTCTCCTTGGCACTACCACTTTGCAAGACAAAGACAAAATGTGAAATATATGTGGAACCCACTAAAGAAGTTGGCAAGGTTGTTGCAACATATATAGGTGGTTTTGTCATGTTGCAAATGGAGTTATCAGAACTTATAAGGTGACCATTGGAGTATATTTTTCATGGAGTGTCAGGAAGGTGAAAGGGTGTAGGCCACATCTTATGGGTATCTTGTACTTTCGGTGTGTGTTAGCGATGTTAGTGCATTGTGTTTGATGAGCACAAGCTATATTATGTTTCATGAAGGAAAAAACCCACGAGTTTGAGATGTCTTAACCATTTGGCCTTGTAAGATGTGTTATGCCCTAGTTTTGAGGAGATAATTAAAACCATCTCAGAGTATGATGGGTTGTACCATGGACTTAGGTCCACTTGCATGGGTTGAGGTG
This sequence comes from Pinus albicaulis, assembly GCA_034641835.2. Taxonomy (NCBI): domain Eukaryota; kingdom Viridiplantae; phylum Streptophyta; class Pinopsida; order Pinales; family Pinaceae; genus Pinus; species Pinus albicaulis. The sequence goes on along the minus strand of CM076578.1, from coordinate 536,687,351 downwards.
TAAAGGTGCCCCGTGAGTTGAGGAAAACGATTGCAATGCTTACCTATATAAATTTTTTATGATATAATATTAATGATTTTTTTTGGAGAATGGAAGAGGAAGATAAGAAAGGAGAGGCACTAAGGTTTGTTGTAAATCAAACAAAAGGAAGGAAAAATGTATCCTATTAGATATATTTTTCAATTTGCCTCTTCAATAGTACTAAATTTCGTTGGAGCTAGGAAGTTGGCCTAAAAAACATTAATTGTGTACTCGAGAAATCCAAGACCTGATATATCCAAGCTAGTCCATTAGATAGATTTGTCTTGGGCAAAGGTTGAAAATTTTCCATTTTTAATGTGGGTTTTAAACCTTCCATTTGAAAATTCTAAAAATAAGGTGATGATCTTGAAAGGAGGTCCTTGATTTTACCAAAACTCAATGCCAATGTTTAATCCATGGTGTGATTCTTTCTATTTGGGTTTTGTATTTAACATTGAGATCTATCTTTGGGTCTAGCTATTAGTCTATCGATTCATTTATGTGTTGAGAAGGTCGTAAGGGTTGTAGGGGATACGATAGTTATTTTCCAATACCCCTCCCTTGAAATCTTGTAAAGAGATAGTGTGCCCCATTTTGGCGTCGTAATATTTCAACCATGATCTCTTCTTATGAGTATGCCATTGAAGGGAGGTTATGTAAAGGAAGTAGAAAAAAAACAAAATTTCATGTTGAGTCGAAGGAGGGGTATAGATTGTAGGTGTCTCTAGAGGTCTTGACGAAGGTGAAGGATAAAGGATTTCACCTCTTATTGAAACACCTTCTATTCCACCATTCGAGTTGCTAAAGGGCACTATCTTTAAGGTTCATAGGTGAGTTCTCACGAAGACCTTAAAAATATGAAGGTAGGTGTGATTTAGCATAGGATTTATTCTTCAAGAGTTGACTTTTAGGGTGATATTTCCTAATAAATGGAAAAATTGAAGCCCTACCACCCATAGATTAAGTAGAGTATGAGAAAATTTTTCCTAAGTTTCAAAAATTCTCACCATATATTGTCCATGAGATGCATGACAATTATGTTCAATTGTCGATAACTCATGTTATGATATCATCTTTGATTCTGGGCACATATACTTCTTCAACTAGTGGTGGAGAGTCCAACCAATGAGTAGGTAAGGTTGTTAATTTTCAAGGTTGGCATCATTGAAGTATTCTCCCTCTTTTCCCAACTCTAAGAGGAGAAGTATGCATAATGGAATTATTATTGTAAACAATTGAAAATATTGGGTTATATTGAAGTTCAAGGGCTTGAAGTTCAGTGTCAGTGATTTCTAGGTGTGTTAGGTGTCAGGGAGTGGTAGGATGCACTAGGGAGTGCCAAAGCATGCCAAGGAGTGAAGGGGATGATAACAGGTGCCACATAGTGCTAAGATATTGTTAGACGTGCTAGGTGTTATGGCATGTCAAGATGTAAAATATGTTTCTTAGTTGTTTTATGACCAGGGTTGGATGTGAGCCTTGTATTCGTAACTTATTAAGTTGTATGATTTGAGATTCGATGTGAGTATCCTAAGATGAGTTATAGGAAGTTCTTAAGTTAACAAGGAATAGTCTAGTTGTGGTAACTATAAATTTGTCAAGCTATTATAGTCGAATCAGGATTTGGTTGGGTTATTTGAATACTGTATTTGCTGCCAAGATGATTATGTACAAATTTAATCAATGAGTGAGAAAACATGGTTAAGGATAACTGACTGTCTAAGGGTTCTGCATTTCTGAGAAGATGTCTGACTGAATGCCTCAGATCTAGATCTGAGGCTAATTGAATTCTGAAAAATTATACTCACAAAGCTATACGCAGGTTGGTGTGAAGGAAAGCGTTTATACACGTGGGTTCAGTGAAGCGAAGTAGCGTATGCATTCTAAGTTGATGAATGTTTGGGGTTGAGTTTGTATCTTCATATTTATTCTAAAGTTTGGGTTATTATAGTGGTCTCACTGTTCTGTTTGAACTATTGGGTAAAATACAAGGTTGTTGATATTTATGAAGATTTTTGTTGATGTTGTTTGATCCAGTCTGAAAATTGATGAAACATGGTCTGCAGTGGTTCTGAGGTTTGAAGCCTTCAGTATGATGACCCTTTATAATCACACTGATACAAGGAGTACAACTAGGGCTTGGTGTTAGTCCTTTGACAACCAATATACCTTGAGCAAGACAACACTTGACCCAATTTTTGATGGTGGACACACATAGCCCTTTCAATCCACATGTCTTGAACACATATGACAGGTCCTCTTTCCTCCGATTATGCTACTCTTCAATCTGCCTCTATCAATGAACTCAACTCCTTTATACTACTGAAATCGGATAAAAAAAAAATCCCTCTATCTACCTATTTTTTCCTTTAAGGTCTGCAACACTACAACTCTTTCGTCTGCCCATTTTTGCCATACTACTTATCCAAGATGAAAAGTCTAGAGATATAAAGGTTTCCCTTATTCTCAATGACATGAGCCTCTACAATATAGTGAACTAGGGCTAGTTGGCTAGCCCACTTGACTCCTACTTTAGTCCTACAAATTATTTTGCATGTTCTTAGGCCCAATACACCTATCCTTCTACCATTCTTGTTTTCCTTCACAAGTACAGGACTTAGAGCTCTTATTTGATAGTCACATAACAACCCTCCAATTGTACTTGGACTGCCATCATATTTCCCAACCATAGTAATTTTTTTTACTAGTCTAGTGCCCACAACACTTCCCTCATCTAGGGCTCTTCAAATATGCCACCTAATAGTGATTTGAGTCCTCTCAAAATCACTATTCTTCTATACCAATTTCTTTGTTGTCCAATCTATGAACAAATCTGAACTACTCATCATATCATTCTTCTAAAAATTTGTAGATGATTGAACTAGGGTCACAAATCATCCATTAATAGTCCATTGACTAACTATTTATAGGTTGCTTCAGATCTTTGTCCAAAACTCTATGGACAGTCCAACAAAATCAACTCCTCTTCATGTCAATCCCTTCCTCATATGGCACATTTCTTTTGCTCCATCTTCCACTCAGGTTCCACCTTCCTTTGGATTTTCTATCTCCACACATACTTCTACAAACCATCTTCCAAATTTGTGGTATATATTGCAGAGGTAAACCTCTCTCTAAGGGTCACAACCCCTCTTCTTCTATGCATATTTTTCATAGTCTTAATGGCATGCCTGATGGATTGAACATCCTAGGAAACCTCCCTAAATAGGGAATTATACTTCCATTTCAATTTCTTTAAAAAAAAAAATATCCACCCATAGAAAAAAATACAACTCTTTCTGTTGGCAATATGATGCAGAGTGTTGTCCTTGATGGAAACCTACTTGATAAAGTTGATGAAAACCTACTTGATGAAGTTTCCCTTGATGGAATCCTACTTGATGAGTTAAGGGGGAGATTGTTGGCAATATGATACAATGTGTTGTCTTTTATGGAACCTACCTGATGAAGTTGTCCTTGATGAAAATTGACTTGATGAGTTGTTAATAATGTAAAGCTGATGTAACAAGAGAAAGGAATTTCAGTAAGTGCCAGAAAAATGATAAATATGATATGTCACAAGGCATACGCAGATTTGTTAAGGAGAAGTAGCGTATGCACGCGGAAAAGTATGTGCCAAGTCGTGTATGGTCATTTGCGCTCTAAATTTAGGAAACCAGGGGACATTACCATGGTATTGACCCATTTTATTGAGTGTTGGATTATCTATTTGATCCCATCCAGGAATACCATTAGTAGTTGGGTGGTTTTGACTCATGGTATTGATAAAGGCTAAATATATATAAGGAGAAGAAGATCATTGTGCAAGGGTGTGCAAGTGTCTGGGCATTAATGAATACTTCACTCTGAAGTATATCTGCATGGTTGAATTCTGTTCTTAATTGATAGATCTGAATCTATGATGCACCTATGAATATGATAAAGGTTCAAGATCTCTAGATATAGAAATGATGAATCTCTAGGATGATCTGAAAAGAAGTGATGAAGACCTGGCACAAATCTGATGAAGAAATTGAAGAAATCTGGGTAAGTTCATAGATCTGATCTGTTCTACAAAGTTTATCTTTTATAGATCTATACGTAGGTTCATTTCATGAAAAGCACGTGTATACGCGGATCTGGTTCAATACAAGCACATATGGGCAGTTAGGTTTTTCTTTGAAAAATGCACAAATGTATACGTGGGTTCATTTCATGAAAAGCACATGTATACGCGGATCTGGTTTAATAAAAGTGCGTATGGGCAGTTAGGTTTTTCTTCAAAAAATGCACATATGTATACGTGGGTTTGTTTCATGAAAAGCGCGTGTATACGCGGGTCTGATTAAATAAAAGCACATATGGTATCTTAACTAATGATTGCTCAAGGTTGAATGTGTTTCTGCATATCTATTCTGAAGTCTGGGTTATCTCTGATATTCTGGTTACAGTGGTTTCATTGTTTTGTTTGAAGCATTGGGCGAAGTATATTTGTTGATAAGTGAAGGGTTGTGTTGAAGCTATTTGATCCAGTTTGAAAATTGATGAAACGTGGTCGGCAGTAGTGTTGACGGTTGAAGCCTTCAGTAAGGGGGTAGTAGCTCCCTTCCAGTGGTAGCTGGTAAACGAGAGCAGGGGGTAGTAGCTCCCTTCCAGGAGAGGCTGGTAAACGAGAGCAGGGAGTTGTAGCTCCCTTCTAGGAGAGGCTGGTAAATGAGAGAAGGTTGTAGCCTTCTGCAGGTGGGTGCTTGCGTGCTGGTATAATTCTGTGCCAGTACATGATTGTAAGAAGTTTTCTTTATATAATAAATATTGAAGACTGAGACGATGGCAGTGGTGGTTTTCTCCAGACTTGGGTTTCCACCTTAAATCCTGGTGTTCATGTGTGTGATGGTTTTTTTTTTTTTTACTGCACATGCTTTCTGCTTAACATATGATGAATAAGTGATGCAATGATTTAAGAATCAATTACATAATAAGAGCTCTGAGAATATGCGAGTTTCCTTAAGGATATCTGTGTATATACGCTAGTTTTGTTCTGTAAAGTAGCGTATGGGTTTTGAGAAAAGAAAAATAAAAAATTTATCAGTTAGCTCTAAATACTGATTCACCCCCCCCTCTCAGTATTTTTCCCAACACTTTCCTCCATAAGATACTTAGCCTAACTCATATGGATCCATAGATTATGGTCATTTCTTTGACTGATTCTTGAACTAAAATTTAGATCTCTATGACCCTCAAACTACGGTTACCTCAATCAATATTACACCTGTGACTACTTATGTTTTGGCCCTAAATTCTAGTGCATACCCTCCTCCATTTGTGTTGGTATTTATCAGAGACCTTGCAACCTAGTAACCACCACAATGTAGGCTCTCAACCCTCTCTACTATTTCAAAATTTGATGCGGACTTCACACAAAAACACCTTTGAAATCACATGCCCAAATTATCATGAGTCGCCTCTCTTGAGCTTTATCTTCCCTAAGAGAACCAGCAATATGCCATCCTATTTACTATCTCGAACCCATTAAGATATGTGACATTCTTGTGAACCCTCACATGTTGAATTTGATCATGGCCTCCCTTTAGTAACGCTTACTCAACCCTCTAACTCGACCTACTTTAGGACTACATCTCTCCTAGCCTCCTTGATAAAATGAGCTCCTTATCACTTGATGTTCTTTCCTTCATACTAAGGCCTCCTTAAATAGATTTTCCTATCTAGGCCTCTTAATAATGCTCTAGAACTTACGAACTTTATCTACTTATACCTTAGTAAATGTTATTTTTTTGTTTAATTTTATTTTAGATTTTAAACCTCATGTCATGTCCAAAGCCCCTTCGCTTGGGTTATTTTCCCACAAAAAAATTTTGTGGTCAAACTCACACAAACCCATCTCACTAGGATTGTGGAGTACCGCCCAAGCTACACAATTCAACAACATAGTCTAGTTGTAGTAATCGTAACTTGGTCAAGCTCCTATAATCAAGCTAGGACTTGGTTGGGTTCCCAAGTTGAAAACTAAGTAAGGGTAGTTGTGAGGGCATGATAACTAGGAAGGGTTAGGGCATGCCAAGGAATGAAAAGGCGTGCTAACACATGCTGGACAATGTCAATGCATGTTGAAGAGTGTTAAGGAGTGTCGAGGCATCACAAGGGAGAACTAGGTAAAAATGCATGGAAATGAACAAATAAGAGCATGTTCCAGGGAGTGTCAATGAATTCAAGTGTGACAAGGATGAAGTGTGTTAGAAAAAGTTGATAATAGTATTTGTAAGAGGCTAGCCTATGATTGCGATAAGGGGCTCAACAAAGAAATTTTAAACAAAGGGATACTTTGTGTTGGGCACAACACTATTTTTCCTTTATCTATTATTTTTATATGACATGTGGAACAATTTGGCCGAATGCTCATGTTTTAAACTATTTTAGACAAATCCATATTGTACATTGTTGTGTATAAGTTTTGGGGAACTTATCTTGTGCGACCTATATCTTGTGTGTCTTGTGTATCTTGTGGTTCTTGCAAACTCTCAGTTAATTCTTTACTGTTTAAATGAACTGGACATACATGTTAAATATTTCCTATGTAAGCTATGTTTATTAGTTGTTTTATGGCCATGGCTAGATGTGATCCTTGTCTTGGTAAGTTCTTAAGTGGGAAAAGTTCAGCTTGTACATGACTGGCCTAAGATGAGGTATAGGAAGTTCTTAGGTGAACAAGGCACAATCTACTTGTAGTAGGTGCAATTGATCAAGTTGTTACAGCTGAAGCAGACCAATGTCACATGAACTGGAGTAGTTAAGGACTTTGTTGGGTTGTCAAGTCGTGAAAAAATGTAAGGCTATTTGTGAGGGAATGAGTGCCAAGGCATGCTAGGTAATTCTAACATGTGATAGATAGTTCAAAGGCATTCCAAATATGCTAATATTTTTCAAGTGCTAAGGCATGCCAGGATTTGCAATGGTGTGACAATACATGTCGAGGACTATCAAGGCGACAAAAAGGAGAAACAAGTTAAAATACCAAGAAATAAACACATCATAGGGTTAATAAGTCATCAATTTACATTTTCTAAGAGGGGCATGCTATGTGCACCAACACTAGGTGGAAATGAGTGTCAAGTGCCAAGTGTTAGTGCATTCCATGTGCCAAATCATCCTCTATTACTTCTCTTCTACTTTCCAGTAACTGATCTCAAATAAATTTAATATTAAACCATGCCAAAGCATACCGAGGCATCTTAATGAATGCTAGACATGATAATGATCATGGCCTCTTTAGGACTACATATCTCTTCGCCCCCTTGATCAAATGAGTTCCTTCTCACTTGATGTTATTTCCTTCATCATAAGGACTCCTTAAATATTTTTTCCTAGATCTCTTAGGAAATCTCTAGAACTTACGAGTTTTATCGACTTAGAACTTAGGAAACATTAATTTTCATTTTTATTTTTCTTTTAGATTTTAAACCCCGTCTTGGGTCCAAAATCCCTTTTCTTGGCTTATATTCCCATAAAGCCTTTTGTGACCAAATCACACAAATCCATCTCACTAGGCTTGTGGACTACCTCCCAAGCTTACAAAATTCAACAACATAGTCTAGTTGTAGTAACTATAACTTGGTCAAGCTCTTGTAGTCAAGCAAGGGCTTGGTTGGGTTCCCAAGTTGAAAATTAAGTAAGGGTAGTTGTGAGGGCATGATAGCTAGGGAGGTTTAGGGCATGCAAAGGAATGAAAAGGCATGCTAGCACATGTTGGAAAATGTCAATGCAAGTTGAACTATAGTGATAGGGAGTGTCGGGGCATATCAAGGGATAACTAGGTCAAAATGCATGGAAAGGAACAAATAAGAGTGTGTTCCAGGAGTGTTAGCGAATTCAAGTGTGTTAAGGATGAAGTGTGTTAGGAGAAGTTTAGAATAGGATTTATAGAAGGCAAGCCTACGGTTGTTATAAGGGGCTTGACATGGGGAGAAATTTTAGACAAATTGAGATCACTTTGTGCTAGGCACAACATTGTTTTTCGTTTAGTTATTTTTTTTATATGATATGTGGCACACTTTGGCTACATGTTCATGTTTAAATTATATTTCTAGATGGTTGCATATTGTACATTTTTGTGTATAATTTTTGGGGCACTCAGCTTGTTTCAGCTTATATCTTGTGTGCCTTGTGAATCTTGTGCTTCTTGTAAACTCTGAGTTAATGTTCTATTGTTTATTTGAACTGATTGAACATACATCTCAAATATTTCCTGTGTAAGCTATGTTGCTTAGTTATTTTATGGCCATGGCTAGATCATGTGATCCTTGTCTTGCTAAATAGTTGAGTAGGACAATTTGATCTTGGACATGAGTGGCATAAGATGAGTTATAGGCAGTTCTTAGGTGAACAAGGCATAATATACTTGTAGTAGTTGCAATTGGTTAGGTTTTTTCTGTTGAAGTAGGTCGATGTTTTCACATGAACTGCAGTAGCCAATGACTTGATTGGGTTCCCAAGTCATGAAAAAATGTAAAGACTAGCTGTGAGGACATGAGTTCCAAGGCATGCTGGGGAATGCTAAGATGTGCCAAATAATGAAAAATCATGTCAAACATGATAATATGTGCTAAGTGATAAGGCATGCCAAGATGTGCAAGGCTGTGTCAATGCGTGCTAGGGACTATCAAGGCAACAAAAGGGAGAAACAAGTTAAACTACAAGGAAATGAACACATAAGAGGGTTAATGAGTCATAAATTTACCTTTTCTAAGTGGGGCATGCTAGGCATGCCAACACTAGGTGCCAATAGGTGCCAAGTGCAAAGTCTTAGTGAATTCTAAGTGCCAAGTCTTCTTTTGTTTCTTCTTGTCTACTTTCCAAAAATTTATCTCAAATAAATTTAATATTAAACCATGCAAAATCATACCAAGGCATCTCAACGTGTTCCTTACATGCTAAGACTTTCCAAGTGCCAACACGTTCCAAGCGCCAATATGTGTCAGGGAGTGTTATGCATGCTATGAAGTGGAATGGAATGTTGAATAGTGCTAAGGTGTGTTAGAGAGTGCTAATGCATGTTGAGGAGTGTTAAGGAGTATTAGGACAAAAAATTAAGGGAGCACTAGGTCAAAATTCATGGAAGTTAATGAATATGAGAAATGTGTGCCAGGGACTAGTATTAATGAGTGATGGTTGTCATGCCAAGGAGGGAGTGACAAGGTATGCAAAGCATTTTTAAGGCATGCTAGGGAATATCAAGGCATGTAAAGAAGTGCCAAAGTCTTCTAGGGAGTTCCAAGGTGTGTTAATTATATGTGCCAAATATTTCCAAGGTATGCTAATACATGCCAAGTGCTAAGGATGTGCAGGGTGGAAGGGTATGTCAATATGTGTCAAGAAGTGTCAAGGAAACAAAAGGAATAACCAAGCTAAGATGTAAGTAAATGAATAAATAAGAGGGTTAATAAGTCATGAATTTATCTTTTTCAAAAGGAGCATGCTAGTCACACTAATAGTAGGTCCCAATACATGCCAAGTGCTAATGTATGTCAATGCATTCAACCAACGTGTTCCAGGGCATGCTAGGGACTACATGCATGCCAACACATGCTAGGAGAGTTCCATGTTGTGCTAGCGCATGCCACCATGTGCTTTGGCTTCAGTTTCATGACAAGATATTCTAGGTACAAAGATGTTCCAAGACATGCGAGGTGCTAATAAATGTTAGTGTGTGACAAAGAATTAATTTAAGTTGTGCCCGGATTGTCGAGGAGTGTTACATCTTTCTCATTAATATAATTTTCATAGCTTGATTATGTATTAAATAATATATTTTCTACACACACTAGTGGAACTTTATCTAAAGGGAATTTGATAGATAATAAGCTTAATAGATATGAAGCATGTGTTGACTCATAGGAAAAATCTATTCGACTAGTGATTACTTGAGGGAAATGATACACACTAATTACTTCTTAAAATATTGACTGATTCTAGCCACTATGGCCTTGGAAATATCATAAAAATACTCCACAATAATTGCCTTAAATCATTACCTTTTGAAAAAAAAATATATTAACATGCATATAGCGTCATCAAAAACTCATTGGAATGATCAATGGTGACGAAAATTTTTTGACCATCACCAAAAGTAACAAAAAGAGCATTGGTGAGGGTCATTAAAAGTCCGTCACTAGAAGTCTCACCAAAGAGAGAATTAGTGATGGGCCTTTAACGACCGTCACCAAAAGTGTCATTGAAAATGTCTTTGGTGATGGACCATAACGGACCATCACTATATACACTTACAATGATGGTTTTTTAATGATCAATGATGACGGACATTTTTTGACCGTCACCAAAATTAACAAAAAGGGCATTGGTGAGGGTCATTAAAAGTTCGTCACTAGAAGTGTCACCAAAGAGAGAATTAGTGATGGGCCTTTAACAACCCTCACCAAAAGTGTCATTGAAAATGTCTTTGGTAATGGACCATAAAGGACCGTCACTATATACACTGACAGTGATGGTTTTTTAAGGACCATCACCATATGTGACATTGGTGATAGACCTTAAAGGTCCGTCACAAGCATGACCCTAACCAATGTGCTTTTTTCTTGTAGTATCATATCATCTTCATATATTACATATGGAACTCCTTTTTACATAAGCTCTTAGTATTCAATGATCATGGAAAGGGTTATAGGATTATCCATATTCAATATGCTTAAGCTCATACAAGTGGCATACTTCATTACCTGGATATGATGAAGATTATGGGAATAGTGTCGATACCAGCTTATGGTTACGTGATGTTGTAGTTTAAGCTGATACTAGTCATTGTGTTTGGTCATTGGTTGTTACTTACTCATAGTACACCTAGCTTAATCTGTATAACTATGGGGTTGAGTCTGATCACCACTTCCTATATATGGGTAAATATTCAACCTTTATTCCATATTCATTGCACTCATATGTCAACAGTCTTATACATACCCAAATAGGGACAAAATGGTGATATATAGAACCCATCATGTATTTTGCATAATGAATGGTTGTATTTATATACTCTCCATGTTAGATCACTGTTTTTAAATGAAATTCAGCAAACTGCAACCACAAATGTATATGAGAGTATAATTAACAAGCCTGAATGCTACCTGAAATCGACTTGAAAAATTAACATTTCATGCAAATTGTTATGCAAACCCAAATTTGTTTTGAAGTGAGCAATAAACTTGGATGTAATATGTCAAGGCAGAGGCTAATATCGTCATTACAAGTATTTTGCCTAGTATTTTGCAGACAAATGCAATATATGCTTCTTAAACTTTACTAGTGCTTAAACCTAGTTACTTTCTGAATATTGACTCTAGTGTCGACGTTGAGTACTGTCAAATAAGCCAATAGGACTGTAAGAAATGTGTTAAATATTGACTTTGGAATTGACAATGGGTACTTTCAAATAGGCCAATATGTTTGTAAGCAACATGTTAAATCACTGAAGGCATTCCATGCCCATTCTGTGAGATGATAGAGCCCCCCAAAGATGGCCTTAGCACATCCCACAAATCATTATTATGAAATCAAAATTCTATGGAATTGTAACAAAGCTTTGTGTAGTACTTAGCCACATTCCAAAAGGCCTACAAGCTTATTAGTAGCAGGTCTAACTAATCTAGGTAATCTATGCTGATCTTGTGAGATTAACTTAGGCCAATGGATCTTGTACATTTTTTTTTGTTTGACTTTGGGCTGGAAAAACGTGGGGCTCAAACATAAATCCATGCTCCCAACACACACATGTTGCCCTTGCCTAGCCAAGTTTCCACATCACCAATATACTCTATAATTTTGTCTACTCATATGACCTGTTGTTTGTTTGTGATACCAGTTTAAGCCCAAAATTAATCATTTTACCTATCACAAGAAACCTGCTAACGAATTTCATCTCTACAAATATATGTTTGACTGTATTACCCTGTCTACAATGTACATTACATAAATCCATATTGAGCTCTTTGTGATTGTAATAACTAGTATTAGTTACATAAACCTACTTCCTTATTTTTATACCTCATGTTTGGTCTGTGTTATGAGTAGGAACTCCATTGAAACTCTAGCTTTGTACGAGCCATGATTAAAGCAATGGAATAGTAACAGTGATGATTAGATTCATACCACCATTGATATGGAATTACTAGTAATATGTGATTACTCAATGGAATAGCTCCAAGTTAAACCCTATTGATATACGACATTAGTAACAAGCAATGGCTAAGATAAGATGATAGCTACCTTGTATTCCCTAATTACTGGATATGATGAGTATTAGATGTATTTTCATAATATACAACCATTGTTCTATACTATTCAATCCATATGTTTCCCTCTATTCGACAGCATTGGTATTTCATACTGGAATCTATGATAGCAAGTGAACATTCATGGTTGATGGAATAGTAGTAAGTCAATGGTATTCATGATATTATACAGATACCCAATTCCAAGTAGTAGGAGGAGATTCATGGTTGAACGCATGTGATTAGAATGAATCGATAGGACCGCCTACTTTCATGGGGTCAGTTCATCACACTTATCTAAGAGCTTACGTGAATCAGAGAACCAATACCCTTTGAGCAATGATAACACTAATATTACAGCTAAACATCATTACCTAATAATAGCTCATACCATTGTATTACTCATACTCATAGAGCTATCAAAGCTCATAGTTTGTATAAAGCACTCATAAGCACGAATCATCATGTAATACTAATACCCTTATGTGGAATCACATATCAAGCCTAATAAAAGAAATATAGTATTCATAATTAAGCTAACCTAGCTATACTAGTAATAAATCTATCCTTATATGTTATGTAGATCATATGATTAGATTGAAATCATTGTGGAATCTCTATACACGACAAAATTGATGTAATCTTCAAGCCCAATGGGTTTACTACAATCCATAACTAATCATCAACTTGTATTATGTTACTACAAGTGTTCACATTACCTCTACTAGTCGACCATGTTAGCAAAGCTTAGTTAGATTAAACGATTCACATTGTTTCCATAATGAAGATAAGCTACTTTGTGATTCACATGATTACATAGGGTCGATATCAGTTATAAGCTCCATTTTTATGTTCTAATGATGATGCTTACTAAGCAGTTGTGGTTACAACTTCTCTAAGACTAGTTATGAGCTAGATGATCACAGTTAATATCTAAGCTATAAGTAATGGGAATATTAGATCATAAACATTGATAATCACTTGTACTATTAACTATGATAGATAATCCATGGTAATTGATCACATTCCCTATGTGTAATGATTTCTATAATTACGTTATGATCTTTCCATAATATAGAGATGTTGTACTACTAGGTTATGGAGTTCATAGATATGATGATTACTTTTCTATGCATGCGGGTGAAACGTATATGATAGCTTAAGTAAGCTCAATCCATGTCCAGTAATTAGGGGAACTATTTACATCCTTGTGCTTTACCAGTATAAGTGAATCCAAATGAAATGAACCACTAGTACAAGATTCCCAACCCTTCAATCCCTCAGATATCTATTATTGTTGCAGCCGGAAGAATTTTATGTTTGGGGAATCTCATTGCAGAGTGCAAGATATTATCAATCTACAATCCAATTAAGAAGAGGGTGAAGCAATTACCTCCAAATTTCAAAATTCAGCTGATACACAAAGAAACCATGTGTCTAAACAAGGATGCCCACTCATATAAAATTGTAGTAACAGGAGAAGAGAATAGAATTATTTATGCTCCCATAAAATACAGAGTATATACTCGTTATACTGAAATTTATGATTCCAATACTGGTCATTGGAGAATGGCAGACAAGCCCCTACCCAATGCAAAATTTGGGTCAGATCCAGGAGTGTGGTGTAAAGGCTTGTTCTACTCTATCACAGAGCTTCTTTATGGAGTTGTTATATTTGATGCCGAGAGTGGCATTTAGTCTGAACTTGATGCAGCCATGCCATGCTCTGTTTCTACTCCGGTACTTGCAGAGAGAAATGGTCCCCTAATCATGGTTGGGAGAGTGGTTAACAACCTTAATAAAGATATTGAAAAAATATAGATTTGGGAATTACAATCTGTGGGCCGTGATATTAAATCTTGGACTGAGCTTCAATAGATGCCTCCAAGTATCTATTTAGAGTTCTGAAATAGGGGATTGGCTGTGCATTGATATGAATTTAAGCCCATGTGCAATTGCTTTCAATTTATACAAAAAAACATGGAAAAGCCTTCCGAGTGATCCTCTTTTTCCAGGAAACATGAACTTTCGTTTGTTAGGGTTGTGTTATGAGCCTGTATTATCAGTCTGGCATCTATAGAATTATGAAAAATATGCAAAATAATATTAGCTCTAACTCTTATGTGTTGCAATCAACCAATTTGGCATATACACATCATTCCCCCAAACAGTTTCCTAGATTCTATATTAAGATGCAAGCACACTTGTAACAAACAGAAAATAAGTTCACATTACCATTTTGCCTACCGATGGAGGAAGGGCTTGCAGTATTTTAGGAAGCTTTCTAGAGTTTCTTGCATGTTTCCTAGGCGGTTCTTTGTAGCAGGAGGCGTATAACCAATACGGTTTGAGTCGATTATGAAGGTGGAAAGTAGCTACAGTGATTACATGGGGTACCTGTAGTGATTAATTTAAAATTTTTAAAGGCCTGCGATTAATCTGAAACCTTTGAACCATAGGTTAATGAATATGCCACCATGTAATTTTTTTGAAATGCCTTTGTTGATATCAAAACCATAGTTTATGGTAATGATCCACCATATAAATAGGTATTAAAACCTTTCAAATGCCAATGTATAAAAACTTTGGAACTTAGGTTTGATTTAAACATTGTACTTTGGTTCACAACCCCTTTTTCCTTTATATTTAGAAAAGGCCAGTGTTGAAAATTTGTGCTTTTAAGGATAAAGTGAATGATTCCCTTATGAGGATGCTATTTCAGCTTTAGTCCATTGGTTTTCCGTTTTCTGGTAACAAGTTATCCTCTCGCTCATGATTGACATGCAAAATGTTTGTGTGGCCAAGTTTCAAGCAAGCCTTGGTGAACGTGCCATGGACTCCACTTGGAGGGATTCATATCACGCGTGGCTACACATCATGTTACGTAAAGCCTCTACATTTCACATTAAATTCATGATGGAGGGAGATGGGTTATGTGTGATTACAAAGGATTCATGATATACCAATTGTTTAATCGATGTAGGGCGAGATCATACACAGGATTGGATATGATTTTGAATTCCTCTAACAGACTATTGAGGTTCATTAAATTCATGATGGAGGGAGATGGGTTATGTGTGATTACAAAGGACTTATGACATATCAATTGTTTAATCGATGTAGGTCAGGGGGAGAGATCATACAAAGGATTGGATATGGTTTTGAATTCCTCTAACAGATGATTGAGGTTCATTTATGACCTCACCATTATGCGCACTCTTGGGATGACATGCAAAATCATGGGAGAAGCATTACACTTGGTGTTTGGCAGGTCCTTGGCTCGCATCTGATAAATTTTTCATTTCTTATGTTGAGTTATATATCATTTATTTTCATGATTCAGTGTGGCGAACTTCACTGGTGAGTTTAAGGTGAAGGGCTCCAAGTCTTGCAGCTCTATCCCACGTACTGATGTACGGGCCTAAGCTCTACCATCAGCACGCTTATTTTTTTCCCTCAATTTCTTCTCGCTTTTCATCATTCCTCCCTATGTTCTCTCCTGATATCCCCTCCATAATTTCCACTGCATTCTCTCTACTTTTTCCCTTGGTTCATTTGAATGATACCCCTATAATCTGTGTTTATGTCGAGTTGGATCATTGGTTCATCACCAAGCACTATTTCATCATTATGTGTTGTTTGGTATCATAATTTTATTTCAGTGGTGTGCTTACTATAGTAGTGGCATTGCACAATCCTTCATTGAATATGGTAAAACACTCGGTAAAGGGAGAGGTAAAGCACATGAATCCATTCATTATGTTGTGGCACATTACAACATGTCTACATATGTGTATACATGAACATATTTGACCCCTTCTGAAATCAATAGATATCTAATTTCAAGATGATCAGTTGTGGAAGAAGACACTCAACTATGAGCATATCCCCTTTAGATGTTGAATATGTCACGAGTAAAAACATTTATATCACCACTATCATTTGTTGGTAAATCAGATGAAGTCCCCTGAATTGGTGTCGAATTAGGCAAATGATGGGTTTACAGCAGTTGAGCATAGTCATTGTAACCCTAAACATGGCTCCTCACATAAAATAATTAGGGATTGGGGGCTTAAGGGTTAAGGGGTTAGGGATTGGGAGCTTAGGGGTTAGGTGATTTAGGCATATTTAGGGGTTAAGGGAATAATGAGTTAGTGGTTAAGGGATTCGGGTTGGGGGAATGATGAGTTAGCAGTTAAACGGTTAGGGATTTGGGGGTTAGGGGTTAGGGGATTTAAGCGCATTTAGGGGTTAGGGGAATAATCAGTTAGTGGTTAAGGGATTAGGGATTGGGGGCTTAGGGGTTAGGTGAATAATGATTTAGTGGTTAAGGGATTAGGGATCAGGGGCTTAGGTTTTAGGGGATTTAGCAGTTAAGGATTTGAGGGGTTAAGCATGAGGGGTTAATGGGTTATAGGTTAAGAATTAACGGTTTAGGTGTTTAGGGGTTAAGAGGTTAGGGGTTTAGGTGTTAATGGTTTAGGGGTTTAAGGGTACAATAAAGATAATGATTATAGGGTACAACAACACTATAAGGTTTATGGGTTGATTTATATTGACACAGATAGGGTAAGCTTCAATAGTGAAGTTGTTTTTGATGAGGATCAAGTTGGAACTTTCCAAACTTCTCCTAAGTTTTGAATTACTTAGAAGATGGAAGGGGTTGAGGATTCAGGTGTCAAGCTTCAGGTAGCTGCACCTAAAGAGGGGTGGAAGATTTTGAGCATGATGACTTCTGAATATTCTATAGAAGATCCACAGATTTTGTAGAGCTTGTCAGGCAGGGAAGCTACATTGAATACCATATTTTTATGAAGGGAAAGCTTGGAGAGTGTAGAGGGTCCTTCAGTTGGTACTTTCAGACAATATATGTGGACCAACAAACATGACATCAACCACTCCTACTAGGTACTTCCTTCCATTTATTGATTATTTCAGTAGAAAAGTGTTGGTATATTTTCTATAATTAAAATATGACGTGTTTAATGAATTTCAAAAGTTCAAAGAATTAATAGAGAAATAGCTAGGTTGTCACATTGCCTCTCTTAGATATGATACTGGTGGGGAATTCTACTTAAAATATTTCAATAAATTTTGTGCTAAACATGGGATCCAAAGACAATATACTACACCTTACACTCTACAACAAAATTTATTGGTTGAGAGGAAAAAGTGTACTATCATAAAGATGGCTAGGTGTAAGTTGCAGAGGAAGTCTATTCCAAATAGGTTTTGAGCAGAGGAAATGTTCACAATAGTATACCTAATCCAATTCCAACAAAATCACATGATTCCAACCCTCACACAACCCAACCCAACCCAAACTAATCGGCCCGAACCATGCGTTTCCCTGGGTGCCCTGACATGACCAAAACTGACCTGACCTAACGTGCCCAAACACGTTTCCCTAGGCACCCTCACACGAACTGACCCAACCCAACCTGACCCGCCCGAATGCGTTTCCTTGGCTTCCCTCACACAGCATCACTGGACCTAACCCGCCTGAATGCGTTTCCTTAGGTTCCCTCACACGACCTGACCCAACCCCACCCAACCCACCCAAACACGTTTTTTTGGGCACCCTCACATGACATGACCCGACTTGACTCACGCAAACGCGTTTCCTTGGACAGCCTCACACAACACAACTAGACCTGACCCAACAGAACACAAGTAGTCACAACTTAGCATTTTTTATATGACCACCCTCACACGACCCGACCCCACCCAACCTGACCTAACCCGACTGGCCTGAACATCGAAGGCACGAGGGAGGAAATAGAAAATAGGTTGCACAAACATGCAGTACAAGGCACACAGGCGGTTGGTACAACTTAGCATTTTTTATATGCACAACCTCACATGACCCGACCCGACCCGACCCATCACACTCGAACACGTTTCTTTGGGAACCCTCACATGACCTGACCTGACCTGACTCACCCCAATGCATTTCCCTGTGTGCGCTCACATGACCAGATCAGACCGGACCAGACCCACCCAAACACATTTCTGTGGGAGCCCTCACTTGACGACCTGACACCACCCAACCTGAACGTGTTTCCTTGGGTGCCATCACACGACCCTTCCCGACCAGCCTGAATGTCGACGAAGGAACGAGGGAGAACATGACAAACGGGTTGCACAAACGTGCACAAGGCACATAGGCTATCACAACTTAGCATTTTTTATATAACCTCCCTTAGATGATCCAACTCGAACACGTTTCTTGTGGCGCCCTCACAAGGCATAACCCGACCCGCCCGAACGAAGGGCACACGAGGGATCATAAAATGGAAAATGGATCTCACAAACATGCATAAGGAACATAGGCAGTCACAACTTAGCATTTTTTATATGACCACCCTCACACGACCCAACCCAACCCGACCCGACCCGCCCGAACGCATTTCCTTGGGCATGCTCACACGACATGACCTGACCAGACCCAACCCAACCTGACCCGCCTGAACATGTTTCCTTGGGTGCCCTCACAATATGGCACACAGACAGTTAATACAACTTAGAATTTTTGATATGGACAACCTCACATGACCCGACCCGACCTGACCTGACACACCCGAACGTGTTTCTCTGGGCACCCTCACAGGACCCGACCCAACCCAACCCGACTCACCTGAGCGCGTTTCCCTGGGTGCCCTCACACGACCAGACCAGATTGGACCAGAACCGTCTGAACGTATTTCCGTGGGAGCCCTCACATGAAAACTCGACACAACCCGACCTGAACGCATTTCCTTGGGCGCCATCACACGACCCATCCTGACCCGCCCGAATGTTGATGAAGGAATGAGGGAGAGAACGACAAACGAGTCTCATGAACGTGCGCACGGCACATGAGTGGTCACAACTTAGCATATTTTATATGACGTCCCTCACATGATCTGACCCGAATGCATTTTCTATGGTGCTCTCACACGACATGACCCAACCCTCCCGAACGAAGGCCGATGCACTAGGGAGATAACGGAAAACAGATCGAAAAAATGTAAAAAAGCAACATGAGTGGTCACAACTTAGAATTTTTGATACAGCCACCATCACATGACCCGAATTGACCTAACCCACCCAAATGCGTTTCCCTAATCTCCCTCACACGACCTGACCCGACCAACCCGAATGCATTTCCTTGGGCGCCCTCACACGACCTGACATGACCCGACCCGAACGCATTTCGTTGGGCTCCAGCACATGACCCAACCTGACCTCACCTACCTGAATGTCGAAGGCATGAGGGAGAAAATGACAAATGGGTCGCACAAACGTGCACAAGGCACAGAGGCAGTCACAACTTAGAATTTTTGATACAACTGCCCTTAGACGATCCAACTCGAACATGTTTTTTGTGGTGCCCTTACATGGCACGACCCGACCTGCCTGAACGAAGGGCACACGAGGGACCAGAAAATGGAAAAAGGATCGCAGAAACGTGCACAAGTAACATAGGCGGTCACAACTTAGCATTTTTTATACGACTACCCTCAGACGACCCAACCCAACCCGACCCGACCTGCCCAAACGCGTTTCCTTGGGCGTGCTCACATGAGACGACCTGACCAGACCCGACCTGACCTTACCCACCCGAATGTGTTTCCTTGGGCACCCTCACAATATGGCACAACCCGACCTAACCCGACCCGAACGCGTTTCCATGGGCGGCATCACACGACTCGACCCGACTAGCCACCTAAACGCGTTTCCCTGGGTGCCCTAGTCATGACACAATGAAACACAACCTGACCTAATTGAAAATGTTCCTTAAGCACCCTCACATGACCTGACCTGACCCGACCCACTCAAACATGTTTCCTTGGGCGCCCTCATGGTACAACACGACCCGACCCGACCCGACCCGAATGCATTTCCTTGGGCTCCATCACACGACCCAACCCAACCCGACCAGCCTGAAAGACGTCGAAGGCACAAGGGAGAAAACGAAAAATGGGTCGCATGAACATGCACAAGGTACACAGGTAGTCACAAATTAGCATTTTTGATATGATCACCTCCCTCACACGATTTGACCCGAACGAGTTTCCTGTGGCGCCATCACATGGCATGACAAGACCCACCTGAACAAAGGGTGCACGAGGGAGAAAATGGAAAAGGGATCACAAAAACATGCACAAGCAACATGGGTGGTCACAACTAAACATTTTTGATACGACCTGACCTGACCTGACCCGACCCACCCGAACACGTGTCCAGCTTGGGCGGCCTCAGTACATAGCACAACCTGACTCGATCACCTAACTCGACCCAACCCAACCGAACATGTTTCCTTGGGTGCCCTTACAATACGGCACGAACTGACCTGACCTATCTCGAAGACGTTTCCTTGGGTGTCGTCATGACACAACTCGACCCGACCCGTACGAATGTGTTTCCTTGGTCGGCCTCACACAACATGACGACCCAAATAGACCCAACCCAACCCGCCTGAATGTGTTTCCTTGAGTGCCATCACAAGACTTGACCTGACCCGTACGAACGTGTTTCCTTGGGCGGCCTCAGTATACGACACGACCCGACAAGACCCAACTTGACCCGCCTGAACACGTTTCCTTAGGCACCCTCATACGACCCGAAACATTGTTCCTTAACCATAAACCCAGTCACATGACCCGAAAAATTGTTCCTAAACCCTAAAATATAACTCCCAAACATTGTTCCTAAACCCTAAACCCTAAGATTGTTCCTAAACACTAACACTTGCAAATGTCGCAATACCAACACTTGTTTCCAAACCGTCGCAATATCGACCCTTGACACAACTGTCGCAATACCGATACTTGTCGTAACGGTCGCAATACCGACAGTTCTCTCTGTAATGTCACACTACTGATGCTCTACTCCAAACTGTTGCAATACTGACGCTTTACTCTAAACGTCGCAATAACGACACTTATTACTAAGTGTCACAGGACCGACACTTTTCTCCAAACTATCGCAATACCGATGCTTTTCTCTGATTTTCGCAATACCGACACTTATCTCTAAGTGTTGCAATACCGACACTTGTATTTAATCGTCAGTATAGTGAAATTTGTGGGCAGGATTTGTAAAGTTGATAAAAATTGGGGAAATTTCCGACATTTGGTCAAAACTGTCGGAACTAAAGTGTCAGAATTTTGACCAAAGTACGTGTGTATATTCTAGCATACTCATGAGATCTTGGAAGAAAATTTTACTTATAACAAGTTCAATTCTCCAAATGATATATAGTGATTATATTATCTTATGTTTATGTTTTAATTTCATTCAAATTAGAAATAGTTCAACTATGACCATTCATCTTTGTAAGAATAGAAACTGCTAGCACATTGGACATTAATTTCTTGTGCAACGATGTTGGAGGTAAAGTTAGTGGCAGAAGAGCAGTAATTTCATGAGAATATTCTTGACATTAAACACTAGAATAAGTTTCATCATCTAATATTTCTTGGGTTGAGATCTTGCTTGAGAAATTAATTCTCTTTATAAGGTTGGATGATGTATTAGACTCTTGACAATGATGCAACATGGGTTAAAGCCTAGGTAGAGCTTATATTTTATTGTCATGTTGGTATCATTGGGGAGTTTAGCTACAATGAACTTTTTTGTGGTACAACACTTAGATGGAGCACAACTCCTCATTAGCATTCACTCAATTACCTTAGAAATTCTACTTAGGGATATCCCCCTTATCTTGGAGAAGAGCCAGCCAAATGTAAGAGGAAGAGCTACTGAGGTGATAGTGGGTAGCCTTGCTCTGTTACACAAGAATATGGTTGGGACTTTACACTTTGTGGATGCTAGAATTTGTTGTAGCAGACACCAAAAAAAAATTTTCACTAAAAAAAAGGGAAACCTTTTGATAAATAATATGACCACTATAAGCACCAGATAAAAGACTGTTAATGCAAATAATTGATAAATCAAAGAGAAACTCTGTCAAAAAAAATATCGAAAAATAATAGTTGTAAAATGGCATATCATGGTCAAATAAAATCTAATCTATAGATATGAAACACAATTACATAAATAATTTCCTAACAAGGTTGTCAAACTGTAGGAAGGTTCAGATGTTGAACATTTATAACAAATGTTAACTCTAAAGGAGGCCATGACATCCAACAGAATAGAGCTCTCATTCTCTCTTAATAGATTAAGCATCAAGATGGCTAGTGTTTAGTGATTTGTACCATGTCTTGTGCCATAATCATAACTCCATTAAAGTTATATGACAGGCCCAAAGCCCCTGTATCTACTAGAATAAGTTTCCTCATCTAATAATCACATTTAACACTAGAAGAGAACAATAAATTGTAAGTTATACCTATCCTTAGTCACATCGAACATTTTTGCCAATATGCGATTTGCAAAGACGTTGGCAATGATTGAGGTATATTCTGGCATACTCATGAGTTCTTGGAATAAAATTTTAATTATGACAAGTTCAATTCTCCAAATGATATATAATGATTATATGATCTTATGTTTATGTTTTAATTTCATTCAAATCAGAAATAGTTCAACTATGACCATTCATCTTTGTAAGAATAGAAACTGCTAGCACATTGGACATTAATTTCTTGTGCAAAGATGTTGGAGATAAAGTTAGTGTTAGAAGAGCAGTAATTTCATGAGAATATTTTTGACATTTAACACTATAATAAGTTTCCTCATCTAATAATTCTTGGGGCGAGATATTGCTTGAGAAATTAATTCTCTTTATAAGGTTGGATGATGTATTAGACCCTTGATAGTGGTGCAACATGGGTTAAAGCCTAGGTAGAGATTATATTTTTTTGTTATGTTGGTATCATTGGGGAGTTTAGCTACAATGAACATTTTTTGTTTACATGGTACAACACTTCGATGGAGCACACCCCCTCATTAGCATTCACTCAATTTCCTTAGAAATCCTACTTAGGGATACCCCCCTTATCTTGGAGAAGAGCCAGCCAAATGTAAGAGGAAGAGCTACTGAGGTGATAGTGGGTAGCCTTGCTACATTACACAAGAATATGGTTGGGAATTTACACTTTGTGGATGCTAGAATTTGTTGTAGCAGACACCAAAAAACAATTGTCACTGAAAAAAGGGAAACCTTTTGATAAATAATATGACCACTATAAGCACCAGATAAAAGACTGTTAATGAAAATAATTGATAAATCAAAGAGAAAATCTGTCAAAAACAATATGGAAAAATAATAATTGTAACATGGCATATCATGGTCAAACAAAATCTAATCTATAGATCTGAAACAAAAATACATAAATCATTTCATAACAAGGTTGTCAAACTGTAGGAAGTTTCAGATGTTGAACATTTATAATAGATGTTAACTCTAAAGGACGCCATGACATCATGCAGAATAGAGCTCTCATTCTGTCCTAATAGCTTATGCATCAAGATGGTTAGTGTTTAGTGATTTGTATCAAGCCTTGTGCTATAATCATAACTCCATTAAAGTTATATGACAGGCCCAAAGCCCCTGTATCTACTAGAATAAGTTTCATCATCTAATAATCACATTTAACACTAGAAGAGAACAATAAATTGTAAGTTATACCTATCCTTAGTCACATCGAACATTTTTTCCAATATGAAATTTCCAAAGAAGTTGGCAATGATTGAGGTATATTCTAGCATACTCATGAGATCTTGGAAGAAAATTTTACTGATGAAAAGTTCAATTCTCCAAATGATATATAATGATTATATTATCTTATGTTTATGTTTTAATTTCATTCAAATCAGAAATAGTTCAACTATGACCATTCATCTTTGTAAGAATAGAAACTGCTAGCACATTGCACATTAATTTCTTATGCAACGATGTTGGAGGTAAAGTTAGTGGAAGAAGAGAAGTAATTTCATGAGAATATTATTGACATTTAACACTAGAATAAGTTTCCTCATCTAATAATTATTGGGCTGAGATCTTGCTTGAGAAATTAATTATCTTTATAAGGTTCGATGGTGTATTAGACCCTTGACAGTGGTGCAACATGGGTTCAAGCCTAGGTAGATCTTATATTTTGTTGTCATGTTGGTATCGTTGGGGAGTTTAGCTACAATGAAAATTTTTTGTTTACATGGTACAACACTTAGATGGAGCACACCTCCTCATTATCATTCACTCAATTTCCTTAGAAATCCTACTTAGGGATACCACCCTTATCTCAGAGAAGAGCTAGCCAAATTTAAGAGGAAGAGTTACTGAGGTGACAGTGGGTAGCCTTGCTACATTACACAAGAATATGATTGGGATTTTACACTTTGTGGATGCCATAATTTGTTGTAGAAGACACCAAAAAAAAATTTTCACTGAAAAAAATGGAAACCTTTTGATAGATAATATGACCACTATAGGCACCAGATAAAAGGATGTTAATGAAAATAATTGATAAATCAAAGAGCAACTCCATCAAAAACAATATGGAAAAATAATAGTTGTAACATGGAATATCATGGTCGAACAACATCTAATCTATAGATCTGAAACACAATTACATAAATCATTTCATAACAAGGTTGTCAAACTATAGGAAGGTTCACATGTTGAACATTTATAACAGATGTTAACATTTGACAATAATGTTGTATGCCGTATTGGGTGTCCAAAAGTAGAGTCACCTTGCTAAATATTTCACTGCTAAAATAGCACCACTTTGGAATCAGAGGAAACTTAAACCATAGGCAAATCTCTGATTTGACACAAGAAGATGCAGGAGCAAGATAAAGGGTCTAAAGAAGCTAGACAGTCAACCTGTGAAGGAAAAAGAAGGAATTTTTGTTGTCAGAGTCAGGATAGGGTGTCCATAGCCAGAGATAGGAGCCGCATAGAGCTAACCGAGAGCCAGAGTAGGAGAGCAGTGGGGCAGACTGTAAATCCATAAATGTGGTTTAATTTCTCGTAATGAGAATGCTTAGAGATTTTTCCTTATGAATGTGAAATCTAGCTCTTGTGCTCTCTGACTCCGAGTGATGTTTGGCCATTTATGTTACTGTAGCATATTTTGGTTTTAATTTTGTGAGTTAGAGTCTATTGCACTTAGTCTGCAGAATTTGAGATATTGGTGAATTTTCTCCATTGCGCTCCTGATTGGGCCCAATTGTGAGTGTATTAACCCCCAAAAGGTGAGCTTGGTCTGTATTTGATCAGATAGATAGATAATGATATTAACCATCGATATTATAGTAATCATACATACATTTTAATTACTTTTCACATCTCTTGCTACTATGGTTAGGGAAAATAATAAATATCCATAACGATAACAACATTCTACTAATTGGTTTCATAGCTGAAACCTGTAGCCAGTGAAAGGATATTCAATGGATTTTTCTTTTATGCAATGGTAATATATTGCAGGAAGCAACAGGGACACTTACCTGAACCTCATTTTGAGATCCAATTTGAACTTTGACATGTTGCTTCAAGGTGTCATGCTTGAGAATAGAACCTATTGAGAAAACTATTTTCTTCTTTTTAATAAATATAGATGATCTCAGAGAATGAACTATAGTAGATAACCTCAACAAGCCTTCAAGAGGTCCACAACACATAGTGGGCACTGTCTTGCAGACCTAAATAATTAGATCAATTCAAATTTTACCCTCAACACTCTACAACAGCACAAGCTGCTCCATTTTGTAAGGTTATTGCAAGGCTACCATTATAGGTTATAACATAGATAGGGTGAATCCATTCTAATTCAAATTCTAGGTTATTGCAAGGCTATTGGGTGAATCCATTGAGGGTCAAGTTTGTCACATGGAAGGATGGATCAAGGTGCTAGACCTCATCTCCCCTTTGCCAATGCCAAGTTTTTGTCAAATCCATTTGTTGGACAAAGCATTATCAAGGTTTCCTTTAGTAAGGAATAAATTTCATTCATAGTTGACCCAGTGGTTGGAGACTTCTCCCCAAGAGGAATCTTTCATTGCAAAATCCACAGATTGTATCAATTTTCTAGACTAGATGGGGATGTGATAATCACCTAGAATCCAATCCCCTTTTCTAATCCAACATGCATATCTAACAAAGATAGAGTTGTAATATTGATCCGACACTATGGAAGTAAAAGAAAGGGCAAGATCTCTACTTTATTACAACATTTATTCGACAGATCTAGCAAATATTTCATCTAAGGGTTTGAGCAGGTATAAATTACCTTTTAAGTTTTAACCCTTTCTTTTATTCCAGATCTGAATTTATAGCTTACTATCAATTTTCTAGGGTAAAAATAGACATTCATAGCTATTAGAAAGTAGATTTTATTGTTGAAATAAATTTATGGTTTTTGACCCTAGGGGGAATCAATCCCTTTCCGTTGCATGTAGTTTACAAATAGCTGAAAACATCGTTTTTACTTGCAGATCTTAACTTTGTTTTTAATTGCAAATCTTAGCTTCATTTTTACTTGCAGATCTTAACTTCGTTTGGCTATTTTTATAGATATTAACTCGATGCTCAAGGTTCCCCACCCACAGATATATTGATCTAGTGTGTTTTGACACATGTCGGTGGCCTCAAAGGGAACTTTTGCTTGTTAATTTTCTGCAATTTTTCCACTTTTGGAGGTCTAAAAAGTGCAAGATAGCAACATATTTGTCCACTCTCAATCACTTAAAAAAAGGTAACTCAGGGAAATTTTCTCACGTTTGGTAGGGGAATTCTATCACTCACCTTTTGGTGTTATAATAGGTTATTCTAAAAGTTTGAGTAGATAACAGGATATCATGTTGATTTCTCCCTGACAATTTCAGAATGGTAGCCTTGCAATTATAGATTCAAGTTTGCAAGGCTACCATTATAGGTTATAGCATATATTCAATTAACATTTTATTTGGGTTTTAGAATCGTCATTAGAGTTTCATTCTAGCCATGGAATGTGCCTCTCTATTTTTTGCAAACAAATGGGGTATGAAAGCACACTGAAATCAGTAATGCCTTATGAGGGGGGGTGGGATTTAATAGGACCAATATGTAAAAAAAATAGAGCATACCATGATTCCATAATGATGATAAACAACACTAATAAACATATTATACCATGACAATGCAAAGAGGGCATTGCATGACAAAAATATAGGCATACCCTGCGGTATATTGTGCATGGCATTCATTCTTCCATAATTTTTTCACCAAATGGATTTCTCATCTTAAATGCCACTAAAACATTTTCCCACCAACAACGCAATAAGGAAAAAATTATTAACAATGTTTTATTTATGTTGCAAACTCAAGTTAAATGGGCACTAACTTTTAAGTTTACAAAGTGCATACATATTCATTGTAGTTTTAGACATCCCTGTGATTATATCCACCTTTACTATTACCACCGATATCATTAGGATCAGGCTTGTGAATTTCCCCTTCACTTTTGGAAGGAAGACATTGTGGGAGAAATCAGAAACCCTTTGTGCAGATATCTAGGCTCATATAGCAGAAACAGGGGAGGTTTATTCACGTGTGTTAGATTGTGTTGGACCTTGCTCAAATAAAAATTTGTTGGACAGAATAATTTCTATCTCGAGGGCTTCCCATGGAATCAAAATATGGAATATTAAAACATCCCTTTCAAGTGCAAGATCTGCAATGGCTTAGGCCATTTTATGGCAACTTTCCTCAAACGAATCCCTAAACTTGAAGTACAAAATATGTTCCTCCAACTATTGGATGCACTTCTATAAGGGGATTAACATAGATCTTTCTACAAGAAGATCTGATGATTAAAGTTCAGAAGGATAGGCCTTATCAAGCTTGGCAGATAATTCATATATTTTCACTGTGTCTAAAATTCTAGTGATAATTTATGTTCCTTTTATAGATGTATTTCCTCCAACTTCACATAAACAGCCTTTAATCTGCTCTCCTCTTTGATGGCGGATTCCATTAGATTTTGAAGGAGGATTCTGAAATAATGGTTTGCAGATTTGATTTGAAGCTACTATGAGTTATTGAGCCCAACTATGACATATTCCCAAACTGGAATTCTAACAGTCCCTTGCTTGATGGATACTTGGATCATTCCTTGTGATTGCATTCCTTCTCTTAGAAAATCTACCTAGAAAACCCCAGAACTAGTCTGCTTGGTTGGTTTAGCCAGCTCTGTTCTTGTTTTGATAATCCTGCCACCATTAGAAACACAAATAACAAAGCCAAAAAACTGCCATAGTGACTTGTATTCTACCTAAAACAAGATAAATGTAATGGCATTGATACACAATGAAGTTGCAAATTTCCAATACACTGTCGCCACTACTCTTCATGATACCCAACTGAAGATCTCCAAAATCACCTCATGATGGCTTCAATGCATCATGGTCTCCAATAATATCTCCAAGACAAACTTCAAGATGTATATAAATTTTTCTCCAAGAAACTTCAAAGAGCTGCTCTAATGTCCAAGTTTAGTCTTCACAAGGCTTCAACACTTAGATCAAGGAATGTCCCATAATATCTTCAAGGTATCTTCAAATATTTTCTTTGGAGATGACTATTCCAAGTGATTTATAATGCTGCTACTCCAACAAGTACTACAATATTACTGTGGGTGATTTTTCTTTGAGTTATACACCCACAAGAAACTCACACCTATCTACTGCTATAATGGAGGAAGCCTTAATCAAAGACAAATAGTCTGAACCCTTTTTAAATGTGACTGTCTTATTGAGCCTGCAATTCCGAGATGTAGTGAGCCTTTAGGTGGGTTGTCTTGTCCAAGTTTAGTCTTCACAAGGCTTCAACACTTAGATAAAGGAATGTCCCATAATATCTTCAAGGTATCTTCAAATATTTTCTTTGGAGATGACTGTTCCAAGTGATTTATAATGCTGCTACTCCAGCAAGTACTTCAACCATTGCTTTTGTTTATTCCAAGACTACTTCATGAGGGATTTTGAAGGTTCCCTTAAAAAAAAGGTTTTCTATAGAATTGAGCCTTTAAAGGTTAAGTATCCACTGGTAAAAGTATAGTCTGAGTTTCCTTTGGTGACTGTCAACTTCTATACTTCAATCCAAGCTTCCCTACTTCAGTGATGTCAGAGAGTATAAGTGTTAAGCCTTCTTTCCAACCCAAATCATGTTTCTTCCACAGTCCAAGGTGAGTGACCGTACACAAGTCTTCACTGTAGTAGCAACAGAGTTCTGTAATGAAAAGCTACAGGACTAGGTGCAGATCTGCGATATTACTGTGGGTGATTGTTCTTTGAGTTCTACACCCACAAGAAACTCACACATGCCTATTGCCATAATGGAGGAAGCCTTAATTAAAGACAAATAGTCTGAACCCTTTTCAAATGTGACATTCTCATTGAGCCTACAATTCTGAGCTATAGTGAGCCTTCAGGTGGGCTGTCAACCTGCGACTTGAAGAGAGAGCCTTAGAGTAGGCATCTTAGCCTTTAAACAGTCTTGCACAGTTCTGTCCATAGGTTAGTTCTGCAATCACTATTCTATCCGAGCCTTTCTAGCAAGTCCGAGCTTGAACCTTAACACTGAAAATTCCTAAACAACCTTCCTTCCTTGGCCTCCTTTGAACTCTTCTCTATGTTTATTCCTGCACAGGAATGTTCCACTAGTCCAGGACTTGGTCTGAGCTCAAGTGATGACTGCTCTTAAGGTTTGAAATTAGCAAGGTCTATCTTCACAGTCAACTGTCTGAGGTCTGCTTAGGATTTTTCAACACTAATTCCTCTATTATGATGTTTTTAACCCTTAAAATAGATTTAACCCATCTAATACACTTCTCCTTGGCCTCAGTTCACCTTCTGTGATTCTTCTCTGAAATCTTGACTAAAATAAAATGAATAAAATGAAGATTACAAATTTCTATTTATACTGGTTTGAAATTTGACAAAGAGACATGTCTCTTGGATGACATGTCAAGGCTTAGGTCGGCTCAATGTCACAGTTAATTTCCTGAACTTAAAAAATCAATATCTCCTAAAATATTTGGAGTTTTGGGGCGAGTAAGGGCTCGTGAGAAAGGGTAAAATATACTCTACAAGATCGTATAGGATCCATTTTTAAAGGTTCCCTCTAATGTGGTGAAATTTTTTTTTCTTTGTGACTGCCCTTGAATTATTTAGTGAAAAAAATGATTAGTATAGTATGGCTTCTTTGTTTTGCATCTCCATTGTTTGTCTTCTCCATTATTTGGTTTCTTCATCATAATAGGAACATGTAGGACATCCATGTCATCATGATAATGTCCGGCAATGAGTGCATCACCCTTGTCATCACATAATGGTGTAGTGATATGTGATAGTGCAACATTATTAGGAGAACTCCAAAAATAGTTTTCCAACCCTCAAATGATCTCCAACCATGATCATCATATGTCATCATCAAGTATCAAAGTGTATGACATCATCACATAACATCAAGGGTTAAGCTCTAGATCATCAAGTGCATGCAACATTAGGTCAAGGACTTCTTAGGGCTTCTTTCATTAGTGGTTTGACTTCTTTGTGATTTGACATCTTCATTGATTGCATGACATCATCATCTTGAACTGGACATCTCAAGAATATTGACATCTCGGTCAATGCCACATTGACATCAATGACAACCTTGATTAACAAAGAAGAGGTCATGTTACAAGCATTGTTCAAACTTCATGACAGAAATGCTTTACCTACCTAAGCTAGTTCTGCTTTGAAAATTCCTTGGGGTACTAAACTCAGTTTATCTCCCCATATTTAGCCAAACAGTCAAGGTTCTCTCTAGAATTTCTGTCCTTAAACCTTAGATGGTAAGAAAGTGGGGCAACCTTGGATGGAAAAAATGTCGGGTTGCTTTGCTCCCACACTTCCCCAATATCAACAGCTAGACCCCCTCATCCCTAGTTAGCCCCCAGATGAAATCATCAGCCATTTTACAATGGTCAACACCCCTTCCTCGGCCATAAAGACTAGCAGCCAATGCATCCAACTTGAACTACCCGAAGTGGTCTGCCATCAATTTTGCCACAATAGTAAACATGTACTGCAAGATAGTAGAAGCGATAGTGGGAGCTGCAAGCTTCCATTGGGCCTTGCACTTAGAGCAGGTTGTCTTACTCAATTCTTTGTGCCTGTGAATGCTATCTGAGGTGGGCATTAATCTATCAAGTTGAACGTACTCGTGAACTCCAAACTCATTGTTGTGTTCATTGGAAGGATTCTGAACATTTGGGTAACTACCTTAACATTATCATGCTTTTATGTACAAAACGTTAGTAACAGCTGGTGCACTTTATTAGACGCCTTTGCAACTCTTTTCATGGGCTATTTTAGTGGTGTAGATGATGATCTATGGTGCAACTTTGATTGTTGTTATAGATAAGATTTGGGCACTCTCTTTGAATGCTCTTCTAACATTTATCTTATGTTCATCCTTGCTTGAAGAGGGCACTACCACAGGTGGTATTTTAGCCTGCTTCTATACCAAAAAACCCACCATGATTTCACAAAATCATTAAGAGAAACTAAGATAGGTTCAAGAGGCACTGTTGTTTAATCATCAGAGGAGAAGAAACAATAATGGATTTATCGTATTGGTTTTAAATATGTTGAGTAGAAATCATGGGTGTATCATATTTGAATTGAATTAATGTGTATTGATGAATTTAAATAATTTCTTTTAGATTGATGGATTATCTCATAAATCTTGATGGATTGCTTTTAACTCTTAAATGTATCTTAGGAGAGAGGAAATAGTTTGAGATTCTATGCAGTCTATTTTTCTCTAAGAAATTTTAGTTTTAGTTATTTATTAGACTATTTTATTTAATTGAAAACCTTTGAGACCACATATTTATATGATTATGAGATTAATATGTGTAAGCTTCTTTGTTGAATTTTTTTAGGTTTCAGTGTAAAACATGAAAAACCTTGAATATGGCACATATGAATGGTGGCATAGGGATGTCTACTATTCATGCAATCGCTGCTATGGTAGAAGATGCCAAAAATGACATGTTGAGAGGGACCATTTCTCATTAAATGGTCCCATGCAAGGTTTTTTGGAGAATGACGAAGAAGTGAATATGGAAATGTCTGCAAGAATTCAAAATAGTGATTTAACAATTGGAAGTGGTAATGGTTTACCCAACATCATTGGTGAAGATAATGTTAATCATAGCCCCAATAATGACAGTATACATAACGATTACATGGATGGTTCTAATGACAACCATGCACATGTAGAAGAACAAATAACTATTGAATCCAATGCAAGAGAAATTCTAGATTCAATTAATATACACGCTGAGGGACAACCTCATGATAATGATATTATACATATGGCATGGACACCACTATACCCTGGTGCACAATGCTCCATATTGCAAGATGTGTTACCCCTTCTTAACTTAAAAGTTGTCCATGGATGGACAAACAATAGTTTCACTGATCTTTTACAGTAAGTGTTTTTATACAAAATGGAAATTTCAAGTTTTTTTTAATAGATGTTTCCAAAAATATAATTCCACTCTAAACTATATCTTATCATTGTTGATGGTACTGTCGCAGGTTGTTATCAGGTCTACTCCTTCCAATTAATAACAAATTTCCTAAATCAAAAAATGAGATCATGTCATTGACAAAATATTTAGGTATGGATGCTTCCAAGACGTATGATGCATGTCCCAATGATTGCATCCTATATTATGGAGATGGTAAGGAATCCTTAGATGAATGTCCAGAATGTGGTGAAAAAAATTACCATATAAGCACATCATCAAAAAAGGTAGGAAGAAAGGTACTACGTCACATACCTTTAGCCCCACAATTTGAGAGGTTATTTGGATGTAAGGAAATGTCACAGCTCATGGATTATAATGTGAGGGGAAGGAGCATAGATGGTGTTATGAGGATGTCGGCTGATGGAGTGGCATGGCATAAGATCGAGGAGAAGTGGCCAATTTTCAAAGATGAGCCACGAAATGCAAGAATATCATTAGCATTAGATGGTGTGAATCCTTATGGAAATCAATCAACACAATGGTCTACATGTCCAGTAATTACTATCAACAACAACCCACCCCCATGGTTATCAACCAGAAAGGAACATGCTATGTTGACACTTATCATACTAGGTTATACTTTATGGAAATTCCTAATATTGAGTCTATATGGTAATAGTAACAAATTTCATGGTGCAAATTAAAAACTGAAGTTGATGTCTTTACAGGTCCAAACCAACCGAAAAATATGGACACATACTTGGAGCCTTTAATAAATGAGTTATTAATGGTTTGGCAAGGAATGAATATGAAGGATGTGTCTCATCCTATTTCTTCAAGGATCTTTCAATTTCATGCAATGCTTATTTTCACAATTCATGATGCTCCAGGGCTATCAATGTGTTGTGGTGAGTTATAGTTTTTGTTAATAACCTCATATTGTATTTATTGATTTCATATTAAAATCCTAAATTATTACTTGATCTTGCATATAAAAATGAAAGGCCTTCAGACTAAGGGATCTTATGGATGCCCAACATGTGGGCCTTGCACCTTATCAAGAAGATCGAGTCATTTGGGAAAGACTGTATAGAATGAATATATAATGTTTCTAAAGCCTGATCATCCATATCACATACAAGATAAGGATGATTTTGGTGGAAAGGAGTGCCTTCTTAGAGAACCTTGAAAGATGAATCCCGGGAGATGGATCCAGGCATATAGAAGCACAAATGGTAATTTTCATTCTCGCCTTTTAAATGATATACAATTACATTCCTAAAACATTGATTTGTTAAATTTATTATGATTTTTCTTTTTGGTAGGATCCCTTACTTTAGGATTGACTCGAAAGACAATATTTTCAGAGTTACCATATTATGAAGACCTACCTATTGTTCACTTGTCTGATACAATGCACATAGGGAAGAATGTATCTATTTTTTTTATATAATATGCTATTTGAGAAGAGTTCAATACATGGGAGGAAACTAAATAAGCTACAAGTGAGGATGGAACTCAAAGAAGTAGGAAGAATGCCTCATCTTTGTCCAAATGATGATGGTAAATTTGTAGTTGATCCATGGTCTCTCACAAAGGAGGGGAAAGAGTAGATGATTAAATCCATAAAATCAGTAAGATTCCCAATTGTTTTTGGAGTAAATTTTAAGAATGCATTCTCAAAATGAAATGAACTTGTTTTAATGAAGACCCGTGATTGGCATAATTTCCTTAGGGTATGTGCACATTGATCGACATTAACTATATTATCTATTATGTGATTTTAAAATTATTTATTTAAAAAATAATTATATAGCATGAGTAACTGATTAATTTTAACATTCTAATTGTAGTTTCTATTACCTGCCAACCTTCCAAATAATCTCGATGACAACATTATGAGGAAAATCTACAAGCTAAGTAGATTTTTTAGGTATGATGCATGGTCTGTATAAGGAAAAAGGTCTCTTCAAGTACAATGTGATATACTAGAAAATTGTTCATCTATAATATTTTTTTTCTCTTTACGCAAATCGTGGGCTGAAGATAATTAATTATATTCTAGGCAGGTCACTTCAACAAATATACACAAAAAAAACTTAAATATGTGGAAGAAATAACTTCCCATTTTGATGTGTGACATGCAAAAATACTTCCCAAGAAGTTTCTTCAATGCATAGGAACACTACATTGTGCACCTCTTACATGAAATAGAGTTGTGTGGACCAGTTCAAACATGGACAATGTTTCCTATTGAGCATTATTTAAAGGTTTTGAAAAAGTTTGTAAAGTAAAAGGCTCTTCCTCAAGGTTCCATGCTTCAAGGGTACATGTTGTTCAAATCCACAGTTTATCTCACTGAATTGTGAAAAGAATTAAATATTGAAGGGTCGCGACTATGGGACTCAAAATAAAGCGAAAAATTTGAAGGACATGTATTTACAAGATGAGAAAAAACTAGGGAAATTAAAGGCAATTAAACTTATATCTACATATGGTTCACGAATTTTATTTGTGACTATCATGGTATAATGTGCTTTATGTTTATGATTGCAGATGTTCTTGAAATGGAGGCTTTATTATTATATGTTTGCAAGAAACAGTGAACACACAAAACTATGGAGGGAGGAATATCAAAGACATCATGATGCCCAAAAAAGGCGTTGTTTGTCATATGTATCTCGAGGTGGTCATAATTCATCTTCACATTCAACAATAATGAGAAAATTTGAAAAGGATTGTCCTCCAGCTATGACTTTAAAATATTTGAGAGATAGAGTAGCAAGGGCATGTAGAAAGAATGATGAAAGAGTTACAACACATGTATTGGACATTATAAAAGGAATAGAAGAGAATAAGGTGACTCATTATAAGGGGTTGTGGTGCAAGGGTCATCATTACCGTGTTCGGAAGCTAGATGAAAATCGAAAAACATTTGACTGTGGAATTGCTGCATATTTTATAGTATATTTTCAGTCACATGTTCATGATGGAAACATAAAAACCAACACCTTGAGATACTATGGATTAATTGAAGATATATTAGAGCTTAACTTTAGATCTTTCAAGGTGGTATTATTTTAAGCTAAGTGGTTTAGAAATATTGTAGTTGGAAATAATCCAAAAACATATATGCATGAGAATGGTTTTTTCATCATCAATCATACCAAGTTTGAGCAAACAGATGAACCATATGTTTTTATTGACCAATGTGAGAAAATATATTTATGTTATCATCCTACAGAACGATCAAAGTCATTTGTCATTGAGTATAATCCTAGATCAATAAGAGTCATCCAACCTTCACATGAAGAACAACCTATCTCAACAGAAATGTCATCTAATGGTAGCTCAGATGATGAATTTAATGGAAAAGAATACATGCTTGAAATTTACAATGGCTATTCAAATTATTTTGATGATTAATGACAAATTCTATGAATAGTTATACTCAAGAAAATGTAAATGTTTAGTAGTTCTATATTAGAGTTGTATTTTCATTTAAATCTATTATATGGATTTGTTTAGAAGAATCAAACCTATCATAGTATAAAAATTAATAGTATTTCAATGTTAAACATATCAGAGAACTATAGCATGATAACAATGTTATATATATTATCTTTATGTACATTTAGATTTTTTTTTCTCATTATTTTCTTAGAAAACTTAATAATTAATGAATTTCTATCTTATAGAATTGAAAACTTATTTTTTACAAGGGAAATTTAGATATTAGAGGATTTGTTAAGATTTTTTTACCCTTCAAAGGGATATTTTATGATTAAAATATTTTCAAAATGTTTCATTTGATTATGAGTTACTATTTTTCGTTGTTTCTTGTATGTATTTTAATTCATTTGCATACTTTCCATTTTATAATATAATCATCATTCCACTTCATATAATCAAAGGTTGATGCTTTTATTATATATATATATATATATATATATATATATATATTTCACTTGTTTCATTATTGGATTAATGCAATGAAGTATATAAAACTCGTTCTAACCTGGGAAATGTGTAATATTGAATTAGATATATTGATTCAATATGCGAACAAGAAAAAGAGCAAAGTCTATTTGGACAAAGAGTTTAAATGAATTTACGAGGGACATACCTTCTGGAGTCATAGGTATTAATGAGATACCTTCCAAAGGAAGTAATTTATCTACAATTCCATCTTCCCATTTAGATTTTATAGATGATGTATATGTCCCAGTAGTAACTGATACTTTCCATAATGTGGAGCCTACACTTGAAACTGGATTTGAAATTGATAGATTGCAATCATATAGAGAGTGGTTGATGAAGGCTGATGTTGATCTAGTCATAAAAGATGCAATTCATGCAACATACAAAACAACTATCTCTGACACAGAGAATGCAACATATACAGAAACAACAGTTGATGATCTAATAAGGTAAATAGTCATTTATATTTTACTTATAAAAATTAGGGTTGTAATTACATAACATATGATTATTAATAATATATTATATCACAATGTTCAGGAGTAATATCAATGTTCTCGAAGAAGACACTAACACCAATGGAAAACAAAATCAATCTCCTCCATCAGATGAACAAAATATACCATCTATTGGTGCATCTTTTCAACGTCTCTTAAAACATCCAAATGAATATGTTAAAGGAGAGGCAACTAATGGTATGCCATTCACAATCACATTAAATGAAAAAGGGCAAGTGTTAAATGATGAAGGTGGGAGAACATGGAGAAACATACTTCACCATGAAACATTGAGATTATTTGGTCCTACAATTACTAAATATTTTTGTCATCAAGGTAAAACACATATACAATGTTTTTCATAAATTGCATACTTAGTTTTTGTAGTATAAACTATATACTTAACATTTCATGTTTCATATTTAAAAAATTATATATTGTACTCAGTGTTATATTCCCTAAATTTCATTACTATGATACTAGAAACCTTAAGATTTTTTATATGGATTATTTACTCTCTACGTGTATTTTACAGATAAATCTAAGAAGGATGAGTTATTATCTCTTATGCATAAAGTATCAGAAATTGTATCTCCAAAACAAATTCTTCATAGAGTTGCTGAATATATTAAAAATACCAGGAATGCTTTGAGAGGAGAATTGGTAAGAAACAAAAATGTAGTCAAGCCGCACTTCATAGGAGAAGGAGAGTGGAAGAGGTTATTGGATGAGATTGCTATTAAGAAAAAAAGGAAAAATGGAACTTTGGTTGGAAAATAAAAATATGCACATACTGTACGAGCCTCTAGGTTGTCCACACGCCATCGTTTGGGGAAAGGTGGCATGTTATCTGCAGAGGCAAAAATTGTAAGCTTAATAAACT
Organism: Pinus albicaulis; assembly: GCA_034641835.2. NCBI lineage: Eukaryota > Viridiplantae > Streptophyta > Pinopsida > Pinales > Pinaceae > Pinus > Pinus albicaulis. Next base: position 536,649,208 of record CM076578.1, on the reverse strand, counting down.
ACTATGCTTCTCAAGGAAAATTTATTTTTTATATAATCAAATTTCTAACTATTTCATTGTTATTTAAAATATAGTTGCATGTGTTCAATATTAAAATTTCTAAAGATGACAAATATTTTTCTTCATGCTATGGTGTATCTTCTCTCATTCATCAAAATATTAAAGATGGATTTAATCCTATTAAATATTACGAGGTATTTTTTGACCTATAATTTTTTTGTTCTAGATAAATTTTTATAATATGAAAGAAGTATATGCAAATGAAAGTTTCAATTAATACAATTTATAATTGTGTTGACCTTATCTTATATGTGTCTTAGATAACTGATCAACATGATGAAAGAGAATATGAAGCTAAACTTTGAATCATGCTTCAACCTTACCATATGTTTGGTTAGTTCACTTCAGTTATCTTTTAAATCAATAGGATACTTTAGTTATGAAATACTATTAAATGCACACACATTTTATGGTTTTTTTCAATTCAATTGAAGTTGTTGTTTGTGTTTTTCTCCGTTTATTTCATTTATGTATTTTTATTCACAAAATTATGTTTATAATTTTCTTTTTATGACTTTTCCATGCAGGAGACGACAAAACAATATAGATTATTTCAAACGAATTATCAGTTTCATTTTTTTCATATCTCATAATAAACAAATTTCAAGAACTAAGACATTTCATTATATTAATAAATGAAAAGTGATTTTTTGATAATCAATGTTGGAACATATGTATAACTTTTATTTTCTTTAATTAAATTATCTCTTTTTATATACTCATCGTTTTGTTTGTTGTATAATATACTTAAAATTTTAACATATGTAAATATTGTTATTACTTTGTAATTATTCATTTAATGTGAAAGATATCCATTTAATATATTTTTTCATAACTAGAAAGATATGTAATAGATTATAAAAACAAAAGTTTTTTAAATATCATGCCATCTTGAAGTTTTCACTCAAAAAAATTTTGTGAGGCTTGGAATTGAAATGACACTGCTCAGAACTTTTATTTATTTATTTATTTATTTTAATTTTCAAATATTGAAATGATTCATCTACATGGTCAATACCATGTTGACCAAAATGATCAGTAGTGATATTATGTATGTAAATTTATTATGCCCATCAACTTGGAATCATGTGAATGTTTCAATAGAGAAACTCTTCCATTACTTGTAATTGATACTTGCCATAATGTAGCCAAGCACAAAAAAAGCTACCATAGTCTCATTGTACACAATGAATTAAAAATTTTGGATGTAACCATGAGATACTTCAATTGTGTTAATACATTTGATATTAATTAAATATATTTATGATAATTGGATTTAACCATAAGAAAATGGTCAAAATGCTCTCTTTTGTAATAAAATCAAACTCTTCCCGAGATACTCACCACATGCAATATATAACCTTTCTAAATAAAGGAGGATAATTTTTTTTTGCACCATTACATATTTTATGGTGCTTTGCACCATATACAATTTTATTATAATGATTAAAAAAAATGTATTTTTTTGCACCATTTTTTATTTTATGGTGCTTTGCACCATATACAATTTATTATTATTATAATAATTTTGATATGTTATGACAAATTTTTAATTTTTGTAAAATTAGTTTTGGTTCTTTGCATCACAATATCTTGATCCACGTCAGATTGGTTTTTGGTGGTTTGCACCATACACCATGGAATGCCACATATACATTTAACACCAAATTTGACATTTTTTATTAACTCCACTTTTGCACCAGAAAACATAGCACCACTTGCGTATCTCCACATTATCACCACTTTTGCACCACTATTTGAAAAGTAAAGATTTCTCAAATCCTTTACAAATTGTGATGCTAATGTGTGGCTAAATGACCCTTGTTCTTGTAGTATTAATTAAGGTTGAATAAATTATCGACGTCAATTATAAGCAGCTAAATGGTTCTCTGAACTTGAGATGCGTCTTAAAATATTTTCCTATTATTAACATTCCGAATACACCGTTGAACCTGAGATGCGTTCTAAAATACTTTGCTATTATTAGCATTCTGAATACATTGTTGGATAACTACAAGCCAAAAACACCTTTTTAAACCCTGGTATATCATAGCTATTTTTTTCCACCAGTGGCCTACCATCGTGAGGATCAATTGGAGGTACCTATGTATCTCATAACGCGTATCTATTTTAGCTACCTGAAGCTCTCTTAATGCATTGAATCGATCTTCAGATCATTGAGAACGTCCTGACATAAGCTATTTTTGGACTAGAATCAATCAAATCCTTATACACTACAGGAGGAACAATTATTTAGCCTCACACTATTATTTGTAAACAATTAGAGAAATATTTAATTTTTAAATAGTGGTGCAAAAGAGGTGATAATGTGGAGATATCTAAGTGGTGCTATATTTTCTGGTGCAAAAGTGAAATTAGTAAAAAATATTGAATTTGGTGTTAAATGCATATGTGGCATTCCATGGTGTATGGTGCAAACCACCAAAAACCAGTAAGGTGAGGTGGATCAAGATATTTTTATGCAAAGCACCAAAACCAATTTTACAAAAATTAAAAATTTATCATAAAAATATCAAAATTATTATTATAATAATAAATTGTATATGGTGCAAAGCACCATAAAATAAAAAATGGTGCAAAAAAAATATTTATTATTAATATTATAATAACATTGTATATGGTCCAAAGCACCATGAAATATGAAATTGCGCAAAAATAAAATAACCTCCTTTATTTAGAAATGATATATAAGATTTAAAGATAGACTAAGAAGTTGTATTTGATCATTTAGAAGCTATGTGGCACAGAGTTTTGACCTTGGGAAGAGTTTGATATTAGTAGCCAAGAGAAAATTTTCAGCATTTTCTTATGCTTAAATCCAATTACCATAAATATATTAAATTTATATCAAATGTATTAACACAATTAAAGTATTTTAATTCATCTTGTACAATAAGACTATGCTATATTTTTTTGTGCCTGGCTACATTATGGAAAGTATCAATTACAAGTAATGGAATAGTCTCTCCATTGAAACATTCATATGATTCCAAGTAGATAAGAATAATAAATTTACATACATAATATCACTACTGATCACCAGGTGCCTCCGTGCTTGCACCACCAAATCTGGAGGTTTAATACCCACAAAAATATTAGTGGTTGAATAGAGATTTATCACAAGGGGGACAAACCCTCATATTTTTGGAGATGCAGTGGAATGGAAAAATATGAAGTCCTACTTGCGTGACTAACAAAATTCTCTTTCAAAAACTGACAATCCTGGAAAAATCTGCTTGGTTCTGGACAAACCAAATGTAGCAGGTAAATCATGAGAAAAATTTCATACATCACTACATACATGATTCACACAGAAGAACCCAAAGGAAAACTCAGTACGTTATTGACTTTGGACGTCATTCCTTCAATTCTTAATGCAAAGTTAATAATACACTAATGTTACATAATTTAACACCATGTATACTTGATCCAACTCCTATTCCATATCATTACTAAACAATGGATGTTATTATGACTATCAAAAAATTAGGTGTGTTATAAACTACACTCAATTGTGAAACCAAAACCAAATTAGTGTCTTCTCACGAGTGTTGGAGGGACTTCTTCATTGATATAGCCTGCAAGAGAAACATACAACATGTTACAAAACAACCAAAATACTTCCTTGATGTTAAAGAGATAAAGAGTATTGAAAATTTCAAAATAAGATCAAGCTGCTCAAAGGTACGCTATCACATGCAAGTTCCTCATAGAAAAGGGTTTATAGTGGCTACTAAAGATGTAAAATAAAGAAAAAAATAAACGAGTTCAGATAAACCTACTACTCTGAAATCCACCATAGAGTCTGAGCAAGAATAGCAATGGAATGAGCATGGATAGAAGCACTAAAAATGCCACTACTCCATATATTTTCCGTCAATTCTTCATAGGCATAATTTCCTGCAGAAAATGCTAACGTTGATACTATACATCATCAGTGCATGAACCATCAAATCTGGAGGTTCAATACCCGTAAACTTACTAGTGGTTGAATAGAGATTCATCACAGGTAGGGACAAATCCAAATCAACGAATGAATTTTTCCTTAAAGCACAAATATCCTAAAAATTTTAAATATCCAAATTATACAAACATATCCATTTAAAATTTCCCAATTCCTTATTAAATTTCCCACATTATTTCCCAAATTGATTTTTAAAAGTCTCCTCATTAGAATACTTCATCGATAAAGCAAAAATGTTGTGTGTCAATGTTGTCAATTTACATGCAAATCCAATATATGGTGCGTACCCTAGTAAAGAAGGTCAAGAATATGTGTGCCAGTGCTGTCGGTTTTCATGCATGTGATGCAAACATATGAAAATAGGAATGTTTATTTGTTTTTAAAATAAGAGATAAAAAACGCACAAATATCCTTAAAGCAATGGTAAATGATAATTATCTAGTTTTTTCATATAGAAGCTCTGTCTGAAAATGCACGGCCATTGGATTATAGAATTATGTTGTACAACATCAACCAACTTAATCCATCCTTTCATATTTAAATAAATTTATACTCTAAAAATGGTAGCTAATGGATTCACAATATTCATTATCATGACTCACAATTTGGATGGGGACAGAACCTGCTAATTCACTTTTCTTAAAATTTTCTAGAAGGCGACTATAAAATTGAAGTGACAAATGCCACTAAAAGTATTTTCTTGGATGGTGAAACCTGAACTGAAGTACAAAAAAAAAATTTATCTCCCGAGTGAAAAAGATAAACCAAAGATTTAGGTTTACTTTTAAAGAACCTAGGACGTTGTAATCAGGCTAACCATGGATCAGTTAGTTGGCACAAAAATTTGAATATAAAACTTTCATCACTCACATAACTTTACAAAATACTTACAAGTTCCATTATAAAAATTTCTAAAATATTTATAAGTTCCAATATAAAATTTTCTTACATAAAATATTCCCTACAAAATGAATCATCAGGAAAACATGAACCAAAGCTAAATGAAAAATTAGCAAACAAAATAGGGAAGTGCTGCATTTACCTATTTTGCAACAATTTTTTTTACATCCTCCTCCCACAAATTGTTACCAGGCTTCTGCAAAACAAATGACATTGGTACTTTACCTGCTTCCTCATCAAGATATGTAAAACACATAACACATCCTTAAATTAATTAGAAGGTATGAAAAAATATAAGACATAGAATTGCATGCTTAAATTAATTATAAGATATGAAAAATCCAATGTGAAAACGAAAGACGATACAAACTAAAAATTGCAAAGATTTTATGCTATCAACCCAAATATTGAATTTTGGCTGAAGAAGTGTGGAAATGCTACTCATGGAATCAAAACTGCACCAGTAATCTCTGGGTTTGAAAGGAGCAATTCTTCTAATTCTATTGGAGCAACTTGCCAAAAAAATAAAATTATGAGAATTGTTTTTGGATTTGCATCAAACTAAAGGACCCTGAAATGCTAATTCTTTGTGGGAAACTTTCCAAATATTAAAAAAATAAACTGAGAGGATAAATATATTGAATTTGCATAAAAATAGAGGTCCTAAAATGCTTTGTACCTGAAATCCTTTGTACTTTATCAACTCCTTTAATCTGTCGACAAAAAAAGGAATCCATCCTCATCAATATAACATAGATCCCCAGTTTGTAGCCACCCTTCAGAGTCCAAAGTTGATGTAGTTTCTTCATCATTTCCAAAATAGACTGCATGGATTACCGAAAGCCTTAATGATATTTTACTTCTCACTAGGAAAGATCTGATCATGCATAAATATTGGACGTGTGACTTCGGAGGTAGGGTTGCAGAAATAACATACCGCTAACACCATTCAATTTTTTTTAACATAGTTTTAGTTGTCTGTAAATACAATGATTATATGAAATATTGTTTCTCTAACTAAAACTGTATAAAAATAAATTAACTTAATATCCTTTTAAATTCTAATAATTCCCCGACCTATTCAAGAATATTTCTAAAATTACCATGAATTTAAACAAAGTGAAACAATTAACTTCAATTATACATTTTTAAAAGATCCAAAATCTATAATAAACATAAGCATTAACCATTATAGTCATATAATAAATATATCTTATATAACATCTTTGGCTCTTCGTGAGATCTACACCCATAATTTTTGGATTATGTATCATCACGTTCTAGTCTCCAGATCACACACTCGATTAAAAACATGAAAATTCTCTAAAATCAATGTGGTCTATTATTTTGATTTTTTTTTTATAGTTTTGAAGAAAACCTATACGGTCTCTAGCCTTTTTTTTTTTAAATTCCAAAGAAAATATGTAGAATGATGGGTAGGAGTATACCTTCCATTATTGTGGGTCCTTGTAGCCAAAGCTCGCCTTTGTGGTTGGGTGGTAGTGATTTTCTAGTGAGTGTTTCCACCACTTTAGCTTCCATATTATTTGCCACCTAACATGTTCTTACATGTTAGAAATGAAAGAAAAAACCCAAATCAGTGAATAAATTTTTCCTTAAAGAAAAAATATCCTAAAAATTTTGAATATCCAAATTATACAAACATAACGATTTAAAATTTCCAAATTCATTATCAAATTTCCCACATTATTTCCCAAACAACTTTTTAAAAGTCTCCTCGTTAGAATACTGCGCTGATAAAGCATAAATGTTGTGTGTCAATGCTCTCAATTTCCATGCAAATATAATATATGGTGTATACCCTATTAAAGAAGGTCAAGAATATGTGTGCCAGTGCAGTGATTTTCCATGCATGTGATGCAAACATATGAAAATAGGAAAGTTTGTTTGTTTTGAAAATAAGCGAGAAAAAAAGCAATGGTAAATGATAATTATCTAATTTTTTTATACAACAACTCTGTCTGACAATGAACCATCATTGGATTACATAATTGTATTGTACAACATCAACCAAATCAATCCATCCTTTAATCTTTAAATAAATTTATACTCTAAAAATGGCAGCTAATTTATTCACAATATTCATTTCACGACTCACAATGTGGAGGTGGACAGACCCTCATAAATCAAATCTTTTCTTAAGATTTTTCCAGATGGAGACATCAGAATTGAAGTGATAAATTCCACTCGACATATTTTTTTGTATGGTGAAACCTACACTCAAGTTCAACAAAAAATTTCTCTCCTGAGTGAACAAGATAAAGCAACGCTTTAGGTTTATTTTTGAATAACCTAGGACTCTGTAATTGGGCTCAACATGGATCAGTTGGTACAAAATTCTGAATATAAAAATTTCATCACTCACATAACTTTACAAAATACTTACAAGTTTCAATATAACAATTTCTTACATAAAATCTTCCCTGCAAAATGAGTCATCAAGAGAATAGAAACAAAAACTAATTGTAAAATTACCAAGAAAAATAGGGAAGCGTTGCGTTTACCTATTTTGCAACAAAATTTTTGACATCCTGCTTGCACATATTACTATTAGGCTTCCACACAACAAATGAAATTAGTACTTGACCTACTTCATCGTTAGGATATCTAAAGCACAAAATGTATGTTTAAATTAATTAGAGCATATGCAAAAATCTAAGATACAGAATTGCATGCTTGAATTAATTACAAGTAATGCAAAATCTGGTGTGTAAACAAAAGAGGAGATGCAATTAATTTTGCAGAGTCTATGTTATCAACCCAAATATTGAATTTTGGCTCAAAAAGTGTGGTAAATTATACTCACATAGTAACAGTTGCATCAATAATCTCTGGTTTTGAGAGTAGAAATTCCTCTAATTCTGTTGGAGAAACCTAACAAAAAAATAAAATTCTAAGGAAAGGATTTGGATTTTCATCAAACTAAAGGACCTTGAAATGCTAATTCTTCCTGGGCAACTTGCCAAAATATTAAAATAAAATCCGAGAAAATAAATATATTGAATTTGCATCAAACTAGAGGTCCTGAAATCCTTTGTACTTGATAAACTCCTTTAATATATCCAGAACTAAAATGAATTAATCCTCATCAATGTAACATAAATCCCCAGTTTTTAGCCACCCTTTAGAGTCCAAAGTTGATGCAGTTGCTTCATCATTGCTAAAATGACCTGCATGCATTAATAAAATCCTTAATGGCATTTCTCTGCTAAGAACCTGGGATATATCAGGCCATGCAGAAATACTGGACCTGTACCTTTGGAGGTAGGATTAGAGAAATATCATAGTGCTAACACCAATCACTTTTTTTTTAACATAGTTTTATTTGTTTGGAAAGATAGTTTCTCTAATTAAAATCTCATAAAATTAAATTAACTTAATCTCATTGAAAATTATAAAGTATTCCCTTACCTATTCCACAATATTTCTAAAAATACCATGAATTTAAACAAATTCAAACAATTATACATTTTTAAAAGATCCCAAATCTATACTAAACATGAACATAACCATTATAATCATATAAGAAATATATCCTATATAACATATTTGGATCTTTGTGAGATATTAACCCACAATTTGTGGATTTTGTATCATCATGTTCTAGTCTCTAGATCACAAAGTCATTAAAAACATGGAAATTCTCTAAAATCAACGTGGTCTGTGATTTTGATTTGTTTTTTTTTTTTATAATTTTGAATAAAACCTAAATTGTATGTGGCCTTTTTTTCCAAATTCGAAAAAAAATATGTAGACCGATGGCGAGGAGTATACATTTCATGATTGCGGGTCCCCGCAACCCAACCTCTCCTTTGTGGTTGGATGGTATTGATTTTCCAGTGAGTGTGTCCACTACTTGAGCTTGAGCTTCCATATTAGTTGCCAGCACATTTGTTATTCCATGGTAGAAATGCATGGAAAAACCAAAATCAACAAATGACTTTTTCCTTAAAGCACAAATATCCTAAAATTTTTGAGTACCCAAATTATACAAACATAATAGTTTAAAATTTCCCAATTCCTTATCAAATTTCCCACATCATTTCTGAACTGGATTTATGCAGGAACACAATTAAATAAAGAAATAGGCATAGACACAGAGATGCAATGGAAATAATGCTTCATTTCATTAATATCAAATAACAGAAATATGCTTACACACATAATGGAAATAAAATAGCTAGGGCGCTGGTAGCTTATCTCTAAGAAGAGATGTGGTCGCTACATGCCTCTGAACTATGTTAAAATGAGGCTCGAAGGCCTATTTATTATTGAGAAAAAATTCAAAACCATAAACATCCAAAAGCCTAATCATAGGAGATGAAGCGCCAAAACTATGGGCCTCGTTTGGGTAAATTGGTGTTTCAACTTCCTGAGGATGGAAATTTGGCATACAATATTCGTTTGATGCACATCATACCTCGTTAGAAATATATATCCAAGGAGTATAATATTTGGTGTGAGAAACATTAATCCACGAACCCATGTTCCTCCCGGTTTTCCCCAAAAACGTCATTTAGGGTCTCAAAACGGCTCCAGAAGTTTAGGACCCAAAAAACTGCTAAAAATAGTAAGTTGTGCCGAAACTAAAAACTAAAATAATTGAAGGTGTAGGTCCAAATGGAATAGGTGGTTGGCCACCAATCTCCATGTGGCTCATTAGGGCCTACAAATAGCTCCGAAAGTTCAGGAATCGACAACTTGCTAAAAATAGTAGGTTGTGTTGAAAGTGAAAAGCTGCAAGAATTTATGGTGTGGGTCCAAATGGAATAGGTGGGTGGCCACTGATATCCACCTGGATCATTCATCCCTCCTTAGGAAGAAATGGTCCCCATTGCGTTGAGATCCTCCATGAGATGAGAAATTTTTTGTTGAACTAGGTATTACATTTGTCGAAGATGTCATGGACATACGAACGAACATGCTGGATGCATTTAGTAAATTTGGTTTCTTTATCAACCTTAGACAATACATGTGTGGATTCTGTCTATGCAGTCGCATGAGGTATGGCAACGTCAGGCGGAGGTAGTGGGACACCTTTGATTGGAATAATGTAAAGGAATACCACGATAGTAGGCTGACATGTATCAACTATAGAAAGATGTGGGATGAAGCTAAGGAGCCTTATTTTTTCCCCAAACATTGCAACCAGGCGTTTTTTTTACACATATGTGCTGGATAGGGGTTTATGATTCATATTGAGACATGACACTAGATCAAAACATATTTTTGAGAACAACAGTGTTATCATTCCAAGTGAGGTGGAGGATAATGAGGTTGATCATGAGAACAGAGAGTGATATTTTGCATGCGTTATTTCATCATTTATACTATTTAAGATGGGTTTTTATAAAGAAGAGGACTTAACCTTATAACTAAGACTCTTTTTTTTGAAACATTATAATATTTATTTTGAATCAATTGGTTTGCATTGTGCTAATGTTAAAATCATTTCACTTGATAATTTTCAATTATGTTGATCTACAAAACAATGCACTGTATCAAGTTATTTTTTTATGTCAATTCCTAAAATAGTATAACTACTTGATTTCTTTAAATGTGTGTGAATGATATCTTCAAATTTTAAAAATTATATTAATGTATACTGTTATTTTTGGTATGTAAGATCATAATAAAATAATGATAATTCTAAACATGAAATTTTTTTCATTCTTTTATAAACTTTATTATGTTACAAAAATTCATATTATTCTAGATTTATTATTTTACAATTATTTATATTCATACAAAATTACAATTTTAAAATTATGGTAATTTAACAATATTTACAGTATATATTTTACTTACGGTAGTTATGGTTCAAAATTGACAATTAATTTACAATTTTACAATTTTACAAATTTTAATAAAATTGAATCATGACAATACATACAATAACAATTTCAATTTTACACTTTCACAATACAATTCCAATTACAATTCCAATTTTACAAATATTTTACATACAATTACAATTACAATTACAATTACAATTTTACAATTTTACAATTTTGCATATAATTACAATTACAATTTTACAAATATTTTACATACAATTACAGTTACAATTTTACAAACTTATATACAATTAAAATTAAAATTACAATTACAATCACGACATAATATTTAATAAATATCATGATTTAATATTAAAAATAAATATCACAATCATGATAACCATCGTACAAACATCATGTTCTAAAATACACATTCATATTCGCTAACATCATCTAATCATCATGATCATGATCATATATCAAAACACAAGAATTTTATAACATCATCACAACACAAACATCAAATATACATCTCATGTCAAATAACTTCTATCATATACACATCTATCTGCAACCACATTAAATGAGCATATCTAACATGACCTAGCAATATACACATCATGATGAACACCAACATGTAAATTACATACATCAACATGAACATCAAATGCATGCACCATATATATATATATATAACGTAAAAAATATACAACTGTAATATAACTGCATATAAATGCCAAATATCTAGTGGTAATACATCAATACCAGTACTAATCGCGGCCTACTCAGTCGATGGTGCAGCCTCATGCTCAGATGAATGACGTGCCTACTCTGGAGGTGCCTACTAATCATATGGTGCAGTATTCTCAGGAAATGCCTGTTGACGAGTCATTGATGGTGCAACTTGCTCACTAGATGGTGCGACCTTCTCAGATGGACCTTCTTGCTGAGGATCAGGTGCCTTCTCAGTCGATGGACATGTCTGCTCATGACTAGGAGTCTGGTGACGTGGTGCAGACTGCTCAGAAGATTCCTGCGGACCAGGACTTGATGCTCGATGCTTATGATCTCTAGTGCTAGATGAAGAGGAGGAGGTGGAGTACTAGAATGATGGTCACTCCCCTCGTGATCCTAATCATCATATGAGTTTCTCTGTCCTGCATCTCCACGACACCTATCCCTCCTAGCCGCTATTACTCTAGAAGATCCAATGATATGATGCATAATGGTCATCATATCATGGGGCATATCCCTCCAGAGCTCAATGAACCTACGATCAGCCTAGATCTCTCTGATATCAAAAGGGTGGACTCCCTCATCAATGAGGACTTGACACAATCAGTTGCTAAACTCCATCCTGAATCCGATGTCTTTCCTACGCCACATCCCCGCAGGTATTTGCACCTGAGGATCAAGTATGTCACCCTGATCCACTGCCTCTACCATCTACTTGTTAAGATCTACACCCGGATCATCCGGTGGGGGTGGAATCATGTCCCCAACAAATGTGTCAATATCTACAAAATATGTAGTACACAAAATTTATTAGAAAATTTCATTAAAAAATTTAATAAAACAAGTTAAAGAACGTGTTAGAATAAATTTTATTCTAATTAATTAATTAATACAATAAAATGAAACTATATTAATTTAAAGAATACAATAATATTACCTCTAGCATCTGGTGATTCATCTTATGTGAGGAGTACGTTGGTACACCTTCGCCAATCCAACCTCATGTAGAGACATGACACCATCACGAATGAGTGATCATCAACATTGGCTAGCAACTCGAGTGCATCAGTAGATATCCTAGACAAAAATTCAGACAAACCCTTCTTGGGAATCATCTGGAAACCTCTCAAAAAATAAACAAAATAACTCTAAAGAAAAAGGGAAGGTCAACCTCCCAGGTGCCTAAGAACGACATCTATCTAATGTTGTACAAAACTGTCGCAAAAAAATCACAGGCCATCTCACAAGTCATAGCGCTTGGAATAAAGAATTAGCATAAACTAAAAGCAAGCAACTAATGTGTTGCTCGTCACTAGTATAGTGTGCAATGGTTTTTAGTAGTAGTGAGAGGCACCTCACCTCCTCTGGACTAAACGAAGCAATGCATAACTAACCACCAGACCCCTAGAAATGTAGAGGAGAGACTATATCATCCCTAACGTATCTTTGGGAGTACGCCAACAGACTCCTTACTGCATAATTGATGGGGAAATCTCAGAACTAGGGAAAATCCCGCTCCTCCTAGAGAGGCCAAAAATAAATTAGATGTCTTCCTCAGTGAGCTCATACCATTGGCTACGGCTGACTAGGAAAGCCTGTCAATGGGCATCCCACCTGTAGATCAGTTTTCCCAATAACCCACTGTACGCCTGGAGGGATATAGCCTCTTCGTAGAACACGAGGAGGCCTACCCCCCTTAGGACCAACTAGGTGGCTGACGTAATAGGGCGAGTGTGAAAAAGTCTCTCCCTCTCCTCTGCCTCCCACAATTGCATCACAATATAACGGTCCTCCATATGCTCTTGTTATTCCCTTTTCTCTCTTTGTTGACGTCGTTGAAGGATTCACATATTAAATACATTCTTTTTATTAAATGATAAATGTGCTTATATATATATATATATATATATATCTTTTATTGAAAAAGAACAATCGGTGTGCCCAAAAAAAAGGTAATGCACCGTTACTGGTGCATACTTCTTATCACGCATCACACCCGGTGCACATCAAAGATGTTCGTGCACCGCCCAAACAAGAAATATTTTTTTACGGTGATTTGAACAAACTAACCGCCCTGGGGTGGATAGTTTGTTCAACGCACTGCCCTCCCAACAACATTATATAGTCAATGGTGTTGTCCTATAAATGACCACAATGCCATGTTATTTTTAAAATTTTATTGGTGTGCATTTTCTCAGTACCACACCGGAACCCGGTGAAGTTTTTGTTAACACCATTCGCAGTGTGGCTTGTAAATTTATAGGCAGCACTGCGAATGGTGCATGCCGAATGGCTCAAACGCACCACGTAGAATATATATATATATATATATATATATATATATATATATATATATATATTAACGGTTAATTTTATGTTAATTTCAAATTTTAATCTACTAAATGGTATATTTATTGAGAAACAAGTAGATTATATGTACATTTGCACGTTAAGGAGGCAGATTTGTTGAGGAATTAAGAAAAAGAAAATTTTCCTGCTGTTTTTGAAAATTCAAACTCCATAAAGTGTGCAATGGAAATCAGCAATGTGGGAAATGGGAGCATCGATGGTAGGGCACCTCATAGAAGACAAACTCACACTGATGTTGTAGAGGTCGAGAACACTGAAAAAGTAAAAATGAGGTTTTTATGGCCAATAATTTTTTTTAAATTAAGCCTTTTTCAGTGCGCTTGATTTTGAGATGCACTGGGCGGTTTTATCAATAGTGCACCACACATCGTCACAGTGAGCTGGATTATAGAGATGCATCAGGTTGGTTTCTACGTAGAGCACCAGTGCGCTAGAGTACTTAGATGCACCAGACAGGTTTGTACAAAGAGCACGGTGTCTCAGCATTCCTATTTATAGTACACATCAATGCTCTTTGCATAAAATGCATCGGTGCGTTTTAAGATGAGAAACACACCGCAAAAAAAACAAACGCAAAAAACTCCACCTTCCAACCTCCTCTAGTGACCTCCACTACAAAAAAATGTCTAGGATATTTTTATAAGGGCTACCTTAAAATCATCCGCTACAGGGTCTTTTCCTTGTAGTGGTACATCCTTTGAATACATCCTACTGCTCAAGTGCTCCTTTATGGAGGAAAATGGTTATTTTTTGTATAATATTCAATGTGCCATGATGAAAATGGCCAAGTCTTTTGTGCCAAAGTTCACAGACATTGCAAACCAACACTTTCTCCACTTTAGTGGTTAATGCAACACAATATTCCACATCTAACTTATACAGGTTCTTCACATGAACCCCAATATGTTTCACCTATCCCGTGGTTATGTGTCTCATGAATTCTTTTCCTTTGTTGAAGATCACATCATAACCACGGTCTTCCAAAACCGCAACAAAGATGATATTTTTCTTTAGGCCTAGAACAAACATGAAATCCTTGAGCCTGAGAGGGGAACCTGACACCCTATGAAAGGTGACTATACCAATACCGGTTGCCTTGTACCTTCCGTCATCCCCTAGCTTGATGTGCATCTGAAGATATTTCTCCTCTATGTCACTGAAAAAATCTCTACACCTAGTCATGTGAAATGATGCACCTCAGTCCAAGCGCCACACGCTCCCCATCATTGTGATCGACATGCGTGTGATAAGGTTAAAGTTAATCTCAAACTGTGAAGCCAAGGATTCACCTGTTACTCCTCCTAAAGTCTTATTTCTTGCCTTTTTATGTGCACACTTCGTGGAATAATTCTCATCTTCATGACAATGGAAGAATATATTTTTTGGAATATCTTTCTTCTTTCCACCTTGGATGGATTTTGTTCTGGTTTGAGATTTCTTCCCTTTTCCCTTCTTTCACTAGCACATTTGCCCCAAATTATGATGGCCAAAATTTCACTCTTGCGACACATATATGGCCCAAGAGTGACGTTTTGAGGTGCGCCAAAATGTGTTTTCTCCTCACGTTGGACACTAGACACTGGACTTAAACATCGATATAGCGACGCTAGCTCTGACGTTTTAAATTGGTGTCGCACTTCCAATGTTTATTAAAGCGTCGCATTTCTGACGGAATAAAGTGTCGCTATTGCAACACCCTCAAACATTGTTGGTCCTTGCCTCCAAACGTCACTAGTCTGATGCCTACGAATGTCACTAGTCCAACGCAACCATATCGTCGTCACAAGACTGACGTGAGAAAAAATCGTCGAAAGACTAAGGGTAGTTGAACGTCACAGTACCGATGGAAAAAAACACAAAATATCGATGGAGAATTTACGTTGGAATACCGACGGTTATGGAACATCGCAATACTGACAGAAACAATTGCATAGGTAAAAAAAAGGGGGTTTTTTCCATTTTGTTACTATATGATGGTCATCAAAATATGATGATTTATATTGTCATACCATCCACTGTACACCAATTCAAAATCCCATGCTTTGTTCAATTTGATGTGGGTGAAATACCATTGACCTTCACTGGCAGTTGTCCCTTGGGCCCTCAGTAAGAGACCCCCTTGAAATGCTACAACTATGGGATTCCAACACCAACCTTGGGAAAGTACAGGAAGTAGACTTTGCAAAATGATTTTCTCTAACCATTAGAATCAATGAGCTCACCGAGGAACTAAGAGACTATAGATACAGGGTAGGGAAGCAGATTCCAATATTTTGAGCATCGAAGTAGGGTAGAAAGCTATCGAAAAATAAGAAGACTTCAACAAGATCCTACGTGGTCCAATGCACCAACAAATAATTGTACTCTAGTCCACAATAATAGTGAGTCATCAGTGAAACAAGGACACCAAACAAGATGAAGATAGAAAAGACACAATGAAGCAAATAAGTGAAAACAACAGCCTCTCCAACCCTCAGCAACATGCAGCCTATATATGACAAAATTGAACTCCCAAACCACCTAAGCTATAGTAAGAATATATTGAAATATTTTCATTTTCTCATGTTAGAGTTAGGTGATCTAATTTTGAAAATTTGGATTGAGAAGCCCAGGAATTGCCACTATGGCAGGTTTTATTCTGGTTTGTGCTATGGAAGTCTACCTTGGTAATACCACAGGATCAGATAAGCTTAGTATTCATAGAAAGCATATTATAGCATTTGAATTCAGTGAAGAACCAAAAACTAAAGTCCTTGAACATAGCGGCTCCATTTACTCAACGAGTGTGGCTGAGGCTATGGTGAGATAAGAAATAAGTTAATGTTATTATTTGTGTAAATCCATAGGATTTCATTTATGTTGTTGTTCAAAATAAATGAATATAAAAGAAACATGCATTGCTCTACGAAATTTACAAATACAAGAATATGAGACTTCAACATCATCTAAAAATCAAGCACAAAGGTGAAGAAAAAGACTAGCACATAGAAAGAGAAAATAAAGACTCACATCTTGGTATACTTTGGCCTCATCTGCATCATCCATAAGTTTTTGAACATCATCCAAGTTGATATCACTTTGGAGAGCCTTAATAGCATTATTTTTTGTCTTTAAACTCTCAAATACAACCTTTTGCTTTCTTATTAGTTTTATGTCTGCTAGCTCCAACCATATTCATATTGGACAGAGGTGTTTATCTTTTCAACTGGATCTATAAAACACAATATTTAAACTCAGTGCATGCAGTCCTTCACTTTTCATATAGTATGAAGGCAAGAAAAGAAGATTTCCTTTCTTGAACAAGCATGGATATGACCACCATAAAGTAGTTCAATGCTTGAGTAAAAAGTGATGAAATTAATGACTAGGTGACCAAAAACGTTAGTCACCACGTTTATTTCAAGTGAATTACTACTAAATTTGAGCAATTTTAAGTGACTGGACTAAAAATGACTAACTTAAACGACTAATTTAGTCTAGGAATAAAATATACGACTAGATAATAAGTGAATAAACTAAAAATTACTAACTTCAATGACTAATTTAGTCTAGGACTAAAATATATGACTAGATAATAAGTGACTAAACTAAAAGCGACTAAATTAAATGACTAATTTAGTTTAGGACTAAAATATATGAGTAGATAATAAGTGACAAAATTAATAATGATTAAAGTAAATGACTATTATAGTCCAAGAATAAAAATATGACCAAATATCAAGTACAACAAGTATATGAATTAGTCATTTATGTTAGTAATTTTTAATTGTGTCACTTCAGAAATGAAAAATTCAATTTGATACCAAAGTGTCACATTTCACTACAGGGGTCTCTGAATCCATCTGCACTGTTAAAATTTAGAGACAAAGGGGTCTTTGAATATATGTACAATGTTAAAATTTTGAATACCCTTTTATCTCTAAAGTTTAACACTAGAGGGTTGTTTCTACTCTCACCTTAACAATGAATCCTCTCACTTTGGATTACATATTGAATCTTGGGGATATCCCAAAGCACAAATACATGGGGTCCTTAATTTGTGCGACTAGATCGTTAGCACTAAAAACCATTTTCCCCCTCATAAACATTATGATATGTATAAAATGTACCCTCAAACATGGTTAAATGTGCTCTTTATACACTTGTAAGCATCATGTGTGATTTGAAGCCTCCGAATTTATTTAGTGTATATATAAACACACATGATTCTTCTTAATGACTATCACCACCACTACATTTTCACCCTAATTTAGTTTTAACAATTAAATATATAAGTATACATAAAATTAGAAGAGATGTGTATTAATGCAAAAAAAAGACTTGAACATAGGTAAGTGGTCCATTTTCGCAATTAACATTTATTAATATGGAAGAACATAATAAAATAAAATTAAACAAATGAAATAATTCCATCTAGTTACATGAAATTAACAATTTATAATTCCATCTAGTTATATGAAATTAACAATTCAAGGTGCAAGGGATATAAATCTTCCACCATGCATGCTAGTATCTTAAGGTTCACTCTCCATGTTACAATATCAGTTGTGATCTTTTCTTCATCTTGTAATTGTCTAAGAATTTATTCCCATATCTCTATATCAACATCTATTAGTCTTTTGTTTTTTTTAATTATTTTAGTTTAGAGAGATTTTTTTGACTATTTACTTAAATTTTCTTAACAACATAGAAAATAAAAAGAATTATAAAAGGCAATAAAAAAACATTGTTTTTTAATTATTTTAGTTTAAAGAGATATTTTTGACAATTTGCTTAAAATTTTTTAATAAGAAGAAAATAAATTTTTTTATAAAAGTCAATCAAAAAAACATTGTTTTTTAAATTATTTTAGTTTAGAGAGATTTTTTTTTGACTATTTGCTTAAATTTTCTTAATAACATAGAAAATAAAAAAATTATAAAAAAAAAAAAAAAAAACACACAAAAATATAAAATAAAAACAAAAATTAGAAAGACTATAAAACAAAATAATAGGTTTCATTCTAACCACATATACCACCATTTTCAAAACAAAAACTTAAAAAAAAAAAAACCATTTAAAAGTCATGCAATGTGTGAAATCTTCTATTTATTATAAGTCTTCATTACCCATTTGTCAAGAAATTAACAGTTTAGAGCACACTATTTGTTTCCCTCTTCTTCTTTTTAAGTGATTTTGATTTTGATTTTTACTTTTCTTTTTCCCTCCAAACATTTAATAATTTGGTGGGAGTTTAACATTATTAATTCGGCGGGAGTATTCCATCGTTTCAAAGTCTGTTTCGCAAGATATCTTTACTTCCAGGCAGTAATCTATTCATCTCAATGTTGAATCCGAAACGCTAAATGCATTTTCTAGTTTTTAATTAATCCCAAACCCTGAGTGCCGCTAGAATTCGTTTACTGAATGCATTTGATAGATCTGGAATAGGGTCTTTTATTCTGCCTTTTTTTATTCATTTTGGTAAAAAAGTGTTGTGAAGTGGAACAGTGGAAAACTGGGCGCGTTGAAGAAAGCTGGAGGCGCTGAAGAGTGGAATGGGTCCAGAGATGGTAGGAACAGAACCTCAAGTCTCTCAGTCTCTTCAATGTCAGATAGGGAATGTTGAAGATAGCAGGGGATGTCTGACACGGAATGTTGAAGATAGCAAGGGATGTTGCAGGAAAAATTGGGCACTCACAGAGGGCATTATCTTTCGAATTTCGATGAAGTAGTGAGTCGTTATTCAATGAGCAGCACTTCTAGTGCCAGGCCTAATTCTACTTCTGCTCTTCTTCTTGTCTTCTCCCCTTCGTCCTCGCCGCTAAGAAGGTTTCAAGTAAGGATGCATTGCCATATTTTAATATACTTTAATGGAGGAATAATTTTGCGGATGGACTTTGACTCTATGAATTTGTTCTGGAAACAGAGCCTATCACCATCGAAGCTCACATTGGAAATGGAATATGTATCCAAATACAACGTCTCATGCCGAAGAAATTTGAATGTTTTAATGTAGAAGCTCTTGCGCTTGATCCCCAGAATGCTTATGCTCTTGCGCACTGTGGAGTTTCGTACAAAGATGAAGGACACTTCAGAGGTTTGTTTCTCACATCTGACACTATTTGTAGTTTTTTTCTTTTTCTATTCTTATTTTTTTGTGTTACTTGTTTGTTTGAGCTTTGAGCTTATTTATAGTAGTAGGTTTTTTATATTTTATTTTGAAAATGAATGGATTTGAATATTGCTAGGATAACCACAATATATCTACAGTAACTATGGTACATGTTTCCCATCGCTTCTCAAGGATGAAGTATATAAAATTTTTGTGACTGTTTCTAATGGTTTGAATAGTTTTCAAGTTGAGAAGAACAAGATTTGATGTTTGTTGGAAAAAAAATCCACTGAAATTTAGTAGCATTTTAGAAAATCTAATGCTTTTGGCAAGTATCGGTTGCCCTTGGGATGAGATTAGCAAGCTATACTGTAGAAAGCCTCAACTTTTTATATGGACAGTTCAGAGACAACACTGTATTCTACAGTGGATGTTCTATCAAACCTGGGACTAAGAAAGGAAAACATAAGTAACATTATTTAAATTATTCTGAGATTCTTAGACAGGACCCAAGAAAATCCATGGCAGACAATCTAGATTTTGCAAGCGTTGGTTAGGATCAAAAGGAGATGACAAAGACAGATTTGAGTCATCCTCGCTATTCACATGAGAACGTGGTCAAGTTGATTGAAGATATTAATTTCATTGGGCTTGAGAAGCAGGAAATTGTTGTGTCTACCATAGAACATCTAAAAAACACAATTCTCATGACTCCATTGTCCAAGGTTTCTTCAGAAACGTTTTAGAATATCCCTTCTGTACAATCACAACTTGTCCATAAAAGAGATGATCTAGTTGTCTGTGGCTCTACAAGAGAATATTTTAAAAGCACAATGCATGTGACTCGATTGTCTAAAGTTTCTTCAAAAAAATTTCAGAATACACTTTCTCGAGGGTCAGAACTTCTACGTAGAAGAGATGATCTCAATGTCAGTGATGCTAAGCTCAGACATTCACTGGGCATCCAAGAAATAAATATCACTAAAATTTTACAAGAGCCAATTCAGAGACACAAGCTAAACCTTTGGTTGAAATCAGGATTGATACATTACCCTGAGTCGACGTTCAAGGATGCTGAAATGATTCGTTGTGGAGGCAATAAGCTGCCGGAGAGGTTAAGTTGTGTTTTGAGAGTTGGGTTACCTTTCAATGATGTTTGTAAAATGGTGAGGACAAGACCAACATTATTGAGTAGAAGTTTAGATTTGATCCAAAAGAAATTCGATTTTCTTTGTAGTACAACATTTAACCCACTGCAGGTTATTCCATCATTTCCAAAATATTTCATCTTTGATCTCAAGGGTAGGATTAAACCAAGATACAAAATGTACACTTGGCTTAAGAAAAACAATTTTCTTAAGAAAGAGTGGGGTTCCTATACCATATTTACGCTACCAGGGAGAAGATTTATTCAACAATATGTTAACTGCCACCTTGAAGGGAGCAAGTATTTCAGTCTTTGCAAGCTTGATGAAGTAATGTCCAGGACTCCATTGTCTAAGCTTTCTTTAGAAAATTTTCCGAATCTCCTTCCTGGAGGACTAGAATTCCTCCGTAGAAGAGATGATCTAAATGTCCATGATGCTAAGTTAAGCTCATATAAAAATGTGAAAATTACATGATCTCAGTTTTGAAAAAAAAAAAAAATCTATGTCAGTCCTTATACATTCTATTGGCACAATTTTTGGGATGGCACCATTAGACCTATGAAGTTTCATCAATGTCATCTTTTCAAAATTTATTGTTAATGTACCAAGCCTTTTTAAGGAATCCCTACATGTTATCATATCAATCAATGCTGATGCCATGGCATGGACATCTACTAACTCATGGGCTCACACTTCTACAAAATTTTGCTACAAAGAAACCCGGAGCATAACTAATAAGATTTTGAACTTGCTGCCTTTTCATCAAATAGGCACTCTTTAATCTTTGGCATGACATCCTAACAACATTCATAGTCGGGGTTATTAACTTATTTCAGACAAAGATATATCTTGTAAAGTATTGATATGTTTTAGAACTACCCAAATGAATGACTTTGTTTCAGGGATAAATATATGCCCTCTTCAGCCAATAGATCACATTGGGTTCATTTTCTTGGAAGTTTATCATATTTAATTATTTATTTAATGTGGCATTCTTTGTATATTTTCTGAGAAATTATGATTTTCTATTATGAACAATCTGAAAAAAAAAAATTTCTTCACACATACGCATAATTTCTCTACCAAATAGCAACGGAGTAGAAAAAATATAATTTCACAAAATTTACACAATAAAACACACAAATTTTCTAGGGAACCGAACAGGGAAATCCTTGCTTGCTTCATAATTTTATTAAGGAAAATTGAGCAACAAATCTGATACACATACAAGCTAGCTCTAATATGAAAATACAAGAATTTTCCTGCCTGTCCTAGGCCTGAAACTTCTGCCTGGTAGCTTACTTGCTTCCTTCTCCTGTATGCACTAGAGGCTTTGAATTTCCAACACAAAACCTTAGGAAATAATCTCCTATTTTCTATCATTGGCTAAGCTCCTACTAAATAGGGATTTCCCCTATTTCTATGCATGCTCCAAAGATAAAGTTATCTTCCTCAATAGTTCACGCAAGGAACACTTGGCTCATTCCTCCACAAGCTCTCTTGCTCACAAACTCGTGCTTAAGAATTGATTGATTAATTTTGTGCTTTTGATCTCCTTATAAGCTTTTCGAATAGGCTATTTTTAGTGAGTTTTCAAAAGTAGGAGTTGAATTGAAGCTTTTCTAGTTAACAAAAGTCAACACTCTTAGTTAACTGGATTATCCTAAAATTTTGGAGGCTAACTCCACTTATTCACTTAGTTCCCAATTTAAATCACACTAGAGGATAGAATACTCATCCTCCAAAAACTCGCATTAGTCAAACTACTTCTTGAACTCATACTCATCACTGGAACTCATAGATGTCTAAGAGTATCTCCAAATTGATTCATTGAATCAAGGCAGAGATTGAGGAAGCCATTGCTTAGCTACTTTTAGGCACTCCCTCTTAGTGAGGAAGGGATTTTGTATAACTACCAACT
Source organism: Pinus albicaulis (assembly GCA_034641835.2). Lineage (NCBI taxonomy): Eukaryota > Viridiplantae > Streptophyta > Pinopsida > Pinales > Pinaceae > Pinus > Pinus albicaulis. Next base: position 536,626,197 of record CM076578.1, on the reverse strand, counting down.
TATCTCTGTGATGAACAAAACTATCTCTTGCTAACGCCTTGGTCAAGATGTCAGCCATCTGCTCCCCTATTGGAATGTATTGTAGCTTGACTATACCCTTCTGCAGACAATCTCTAAGATGGTGATATGGGATCTTGATATGCTTTGAGCAATCATGAAACGTTGGGTTCTCAGAGAGTTTAATGCAACTATGATTATCACAATGTATCATGGTAGGCTCCATCCTTTATCTGAGAAGTCCCACAAGTAACTTCCTCATCCAAATAGCCTTGCAAGTTGCCTCACTAGCAACCATGTACTCAACCTCTATTTAACTGAGTCCAATTGATCTCTGCTTCTTGTTCTACCAAGACACCATAGCTGATCCAATGCTGAAGATGCCACTTGAAGTACTCTTCCTGTCTGTGGATCTCCTTTCCCAATCTACATCAGTGAAGCCCTCAAGCCTCACTCAATCAACCTATTTGTACCATAGCCCATAGTCTGTTCTACCTCTGAGATATCTAAACACATGCTTTGCAACAACCCAATGCACTTTGTTTAGTTCAACCATAAATAGACCTAGTTGTTTGACTGCAAAACAATATCAAGTCGTGTGTTGGCAAAGTACATCAATGATCCATTGAGTTGCCTATATACTCTAAGATCCACTTTCTTTGTTGTAGTAGAACCCACCTTTCTCTAGTTTGTGACTATAGGTGTGGCCATGGGCTTGCAATATTGCATATGAAATTTCTGGAGAATCTCTGTTGTGTACTTGCCCTATCCCACAAAGATCTCACCATCACCCTGCAAATCCTCCAAGCCAAGGAAATAGTTAAGAAGCTCCATATCCTTCATCTCTAACTCCTTTGAAAGGTCCTCCTTGTAATCCTGGATCAAGCTCTCATCTCCAATCAATATAAGGTCATCGACATAGAGAAATAGAATGAGTGGAATTCCTCCAACCATGATGTAGTACAAGTTGGCATCCGCCTCATTCTTAGTGAAGCCCAATCCTCAAAGGTAGTTTTCAATCTGAGTGTACCATGCTCTCAGAGCTTACTTGAGCCCATAAATAGCTCTCTTCAGCCTGCACACATGTGTGTCTCTATTGAACTTCTCAAACCCCTCTGGCTGCTCTATATAGATCTACTCCTCAACAAATTCATTGAGGAATGTTGTCTTCGTGTCCATATAGTGGATCTTCCACCCCATCTACGATGCAAGTGATATAATAGTCTTGATGGATGAATATTGTGCTACTGGGGAAAAGTTATCCTCATAGTATATGCCCTTAATCTGGGAGAAGAATTTGGCCACAAACTTGGTCTGCAAAACTTGATGGGGAAAACCCTTGATCAAATATTCTTATTATTAATATCAAATGTTCAGCAGAGAGAGAGTACAATATATCAAGGTCAAAATTGACTTGCCAATTTGAAGATTCAATGTAACTGTCTTTAGGTAAATAATTGGTCCAAAAGAATGATGTTCTTGAATAGGAAAATTGAGCCCTCATAGGCTTGAGGCTTGCTGCTGTAGAGGCTTAGCATTATGGTGAGCTGGTTAGGGTTTGATGACATGCTTCAACAAACCTCTTCCACTTCTCCTAGAATCCTTCCTTGACTATGGTTTCCATTCAAGATAAGTAGCCCACATTCTTTTGCTGACTAGGGTTATTTCTAGTCCTCTAATATGCCTCGCAACCTTCAACATTCAAGAGAATTCAGTTCATGGCCCATCCTGAAATTATATAGGAATACGACCTTGTGATCTATGGGAGATAACGCTCGTGATTCACCTGGAAGAGCTTCTGTGGCATGTGGCCAACTTCAAGGAGAAAAACCCTACTTCAAATGGTCCATAACAAAGCCAAAATTTCCCTCAACTAATGCGGCTGCTTGTATGAGAGATCTCGGTTTGAAAAACAACATAAAATTGGCCCAAAATAGATCTATGATAGCCCAAACTACCTGAACCTCATGCTAGAGGAACATAGCCCACAAAAGATGACGTCCAAACCCTTGTGCCTTCATTGAGGATCATTTGCGGCTATTTCAGAGAGAAGAGTCATGAGATAGATTATTGAAATGAGGTTGAGGGCACCTCAATATATACTAATCGGTGGGATTGAAAAGACATGACTTTTGGGCATATTGAGCCGACATATAGGTGAGGCCGACCTTGTTAATTTTACATGAGAGAAACATAAATTCAAAATCATACTTCTATTTAACTAAATTCGATGATATTTAGGTTGATTTTGGTCCTCTCGAAAAGAGAAATTCATTGCTGCAATTATCTTCCCCAAAGGAGTTGTACAAAGTGGAATTTGTCCCTAGTTGTCAATTTTAACATTTGGCCTTGACTACACCTATTGGGTGGGATCATCGTTTTTGGTTTTCAAAGAGCTCATGTCTTGCTATGGTCATTTGGCTGATGGATTGCCTCCCTCTTTTCATGTATAATTTGGATATTCCTGGACATCTTTTGTTAAATAGACATGTTATGAACACATTCATCATAGATGACATATACAAGTAATATATCTAAGTCTCTTGGCTTCACCCAATGGGATGATTGAAGCCTAAGATGACCTTCTATGCATTTATTAGAAACATGTCCTCTTAGTTTGATCCCCTTGTTGTGACACTAGATGCATTCACTCTAATATATCTCTAGGCTAGTTTTGAGTGGGGTTACATAGGCTGTGGTGGAGGCTAAACAATAGATTTCTCAAGATAATAGGCTTTTCCAATTTCCATATAGAAGAGATTGATATGGAACATTTTGTTTTTTGTTGTCTTATACTATGACATATAGGGATGGTTATGTCACCTTTTTAGTTAATATCAAAACCCTCTCTCCATCTTTTTTTGGTACCTGGATCAACAATGCTTAGCATTGTTCATGAGGAAAACCCTCTTTCCATCTTTTTTTGGTACCTGAATCAGCAATGCTTAGCATTGTTCATGAGGAGCGAATTGGTCCTCGAATCTTCCAGAGGTCACTGCTTTATCACACATTACTTGGAAAACTGCATCCTTTTATTTGGTGTTCTTAGTAGACAAAGGCTTCGAGCAGTAAAGCCACAATACCCACTAGCGAGTGTAGAAAATTTTCGTGTCTTGTAGCCCCACCCAGTTTTAGTTTGTTTTACACATCATGTATAATGCCCACATCCCATGGTTAATCGTTGATATAACATGAACATAAAATTCCAAAGAAACACTACTAGGCTACCACTACTCTTTTACTTATACACACAAATTTTTGAATTATAGTTTTTGGTCAATCTCAGACCTTGGGAAAACCCCAATGGGGAAAGCCAGTTTGAAGGAGCATTTTCTTTTTCTTTTCTCAGAGAATTAATTACAACATTAATTACATCACACAGGGTACTTATCTCTCCCTATTTTTGTTTAGGAAATTGTTCCATTGTGCTTGAAACTCGTTCACTGTCCAACAATCACTACTTTGGAATGTGTGCCACTGATAGACTTTCTCTGCTCAGAAAAACATCATTGTCCTTGAAACCTGCTCCATGAATTTCATGCCACTGACAGACCACTGTCCCTTGAAATTCATGCCACTGCTCAGTATTTCCTTCCTCGAAATCTGTGCCACTGACCTGCAAATTTCTCCTTGAAATTCTTGTTGATGGAATTGCTTTTGTTCCTTGAAAAATGGGCTATCAGACTAGGATTAAATGTCTGGAAATGCGTGCAACCAGACCACCTTTTCAGCTAGAAATCTGTGCTGGAAACCTCTACCCGTTCCTTCTCAGAATTAGTGCTTCTCTTCTAGCACGAAAGGTTTTTGGTTTTCAAAGGTCTCATGTTTTTTTATGGTCATTTGGCTGATGGATTGCCTCCCTCTTCTCAGGTATACTTTGGATATTATTGGACATCTTTTGTTGAATAAACATGTTATGAACATGTTCATCATAGATGACATATAAAAGTAATATATCTAGGTCTCTTGGCTTGACCCACTAGGATGATTGAAGCCTAAGATGACTTTCTGTGCATTTATTAGAGACATGTCCTCTTTTTTTAATCCCCAACACTAGATGCATGCACTCTAAGATATCTCTGGGCTAGTTTTGAGTGGGGTTACATAGGCTTTGGTGGAGGCTAAACAATAGATTCCTCAAGAGAATAGGCTTTTCTAATTGTCATATAGAAGAAACTGAGATGGAACATTTTTTTTGTTGTTGTCTTATATACTATACGAGATATAGGGATGGTTAGGTTACCTTTTCAGTGAATATCAAAACCCTCCATCTTTTTTTGGTACCTGGATCAACAATGCTTAGAATTTTTCATGAGGAAGGCATTGGTCCTCCAATCCTCCACATGGAAATACTTTATCATACATTAATTGGACAACTGCATCCTTTTATTCAATGTTCTTAGTAGACAAAGGCTCCGAGCAACAGAGCCACAATACCCACTAGCGAGTGTAGAAAATTCTTGTGTGTCCTCTAGCCCGACCTGGTTTAAGTTTGTTTTGAACATCATGTTTAATGCCCACATCCCATGGTTAATTGCTAATATAACATGAATATAAAATTCAAAAGAAAAATTGCTAGGCTGCCACTACTCTTTTACTTATACACACAATTTTTTAGACTCTAGTTTTTGGTCAATCTCAGACCTTGGAAAACCCCCAAAGGCAAAAGCCAGTTTGAAGGAGGATTTTATTTTTATTTTCTTAGATAATTAATTGCAACATTAATTACATCACACAGGGTACTTATCTCTCCATGTTTCTGTCTAGGAAATCGTGCCATTGTCCTTGAAACTTGTTCACTTTCCAATAAACATTACTTTGGAATGTGTGCCCCTGACAGACTTTCTCTGCTCATAAAATCGTCACTGTCCTTGAAACCAACACCACGAATTTCATGCCACTAACAGACCACTACCCTTTGAAATTCATGCCAGTGCTCAGAATTTCCTTCCTCAAAATCTGTACCACTGACCTGCAAATTTCTCCCTGAAATTCATGTTGACAGAACTGCTTTTGTTCCTTGAAAAATGGTCTATCAGACCAGGATTGAATGTCTGGAAATGTGTGCAACCAGACCACCTTTCCAGCCTAGAAATCTGTGTTGGAAACCTCTACCTATTCCTTCTCATAATTTGTGCTTCTCTTCCATCACAAAATGTTTTTGGTTTTCAAGGGTCTTATGTCTTCCTGGTCATTTGACTGATTGATTTCCTCCCTCTTTTCAGGTATACTTTGGATATTCTGGGACATGTTTTGTTGAATACACGTGTTATGAACACGTTCATCATAGATGACATATACAAGTAATATATCTAGGTCTCTTGGCTTGACCCACTAGGATGATTGAAGCCTAAGATGAAATTCTATGCATTTCTTAGAGACATGTCCTCTTTTTTTTATCCCCTTGTTGTGACACTAGATGCATGCACTCTAAGATATCTCTGGGCTAGTCTTTAAATTTTCAAAGGAGGGGATTTCTAAGCCCAGCCCTGTTTTGGAGTTAGTATTTGAATTTCGTGCTTTGCGTTCACCTATGATGGTCAAGTCTCTTTAAGTGAACTCCCCAATCCTCAGCAGCCATCGACTTAGGCTTTTTCCTGTGACTTTGCATGACTAATTCTTGTTCCGCCACCACCGTGACCTCTATTAAACTGTCAACAACAAAATCCATTTCTTCGAATGGCGACTGGCTCTCCATTTGGTGAGAGTATCAATCGTTGATCTCAGCAGATGGTGATTAAGACTATGACATGCTAGCCATTGGTACATTTCAAGCTTCTGGTAGAAGAAAAGTACAATATTTTGACTGGACTCGCAAAAGCTGCTCCTACACCAATCAGGATCACTGTCTTTATTTCTTTTAATTTTATTGCTTGATTAGGCTGTGGATCCCACCAAATCCATCTGTTATAAAACATTGTTTTTAAAAATGACCATGAAGGGGAAAGTTTCGAAAAACCAACTAGCTAGCTGAGCAAGACCAACCAGGCCTTTTGATTGGATAATAGGATACTAGGAAGGATGGAATAATCCCGCAGTCAATCTGACTAAGATATTCTTCTGAGGGTTGATCTGCTCAACCAAGATATTCTACAGGAGGTTTATCTGCCCACAGTTCAAGGAGGAGAAGTACATGAACCTGCACTACAAGAATTCAAATTTATCTAATCCACCAACACACTTTAATGTGGATAGTAACCATGGGACCTGCAATTTTCATTGTTTGAGGCTTGGCAATGGATACTATCAATCCAAATGCATCTCATGGAAAAAAGTGGCTGTGAAACTTCAATAAGATTCCACTTATGAGATTTTATCAGAGAGCTTTGATATCTTGTTTTAAGAGCATACATCCTAAAGCGAGTGGCACGATATGTAACACCACCAGACTGCGTTTGATCCACTTGTTTGCTATTTTATATCTAAAGTAACCAATTCTCAGTTCCTCAGTTTTCCCACCCTCACAATTTTCTTCTAACTATTGTTTTAATGTTTCAGTCGGCTGCATGTCTGATATGTGGTTGCTTCATTAACATTGCTTCACTCTTAGTAGACAAAGGCTCTGAGTAGGAGAGCCACAATACCCACTAGCAAGTGTAGACAATTCTTATGTGTCTTGTAGCCCCACAGGGTTTTAGTTTGTTATAAACATTATCTTTAATGCCCACATCAAATGGTTAATTTCTGATATAAATGAATATAAAATTCAAAAGAAATACTGATAGGATACCACTACTCTTTTACTTATACACAAATTTTTGGACTCTAGTTTTTGGTCGATCTAAGAACCTTGGAAAAACCCCAAAGTGGAAATCCAGTTTGAAGGAGGATTTTATCTTTATTTTCTCAGAGAATTAATTACAACATTAATTACATCGCACAGGGTACTTATCTCTCCCTGTTGATGTCTAAGAAATCATGCCATTGTCCTTGAAACTCATTCACTGTCCAACAATCACTACTTTGGCAAATGTGCCATTGACAGAATTTCTCTGCTCAGAAAAACATCACTGTCCTTGAAACCAACACCACGAATTTCATGCCACTGAAAGACCACTGTCCCTTGAAATTCATGCCACTCCTCATAATTTCCTTCCTCAAAATCTGTGCCACTGACCTGCAAAATTATCCTTGAAATTCAAGCTGACAAAACTACTTTTGTTCCTTGGAAAATAGGCTATCAGACCAGGATTAAATGCCTGGAAATGCATGCAACCAGGCCACCTTTTAATCCTAGAAATATGCGCTAGAAAATTCTACCTGTTCCTTCTCAGAATTCATGCTTCTCTTCCAGCATGAAAGGTTTAAAAGATCATTGCCAAAGCCTTCTTCCATGGCCAATAGCAGCACCTACAGATAACAATGTACACTAGCAGATTACAATGGCAACCTTGCACATCAATCCAACCTACCGAAAGGAAGAGAATGAAGGAAGTATAAATCTGTCATGGGCCTTTTCTTCCTTTCTTGAAAAGAACTTTCTACTTGGCCTATGGGGTTTTTCCTTCATAATTCAATTTGCAGGTTAATAATGCTCCTCCTTTTATAGTCCATGTTATTAATGACTTTCTAATAAAATTTTATTGATAATACTTTAGAAAGCTATAAATTCATCTTTTCTTGAAAGAAATAACAATAAAACATCAACAAAAGTCTATGCCTCTTAGGTTGGAGTGCTCTTCTATATGGCTCCTTTTGGAAATTGTCAATCTTTCCAAGTGTCATCATACTATAGGGTGTATCTCATTTAGTGGTTCAGTTGTGGAGATATGGTGTCCATATCCCTTGTAAAGTGGAGAGTTGCCCTATTCTTGGCTTCTTGTTCCATTAAGTGTTATCCTTTTCCACATGTCATCCTTATCACATCCATTCCCACCCTTAGAATGATTTTTCCTTCCTAAAATCTGCTCTAATAACTTCATTTGACCCTTGGCTGTGTGCTCTCCAAAGTGGATTAATTTTCTAACAGTCACATCTTTAAAGCATCCAAATCTCCCTTGGAAGGCAACGCTACACTATGAATATGCAATAATTTATTAGTAAATGTTTTGACATGCCGTGTATTAACTTCCTATAGAGGGTGCTGCTCAAAAAACTTTGGGATGTAAAGGGGTAGTCAATCAACTAGTAAAATATAAAACCAAACCTGGAGTGATTATGCAAAACTTTTAGATGTGTTGGGTATACGACCAAAGTCCCACATTGACTAGAAGTGGGGAAGATCATGGGTATATAAGGATGGACAAATATCTCCATTGGTATGAGGCCTTTTGGGGTAAAGCCCATAAGCAAAGCCATGAGGGCTTAGGCCCAAAGTGGACAATATCATACCATTGTGGAGATATGTGGTGTTCAGAATCCTTACAAGTGGTATCAGAGCCAGGCCCCGAACTTAGCGAAGTGGATGAATCCTTGAATGCCGAACGAAGGTGGTGGGCCCTGGTAATATCACGATGGGATCCATGGATGAGCTCGGTTAGACAGGCGGTATGCTCCGGATTCTTCATGGACGTGTCCTGGTCCCAACACGGTGAAGAGGAGTTGACCTGGGATAGAGAAAGCTCTCGAGGCAGGTGGTGCTCCATGTAAGGCGTGTGCTTCCAACGCATTGGAGTGGAGAATCCTGGTTGGTAGAGAGTGGACAGATGGATAATCGTTTGAGGGGAGGCTCGATGGTCCTTTGTTCGAGGGGAGAATTGTTGGGTATAAGACCAAAGTCCCACATTGACTAGAAGTGGGGAGGATCATGGGTATATAAGGATGGACAAATATCTCCATTGGTATGAGGCCTTTTTGGGTAAAGCCCATAAGCAAAGCCATGAGGGCTTAGGCCCAAAGTGGACAATATCATACCATTGTGGAGATATGTGGTGTCCAGAATCCTTACAAGATGTACAGGAGTAGTCAATCAGCTAGTAAAAGACCATAGTCACTGACAATCTCATTCGACAAATTGTATGAGGCATCTTCAAATACCAGACTACACTAGCTTATTAATTTTCCCTATTAAGTAGCACTATCTACTTAATTCATATAACTCACACTTCACAGTCTATGCTGGAATTCTGCAAAGATTTTGTTTTTGAAAAAACACTAACCACACTAAATATCAATTTCCCTTTCCTTCAAAAGGCTCCCATCTACAATGTGAATGAAAGCCATTCTACCAAGTAACAAGGATAACAAATTTAGAGTGCAGAACTTCTTGAAAAGTACTAAGGCTGTGATTGCAACCATTGATTATTCAAATGCAGCAAATAAGGGGACATCTAATGCATGCCAGCCCTACCAAATAATACATCAAATTTTTTTAAACCGTATTGTCCAGGAAGCTTTGTTGTTTCACCTATTGAATGTTTTGGAAAATGATCTTCAATGCTTGTATCTCCTTCTTGCCTTTTCGAATGGCTAGTGTTATTCCCAACCCTTGAACTTTTGTTGCTACCACTTCTTTTTAGCAGCCATAATGTAGTTTGTTGTAACTGAAGCACTGTAAGCATTCTCACAACTATTACAGCAACCTTTTCCTAGTTTCATTATTCTCTGCAAGGAATACAATAAAACATTACCATTCAAACCTCCTCAACAACTCTATACTAAAGATAGCAATAGAATGTTGAGATCCCCTTTCTACTCCAAGAAAAATCATGAAAATATTTTAGAAAAAGACTACAATAATGCTCTCAATCAACCAGCTCCATGATACAAGTCAATGATAACATGATAATGGAGTTGGTTTTGCAACAATCCTCCAAAAATGGCACCATGAAGTACGGTTCCTCCTCCAAATGGTTGACCATGTATCTACCTTCACGAACAATGAATGAATCCTTCTTAGAAGCATGTGTGGGCTTCTCCAAAGTGGATTCCTTCTTCAAACCTTTAACGAATGCACAAAGACCATGCAAAAGTCCAACAAAGTGGCACTTGTGGCATCATGAGTATAAATTTCCATCAATAAATTGGAAAATTCTTTGGTAGAAGTACGTCTACAAAGGAGAAGACGAAGTAATTATCAATGAGTGGACATTCTCATCATAATAGCTTGGAAATCTGTGCAAGGTGACTTCCTCTCATATAAGGTGTCATCCCCACTGACTAACAAATTCCTCAAAGGGGTAATGGCCCTCAAAATATTTGTTGAAATTGTGAGTGCCTTATAATCATATGTCTGGCCAACAATCAATTGTTTTCCTTGATGATCATATATGAAAAAGGTGTTTGAATTATCGCTGGAGATGCAAGTGAGACTTGAACACACTGAAATCGTGCCATTGTCCTTGAAACTCATTCACTGTACAACAATCACTACTGTGGAATATGTGCCACTGACAGACATTCTCTGCTTAGAAAAACATCACTGTCCTTGAAACCAACACCACGAATTTCATGCCACTAACAGACCACTGTCCCTTGAAATTCATGCCATTGCTCATAATTTCCTTCCTCAAAATCTGTGCCACTGACCTGTGAAATTATCCTTAAAATTCAAGCTGACAGAACTGCTTTTGTTCCTTGAAAAATAGGTTATCAGACCAGGATTAAATGCCTGGAAATGCGTGCAACTAGACCACCTGTTCAGCCTAGAAATCTACGCTGGAAACTTCTACCTATTCCTTCGCATAATTCGTGCTTCTCTTCCAGCATGAAAGGTTTAAAAGATCACTACCAAAGCCTTCTTCCATGGCCAAAAGTAGTACCTCCAGATAAGAATGTACACTAGCAGATTACAATGGCAGCCTTGCACATCAATCCAGCCTACAGAAAGGAAGACAATGACAGAAGCATAAATCTGTCATGGACCTTTTCTCCCTTTCTTGCAAAGAACTTTCTACTTGGTCTATGTGGTTTTTCCTTCACATCAATTCAATTTTCAGGTTAATAGTGCTCCTCCTTTTATAGTCTGCCTTACTAATGACTTTCTAATAAAATGTTATAGAGAATACTTTAGAAAGCTATGGATTCATCTTTTCTTCAAAAAAATAACAATAAAACATCAACAAAAGTCTATGTCTCTTAGGTTGGAGTGCTCTTCTATATGTCCCCTTTTGGAAATCGTCAATCTTGCCAAGTGTCATCATGCTATAGGGTGTATCTCATTTAGTGGTTCAGTTGTGGAGATATGGTGTCCATATACCTTGTAAAGTGGAGCACTGCCCTATTCTTGGCTTCTTGTGCCATTAAGTGTTCTCCTTTTCCACATGTCATCCTTATAACATCCATTCCCACCCTTAGAATGATTTTTCCTTCCTAAAATCTGCTCTAATAACTTCATTTGACCCTTGGCTGGGTGCTCTCCAAAGTGGATTCATTTTCTAACAGTCAAAACTTTAAAGCATCCAAATCTCCCTTGGAAGGCAACGCTACTCTATGAATGTGCAATAATTGATCAGTAAAGGTTTTGACATGCCATGTGTTAACTTCCTATAGAGGGTGCTTCTCAAAAAACATTGGGATGTAAAGGGGTAGTCAATCAACTAGTAAAAGATAAAACCAAACCTGGAGTGATTATGCAAAACTTTTAGATGTACAGGAGTATTCAATCAGCTAGTAAAAGACCATAGTCACTGACAATCTCATTCGACAAACTGTATGAAGCATCTTCAAATACCAGACTACACTAGCTTATAAATTTTCCCTATAAAGTAGCACTATCTACTTAATTCATATATGACACACTTCACAGTCTGTGTTGTAATTCTACAAAGCTTTTGTTCTTGAAAAAATAATAGCCACACTAAATATGAATCTCCCTTTCCTTCAAAAGGCTCCCATCTACAATGTGAATGAAAGCCACTCTACCAAGTAACAAGGATAACAACTTTAGAGTACAAAACTTCTTGACAAGTACTAAGGTTGTGATTGAAACCACTGATTGATTAGTTGCAACAAATAAGGGGACATCTAATGCATGCTAGCCCCTACCAAATAATACATCAAAAAATTTTAAACTGTATTGTCCAGGAAGCTTTTTCTTTTCACCTATTGAATGTTTTAGAAAATGATCTTCAATGTTTGTATCTCCTTCTTGCCTTTTCGAATGGATAGTGCTATTCCCAACCCTTGAACTTTTGTTGCTACCACTTCTTTGTAGCAGCTATAGTGGAGTTTGTTGTAACTGAAGCACTGTAATCATGCTCACATATATTACTGCAACCTTTTCATAGTTTTAGTATTCTCTGCAAGGAATACAATTAAATATTACCACTCAAACCTTCTCAACAACTCTATACTAAACATGGCAATAGGATGTTGAGATCCCCTTTCTACTCCAAGAAAAATCATGAAAATATTTTAGAAAAAGACTACAATAATGCTCTCAATCAACCAGCTCCATGATACAAGTCAACGATAACATGATAATGGAATTGGTTTTGCAACAATCCTCCAAAAATGGCACCATGAAGTACGGTTCGTCCCCCAAGTGGTTGACCATGTATCTACCTTCACGAACAATGAATGAATCATCCTTAGATGCATGTGTGGCCTTCTCCAAAGTGGATTCCTTCTTAAAACCTTCAATGAATGCACAAATACCATGCAAAACTCCAATAAAGTGGCACTTCTGGCATCATGAGTATAAATTTCCATCAATAACTCGACAAATCCCATTGTAGAATTACAATCTACAAAGGAGAAGACGAAGTAATTATCAATGAGTGGACATCCTCATGATAATAGCTTGGAAATCTGTGCAAGGTGACTTCCTCTCATATAAGGTGTCCTCCCCATTGACTAACAAATTCCTCAAAGGGGTAATGACCCTTAAAATATTTGTTGAAATTGTGAGTGCCTTATAATCATATATCTGGCCAACAATCAGTTGTTTTCCTTGATGAACTGATTTGAAAAAGTAGTTTGAATTTTTAATTATCGCTGGAGATGCAAGTGAGACTTGAACTCACTGAAATCGTGCCATTGTCCTTGAAACTCGTTCATTGTCCAACAACCACTACTTTGGAATATGTGCCACTGACAGATTTTTTCTGCCCAGAAAAACATTACTGTCTTTGAAACCAGCACCACAAATTTTGTGCCACTGACAAACCATTGTCCCTTGAAATTCATGCCACTACTCATAATTTCCTTCCCTTAAATATGTGCCACTGACCTGCAAAATTCTCCTTCAAATTAAAGCTGACAGAACTATTTTTGTTCCTTGAAAAATAGGTTATCAGAGCAGGATTAAATGCCTGGAAATGCGTGCAACCAGACCACCTTTTCAGCCTAGAAATTTGCAGTGGAAACTTCTATCTATTCCTTCTCAAGTTCGTGCTTCTCTTCTAGCATGAAAGGTTTAAAAGATCACTACCAAATTCTTCTTCCATGGCCAAAAGCAGCACCTCCAGATGCGAATGTACACTAGCAAATTACAATGGCAGCCTTGCACATCAATCCAACCTACAGAAAGGAAGACAACGATGGAAGCATAAATCTTTCATGGGCCTTTTCTCCCTTTCTTGCAAAGAACTTTCTACTTGGCCTATGGGGTTTTTCCTTCACGTCAGTTTAATTTGCAGGTTAATAGTGCTCCTCCTTTTATAGTCTATGTTACTAATGACTTTCTAATAAAATGTTATAGAAAATTCTTTAGAAAGCTATGGATTCATCTTTTCTTCAAAGAAATAACAATAAAACACCAACAAAATTCTATGTCTCTTAGGTTGGAGTGCTCTTCTATATGGCCCCTTTTCGAAATCGTCAATCTTGCCAAGTGTCATCATATTATAGGGTGTATCTCATTTAGTGGTTCATTATGGAGATATGGTGTCCATATCCCTTGTAAAGTGGAGCGCTACCCTATTCTTGGCTTCTTGTGCCTTTAAGTGGTCTCCTTTTCCACATGTCATCCTTATAACATCCATGCCCACCCTTAGAATCATTTTTCCTTCCTAAAATTTGCTCTAATAACTTCATTTGACCCTTGGCTGTGTGCTCTCCAAAGTGGATTCATTTTCTAACAGTCACAACTTTAAAGCATCCAAATCTCCCTTGGAAGGCAATGCTACTCTATTAATGTGCAATAATTTATCAATAAAGGTTTTGACATGCCATGTGTTAACTTCCTATAGATGGTGCTGCACAAAAAACTTTGGGATGTAAAGGGGTAGTCAATCAACTAGTAAAAGATAAAACCAAACCTGGAGTGATTATGCAAAAATTTTGGATGTACAGGAGTAGTTAATCAGTTAGTAAAAGACCATAGTCGCTAACAACCTCATTCGAAAAACTTCTTGACAAGTACTAAGGCTGTGATTGCAACCATTGATTGATCAGTTGCAGCAAATAAGGGGACATCTAATACATGCCAGCCACTACCAAATAATACATCAAAAAATTTTAAACCGTATTGTCCAGGAAGCTTTGTCTTTTCACCTATTGAATGTTTTGGAAAATTATCTTAAATGTTTGTATCTCCTTCTTTCCTTTTCGAATGGCTAGTGCTATTCCCAACCCTTGAACTTTTGTTGCTACCACTTCTTTTTAGCAGCCATAAAGTAGTTTGTTGTAAATTAAGCACTGTAAGCATGCTCACAGCTCTTATTGCAACCTTTTCCTAGTTTCAGTATTCTTTGCAAGGAAACAATAAAATATTACCATTCAAACCTCCTCAACAAATCTATACTAAAAATAGCAATAGGATGTTGAGATCCCCTTTCTACTCCAAGAAAAATCATGAAAATATTTTAGAAAAAGACTACAGTAATGCTTTCAATCAACCAGCTCCATGATAAAAGTCGACGATAACATGATAATGGAGTTGGTTTTGCAACAATCCTCCAAAAATGGCACCATGAAGTACGGTTCCTGATCCTCCAAGTGGTTGACCATGTATCTACCTTCATGAACAATGAATGAATCCTCCTTAGAAGCATGTGTGGCCTTCTCCAAAGTGGATTCCTTCTGCAAACCTTGAATGAATGCACAAAGACCATGCAAAACTCCAATAAAGTGGCACTTGTGGCATCATGAGTATAAATTTCCATCAATAACTCGACAAATCCCATGGTAGAAGTACAATCTACAAAGGAGAAGACAAAGTAATTATCAATGAGTGGACATCCTCATGATAATAGCTTGGAAATCTATTCCAGGTGACTTCCTCTCATATAAGGTGTCCTCCCCATTGACTAACATATTCCTCCAAGGGGTAATGACCCTTAAAATATTTATTGAAATTGCGAGTGCCTTATAATCATATGTCTAGCCAACAATCAATTGTTTTCCTTGATGAATTAGATCCGAAAAGGAAGTTTGAAATTTGAATTATCTGTTGGAGATGCAAGTGAGACTTGAACCAAAGCTGAAATCGTGCGATTGTCCTTGAAACTGCGTTCATTGTCCAACAATCACTACTTTGGAATATGTACCTTTGATAGACTTTATTTGCCCAGAAAAACATCACTATCCTTGAAACCAGCACTACGAATTTCATGCCACTACTCATAATTTCCTTCCTTTAAATATGTGCCAGCGACCTTTATAAATTCTCCTTGAAATTAAAGTGACAAAACTATTTTTGTTCCTTCAAAAATAGGTTATCGAAAAGCGAGGATTAAATGCTTGGAAATGCGTGAAACAGAACACCTTTTCGACCTAGAAATTTGTGGTGGAAAATTCTATCTATTCCTTCTCAAGTTCGTGCTTCTCTTCTAGCAAGAAAGGTTTAAAAGATCACTACCCAAAGCCTTCTTCCATGGCCAAAAGCAACACCTCCGAGATGCGAATGTACACTAGCAAATTACAATGGCAGCCTTGCACATCAATCCAACCTACGAAAGGAAGACAATGACGGAAGCATAAATCTTTCATGGGCCTTTTCTCCCTTTCTTGCAAAGAACTTTCTACTTGGCCTATGGGGTTTTTCCTTCACATCGGTTTAATTTGCGGGTTAATAGTGCTCCTCCTTTTATAGTCTATGTTACTAATGACTTTCTAATAAAATGTTATAGAAAATACTTTTAGAAAGCTATGGATTCATCTTTTCTTCAAAGAAATAACAATAAAACATCAACAAAAGTCTATGTCTCTTAGGTTGGAGTGCTCTTCTATATGGCCCTTTTGGATATCGTCAATCTTGCAAGTGTCATCATCATTATAGGGTGCATGTCATTTAGTGGTTCAATTGTGGAGATATGGTGTCCATATCCCTTGTAAAGTGGAGCGCTACCCTATTCTTGACTTCTTGTGCCATTAAGTGGTCTCGATTTTCCACATGTCATCCTTATAACATCCATGCCCACCCTTAGAATGATTTTTCCTTCCTAAAATATGGTACTAATAACTTCATTTGACCCTTGGCTATGTGCTCTCCAAAGTGGATTCATTTTCTAACGAGTCACAACTTTAAAAGCATCCAAATCTCCATTGGAAGGCAATGCTACTCTATTAATGTGCAATAATTTATCAATAAAGGTTTGACATGCCATGTGTTAACTTCCTATAGATGGTGCTTTACACAAAAAACTTTGCGATGTAAAGGGGTAGTCAATCAACTAGTAAAATATTAAACCAAACACTGGAGTGATTATGCAAAAAATTTTGGATGTAGAGGAGTAGTTAATCAGCTAGTAAAAGACCATGATCGTGACAACCTCATTCGACAAACTTTACAAGGCATCTTCAAATATCGAGACTACACTAGCTTATAAATTTTTCCCTATTAATTAGCACTATCTACTTAATTCATATACCACACAATTCATAGTACATGTATATAATGCGTAAAGCTTTTTGTTTTGAAAAAAATACTAACCATGCTAAATATGAATCTCCCTTTCCTTCAAAAGGCTCCCATCTACAATGTGAATGAAAGCCATTCTGCAAAGTAACAAGGACAGCAAATTTAGAGTACATAACTTCTTGACAAGTACTAAAAATTTGTGATTGCAACCATTGATTGATCGGTTACGGCAAATAAGGGGACATCTAATGCATGCCAACCACTACCAAATAATACATCAAAAAAATTTTAAACCGTATTGTCCAGAGAGCTTTGTCTTTTCACCTATTGAATGTTTTGGAAGATTATCTTAGGTGTTTGTATCTCCTTCTTGCCTTTTTCGGATGGCTAGTGCTATTCCCAACCCTTGAAATTTTGTTGCTACCACTTCTTTTTAGCGACCATAGAGTACTTTGTTGTAAGCCGGAAACCTTTGTAAGCATGCTCACAACTATTATGCGCAACCTTTTCCTAGTTTCATTATTCTCGCAAGGAATACAATAAAACATTACCATTCAAACCTCCTCAACAACTCTATACTAAAAAATAGCAATAGGATGTTGAGATCCCCTTTCTACTCCAAGAAAAATCATGAAAATATTTTTAGAAAAAAAACTATAATAATGCTCTCAATCAACCAGACTCCATGATACAAGTCGACGATAACATGATAATGGAGTTGGTTTTGCAACAATCCTCCAAAAATGGCACCATGAGGTACGGTTCACGATCCTCCAAGTGGTTGACCATGTATCTACCTTCACGAAAAATGAATGAATCCTCCATAGAAGCATGTGTGGCCCTCTCCAAATTGGATTCCTTCTGCAAACCTTGAATGAATGCATAAAGACCATGCAAAACTCCAATAAAAGTGGCACTTGTGGCATCATGAGTATAAATTTCCATCAATAACTCGGCAAATCCCATGGTAGAAGTACAATCTACAAAGGATAATATGAAGTAATTATCAATGAGTAGACATCCTCATGATAATAGCTTGGAAATATATGTAAGGTGACTTCCTCTCATATAAGGTGTCCTCCCCATTGACTAACAAATTCCTCAAACGGGTAATGACCCTTAAAATATTTGTTGAAATTGTGAGTGACTTATAATCATATGTCTGGCCAACAATCAATTGTTTTCTTTGATGACCAAATCCGAAAAAGGTGTTTGAAATTTGAATTATCATTGGAGATGCAAGTGAGAATTGAACACAACTGAAATCGTGCCATTGTCCTTGAAACTCGTTCACTATCCAACAATCACTACTTTGGAATATGTGACCACTAACGGGAATTTATCTTCTCGAGAAAAAACATCATTGTCCTTGAAACCAACACCACGATTTTCATGCCCTTGATAGACCAATGTCCCTTGAAATTCATGCCCATTGCTCATAATTTCCTTCCTCAAAATATCTGTGCCAACGACTCTGCAAAATTCTCCTTGAAATTCAAGTAGTGAGCTGCTTTTATTCATTGAAAATTAGGCTATCGGACCGGGATTAAATGCACGGAAATGCATGCAACACTGAGACCCCACCCTTTCTACGACTAGAAATCTTGGCTGGAAACTTCTACCTATTCCTTCGCATAATTCGTGATTCTCTTCCAGACATGAAAGGTTTAAAATATCACTACCAAAGCCTTCTTTCATGGCCAAAAGCAACACCTCTAGATAAGAATGCACACTAGCAGATTACAATGGTAGCCTTGCACATCAATCCAACCTACAAAAGGGAAGACAATGACGGAAGCATAAATCTTTCATGAGCCTTTTCTCCCTTTCTTGCAAAGAACTTTCTACTTGGCCTATGGGGTTTTTCCTTCACATAAATTCAATTTGTAGGTTAATAGTGCTCCTCCTTATATAGTCTGTCTTACTAATGTCTTTCTAATAAAATTTTATAGAGAATACTTTAGAAATCTATGGATTCATCTTTTCTTCAAAGAAATAACAATAAAACATCAAAAAAAATCTATGTCTCTTAGGTTGGAGTGCTCTTCTATATGGCCCCTTTTGGAAATCGTCAATCTTGCCAAGTGTCATCATACTATAGGGTGTATCTCATTTAGTGGTTCGAGTTGTGGAGATATGATGTCCATATCCCTTGTAAAATGGCGCTGCCCTATACTTGGCTTCTTGTGCCATTAAGTGTTCTCCTTTTACACATGTCATCCTTATAACATCCATGCCCATTCTTAGAATGATTTTTCCTTCCTAAAATATGCTCTAATAACTTCATTTGACCCTTGGTGGGTGCTCTCCAAAGTGGATTCATTTTCTAACGAGTCAAAACTTTAAAGCATCCAAATCTCCCTTGGAAGGCAACGCTACTCTATGAATGTGCAATAATTTATCGATGAAGGTTTTGACATGCCATGTGTTAACTTCCTATAGAGGGTGCTTCTCAAAAAACTTTGGGATGTAAAGGGGTAGTCAATCGGCTTGTAAAAGATAAACCAAACTTGGAGTGATTATGAAAAAAAATTTGGATGTACGGGAGTAGTCAATCGGCTAGTAAAAGACCATAGTCACCTGAAAACCTCATTCGACAAAGCATATGAGGCATCTTCAAATAACAAACTACACAAGCTTATAAATTTTCCATATTAAGTATCACTATCTACTTAATTCATATACCATGCACTTCACAGATTGTGTTGTAATTATGCAAAGCTTTTGTTTTTGAAAAAATAATAACTACACTAAATATGAATCTCCCTTTCCTTCAAAGGCTTCCATCTATAATGTGAATGAAAACCATTCTACCAAGTAACAAGGATAACAACTTTAGAGTACTGCAAACTTCTTGACAAGTACTAAGGTCGTGATTGCAACCATTGATAGATCGAGTTTACGGCAAATAAGGGGACATATAATGCATGCCATCCCCTACCAAATAGTACATAAATTTTTTTTAAACAGTATTGTCGAGGAAGCTTTGTCTTTTCACCTATTGAATGTTTTGGAAAATGATCTTCAATGTTTGCATCTCCTTCTTGCCTTTTCGAATGGCTAGTGCTATTACCAGCCCTTGAACTTTTGTTGCTATCACTTCTTTTTTTAGCGACCATAGTGTAGTTTGTTATAAGTCTGAAGCACTCTAAGCATGCTCACGACTATTATCGTAACCTTTTTCCTAGTTTCGAGTATTCTCTACAAGGAATAAAATAAAAATATTACCATTCAAACCTCCTCAACAAATCTATACTAAAAATAGCGATAGGATGTTGAGATCCCCTTTCTACTCCAAGAAAAAATCATTAAAATATTTTAGAAAAAGACTACAATAATTCTCTCAATCAACCAACTCCATGATACAAGTCAACGATAATGGAGTTGGTTTTACAACAATCCTCCAAAAAATGGCACCATGAAGTACGGTTCCTCGTCTAAGTGGTTGAACATGTATCTACCTTCACAAACAATGAATGAATCCTCCTTAGAAGCATGTGTGGCCTTCTCCAAAGTTGATTCCTTCTTCAAACCTTCAATGAATGCACAAAGACCATGCAAAATTTCATTAAAGTGGCACTTGTGGCATCATGATTATAAATTTTGATCAATAACTCCAGGCAAATCCCATGGTAGAAAGTACTAATCTACAAAGGAGAAGACAAAGTAATTATCAACGAGTGGACATCCTCATGATAATATCTTGGAAATCAGTGTAAGGTGACTTCCTCTCATATAAGGTGACCTCCCCATTGAGTAACAAATTCCTCAAAGGGTAGTGACCCTTAAAATATTTGTTGAAATTGTGAGTGCCTTATAATCATATGTATGGCCATGCATATCAATTGTTTTCTTGATGAACAGGATCTAAAAAAAGGTGTTTGAATTATCGCGGGAGATGCAAGTGAGACTTGAACACATGCTGGAAATATATGCAGAGAAAGTCATATATTCTTCACATAGGTAGAAAAATTGATCACTCAACACTCTAAATGCAAGTGTGATCGGTACTATATTTCATGTTACCTTATTTTTTCTAAATCCCAGAGTATAGTTTGTTGGCAATTATTAGCTATTCACTAGTGGCTTGGCCTCTTCAAGTGTGTAAAAAAACATCAAAGCTAGTTCTCAAATATTTGCTACAAGTTGTATAAATTTGTTGATTTGTGCGATAATGTGTTGAGCTAGAAACAACCCCTGTACACTATTTTAATTTCCACATCGATGAAGTCAATATAGTATGGGCTTCTTCATGTTTTTTTGGATTTCTTAGCCTACATGAACTTTGTCTTGCTTTTATTTTTTTTACTTTGAAAATTTTCATGAAATTTGCTTTAGTTCTTTTGTCAAAACTCATTAGGCTCTAGAATATGTGCATCAATCTTCTCCCTCCATGCTTGAGAGTTAGTTTTGTCTATAGAAAATTTCCACAATTTGTCCAAAACTCTCTTTTCACATCGCACAAAACTCTCTTTTCCATTTAGGCCAATGAATTACTTATCTAGTGGACCATTCTATTACGGGTGAAGGAGTCACACTTCTCAATTTTGAGAGAGATTCATTTTACACAGGCAACGGACATGCTTCATTAGCGATCAAGTTGGTCATAAAATCCTATTCGAAAATGGACACTATGTAATTATCCTATGGCATACTCTATTATATGTTGCATCATTTTAAGCAAGTCGAATCTAGCTTCACAATTTCTCTGCATTTTCTATAACATGCTTTGACATGTCCTCTATTGAATTTTTATATCTGCGGCTCTCCAACACCTTTACTGTGACCTTCCTACTTTCTCCAAGTCACCGGGACAGTGTGGGTATTCTAATTGATGTTACGGGGAGAGGTACACTAGCAATCATTTTCCTCTTGGATGTTGAAATTGTTGAATAGATGCCTTGTCGAAACAAGGCTTCAAGTAGAAGACCTTATTAGCTCATCATTCATGTACTGCATCTTGTAGTTTACTTGCTTAAGGAGACAATACATTACAAAGGCCTTGTTTCAACTTTATACATTTAGCATCATCATCACCTTTGGACCTTGAAATAATTTCTATCAAGAATCTTCTACATTCAATGGACCACTATTTATGATTCGTCCATGGGTGCTTTCCTTCATACTTTATATTCCATATGCCCTTGATGCATTTTTGAATGTACAAGCTCAATGATAAGTGTGTTTTCTCGGACATTTCAAAATACAAAGCGACAGAGAAAGATTTGTGAACACGAAACACTTTTGTCAATTTAAAACTTCCATGGTTTTTTCAGATATTGACATCCAATCGATATCATCAAGAAGACAAAGTGCAGAATTATGAGTATGTTGCCTAAGGTAGGGATCAAAGCAATGAGTGAAAACATTTTTGAGGTTTTGGATTTAGCATTGCAAGATCAGATTGTTGATGTCCACGCTGAAGATGTTGCATCTATGCCAATTCTTGCATTCAATTCTAGCTATGATGTTATTACAACCATGTGTAGAAGATTGGAGGTATTTCTTGAAGAAAAATTTGAAAAGTTTGTGAAATTTTATTTCATGATATTGGACACATTGCATGTTTATCTGCTACTCTTTTAGCAACCAATTATGTAACCAACTTTTTGTGTCAAATCCACAAAAATGTTGGTTTGAAAGTGAATTTGGGAAACATAGATGTCCTTATATCAGGATTATTTTGTGCTCAGTATGATAAACAAATTTCAGCTGACTCAGGTAAAAGTGACCTTGATGTAACTTTATATCAGATATAAAGGAAATGCATGCTTAATAATACAGTTGTTAGAGTTTAATTTCAGTATTTGTCAGTCTCTCTTTTCTCGACTTAATTTTTAGTGAATCATTAGAGCAAGTTCATGTTGCTACTGTGGGAAGAATTTCTCATCTATGCCATGCAATCAAAAGTGGCCTTCTAGGAAAAAAACCTTTGTGGATAAAATGCCTGGATATACTTCCACTTTATGAGAAGAAGGTTGTGAGGAGATAATTTTTTTTGAAAATCCATTACTTCATTGAGAATAATGTAATGGATATTTTGTTTGAAGATGATGACGCATGCAACAAAACAAAAGAAGAAAATATGCTTGGAATATTGAAACATGCTTTGGAAGCCAACGAGGATCCGGATGTATTTGAGACTTTGTTGGAAACGGTAGTGAGAAATTATGAAAATGGCTGATGTCCATGGATATTAGTTGTTTTTTCTCATTTTATTTATGGATTGATTAGCTTGACAATTGAAATAGTTGGGTAAGAGCAACAACTGCTAGGTTAATACATAAATATTCTAGTTTTAAATAGAAGGGAGGAATCAGATCAATCATTTTCAAGTTTGGTGGAATTAGAGATGAGCCGTTTGAATACTTGAAAGAAAGGTTTGTCACACACCTAGTTATGAGAAGTGAATTTGCAGAGGTCATTTTGGGTAAAGCAAGTGTAGATCTTGTTTAGGAGATGGTCCTTGTGGTTCTTCCAAAGCTTGTAGTTTTACAACAACAGAATTGCCATGCATTAACTACTTTGCATGAATTGGAAACATAGTTGAATACAATTTTGCCAGCTTTTTCACTGGAATGGTGTCACAAGGCTCTATCGTTTGTGTTTCTTCACTCAGATAGAAAGAAACAGGTTCACGTAATGCAATTCTATGAAGCCCAGGACAGAGCTAATACTAGAGATATTTTTTCTAAAGTGTTGCTAGTTACGCTTGAGGAGTTTGTACATTTCCTTAGGGATGTACACGGTGAAAAGCTCTTGATGAAAGGCTATCAAAGGTTCCATATATGATTCAAGAGGTGGCTAGTCTTGTCACTGGATCAGATGATCTTCTAGGATTTTTAAGGATATACTGGTTTCCATATTGCTAATTTAGGGAACAATTCCTTGTAAGCAAGGAGGAATTGGTGAGAGTAATACTAGGTGCCAAGTGGCAAGTGGGAATGTATCACAGTGTATTTGTAAAAATCTAATTGTAACTCTCGTGTTTAGGATACAAACAACCACGAATGACCCCATTTGATTTCTCCATCAGTTACTACATTAATTAACTTCATTATATTTTGGATTTTATGTACTACAATATATCTTCATTTGTGGCATTCCTCTCTTGTAGGCTTCCTTTTATTTTTTAAATGCCACTTGTATTACTTCAAGGAAAAGGAGAAATTACTTACACTTGTTATCATCATCTTATTTTCATAAATCTTCCCATCTTTGTTTGTAAGAACATATAAGATATTGGGAAAAATCTTGCCATCTTCTAGGAACATTCTGATCTCTTATCAAGTGATTAGCACAAGATAATGTGCATCTTTGACCCATCCAAGCTAATGTGAGTTGGGATGAGTTGATTTTGGTAACTTGAGATCCTTTTCCAATTGAAGCAAGAGAAGGTTATATTGGTTTCCATTATCAATGACTATATTTGCTAGTTTGTGCTTGATTTGATAGTTCTATGTACCAATAACTTCCTTGTTGTTGGCAAGCCTATCTTTGGGCATTAGCATCAAGTGTGGACCAATGTCGCTGGGAAATTTGACATCAACCTCTAAGTCTCCAACCTCTCAATAATGAAAGGAAGTGAACATTGCATTTAGGGTTGATTTCATCCTTATTCATTGCTGTTCAAGTTCGTCTCAAGGAAGAACAAGTTTGGTATTGTGAAAGAGGCTGAAATCCTTTGTTCCGTGGGTCAAGTTCAGTTTTTCCAAGCGGCCGAGTTCTCCACTCAAGAGGGTCGTATTCACTCTTACACTCAGCTGGCCTAATTCTATAACAAAGGAAGTATAATAAACAGTCACAAGGGAGCTCAAATCTGGTCTTTGTCTTGTGGGCATGTTTCTGGATGGTAGGATTGATATTTTTTTCATTTGCTGAAGTTCGTACCTCCTGAGGTGACATTGTGTTGAAGGACGAGTTGCTAGAAAAATTTCCTTGCTTGCTGTAGCATTATTATGGGTTGATTTAACCTCTTTTGGCTACTATCACAATCTCTGTGCATGGGTTATGGAGATGCTGTAATTACACGTGTGCAGAGAGTGTCACTTAGGAGAAAAAGGGAGCCATAAATGCTGCTGAATTTGTATAATGAGGAAGAGTTTTTCATACTCCAGAAATTAAGCTCTTAATTTAAGGGGTCAACGCTGGTCCATTTCTTCTTGTAGAACTGATATTTGTCTCTTATTTATAAGCCTCCAAACCAGGTTGTATTGCCCTTGTTCACTCATTGTATATGTTGATTTCAAGCTAAGAAATGGATTGTTTATGACTTGGCACTATCTTCATATTTCCTTATATCAGCAATGTATAAAACTTTCAGATCAGGGTGTCCTATCTCCAAGATTGATTCTCTGTGGATTTTTTGGCTCTATGCTTTGCTACCACTGTATGCATTTGCGTTGCCGTTATTTAAGAATTTTGGATGCAAAATACAATGACATTGCATCATATGTTTTCATTTTGAAGTTGTATATTATACTATATTATAAAATGTGTACCCTAAGGAGATGATTTTTGCTGAACTCCAACTAATATAATCCTCATTTCAAAGAAACTTGTACTAGAAGGAAATTTAGCTTTGAATTAGAAAAATGGAATATATTTTGAAAAATGTGTTTTATGATCAAATATAGGTATGCTTCCTGATCATAAAAAAAAACAGTCATGACAATAAGCAATGATTTTGGACACGATGAATTGCAGAACTCTCCAACTCAAAAAAAGATTAGCATATTCAATTTTGTCTGCATCAGAGAAAAATGAATGAGTAACTTTAAGTTTTCTTTGAATATTTATAGAATCATTTCAAAGATTCTAAATGGAAATTGCATGTGCTAATATTTCTCAATTAATTACAGGGAAAACAAGGGGCATGCATAATTTGTTGGTTTATCGGAATTGGATCCTTTTTCACCTGGAATAGTATGTTGACAATTGAAGATTATGATATTGAGCTATATTCTTGATTAGTATCGCAATTTACAAAGTCCCGCCTTATTCTTTTTTAGTTTCTTGTTTTAATCTTGTGTCAACAATACTTTGCTACACCCATTAGATCTTTACTAAAGAATTTTATTGTTGAAGTGTCACTACTTCTTAGAGATAACTAGAGGAAACAATACAACTGCAAAAGTGGAGCATGAGACATTCTTAGTAGAAATTTGTTATCTCTGCTATGTTTATTTGTGACATTTTATTTGCTTTGTTTATACAGGTCATTTGGCCACATAGTGACCACTATTGTCCAACTGAAGAAAACTTGTTTGAGTTTCTTGCTTTTATGGGGGAAAATGGCATTAACAATATTGCTAATGTTGAGGTATATATTGCATAAATATTTAATAGTCTACTTTAGTTTATATTCTTGTTTTCATCAACTTTCATGTCTTATACTTTTTTTTTTGTGTCAGAATGAACTCAATATTGATAGTAGAAGTAGGGATTGAAGAAAGAGGAGAACAATAACACAATAGCGACAAAATGCAAATTAAAGAGAGAGAAGATAATTGGTCTCACATAAGACACACACATGGAGATCGATGGTCAAGTTTTCAGAGTTGGTAAATTCACATGCAATGCCTTGGCAACATAATGATAATGTTTTGAAGTGATGAAACAATACTTCATGTGTCAATTGTATTCCAACCAATATTAAGTTGGAAACTCATATTGTAATATTTGACATTTTATATAATATAATTTATGTGGTTGAAATTATTTATAGTTGCATTTGATATTGTTTATTATTGTAATTAACATATGCAACTTTGTGTTTTCATATTAGATGAAAATGCACATTGTATGACATTTTTTTAAATCATTCAAATTAATTTATGTTGATTAATAATGAACACAAAATCAATTTAAAACTAATAAATTAGAAGTTTATATTGATTAATGATGCACATAAATAAAATGAATATACGATTAAATTAGTAATTTATAATGATTATTAATGAAAGTAAATGAAATGAATATAGAGCTTTGCTAAATTAGTCATTTATATAATGAATATGAAACTACTAAAAAAAGATAAATGACTACGCAAATGATAAATTTGTGATTACAAATGACGACTAAATTTTGCATATATACAACTATTAGTAGCTAATTTACGAGTATCTTATAACTACGACCAAAATTTAGTCATATTTCTTTGGTCATTAATTGGTTTCAAACGATGGCTAAAATTTGCATATATATGACTATTAGTAGCTAATTTATAGTATCTTATAACACGACCAACATTTTAGTCACATTTATTTGGTCATTAATTGGTTTTCTTGGGTGATCATATAGTAATATATTTTGTTGTATATTTGGTCATTAATTGTCACAATTAATGACCAAATCAATGATTAAATAAATTACCAAACCAATGACTAAATTAATGACCAAATCAGTGACTAAATTAATGACAAAATCGGTGACTAAATTAATGACCAACTATACTATCGACAACAAAATTGAGATAACCAATTAATGACTAAGCTAAAAATGACTAAAAGTTGGTCGCATTATAAGATACTTGTAAATTAGCTACTATTGGTCACCGACGAAAAAATAGTCGTTTATATGCAAATTTTAGTCATTTTTTTAGTAATTAATTAGTCATTTTGTACTAGTGATTAATGACCGGACGAGTACAAAGTTTCCTTTATCAACTATCAATACATCAACTGATTTCAGCTATTCCAACCCGTATTACATTGAATTTCTGCAATATATAGACAAATTTACAAAATCTAAGGCAAATCTTAGATCCATAATTACTTCTAATAACAAAGCTAATTCCTAACCTCTAGGAACATAAAAATGTTTACTTGTTTTTAAAATAAATTGAGCTGTTTTCCCAAGTCTTCTAATTCATCATCACGGAAGAATTTGGAGAAACCTCCCTTGCGGATTTGCACCTTGAGAACGAGGGATAAATGTTGATAATATGTTTTATTATGCCGACTATTGAGCTGAATCGGCCCTTTTTTCTGTCTCTTGTATTTGTTGCTAATGTGTTGTTGTCGACCTCTGTTTCGATATTTAATTCTATGTTTGGCGGAGTTTTTAATTGAAAACCCTTTTTCCTTTATTATTAGCAAAAAATATCCCTTTGAACTCGCAAAAAACCTTTTGGATATATTTAACAAGGATGATTAGATTTGGCGGCTCCCAAATGTCATTATATTAACAAACCTTTTGGATAGATTTGGTAAATATAAGGCGTGGAGCGAGGGGGTTTAGTGAAGTATAGTGGCGGAAAGGCGGAACTATTAAACAAAAGGCATAGAAGAATATCGCAATCGCAAGAGTTGGAGCGAACATTAATGGTCTTAACACATAAAACTTGCGATATGCCAAAAAGGCAGGGTGACGTGAGCAAGAAATGGTGAGCCAATCGCAAATCGCAAATTGGCGAGAGGGAGCTTATCGACGATCGCAAATTTTAAGATTTAACTACGATGTCTTAACACTAAAATAATAAATCACCGATTGCGATATGCGATGAGCTATAGGAGTGATGTGGCGGTAGGGTGGTAAGTGTCCCACATAGTATCACATCAACGTTTTTGGAGCGATAACATATGAATTTTATAAAAAAAATTGCGATGACCGATATGCAATGGGTGATGGAGGAGGCGGTGACGTGGTGGTAGGGTGGTAAGGGTCCCACATAATATCTCATTGGTGTTTTTGGAGCGATAACATATTAATGTTATAACAAAACATTGTGATGGCCGATATGCAAAAAAGGGAATAAGGGGTCCTACCAAAGGTTTTTAAGCGGAATTTTTCTATTTATATGAGCATCATCGTTTATAAAATACATTGCACTTTTAGCCAACTCGTGCAACATCACTTGGAAAACACACAATGACCGGGTCAAACACGCCCTTTAACCCTCTTTTTGCATAATTTCACCTTAAAAATTGAAAATTTCTCCTGTGTTGAGTTTGCTTGAGGATGTAGGAATAAAATGAACTTTGATTTGAAGTGTTAAGGGCTTTTATACTTAATTGGATTTGATTTATGGTTTGAAAACCAACTTTACTTATGTTTCTCTTTTCACTTTTGAATTTTCACACTAATGCTCTTTGACTTCGAATTTTCGTTTTGTAGGTTGATCGAGTTGATGGAGTTTGTCCATTCTCTCTTTCGAGTTTGGCATGAGTATCCCTGAGTTGGCAGCTTGGGAGTGAAAAATATTACATATATAAAACATAAAATTACATAGGAAATTAAAAAATAAATTACATCTTTGATTTCATATCAAAATGGCATTTTGATATGAAAAATCATATAAAATCAAAATTACGACTTAAAAAAATATAATATTTACATGTTGATGATCATCTAAAGATGGAAATAGAATGTCATTGAGTCTCTCTCATTTGTTTACTCGACTTTATTGGGACGGAGTAATGCATTTTTGGACCTTGAAAGACAAAACCCTAATGACCTAATGAGACCTTTAGTAACTTTCGACTTCCATGGTTGATTTTGACTGAGACAAGACATAGTGAAATGAGCTTTTCATAGGTGTTATTATGCTCGGTTGGACATGAAGGTGAGTCAGCAAATGTGATTTTCTAAGGGAGAGTGAAGTTTTATTGAGTAGGGCTACCATCATTGAAACAATTTTTAGCATGACCTAATGGAATGATATCAAAATTTCGAGTGAGACACCTAAAATGAAAATGAAAAGAATTATATTGATCTCCGATGGCAAAATGCATATTCGGACGCTAGAAAAATGCATTCTTATTATTCACATTTTCTATCATTCGACACTCTTACATTGTCACTTTGCATTCACAAATTTTTATTTCACCATTTTTTCTTAATTCAAGTTATTAACAATTTGCATCATCTCTACAAAATTTAACAATTTGCATCATCTCTACAAACTAAGGTAACGAAATAAAATTAAAATTAAAATTCCCGAGTTAATCTTAGACATATTTATTATATTTAAAATTATCAAAATAATTAAATGTTCAACAAATTTTGTTTGATTGCACACAACTAAATCCATCTAGATCCATATTTACCTCATCTATCAAGCGTCAACATCAATCAAATCTATCGGGTGCAAATCTTTTCTCAAGTTTTGCACTAAAAAAATAAGTTTTCACCTCGAGATATTTGAGCCCTCTCGAGTGCTTGATAGATTTAGGGTTAAGGCGGATCTAGGTTGGCATTATGACATTCATTTGAATCCATATAAATGTATCTTTTGTGCAATATTCGGGATTATGGGATCATGGTTCGTTCAAGAAAAATATATACATTTATTAATATAACAAAAAATGCATAGTCAAATTCCCATGGTAATATTAAATGTTTTGAAACCATTTACATGTAATTTCCATGTTTGATCTATCATTGCCAAAAAAAATAAAAAACTTGCTTTTTTATCATTTACATCTATATCCTCTTCAAAAATAGCAAAAAAAGGCATTGAAAAAAAATATATTAATATTTCATCCAAAAATCTATGAACATCATCATTATACAAAAACTTAGAAACTATAATGGATAAAGATAGGTCCATGGTTCATGATTATATTATGTAGCACTCCAATTCTAGATTATTGTAATAATATAGGTTCCTCATTTCATCCCATATGCAACGGCTTTCCCTATCCCTATGAATAAGAAATAAATATTTGTTTAAGAAATATGTTAGTATATTGAGCACTTCATCATACATGGATCATAACAATGAATTATTAAGAGAAATTTATTTACACATCCATTGAATAATGTTCCCCTACGATGCACCATTGAAAATAATTCCATGGAATATCCTTATTTATTGGCACTTCATTTTTTTGCATATGAGAGAGAGCGGGGAGGTTTTTCCTATATTGATGCCAGTGTAGGCATTTAAAATTTACATGGTCTAGCAATTTGAGGGAAAATGTATCTTTTTTCTTTAAAAAAACTTTAGATTTCTAAGAATTCGTACTCTCTCGGCTATGTTAAAGGGTAGTTCCATGATCTTGGTGTAGAAATTATACAACATATATGTATATCATGGATTCAAACCGATCTAACAATATACTAAATCTAGATACTAAATCACTTCTACAAATCACTTGCAAAAAATTAAACATAATCACCAATTACATGAAGCAAAGAAAGAATAAAATAAAACCACAACACATATAATTTCCCTCGGGAAAGCTTGATGCTAAAAACCCCACTATCCTCTATTGTGTATTCAGCATGGATACATGAAGAAAATACAATTCCCTCTCCTCACAAGAGTCTCCAGAACTCAACTATCTCTGTCTCACATTGTCCTTGACAAAAACTAACCAATACTTAGCCAATTTCAACCCTCTCAATAGCTCTGCCTTGCTCATGCAATTCATGAGGAATGAAATCCCTAAAGAATAGGAAATTTGGCCTTCCTTAACTGCACAAGTATCATGGGAAATCCAAATGGGTGTTTGGGTGCATGGATGCAACCCAATAATCCTACAATTGTTAGTCAACATCCCTTTCACCTAGATCTCAAGCTGGGTCTCCATTGGAACCCGACATGCATCTAGCTAATAATAGTAAATCCTTAGTTGCATGTGAGATCATCAGTTGTGAATTAAATAATATTTAATTTTCTTGATCTCTCGATGAGTGTATCTAACGATTACAAATAACAAAACTTACTTTAACTCACTTAATTGAGTTAAAGCTGATTACAACTTTCGCATTAACTAATGCACCACCGCACTTCGAACTGCTGTTACAACTAGAATTACGTTGCATGCCTCACCAACTACCCTAAACTCGAAATTCATAAGTTAACTAAGTTTATCACACTCGGTTAACTATTACAAGTTGTTTTGAGATTAGATTATGTTTTATTGTCCATCTTAATTAAGGGATAACTAAAATAGACATGCACCAAATTTAGCCCACACCGGTGTAGGTGTTGCTAAGACCTATGGTCCCACACTAGTGTAGGTTCTACGTGGAACTCTTGGTCCCAAACTAGTGTAGGTGCTGCAATTTCTTGTTGAAATTTAACACTTCCTCTCAACAAGAAAGGGATTATCCTTCACCCCCGATCCCTGCCTCTATGTTATTCATATTTTTTCCCTGGTGAGTGCCTTCATCATAATATTTGCATCCTAATCTTCCGTGGGAATGTACCGAAGTAAAATTATGCGCCTTTGAACAAAATCTATAAGATGGTGGTACCCAGATATCAATGTGTTTGGACCTATCATGAAACAAATGATTAACAATGCAACTCGAGTTATCACAATGTATCACCTGTCGGATCCATCCGAGAACCAAAAAAACTAACCAAGATCTTTCTCATCCGGACGGCCTCACATGTAGCTTGACTTGCTGCCATGTACTCCGCCTCGGTTGAACCGAGATGCCACGAGATCCTTGCCTCTCGCTATACCAAGAAATTGTTATCGATGCAATGCTAAATATCCCTCCCCGATGTTCTCTTTTCCGTCCGATGGACTGCCTACCCAATCTGCATCTGTTAAGCCTTGAAGCTTCACTCCCTCCGTCCATTTGTACCATAGACCATACTATGATGTGCCTCCGAGATACCGTAAGACATGTTTCCCCTGCCTTCCAAAAGAGCTTGGTAGGCTTAACCATAGCTTGACTCAGCCGGTTAACTACGAAGAAAATGTTTGGCCTCGTGTTCACCAAATACATTAGTGAACCCACTAATTTTCTCGTAGATAGTAACATCCACTACTTTTCCGTAAGTAGCATCCTCTTTCCTCCAATTTCTGGAAGAGAAGTTTCCATGGGTTTGTATCTCTCCATGTGAAACTTACCCATTATCTCCTTGGCATATTTTTCCTTGAGACATAAAAAGTTCACCATCCCGCGACCCATATTTTCAAGCCAAGGAAATAATGAAGAAGTCCCATGTCCTTCATTTTGAATTCTCTTGCAAGGTCCTCTTTGTAATAAAGTATCGACTTCTCATCACCTGTCAAGATTAGGTCATCTACATAAAGTACAATAATAAAAAATATTACCGTCAACCACAATCTAGTATAGGTTTGCATCGACTTCACTTTTGGTGAAGCCCAACCCGATAAAATAGTCGTCAATCTGAGTGTACAAGGCACGAGGTGCTTGCTTAAGCCCATACAATGCTCTCTTGAGTCGGCACACATGCGACTCACTCGTAAAAATATTTTGAAATCTTATGGATTCTCTATGTATGCTTCCTCCTCAATAATTCCATTGAGGAACACAATTTTCACATCCATCTCATGAATGTGCCACCCCATCTGCGTTGAGGGTGCAAGGATAGATATAATGGAAGATTACTTTGCGACTAGTGCAAAGGTCTCATCATAGTCGATCCCCTCAATTTGTGAGAATCCTTGGGCCACAAATCTGGCCTTGTACTTCTCCACACTCCCATCGCCGACTTGCTTTACCTTGTAGATCCATCTAGATCCAACCACCGATTTGTCGACCGGTCTTGGGACTACATCCCATGCATTGTTCTTGATAATGGAGTCATACTCCTCTACCATAGCATCAACCCAAGTTAGTTTCTACACTCTGTTTCCTCAAAGGAATATGGTTCGATCATAATACATTTTCTCATAAGATCCATGTATCTAGTAAACTTGTCGGGAGATCGTCTCTGTCTGCGCGGTGAAGTAAGGGCTCCTACATTCTCTTCGCATCGTCTCAATATATCGTGGTGTGCCTTCTTCCATTTCTGATGGATGGCTCTACATGAGTCTTTTCCTCCACTCCATGATCCTCCACATGTGGCTGATCCAAATACGGAGGTTCATTCTTGGGAACCAACAATTCCTCCTCTACATGCAAGTCCATCTCCCTCTCAAGGGACAACAACATGGTTTTATCCTCATCAAATTTTATATCCCATCGCACAACAAGTCATTCTCGTTGTTTGGAAAATAAACCCGATAGTTGTGGGAAGTTTTCGTGTACCCCACAATATCCCAATCTCGCTTGTTGGTTCCAGCTTCTTCCTGGCATCTTTGGTCACATGCACATAAACAGATGAGCCTAAAATATTAAAATGTGAAACATCGGAGTTTCTTACCGAGTAAAATCATCTTCAAGTGTACTCATGCCAAGTATCCTAGGAGGACAACGGTTACTGCACAAATACCGTTGTGTTTCATGCCTCCGCCCACAAATGAAATGGTAGGCCCTAATCATGTAACATCACTCGTGTTGCACCCACAATCATAATGTTCTTTCTCTCGATAACCTCATTCTGCTGTGGGTTATGATTTTCTATTAGTTCTCTTCGAATTCCTTCTTTCTTTGCAAAAAGTTCTTGAATTCGTTAGAGATGTACTCACCACCATTATTGCTCCTAAGAGCCTTCACTTGCTTCCTCGTGTCTTTCTCCACTAGTGATTTAAACTCAAGAAAATTTGAGAATGTCCGATTTTTTCTTACGCATGAAGTAGATCCAACACTTACGAGAAAATTTATCAACAAATATCACATAGTACTTATGTTTTGTTTTCGAAGCAACGAGAGAATGGTCCACACACATCCGATTGGATTCTCTCAAGAATTTCCGAAGCTTGGTTCTCCTTCTCATGAAAGGTGGCCTTTGCATACTTCCCCATGGTACACCCCTTGCATGTATCTAACGGATCAAGTGTTCCCATTGGGAGTCATGTAGAAATACGTTGCATGACTTTCAAGGCTACGTGGTGTAGATGGTCCAATCTCTTATGCCATAACTCATCCTCATCCCGACACACTACATTTTTTTGCCTTGCCCATCAATGTTGCGCATCCATATACATCAATTTTATAGATATTATTAACTCAAATCCATATCTTCTTGGCTTTTTCTGTTTTTTTTTGTCGCAGGGAAATATTTACCTTCATTGAAAACAACATCATAGCCTCTATCCTCCAACATTGCAAGCTGAGACAAAATTTTTCTTTAAGCCCGGTACATGAATGACATCGTTTAATTGAAAGGCTTTACCCGAATGTATCCGAATGGTAAAGTACAAATCCCGATAGCATTGTATCATCCGTCATCACCCATTTCGATATTCATCTGGAGGTCCTTCTCCTCCAAGTTACTGAAAAAGTTCCTTGTCTCCCATCATGTGAAAGGAAGCACCACTATCCAAGTACCACACCGAACCCATTGCACTTGATACCATGCATGCAATGAGTGAGAAGTAAAGCTCAAATTACGAGGCCAAAGCTTCACGAGTCGTAGATCCCGAAGCCTTCTTGTTCTTCTTCTTTTGTGGCATAATGCCCATGCTCATGATAGTGAATACACTTCACTTTGGACATATCGCGCTTCTTTCCATCTTTACACGACTCGGATTTGGAATGAAATTTATTTCCTTTCCCCTTCTTCACCTTGGCAGACCAAAGCAAAATATTCTTCATCATCATGCTTAGATGAAGATAAAATTTTGGTATTCCATCTAAAATCCTCTTGCACCAAATCCAACCACAATCATTCCCAACTGAAATTTTTTCCCTTCCATTGACAGAGTCTTCATAATCGTGCCAACTCTTGGTAATTATTAGAAGAGCTAGGCTCACCAAGTCATCGTCTGCATCGTTATTCCAACACTCCCCAAATAATCCAGGACATTGGACAAACTTTGTTAGATTTTTTTGGAATGGTGTTGCCCTTTTCCATATTTATCTTCCCAAGCTTGTCTTTCGAGCGCCAATTTCCTATGGTCGATGCTTGCTCTTAAGTAGATCCATCAAATCTTTCCACATAGCATATGGTGTCGCTTTTCCATGGAGACTTGAGACAATGTGGTCTCATACTCCCTCCCATAGGATCCTCCTCGCCTTTGCAAATTTCTTTTGCCAGGAATCTAGATTTGCAACATCCGTCACGGCGGGTTTGGGAATGTCATTGTGAATGAATTCCTTCAAGCCATTGCCTTTGAGTACTACCTCCATTCTATCCTTCCAAGAAATATAGTTACCTCTCGCCTCGAGTGCATACTCCAATCTCAAGCCATTGAAAGCCATTTCGATCTTGAATCACCCTGTAGCACCAACAAAGTCTTCTAAAAATTCAAATTCTATTCGATCATAAACTCAGCTTCTTCTTTACTGCAGTAATTTATTTTGCTACGATACCATGTAGAAATTATACAACATATATGTATATCATGG
Source organism: Pinus albicaulis (assembly GCA_034641835.2). NCBI lineage: Eukaryota > Viridiplantae > Streptophyta > Pinopsida > Pinales > Pinaceae > Pinus > Pinus albicaulis. The sequence continues at coordinate 536,590,352 of CM076578.1, read as the reverse complement.
ATTCAAACCTATCTAACAATATACTAAAGCTAGATATCTGAATCTCTTCTACAAATCACTTGCGGAAATTAAACACAATCGCCAATTACATGAAGCAAAGAAAGAATCAAATGAAACCACAACACAATTTCCCGGGGAAAGCTTGTTGCTCAAAACCCCACTATATTCTATTGTATATTTAGCATGGATACATGAAACAAATACAATTCCCTCTCCTCACAAGAGTCTCCAGCACTCATCTATCTATCTCACACTATCCTTGACAAAAACTGACCAATACTTAGCCAATTTCAGCCCTTTCAACAACCCTCCTTTCCCATGCAATTCATGAGGAATGAAATCCCTAAAGAAGAGTAATTTTGGCCTTCCTTAATTGCGGAAGTATAATGGGCAATCCAAATGGGTGTTTGGGTGCATGGGTGTAACCCAATATTCCTACAACTGATAGTTAACATCCCTTTCACCTAGATCTCAACTGGGTCTCCACTGGAACTGACATGCATGAAGCTAACAATAGTAAATCCTCATTTTCATGTGAGATCGCTAATTGTGAATTAAATAATATTTAATTCACTTGATCTCTCACTAGTGTATATAAAAATTACAACTAGCACAACTTACTTTAACTCACTTAACTGAGTTAAACTGATTACAACCTGCATTAGCTAATGCACCACTGCACTTCGAACTTTGTTACAACTAGAATTACTCTACATGCCTCACCAACTACCCTCAACTCGAAATTCATGAGTTAATTGAGTTTATCACACTTAATTAAATATTACAAGTTATTTTGAGATTATATTACGTTTTATTGTCCATCTTAATTCAAGGATAACTAAAATAGACATGCACCAAATTTATCCCATACCAGTGTAGGTGCTGCTAAGACCTGTGGTCCCACACTAGTGTAGGTGCTGCTTGGACCTCTTGGTCCCACACTAGTGTAGGTGCTGCAATTTCTTGTTGAAATTCAACACTTGGACGTTGTTGTTGTTGCAATAATGAACCTTCAAAAAATTTTCCTAAGTCAATTTTGGAGCCTACATGAAATGTCGTTTCAAGCCCCTTAGTGTCGTCATGTTGTTTTTTTTTTATTCTTATTTTTTCTCCTAGATTCATATCCTCTGAAGTCAATGTTTCCTAAGTTCCATCACCTAACTCTTATAATATCTTGTGTCATATTTTTCATGGTTAAGTGGAATCATGAATTTTCTTGACTTAGAAACTACCCTTTTCGCCATGCACACACTCGAAAAGTACTCAAAATCACACAAAATCAAACAAAATAAAGAAAAGCGCCCTTTAAAGGTAAACACACACTTCAAGTTAATGAAGACTCACTCTTGTGTTGAGCGCACTCCTTTGGTATTAAGAAGTACACAGTCCTTGATCACACTCCTTCATGATTAATGAGTGTTCCCTCCTTGAGTGCATTCCTTAATTTAAAGACATGCACCCTTCTTGAATGCATGCATGAAATTCTTGTTGCATGTGGGCGCACTCCTAGAAAATATGATCCCACTTAACATCCTTCAACTAATCCATTCACTTGTCGACAAGTGGCAAGCAGGTATGGAAAAATTTTCATGTTATCTATTTTAAATTAACCCAGCTAATCATTCTCATCTGGGTTGGGCATAGAACTGTGTATCAAGAAACTCTTCATCGATTTGCGTTACAAGTAAGTTTTGCATGTTGAATCTATTGATCACCTTTCATGATTTCACTGTCGATCTTTCTTGTATTGTTGGTGTTTCTTTGTTTTTTAGTTTATTTACTAGCGTTTATGTTCAATCTTGTTTCTACAAGTGTTAATTTGTTGACGCATGCTAAATCTATGCACATTCCTCAAGGTTTCACATTCTATCATGATTGTGAAAACATCCATAAAATATTGTAGATCTTTCTTCTTCTCATTTCTGCAATGAAATTTTGTTGCTAGACTTTTTCTTGATCCATCCTCAGGTAGAGTGCACTTTTGGAACCTGAACCCTGATCAACTATGAAATTGGCGCCTAGAATAGTCCAGTTTCCCTCTTCAATGCACTCCTTCACCATGAATAACTATGCCCTCCTAGAGTGCATGAGCGCACCTCAAAGGCTTGAATTTTTTTCCTTCATCCCTTCGACATGTGCCAGTGCACCCTCCTTGTCCTTGAGTGCATGAGCGCACCTTGAAGGCCTGAAGGTTGCAAAGACTTGTTCCTTCATCCCTTTGGAGTGTGCTAGTGTGCCCTCTCTGTCTCCTTGAGCACATGAGTTCACACTGAAGGCCTGAAGGACCAAAGATTTGTTCCTTCACCCCTTCATAGTGCACTAGTGAACCCTCCCTATCTCCTCGAACACATGAGTGCACCTTGACAGCCTAAAGGCCTGAAGACTCATCCTTTGTCTCTTCGGAGTGTACCCTTGAGGTTTTCCTTCTCTTGGTTGAATGCATGAACGCACTACAAAGCCCTGAATGACAATTGTACCCCCTTCGTACTTTGAAAGTGTGCCCTCCTTGTTTGCATGCCTGTTTTTCACCCATGTTGTTGAAATTGGAAACAAGAAGAGGCTTATAATTTAAGTTTCCCTTAATTAAATTAGAAGGAAATTGTAATTCCACATCACATGACAGCTTGTGTGAGTTAACTGAGTTGGGAAGACTTATTTATCTTAGTCAATTAGAGTTGGGGGTCAAACTAGAGGCATGTAGAGTTCACTCTAAGTTTGAGGGGGTCTAATTTCAGTTTATTTTGAGTTGTAATGGTTTAACTTAATTATTTGAGTTAAAATCAGTTTAACTAGTTCTGATTGATAGATGAGATAATGGGAGGTCCACTGAATTAAATATAATTTAATTCACATGCAATGATCAATTGGATAACTGGTAATTCACTCTAAATAGTTGTTTCATGTCAGTTCTAAGGAAGGACCAATTGAGATTGGAATTAAAGGGAAGTAAACTATGAGTTGTATAATTATAAAACTGAACAGGTCATGCACGAAGTCAGTAGAATGCCTTGGATGGATTTCACAAAAAATTAGTTTGAATTTCATAATTAATAGGGGCTCAATTCTCTCAAGAATGCGTGATCAAGGCTATTCAGACAAAGTCAAGGAACTGGTTAAGTATTGGACCAAACCTGCTCAGATTAGAGTGAGACAATCAGAGATAGTGAAGAGAGCTCTCAAGCATGACAGAAGCAGTGTATTGCTTCATATTATGGAATTAATGCAAAAAACATATAACGGTGTTTTTAGCTGAGGCTTTCCCCAGAGAAATCTTTGTTTTGTGTGATTGAAATTATTTCTCTTTCTTTCTCATGTGATTATGCGATCATAATTGGTTTCCGCAATTTTTAGAATAGATTCAAGTATTTTGTTTTAGCATATTACAATATTAGTTTAATCTATGTGTATTTTCTATATGGTATCAGATCAGGAATCACTATAGAAGAGAAGAACCAGATTTTGTTTTGAATAGGTGAATCGAATTTGCAGATTTATTCTTCAAGACTAGCAACAAATCAGGATGTCTTTCCATGGATTGAGACTCAAATATTCCCTCGAGGGTAGTTTTAATTACATAACTTGGAAGGATAGGATGGAGGTAATGTTGGAGGACAAAAAGCTGAAGGAATTCATAGACAATGATATTCCCATGCTCGCAACAGCAGATGCTCAAAATCTTGATGCATGGAAGAAGAATGTAGCAAAGGCGAGAAGGATTCTATTAGAAGGAGTTCGAGATCATATTGTCTTGAAACTACATGTAAAGGCAACTCCATATGATATGTAGAAGTACTTAACAATTTTTTTTTAGAATAGCAGTGACCATAGGAAGTTGGTGCTATAGGAAAAGCTCAAAAATATCAATATGGCAAAGGGCGACACAATACCAAAATACTTGATGAAGTTCACTCAATGTCAATATAAGCTTAGAATTGTTGGTGTGACTATTGCCGAGGATTATTTGGTGAGCCTAGCACTTCTAGGCCTTCCCAAGAGCAGGCACAGCTACTAGGATTCAATGAATGGGAGGAAGAAGATACCAGAGTGGGAGCGATTGTGGTCCAACTTGGTACAACAAGAGATTCGACGGAACACCATAGATGGATCCTTCATTAAAGACTGATGATGAGGAGAAATGTGCCTTGGCTGGAAATGCGAAGAAAGGGAAAGGGAAGGTGTCCCATTCCATATCATATTCATGTTAGGTAGCCAAGAAGTGATATTTATTAAAGGTAAAAAAAATTCATTGTCATAAGCTTGGACATTATGCTACAAAGTGTACGCACAAGAATACCGACAAGAATCCCTTAGGAGGAGAGATAGGTGAAGCACTTGCTTCATATTTTGAGTTGGATTTCACCCTCATCGCATGCATGGTGTCATTGGTGATGGTTTCTCTGTGGTACTTGGATAGTGGAGCTTCATTCCATATAACCGACAACAAAGAATTCTTCAGTAGCTTGGAGGAGAAGGATCTCCAGATGCACATCGAGATGAGAGGTGATGGGAGGTATAGCACTATCAGAATAGGTACAGTTACCTTTCAGAGGGAGTATAATACTCCTCTCACATTAAAATATGCCACGTATGTTCTTGGTTTAAAGAATAATTTGGTTTATGTTGCTATGTTGGAATATTGCGGCTATGATGTGATATTTAGAAAAGGAAAGGTGTTCCTTCGTCACAAAGCCATGGGACAAGTGAAGAATATTGGGGTTCGAGTAAAGAACCTATACAAATTTTATGTATAATAATGTGTTGCCTTGAGCATGAAATAAGAGAAGGTGGAGAGCTGAGACATCACTAAGTTATGGCACAGAAGATTGGCCATCTACACCATGGCACTTTGAAGATCATGAAAAATATTTCTACATGACTTCCCAAGTGTGCACTTGAGCAGCAAGATACACACAAAGGGTGTAAATTGGGGCAGTACACCAAATCCATCTTTCATGATAAGGAAATAAGAGTAAAGATGATCCTTGAGAGATTTCACTTATATGTGTGTGGAATGTTCTCGACAGCCTCCACAGAAAAACACATGTATTATGTGATTTTTATAGATGATTTTTCACGCGAGTGTTGGATTTTGTTCGTGTAGAAGAAATATCAAATGTTATAAAATTTTTGTGAGTTAAAAACACTTATTGAGAAAGATACAAGGAAGAATGTAAAGTCTCTTAGAAGTGACAATGGTGGGGAATATGTCTCAAAATAATTCAACAAATTCTATTCTTCAAAATGAATTCAACAGGAATTGATAGAACCTCATAACCCACAGCAGAATGGGGTTGCAGAAAGGAAGGACATAACTATTGTGGGAGTAGCACGAGTGTTGTTACATGATCAGGGCCTATCGTTGCATATGTGGGTGGAAGCATGCAAGACAACAATATTTGTGCATAATAGAGGTCCTCATTGGATATTTGGGAGTACACCAAAGGAATATTTTCAGGTAAGAAACTAGATGTGGTGCATTTTAAAAAATTTGGTTCATCAGTTTATTTCCATGTGACCAAATATGCCAGGAAGAAGCTAGATCCAAAAACTGAGTTGGGTATATTTGTGGGGTACACTAATACGCCTTGTTAGCACAGTTCTCTGGTAATTCATTAGTTCCTTTTATTTTTATTTTTATTTTCTGTTGTAAAATAAAACCTAAGTCTCAAATCCCATTTTTGAATCTTTCCCTTTTAAACCATCCAAACCCAAATATGTTATGCTTTCGAGACTTTATTGCAGCTCCAGCCCCCACAAAACAACCTTACCACAAAAATTTTGTATTACCGCAGCTCCGCCCCTAACACAACAAATTTTTTTAATATATCATATATTATATGTATATTACTTTCCACACTTAACCATATTTTTACCCATTACCTTTTCGCATCGCAATTTCACAAAGTTCCCTTACCACATTCACTTCCGCCTTCCCATTTACACGATTTTTATAATAAAGTGGGACCCTCTCCATGTCATGTCATCAAAACCACTATCACATTTCTCATTTTCAATCCCCAATCATTCCATTGCCTGCTCCCACTCCCCGATACCCGATATGCGATAACCTTCCCAGTCCTCGATTGTGATATTTCCAAATCCCCGATTCATGATAAAATTTGACTTGTGAAATGCGATAAGTCTAACTCCCCGATTGTGACAAGATTCACGCTCCGATATGAGGAATGTGATAAGTCTCACCACTCCCGATTGCGATTGCGATGGGCCTATGACCTCCGAAATGCGATAAGTTTGACTTCCCAATTTGTGATATCGTAAATCGCAAACCAAAGGTCTATTTTCTCCTCCAAACACCTATTTACTCCCGATATGTGATTTTTGATTTGACTCCATTTCTCGATTGCGATAAAATAGACCCCACCACATGCCACGTCATCACCCTCATCGCGAATCATGAATTTGCAGTTCCTCTCGCCTTTGTCTTATGTTTAAAATACATCTGAGCCCGATTGTGACGTGTGTGTGTGTGTGTGTGTGTGTGTGTGTCTATATATATATATATATATATATATATATATAAAGGGTTCTTCTCCTCCTGCTTATCGTTTCTCTCTGCTGGTTCATGTCCATATGTCTCCATCTCATTGCTCTTCACGCTCATCCATTCATCTCATTCACGTGCCTAGTCTTTGCTCCAAAATCTATCTGCAGGGGTTTATTCATTCAAAGCTCTTTCCATAAAGAAAAACCTATCAAAAAAAAGAAGAATCCTAAAATAATGGAAACAATGGAAAAATGTTCTCTAGAGCAGTTTTCCAATAAATCCACACCACCATTACTCCTCATCACCAACATGCTTCCAGAAGCATAGGCAAGATTCAAGGACCAGTCACAAGATTTACATAAATTCTGGCAGCATTTGCTGAAACCGTTTGATTTTTATCAACAAACCCTATACATCGTGACCTATAGTTCAGGATAAAAATTTCCACATCAAACATTGACATCGGGTTCGATAAGCATCAATCGAGTGCTCTTTTAAGATTTCTTATTAATGTAATAAATAGAAACAAATTTCTCCTATTTCCTCTCAATGTAATAATTCCCTGTCTTTGGAGATATTCAAAGGTCTAGCCTTGCTAGCAGACCCATTGTTAATCTATAAATATATAGTTGATAGATGTACACGAGTAGGGATGTAGATCTTATTGAAGTTATAATAAAGAAAAGACTTTTTGAAATTCATGTTGAAAGATTTTTTGTTTCGAGAACATCTAATGTATGGTGTGTTTTCTCTTCTATGTTAATTTCTTCTAATTATAAGTTGCAATAACTAGTAAAATGTGAGTGAGAGCTATTAAAGGATCTAACATTAAATTTTCTTCTTTCCAATTTTCTGCAAATTATATTTATGTTGTAGAACATGTTAGTGAAGATTCCATAAAGGATTTTGGAATACTTTATGCATGCAATCTACTTTCTGAGTGTTGTTTACTTTACATTAACAAAGTTTGTGTAAAGAGTCATCATTATAGTTGTGTGACTGATTTAGGATCCGATTATTTCCTAGAATAGCTACCAACTATCCATCTCCTCTCCATTGTTTCACTCTACTCCCTATACTACTCATTTACCCATACAATTTGTAATTGCCACAAGTTTCCAAATGCATGAAAGTCTTAAAGGGTAAGTAATCATTTCAAAATCATTTGAGAATCCATCCCACCATTTAAAATATTTTCAAAACCTTTAAAAAAATTGAAATGAACCATGATGTGTAAGTCTTACTCCTTTTGTAGTCAAGGAGTGATTCCTTGCACTAACACACCTCACAAATATCAGGTGTACTTTCCAACACATAGGATGACGGTGGTCAGAAGAGATGTGAAATTCAATGAAGAGAAGGCCATGAGAATTTCTCTTGAGAGGAAGCTTCAGTTGCATGCAATATAGGAGATCTTGGATCCAAAAGAATAAACTCAATATGTGGAGCAACCACAAGCAGAGGAACAAAGAGTGGAAGCACCCACTCATGCAGACACATCTCGAGATAAAAGTAAGCACAACAGAGAGGCTGACAGATTGGTGTTTGATGCTAGAGAGAATGTGGGAGCACCCACATCATAGCGGAGGTAGAGAAGGTCCCCAAAGCGGCACACTGGCTACATGGATCTTATGAGCTAGAGTGTAGAGATAGAACCATCCTCTTCCGAGGAAGTAGTGCAACAAACAATTTGGGTTGATTCCATGGTTGAGGAGTATGACTCCATTATCAGAAAAAATGCATGGGAAGTTGTCCCAAGATCGTAGGGGAAGTCATTTCTAGGATTCAGGTGGATCTACAAGGTCAACTAGGCATCACATGGGAGTGTGGAGAAGAAAAAGGCCATATTTGTTTCCAAAGGGTTCTCTCAGGTGGAGGGGATTGATTATGATGAGACCTTCGCACTAGTCATAATGTACTCATCAATAAGATCTATCCTTTCACTTTCAGCATAGATGGGATAGAAGATACATCAGATAGATGTAAGGAAAACCTTCCTCAACAAAGTGATTGCGGAATAAATGTGCATTGAGCAGCTGGAAGGTTTTGATACCTTCGACAGAGAGTCGTGTGTGTGAAGACTCAAGAGAGCATTGTATGGGCTGAAACAAGCACCTCGTGCTTGGTACACCAGGATCGACAACTACTTCACCGGGTTGGTCTTCACCAAGGGTGAAGCAGATGTTAACCTTTACCATACTGTGGTAGAAGGTAAACTTTTCATCATTGTATTTTATGCCGATAATTTGATATTGACAGGTCATGAGTAGCTCATCAAGTCTTGCAAAGAGGATCTTGCAAGAGAGTTTGAGATGAAGGACATGAGGCTCTTGCACTATTTCCTAGGATTGGAAATTTGGAAAAGAGATGGGGAGATATTTGTATCTCAGGGCAAGTATGCCAACGAGATTCTGAGGAAGTTCCACATGGAGGGAAGCAAACCCATGGAGACTCCTCTAGCAGGAAATTGGAGGAAGTAGGATGTTACTTCAAGCAAAGTAGTAGATGCTACCATCTATAGGCATCTTGTGGGTTCACTCATGTATTTGGTGAACACATGACCCAACATATTTTATGTTGTTGACCATCTTATTCAACTTTATGGTTAATCCTACCAAGCTCTTTTGGAAGGCAGGCAAGCATTTGTTGACATACCTCAGAGGAACTACATAGTTTCGGCTAGGGTACATGTGAACAAAGGGAGTGAAGCTTCAAGGCTTCACAGATGCATATTGTGAAAGGATTCCATCCAGCATAAAGAGCACATCAAGGGGAATCTTCATCATTGGATCAGTATCATTTTACTGGTACAACAGGACACAAAGATTAGGTGCACTCAGTTTAGCAGAGGCAGAGTACATGGAGGCTAGTCATGAAGCATTTGAGGCCATTTGGATAAGGAAGATACATGTTGGTTTGTTTAGTCGACATATGGATTCGATGATTATTTATTGTGATAACCAGAGTTGCATCAAACTCTCGGTTAATTGAGTTTTTAATGAAAGGTCCAAGCATATTTATATCATGTATCACCATCTCAGATATTGTGTGCACAGGAGGATTATGTCATTAGAGTACATTCCCATGGAGAAGGAGGATGCAGAAATATTGAATAAGGCATTGTCAAGAGGAAAATTTGAGTTCCATAAAGGCAAGATCGGGGAAGAAGACAATCCCTTTCTTGTTGAGAGGGAGTGTTGAAATTGGCAACAATAAGAGGCTTCTAATTTAATTTTCCCTTAATTAAATTAGAAGTAAACTTTAATTACACATCACATGAAAAATTGTGCGAGTCAAATAAGTTGGGAAGACTTAGTTAGCTCAGACAATTCGAGCTCGGGGTCAAATTGGAGGCATTTAGAGTTCACTCTAAGTTTTAGGGGGTCGAATTGTAGTTTATTTTGAGTTGTAATTGTTTAACTTAATTATTTGAGTTAAAAACAACTTAACTAGTTCTAATTGATAGATGATCTAGTGAGAGGTCCAGTGAATTAAATATAATTGAATTCACATGTAGTGATCAATCATATAACTGATAATTCACTCTAAATAGTTGTTACATGTCATTTCTAAGGAAGGCCCAATTAATATTGGAGTTAAAGGGAAGTAAACTATTGGTTGTATAATTATAAAATTGTACAAGTCATGCATGTGGTCATCAAGATGTCTTGGATTTATTGCACAATCAATTAGTTGGAATTTCCTAATTAATAGGGGCTCAATTCCCTCGGAAATGCATGAGAAAAGCTGGTCAGGCAGGGGCAAGGAATTGGTTAAGTATCGGACCAAACCTTCTCAGATCAGTGTGAGATGGTTAGATATAGTGCAAAGAGCTCTCAAGCCTGAGATAAGCATTGTATTGTTTCATATTCCTGACTTAATGCAATATACAGATAGCAAGGTTTTTAGCTAAGGATTTCCCCAGATAAATATTTGTGTTGTGTGATTGAAATTATTTCTCTTTCTTGTTCATGTGATTGTGTGATCGTAATTGGTTTCAACATTTTGTAGAATAGATTCATGTTTTTTGTTTTATCATATTACAAAATCAGTTGAATCTATGTGGATTTTCTACACATGCAAGTATTTGTGTGTCATCGTTGATAGGATTACATTCTTAGCTACATTTAATGGCTCTTTGAATATGATTTTCTAAGATAGTGTTCCAATAGTTAGAATATTTCATAAATATAATCTTGTAACCATGAGTGTGCTTCCACAAACATGTGTTTGAGCTACCAGTATTGTCACTCTTTCATCATTTGTTGGATCCATTCCTCCTGCTACACGTAAAGTGGCCTCCAAAGAATTATGAAAAGCAAGCACTGAGCAAGCAGTTGAAGTGAAAAAGCCAACCATTCCCATATATGCAAACACACAGTGCTTCATAGATAAGTCTAGTGAGGTCACATGGAGTGGCATAAAAGACACATTCATGCAGAAATAGTTTGTTAAGAACTTGGAGGACTTGGAAGTATACATCAATCTCAAGTGCTCTAGGATACACATGGTCACATGCATATTCCCAGTGTAATATTCCCAAATGGGAAAAGCAGGAACATAGTGAAAAATGCTGGAACAATAATGCGGATCATTATATAAAAGCAAGAGGCCAATATGGAGACCTTTCATATGTTATAACAACAGCAAAATATGTAAAATAAATGGCCCATAAGATACACAACAAGAAAGTACAAGCCTCCAATGGACAAAATCTTCAAGATGTGGTGTTGCAACTATATAGAAAAGCTAGAAGACCCTTACAATGTTATTTTATCAGCTCTACTACATAAAATGATTATAAATTAGATCCAGGGCTGATATGTGCCTCAAAAGATAGATCTATATCAGATCTGAGCACTATACAAGCTCCTTTAGAGAACCCCTTAGGGGTTTTCAGCAGAACACCAAGTACAAGTTGTAGATCTGAGATCTAAGACTGCAGATCTAATGAAAAATACAGATATGGAAAGTGTGGCTGATTTTATTTTATCAATACAATAGCCTCCTCCAATAGATCCTCTAAGTGAATGGTAGATCCCCTTCACTAGAAAATCAACTCTCCAAATGGTGTGCCAAACCACCCTGCAACTCCTCCTACAGAGATAACACAGATCTGGAAGTAAACTGCACTATAGGGCTGAATAACCAGTTGGCCCGATGCCAAGATTTGAAAATAAGCACAATGGCCTTCAATACTATCCTCCCAATGGAAAGGAACCCTCCTCCACTAAAAATAAGAAATGAAATGGCCTAGATCTAGAGATCTAATCACCACTTGCTGCAACCTGCACAAACAACAAAACCCTCAACAGGATATGCGCTGTAGTTGAAAGATGAAGCTTGGCCTTAAGCCTAACAATGGAAAATGTAGTACAAGACTCCTCCAAGAGCTCCTTAATGGAAGAGGTGGGATTCTCGATCAGGAACACCCTGTGTTAAACAACACTCTATTTCAGCTAAACAGCAAGAGAAATATATATGTCTAAATAGACCATATATTCAAAAATATAATAAACCCATACATAATCAATATGGCTGCCATCCTCTTCCTTAAATAGAATATGAGCTTGAAAACCCTAAGCCCCATCCAAAAATATCACTACATTCACACAAAGCATCTCCATCTAAAACTGTGTTGTCCCTCATTGATGACCACTCCTCCATGACAACGCTGTTGATTTGGTCAAGGTTGACCCAGTCAAAGTGATCCAGCCCCTTTCACACCAAGGGTGCTTTAATTAAGCTACCAAGATTTTTCTGTTTCACATTTGGCATTGATTTATTCATTATTAAGGAGAATTATGGACCTCCTTTGCCCTCTTATTATTTAAACAAATCAAAAAAACAAAATTGAATATTCCAACTAGCTCATGGCTAATTGGGAATATTACAGTCCTCCCTTCCCAAATGTTGCTTGTCCTCAAGCAACTGACAAGGTGAGTGTTGTAACTCTTCTCCTCCTCCATTGGTGACACTGACATGTGATAAGCTTCTCTCATAAGCTAAGTGTTCACCAATCCATCCCTCCATGAATTTCTCCTCCAAAGTTCTCATGAGATGCAAATAATCCATCCCATAAGGAGACAATAGTTCAAATGAAACAAACATGGTTTTCCCAATGTTCTCCATAAACATGTAGCATAATGAACATGGATAGTCTCCCTCCCATAGGGCACATACATACCTCCCATCCTCCCTCCAAACATTCCCATAAAAATTATAAGTACATCATCAATGTATGGCATCAAAACTAAGTACATACAAATAGAAATTTGCATAAATGGAGGTGGGTCATAGTCCCATGTGGAACCAACGCAGTAAATCTCCTGACTGCATTAGATAATGATGTGGTAAGTGGTTTCCCCACCACTTACATGCTACCCAAGTCATCTCACCATGGCTGAAAGTGTGAGATATGTTTGGTGCTTTTGGAATGCATCCACAATGATACAAAATCTCCCTTTGATCTCCAAGGGAGTGGCCATGTTCAGAAATTTTTGTGGCCCACAATTGGCCATGAAGTTTATATGGAATAATGCTCCTCCTTGGAGCTATGGCCTGCATATACATGGTAAAAGAATGCATATGTTCATCAAATAAAAGATTAGGTACATAATCATGTTCTTCACCAAAATTTCTCCTCAAACAAATGGAGTGGTGCATTGATACATCTCCTCTCATTCCAAAAGAGGAAAGAGGTGTCTGAATTAACTACTTCATAGAGTTATGTTGCTCTTTGTAGCAACTTCTCCTTAAGCTTGGAGGTTCTAGATAAGAATATCCTACCATGATAATAGATGACTTCTTCTTGGACTAAATAGCCCTCTTCATGTAGCTGGTCATCAAGTATCATGCATGTGAAAAGATCCTTGGAATAATCCACCAACAGTTGGGATTTCCAATATGGATCAATCTTCCATAGTGACAGCGCTGATGATCTATCACAAAGAACATCTGTCATATGGCTTCTCTTCTCCTTGACATCTCCCATGCTAAAGGTACATGTTGGAAGGTCATTCCTTCCATGCTTCTCCTCCCATAATGCAAAATCTGAACTGAGAGTGGGTAATGATGATGTTGGGAGAATTTATACCTCCTCCTTAAGCCTACCCAAGACTCCCAATGTCATATCATGGTCTTCTAATGCTCCCATCCCTCCTGGATATATGCTTGGAGCATCATGTTGTGAGATATATCTCACCAAATCTAAATCAGGTGGCCTCCCCTATGGTTTACCACAAGATAATTATGTCTCATGGACCATCCTCATGTGCATAATAGATGGGATCATCTTATCCCTGCTTCCACTGTGCAAATTCAACTATGTTTCTTGTGTGGTAGTTTTATGATAGTTGGATATCACTCTTAATGATGCAAGAGTACCTCTAATTGGAGAAATTTCTCCATCCTCACCCCCCGGTGGTGGTGAATCATCTCCTGCTATCCCAGTGCTGTGACCCCTTCCTTATTCATCTTCTTCTTCATCCTCATCATATGAGAATACCTCTATGTAATGTGCTTTTCCAACTGTACATCTATGTCTAGGTTCCCAAGCTTCTTGGCATGTGAAGCAAAGCTTCCTCCTCCTTAAATATTTCCTGACATCATCATCAAGAGGTTTTTTATATTGGCTCTCCTTTCAAAGTGGAGCCTTCTCTTCTTTTTCCTTTGATGGAAAAGAGGGCTTATGCTGAAATGTTGCCTTTGCTTTTGGAAAGGAATCTTGAAGGTCTCTAGCCCTTTCAATGACATCTTGTAGGTTAGTGGGCTTGGTAGACTTAACCAAACCATGAAGAGGTTCATCTAACCCATCAATGAACATGTACACCCTTCTTGCTACAGATAAATAAGGAACCATAACAGAAAGTCTTAAAAATTCAGAGATGTAAGTTTTTGCATTACTTGATTATTTTAACTTTGCAAGCCCCATGAATGGTGCTTCAGGATCTCTTTTATCAAATATTTCCACCAGCCTTCTAGTGAACTCTGAATATGTAGTTACATTAGCATGACCCAATGTAGACAAGCCATGGAACCACTAGTCATGTGCTTCACCCTCAAGGTGTAGCACTGCAATCTTAATGGCCTCCATTTATGGAACTTTGTTCAACTGGAAGTAGATGTCAAGCTTCTCTACCCATGATTTGGAAGTGCACTTGGATGACCCATCAAGGTTGGGTAAGAAAAATCTTCCCATAGTGTGGTGTCGATCATGATTTTGAATGAATCCACCACTTCTATTGTGATGCCTTGGTATTCTATTGCCCTTGATTTGGAAAAAATCCTGAAAACTCAAGTGGTCCTTGAATCTCTAAGTTTGAGAGTCATACTCCATAAAATAGTCTTCAAGGGATTCTTGCTCTTGAAACCCTTCATTTCCCACAGCCAAAAATGTAGGCATAGTGGAGCGTTGGGAAACTTGTGGTTGATGCACTAGTTGATCATTCCAGTGATGAGACATGCCAGAGCCTTCACCATGATGAAATCCTTTAGGGGATTCCTTGAATCTATCCATTATAATTTCTTTGATCTCTCTAGCAATGTCTTGCATGGCTCTAAGAAGGATCTTAGGAAACTCTTTCTCTTCATCTTCTCCTCCAGATAAAGGGGTTTTACCCTTGTCTTCTTTGTCATTTGTATAATCAAATTTCTGATGTCTTCTTCTTTGATACCTCCTCTCTTTATCAGTAAGAGGCTCTCCTTCTTCATATGACATATTGGCTTTTCAAGATGCACAGGTTGTGCCAAGATTATGCTCTGATACCACTATAATATTCCCAAATGGGAAAAGCAGGAATATAGTGCAAAATGCTGGAACAATAATGCAGATCATTATATAAAAGCAAGAGGCCAATATGGAGACCTTTCATATGTTATAACAGTAGCAAAATATGTATAAGAAATGGCCCATAAGATACACAACAATAAAGTACAAGCCCCCAATGGACAAAATCCTCAAGATGAGGTGCTGCAACTATGTAGAAAAGCTAGAAGACCCTTACAACATTATTTTATTAGCTCTGCTACAGAAAATTATTATACATTAGATCTAAGGCTGATATGTGCCTCAAAATATAGATCTATATCAGATATGAGCACTATACAAGCTCCTTTAAAGAACCCCTTAAGGGTTTTCAGTAAAACACCAAGTACAAGTTGTAGATCTGAGGTCTAAGACTGCAGATCTACTGCAAAATATAGATCTAGAAAGTGTGGCTGATATTATTTGATCAATACAATAGACTCCTCCAATAGATCCTCTAAGTGAAAGTCAGATCTCCTTCACTAGAAAATCAACTCTTGAAATGGTGCACCAAACCACCTTGCAACTCCTCCTATAGAAATAACAAAGATATGGAAGTAAACTGTGTTGTAGGGCTGAATAACTAGTTGGCATAATTCCAAGATCTGAAAATAAGCACAATGGCCTTCAATAATATCCTCCCAATGGAAAGGAACCCTCCTCCACTGAAAATAAGCAATGAAATGGCCTAGATCTAGAGATCTAATCACCACTTGCTGCAACCTGCAAAAACAACCAAACCCTCAACAGGATCTATGCTATAGTTGAAAGATGAAGCTTGTACTTAAGCTTGATAGTGGACAATGTAGTACAATACTCCTCTAAGAGCTCCTCAATGGAAGAGGTGGGATTCCCGATCAGGAACACCCTGTGCTAAACAACACTCTATCTCAGCTAAACAACAATAAAAAGATATATGTCTAAATAGACCATATATTTAGAAATATAATAAACCCATACATAATAAATACGGTTGCCATACTCTTCCTTAAATAGAATATGAGCTTTCAAACCCAAGCCCCATCCAAAAATATCACTACATTCACACAAAGAATCTCCATCTAAAACTGCGTTGTCCCTCATTGATGACCACTCCTCCATGACAACGTTGTTGATTTGGTCAAGGTTGACCCAGTCAAAGTGATCCAACCCCTTTCACTCTAAGGATGCTTTAATTAAGTTGCCAAGATTTGTCTCTTTCACATTTGGCATTGATTTATTCATTATTAAGGAGAATTATGGACCTCCTTTGCCCTCTTATTCTTTAAAAAAAGAAACAAAACAAAAATTGAATATTCCAACTAGCTCATGGCTAATTGGGAATATTACACCCAGTCATCCCCTGTGCGGAAGTGATTGAATGGATTAGTACACACATGGATGAATCTCATCTTTTGATTTGATGTGAAAGTGGCGGTCAACTCACCAACTATTATGGAGAAGACGTGTAGACTTAATACAATATTATTAGGCCCACAAAATATGTAAATAATGAATTCTACATTAGATGGGTCGATCTCGACACAAGTGACCATCAAATCATGGTATCAAGAGCCTGTTAAGTTTCATCACCACCCATATGCATATTATCTGACCAATATTATCCGATATGTATATCAGCATTTGAATGCCGCGTGATTTCGGTCGCATGGGTGCAATAATGTTGAGGTGTTTAAGGAAAACTAGATATATATGCTCAATATGGTGGTAACCCATGATAAAGTCTTCAATTGGGAAGATATATTGTCATTTGAGTTGGAGAATCATGTGGGGAAAGAAAATTCATCTTTGAGGGTGAACCATGCACCACAATTCTATATGTTTTCATTTCTATTATATGGAATTTGTGCACAATATGCTTTCCCAGTAATGTACTGGAACTAGACCCCTCAAAACAAGTTACCAATTTACTTCCACTATAGATTTTCGTCAGAATCAGCTTCAGAGGCACATATGAAAAATTGGTTGACCTCTTCTTTATAGTTATATTCCATGTGATATTTGAGATTGATCCTCCTTTTATGACCGATCAGGTGATGGAGTTGTTAGCCACCTATAAATTTGTTATACCACAAGGTGGCTAAAACTTTTTGGAGCCTTCAAGGAACAAATTTTATTGCTAAAAAGTGTTGGCTCTTGAATACTCTTGAAGGTCTCATGCCTCTGTCCAAAATCTTCATTTCTGTTCCCATTTTATACTCAGAAATTCTATTTATTTCATAAAAAAGACTGTTGTAAAATCATCATCTTCCCCCTCCCCCCACTCAAAACTAACCTTCATTTGCTCCCCTTTTTTTTTCTACATAAAACTCCTCTATTTTCATAATTCCTCTTCTCCCATTCATGAAAATCCTCTTTACATAGTTTAAAACTCATTTTTAAACTATACCGAAACCCCCAAATCCATTGAAAACTCTGAAAATTTTCATAAAAAACAAGTTTTTATTACTATGAACTTAAGCCCCTTTGGGCTAAGTCCTAACCACTTCCCCACCATATGCTTTGGGCTGGAACCAAGCGCTAACCCTTTTCGGTGCTTATCACATCGCAAACATCCAAGTGTGCAAGTCTTTGCGCCATTACAAAACCTCCGATGCGATTAAGCCTCGTGTTTTATAAACCCCGATCATATTATTTTTCATATAAACCGTGGGCCCACCTTCCACCCTTAAAAAATTGTAATAATCCATTCCCGATCACCTTTTTTATTTTGTAAAGTCATAAAACCCATTTATCTAAAGTTTTGATCTAATGTGCCAAATTCACGTGCTAAATGAAAATGGTTAGATTAAAAAGACACGATCGCACAATCGCATCGGAGAAATTCACAATGGGTTGTTTGAAAGACCCGCATCAAAATTTCCGATGTGATTGGGTCCCATATATATAAACCCCGCCCCGCTGCTTTCCATTCATATAACCTACGCCTGGGACCGATGGTTTAAGTCCCGAGGCGCCAATCGCATCGCAAAATTCCAATGGGTTGATTGAAAAGCCCAAGCCCGAGGTTCCGATTGCGATTAGCACTTTGATATATATGCCATGGGCCCATCATGTTCTATATAACTAAAGGCCCCGCAGTCGGGTGCCTATCCACTTCATATGTATAAAACCCGCCCCCAAAGCCAAAAACTTCGTATAATATTAAACTTTGGGTTTTATAAAGTTTTAAAGGGTTTTTCCACCGATTCGCTTTAAAAGAAATCCCTGCCGTTGATCGTGAGCTGATCAAACGGCCAGCGCTCAATCGCATCGGAGCTTTTCATTGCATGCCTTTGTTTGCTCCCTCCGATCGGCTAAACCTCCGATTCATTCCCCACCGTTGATCTGATCCTCAGATCAATGGCCAGTGCTCAATCGCATCGGAGTTTTTCATCACTGCATTTGTTTGCTTCCCTCCGATCGGCCAACCCTCCGATTCATTCTCCACCGTTGATCTGATCCTTAGATCAACGGTCCGCGCTACATCGCATCGCAATTTTTTTGCCGATCGCTGTAACATCATTTCTCCGCCGATTGCATCTCCATCGTTGGATGATCGCCATCCAACGGCCACGCTCCTCTCCACAGCCTCCAAAGCAGTTAAACCTAAAAACGCAGGATTTCATAATGTTTTGTTTATTTTGCAGGTTTCAAAGGTTTTTTCCCATAATATGAAGGAAAAGAAGCCGAGGGTGAAGATCCTCTGGCCTTTCGGTTATCAAAGGGAAAGGGACTAAAAGGCTCTACTCTACGTCTTGTCAATTCTTCGAGAGGCATTGATGCCATACGAGCTTTGCGCGACCTGCACATCAACAAGACACTATGAATTTTTAAATCACAATTAAAAGAGTATCAGTTTTTAAGACAAAACGTGGCAGAACAGAAGATAGAAGAAAAATTTGGGGATTACGGCTAAGATTGATTATCAAAGGCCTAATCCTCCAAATTAAATCAGAATCAAAGGAAATCATAAAGATCTACAGACAGAAAGGCCTCCACCGCCACATATGAGGCAAATTGATTCCTCCTAGCTACCACAAAGCCACCTGTGCCTTGAAGAATTCAAACAGAGGCCGAAGTTATTGATCAATCAGATATTTGCCTCAACGCATCCGAAGAATTAATTCTGCTAAAGGAATTTAATGTAAAATATCAGTAGAGTTATTTAATTCATGACACAGGGCCTTAAAAGTCAACAAAGCTCCCACCGAGCTTTAATCTTAATTGTAAAAACATTAATACAGACGAACACCTGTAAACTTCTTCATCGAGCCTCTCAAAGGCTGAGAAGCCACTAAGTCTATATTAATTGAAGCTAGAGATCTTTTAACAGATCTCACCTCCTCATTCTTCTATAAATACTTCTGTAGAAGATGAGAAGTGGTTGGTTGGTTGTTGGTTGATCACTAGTTGTAATATTGAAACTCTCTGAAATAATACATAGTCTGTTGAAGTTGAAGAAGAAATTGAAGTCTTGGAAGCCCTGATGATGTTGTTGCATGCTTGTGACTGAGAAGGCTCTATCATTAGATCCATGAGCTTGGCTATTGGTGAAGTATTCTAAATTGTTTAATGTTTTTCCCCTATTTTCATTATGTTCCATAACTTCTTACTACAGTAGGTTGAAAGTTTTAGGCTAAGAAATGACTCCTGGAAGCACCTTAGACCTGTTCATCCTTCACTGTTTTATGTTTTCTTCTGCTGAAGTATTTTAGAGTCTTTAATCTCTCTCTTTAGTCTTCATGCTCGTTTATTTCCTTAATAGGTTGAATAGTTGGTTTCAGCATGATTTATGGTTTTCCCTGCTTGTCTGCTGCCACTTAAAACCTGTTATTGAAGTCTACCTTTGAAGTTTCTTGTTTACAGTGAATCAAGGAGGTCTGTTCCAATCTTGCCCTTTGTCCTTGCTTAAACAGTTGCCTTGAAGGTCTTTATAGTTGTAATCATAGATGTGTTAGGTGTTCCCTCTTCTATGACCGCAATTATCAGTGAATCTTTTATGTTTTCTAAGTCATTTGAAATAAAATCTTTGAGGAAATAGGGTGTTCCCTGAATCTTAGATTTCATTTTAAAAGTTGTTTTGGAATCATTGTTTGCTTAAAGGTGTGATTTTTAGAATTCATGGTTAGCCCTGTCTATCAGAAAGCTCTTTATTGTTCAAATTGTGTTTCCCAATTCCCTTTGTTGAGAATTAAACTTCTCTTTCCAAATTATTGATGTCCATCTCATTCCAAAAACCAAAGGATCCTATGGCCAAGTTAGATTTTCCCTATGATATCCCATATCCATTGATGAGTATGTTATGACCTCTTTTTGACTCCATTTCCCAATGAACCAGATGTTTCTTCATTCTATATATCTTTCCTAGATCTTTCATTTTCTGCTATGTCAACCCAACCAAAAAAACAAACAAACACCTGCACTTAATAACTAGTCTAAAATCCATATGCTAAGCACACAAGATAAAACTTTGCAAACAAAAATTTGAGAGATCCCTCTCTGAGAACAAGAGGACTAGATCCTGGAACTCTAAAGATTGGTTCTAATGTTGCCTTGTCTTTTGATTTTCCAAACTATCAAAACACGGGACACCAACAAGAGTCACTATAGGATATCACGGATTAGTTTGCAACACCTGAGGGTACATACATCAAATTCTTTGGTTTTCAGATATCCCGTCATCTCATGTCACGATAACTGGCCAATAAAGGTGGTTATGCATGAAGTAGAAAATCAGTTGGAAAAGGGATTTTTACGAGTTCTTCACAGGTGGAAGAAAGACCCTTGGCCCACATTCCCTTTGAGGATTAGACTATATGAGTTAAGAGACATAAGACGAAAATTGCAGAGATACAAGACCTGGATCGATTGCACTTCAAAACCAAGTAATTTCATGGATATGATCCTAAGAGAGTGTGCATGAAACATTGTGAAAGGATCAGTTTCAATTGGGGATATTCATTTATGTCTACAACAGAAGATGAGAAGGTGAAGAACTAGACAATGTAGTTAGAAAGACACACCCAACGAAGGTGAATATTCCACCCCAATATCCACCATCTCAAGATATGTAGGTGCAAGAGGAAGAACAAATAACCTCTCAAGTAAAGAATGTTTCTCCTAGGAAGAGGATAAAGTATGATTTGATTGGAGAAAGTAGCAAGAAAAAAAGGTTGATGCTTTGAATACATGAGTTATTCAAGCATAACAAGAGAGGAGAGAAGTAGAAGAAGAGGAGAATATAAAGCAGGATGAGTTGCTCAGGAAGAAGAAGAAGAAAGGATAAGAATAAAATAGGAACAAAAAAGGCATTCCCAGGAGGAAGAATCAACACAAAGAATGGAAGAAGATAAATTTACTAAGGCTATAGATGAAGAGTTGGAGGAGGAAAACACCATCCAACCCATGGATGATGAAATATGTTCCCCATAAGAACTTCCACTCACAGGTGGTCATCTACCATTTGGAGAAATTGGAATCACACCTCCACTCGTAGGCAGATTCATGGATGTGTGCAGTGTCACATTTTATCATCTTAAGGAGAAGATTGTGCAATAGAGGCATATATACTTCCCAAATGATCCTTAGAATCTGGTATCAGTTTCTACACAGAAGGTGATAATTTCCAACACCAAAAGGAATCCTAGGGAAATCGTGGTGGAAAATTTCGCTTTTCCTACAATGACAAACTACAACTCTAAAGATGTGTTAAATGAGAATGCTAGATTAAGGAGAGAACTTGCTGCAGTGAAGCAACATGTGGAACACCTTGCAGGAGAGAATCAACAATTATCTTCACAAAATTTCAATACTACAGAATGGAAATCAACCATGCAATAGGAATTAGGACCAATGGAGAACATCATGGCATGGTTATATGATGAGATGATAATTCTACAACAAGTGATGGATCCTCTCATTGGCATTTAGAAGAAATCACAAGAAGTGGTGAAACTCCTTAAAGTGGCAAACAAAGTGGTTGACCATCTTCAAGAGTGGGATGCCAAGTATCCGAATGCTCTACAACATTGGGAAATAAAAGACGAGATTGTCGCCGAGATAGACATAGTTTAGCTAAGACTCCACCATCAGAACTACATGCATCTTGGAGAATAGTTGATTAACACTATTTCTTATCATAATCAATTGCAAAATGGTTTCGATTCTCTAACACAGAAACATGGGATGCCCATAATAGGACCACTTGAACAAATTAGAGGCAAGGAAATCATCTTCTAGAAATCAAGTAGTACATAGAACAAATCAAGCAAGCATCAAAACATGAAGGCTTGGATATTACCAAAGAAATTATTCTGCAATATTCCATTACATTAGTCATATCTCATATGAAAATCTCATGGATTTGGAATAATTTATAATCAAATGCTAAAAATATATTGACGGAGGCATTGTAGGTGAAGATGTGTTATGTAGAGGACTTTCCTGTTCGAGACAAATCCAACTCAATGGAGTTTAGAGAATGACACACATACATCACAAATGATCTCCATGAGGAAGCAAATGACTTATCGATTTGATGAGACTTTGTCCTATTATCATTTTTGTCTTATATATCCGTTGTATCATATGTAATTTTTCTTTTGTAATAATTTGTATGTAATGCAGTCAAAGGAACACATGTGGAATATGAAAATCCACATATGGAATGTAATAATTCATGTATAGAATATGAACAATCATAGAAGTTGTAGAGTCACGAGGAAGCTCAAAAGTCATTGTCATTAGTTATAAATAGCTTCTCACAAACCAATCTAAGGGATTGGATTTTTGGAGTCCTGCCTTGGATTCTCTTGTAGTGAATATGAGATATATCATTCTTTGGAGAAGAAAGTTGTGGCTTTATGTTCCACTACTAGATATAGTGTTTCATCTATGTAACAATGTACTTGGGATCTTTCATTCATAATCAGAAGCTCTATGAGACAACACTTCTTCATACATTTATTGTATATATAGTAGGAGAATTATTATTATGTTTTAGGTATATGTTGATTTAATTACATACTAAGTTCAATGAACTATTTTTTTTCTTAGATATGGTTATCATTGAAGTGCTTTAATGATTTTTGTTATTGTGTGGATTGATCTGTAGGTAACAAAAAACCTTCCTCTTTATTCCTTGGTCCCCCTTTAGGATAGCACTATTGCTTTTTTAATCAGAGGCTCGTTTTCTTTTACCAGTCATGGAATTTCCCTTGCGCACCTTACATTGGGTGTCTCACAAAGCTTACATAATTTCTTCCCAAAGAGGCTTTTCAATCTCTTGTGTGTGATTGTAACCAAGGCGTATATTTGAAACCTTTCCAACTATGGTCGGACCATATAGCCGGATGGGACTCCTACACCAGACGGTGTGACGTCTAATTGGGACTTCACATCGAGGAGATCCCCTTACATGTTGGTGACATCCAACACTGTCAAAAAAAGTCTTCAATATTCTCCACCAAGTTCTAAAGGCATTTTTAGTATTTCCTCCTCAAAGACTCCCAATCCATATTAAATTTCCACCTATTTCCATACTTCATTAGAGTATGGAAATTCCAACATAAAATAAACTATAGCTTCTTCTACTTGATGACACTGACATAACCATTTTGGATCTATAAAATTCCTCTTCTAAAGAAAATTTCATGCGGGAGCCTATTGTGTAATATTAGCCACATAAATATATTATTTAAAGGTTTGAATTTTAATTTCCATACCATTTTCCACCACAAAATATATTTGTCTTCATTTTCTTCTTCCATTAGTGCATTGTGGCTCATTGTGGGAATATATGCACCAACAAGATTTAATGACTACAATAGTTGGTTATATTTCTCCTTTATCTGAAAATTGTTTTCTATTAGAATATATATATTTATTAAGTACTAGGTCATCTAAAAGGAAAGTATATGCATACCCAAAGGTCAATACCAAACTGCACTTTATCCACTTTTCTAAATTTCCAAATCTACTATTTTCTAGCTATATGGATAGCATAGATAACCTATTTCCATATTATTGAGACATAATTTTTCTATTTAAGTGGATTTTTGATGAATTTTTCACTATATTGGGGACTATATACTTAACTCTTACTGCCTTAACTGACAAACATGTTCCTTGAATTAATATCCACACATTTTTTGCAACAAGTCTTTGGAAAGAGAAAAGCATTTTTGAGCCCTTATCCTCCAATTTATTTTGGTAAATGCCATTTTTTTCCATGAGATCAACACTGATTATTTATTTTTTTTCTCTCTACAGTAGATAAAGTAGTAGAAATGTTTTCTAATAGTTTCCAAAGCACATTTTGGTACCCAGGAAAGTGATATCTAGTAGACTATAATTTCTTCTAAAATTGTTTTTACCAAAACAAAATGATTTTATTCGAACAACCATAAAGTGCACCATTTATTTTATTCTCCACTCTAGATATCAATCATGACCAATCATATTTTATATCTTTTTGGCTTAAAAAATAAATCAAAATTCTTTGGAACCTATTACAGGTTAGTCATCTTATAGAGATATAGCTTACTAATATAATTTTCCTACTTAGATATCCCCCATAAGGAAATCATATATTTTTATCATATTAGTGACCATTCAAGTTTCTTTACAAAATAAATCCATCATACTCTTGGATTTCTCAAAGACCCTTTTGGTGCCTTTACAAAAATTAGTATATTTATTTACAAATAGTAATGTGTGATATTGCATAACACTCCAATAGGTACCCCTTCCATTTCCTTCAACTTATCTAAGTAGCCTACTTAAGCCTTCAAATATTAAAAGAAAGATAAAGGGGTATAGGGTACATCATTGTCTAAGGCTCCTTCCTGATTTAAAGAAAAGGGTTTCTTCTCCATTTGATAATACAAGAAAATATATTAGGCAATCTCAAATCATTATTGAAACAAAAAATTGATAAAAAAATTATAAATGAATTAGAACTAGTCTAATTTAAATCCAATTTATCCTGTCATAAGCTTTGTAAAAGTCCACTTTCATTATCACCGATCTTTGGTTTCTAACCTTTATTGAATGTATGAATTCTTAGGCTACCCAAACTGCATATTCCCTTTAAGAACCCAATTTGTCCTCTAGATATTTGATTTGAGAGAACAATTTTAAATCTCATAGGAATTACCTTTAGGATAATTTTTCATATTCAATTGCATAAAGAGACAGGTCAAAATTTCTCAAACGTTTTATGATTATGTTCTTTAGGAATTAGTGTTAGGATTGTTGTATTGAAATCTCCCAAGATTTTTCCTTGAGTTCTTGTTGTCTCCACCACTCTTCGTAAATACCCCTCTATAAAATCATAACAACCCAAGAAAAACTCCATGAGTAGTCCATAGGGCCTAAGCCTTTTTTCCTTTTGAAAACTCTATAGAGTATAATATGGTTCTTATTTCCCAACCTCCTTTATTAATACTTTATTATCTTCTCCATTGATGAAGCTAGGGAAGGAGTTGATATCCTAATCACCTCTATTATTGTAGCACATGTGCCTTTTAAGGGAGGATAAGTGCTCTACTACTTTGAAAAACATGCCTTGAAATTTGTATCTGAGGTACCATCTCCCTTATCAAATTTCCAAGAAAATCTTATATTTTTTCTATAATTAGAAAGATTATGAAATAATTTTTATTATCGTCTCCAACCTATAACCATAATGGTTTTCTCTTGAGACTTTTTTATTTTTCTTTCTATAAAAAAATGCGCCTCATTTTATCTTTAGGTACCTCTACTTCAATTTTCATGCTCCTCATTTATAAAATTAAACCCTTCCCTATTGTAGAGCACCTCTTGTTAGAAAATAAAAAATGCAGAAAGATTCTCTTATATTGATAATTACTTGTGATATTCTTGTAGCCATATTAATTTTCTTTATGTTCTTATTTTATATTATTTTCATCAAGAAAACATCAAATCAAAACATGAAGATCAATGACACCAAATATAGGCACTCAACCAGGGCTAAAACTCCTATATAGGGGAAAATTGAGTCAAACTCTTCCACCAATAGTTTCAAATCAAATTGAGACAAAACAAGACCTTAGACTTGACCGAAAGACCTTCGTCCTCCACCAAGTAATCCTTCCAAGATGATTTTGAAAAATTCAGTAGTCTCTTCTTGCCTCCTAACTTCAACCTAGCAAGAACACAAAATTTTCGACCCCCAACTTCCAAAATTTTGGCCCTACTATAGATCTGAAATTTCGGCCTCCCCAACAACTTCGAAATTTTTCAAGTGTCAGTCAAAGAGAGAGAAAAATAACTTCTTCTTGTTTGACGAGTGTCTCCTTATCCTTCGTTAAGGTATTCTCCTCTTCTTGGGAATTTCACACTTCTTTTCTGCCTCCAGCTACTGCCGATCAAACTTATATAGTTGGTGCTTCAAATGGGGTCAAATTGGTGGAGGTCGTTTAAATGACCTAATTTATATCAAAATAGCTTTATTTCTTAATTGATAAATCCCAAGAAGGCTATTTTACATAATTACAAGGAAAATGACTCTTGACATAAACCCTAGAAGCCTACAATGGGGGCTTTGACCTAGAAATAAAATAATAAAGCACGAAACCCATGTTTAATAAATTATTTTTCTTTCATTAGGGGAATTTTGAGGTCTAAAATGGGCCTCATAAGAAAAATGTACAACAAAAATAAAATTTATGACAACCAATAGGATTCAAGATGATGATGTCATCCATAATGGATGATTCACCATTTTTGGAGTAAAAAAGTAAAAATATTAAAAAATAATAAAATAATAAAACTACTTTTTCAACTCGTATTTTAAACTTATCTCCCAAAAATTTTACTCAAATTTCAAGCGGGAGTACTCGTTGGATGCGGAATTTAATTCCTCATCCAAGGAGTACCGATGTTGCATAATTTCTATGAACTCTTCTACACGAAAAATGAGAAATACATAAAAACGTGATTGTAATCACGTTTTTTTATGTATTTCTCATTTTTCGTGTAGTAGGACCCATCGAAAGTATGCAACATGGGTACTTCTTGGATGGGGAATTAAATTCTGCATCCAACGAGTACTCCTGCTCGAAATTTGAGTAAAACCTTTGGGAGATAAGTTGAAAATATGAATTGAAAAAGTAGTTTTTTCATTTTTCCCTCTAAAATTTGATGATGTCATCAAATCTTATTAGATTTTTTCCACTATTATTTTATAATTTCCTTAGGAGGCCCATTTTAGACCTAAAAATTCCCCTAATGCATAATATCTTTTTCTTTTTCTTTATTTTGACAAATATATTACAATGTGACTCAAGTAAAATTATGAAGACTGACACTAGTTACATTCTTAAACGCTCCCTCTTAAATAGGGAAGTATTCATATATATATATATATATATATATATATATATATATATATATATATATATATATATATATATATAGGCACATTGAAGATCTCAAAACGATATACTCAATGAGGAGTCATAGCACACACAATGCTACAGGTTAGGTACCTGACCAGGGTATCTAACCAGGTGGGACTAAGGTATGTTCCAAGCTTAAACCTATATAGGTACCATCAAGCTTCTTCTCTAACACCATCCCAGGGATTTAGGTGCGTATCTAAGGTCGGATCTCTAAGAGCAATGCCACCCTCCCTATTTTGGGATTTAGACATCATCACAGGCTGACCAAATGTCCTCCCAAGCATATTGTTGCCACAAGATGGTTAATCTCTCCTTATCAATTAAGCCAGGTATATTCACCAATCCAAGCATGCTTCAAATATTCAACCTTCTTATGGAGATACTCTGCACAATCACAACTCCAATTAGTAATAAACCTTCAAATATATATGCAAGTAAACAAAAGCCTTCAGGGTTCTCAATAATTTTGATGTTACTAATATCAAAATCAAGTTATCCAAATACAACTTATTAGAAGATTTCTTTTTTTCACTTCTTCAATAACACCAAATACAACCTCACTACTTCTCAAGTATTTTGATTGTAAATCATTCTTTTGTTTTATTTTTTATTCAAGGTATTTACTATGACTATAATAATATGCCATCCCTCTTAACTAGGGAGATATACACTTTCTTCTATCCAAGATTCAACTCAACAATTTCCTTATTTTGGAAAGAATTCAATATTCTAAGGCTTTATTTTTGATGCAATCAAGGTCATCTTGATCATCATCATTCTCATAGCTTTCTTTATCATGATCATGTAATTATTATTATCTTCAATTATGAACATATTCAACGTCTTGAAGATTATGTACCCACAAATCTTTTAATATAAAGTACAACCAAATACAAATATACATAAGCATCAATTCAACTGTATCAAAATCATGTAATTACAATGGAACCATCAAAGCATTCAAGCTTTA
Organism: Pinus albicaulis; assembly: GCA_034641835.2. NCBI lineage: Eukaryota > Viridiplantae > Streptophyta > Pinopsida > Pinales > Pinaceae > Pinus > Pinus albicaulis. Next base: position 536,561,664 of record CM076578.1, on the reverse strand, counting down.
GACATCAAATACCTAAACCTACTTAGGTTCATAATTAACAAGGATCAAATATTTTATATACTAGACTTCAATATCTTACTAAGGTTTTTTCATAAAACCTAGACTTCATATTCAAAATATAAAGCCTTATATATTTTCAACTCAATGAAAACATCAATCTAATCATCAGGCTTCAACAATATTCTCTTACATTTACATGTCAAAATCTACCGGGGTTTATTGCAAAACCTATATTTCATAAATAAATCCAAATTATGTATATAAATAATCTAATTAGCATACCAAAATATCATATCTAGGATTCATTGTTATTTCCTTCTTTCAACAATTTTGTTGTAAACCCTCAATGCAAACATCAAACTCCAAAATTAGATAACAATTTTGACTAGGCTAGGATTTTGATCATACAGAAAAATATACACCTAGGTTTTCATTATTATGACTTTACTTTAGTTGTTGCAAGGTTTTTGTTCATAAACCCTAAAACACCAATTTTTTAAAATATAGGGTGTCATTATATAAGATAGACATTAACAAAAAACCCTAAAGGACTAGGTTTTTTACCACTGTTAGTCATCCATAATTTTGATTTTATCCAAAGATGACTAAGTCGACAATCCTAGATTTGTAGAAATAATATTTCAAAGAAACATTATGAGTTCTAGAAATCTCACTGCCTTCATCATCCTAATTCTATCAGTGCACCCAAATCTTCATCTATGCCTTCTAAAAAAAAGCACCTTCTGTTTCAAAAGGAAACTTGTTTCAAGCTATATTCTCCATTTTTTATCTCCATCTCCTCTGCCAATTTTCACTCATTTACTCCTATCCCAACAGTGATTTTCCCCTTTAAAAAAGGACCACTTCCCCCTCATTAACTCTTAATTTCCCCCCCATTTTACCTTCTTTCCCTTCTCATTTACCCTTCATTTCCCTAAAAAGCCTTCTAAAACCCTTCTAAAGCATCAAAACTCCTTCATTGGGTTTAAAAACATCTTATTTTAACCTATCGAAACCCTATTTTAGGCCTTAAAATCCCTTTTTTGGCCTATTTTCCGACCTTATTAAACATTAGGTTTTAAGCCCCTTTGGATTAGCCCTAGCTCCTTCTCCACCATGTGACCCTGATCCATGACCAAGCACTAGGCCTATCGGCATTTTGGCATTTCAACATTTCGCCGGTCCCATTCTTTTTTTTCCCCGCCGATGCGATCCCCCGAGGGCTTAAAGCCTTTCGCCTTTCTCCTCCATAAAACCAAGGCACTATAACCAAGTGCCAGGCCTTCAGCCCCTGTTTCCCTCACTCCCGGTCCCCTTACTCCTCCACGGGACCGTGCCCCAGCACCTACCCTTAGCCCCCATCGGCACATTGGCAAATCACGTTTTTTCTTCATTCCACTTTCCCTTTACTCCGCCGATGATTCAAATTCTGATAGGATATTCACCGTTAATCTACCAAGATCAATGGTTGTCATCACTTTCCTCCATTTCCCCGACCCCTATCATCCACTTTTCTCCGAAAAAATCTCAACCGTGGATCATCTGGATCTGACGGTGATCATTTCCCTCCCATTACCCATCCTACCGACGAATCTCTTGTCCTTCACCTCCTTGACAATAGATCTCCACCATTGATCTAGGAGATCCGAAGGTCATCAAGCCCCTTTCCTTCATGAATTCCTGCTATCCCCAGCCCCTTATCTCTCTACTCCCAGTTCCTTTTTCTTTCATAAGACCACGCCTTCCCCTCTTCCCCTAGCCCCATTCCTTCATTCTTTATTTCTCCACACTATGCATTCTCCTTGGTCGATCCCCACCATAGATCTCATTGATATAATGGCTCCGCACTCCCCGCTTCTCCTCCTTCTCCCTGTTGAGAATGCAGCAAGATGATGGAGCTTAGTGAAATGAAGTCGCCTTCACTAAGTGGGCCCGCAGGCAAATTCTGGCGCAAAGTCTATTTTTAGACTACCCTGTTGAGAATGCAGCAAGATGATGGAGCTTAGTGAAATGAAGTCGCCTTCACTAAGTGGGCCCGCAGGCAAATTCTGGCGCAAAGTCTATTTTTAGACTATGTCTATTTTTAGACATACGGAGCATAATTTGGGAATTCTACTTGGAGATTCTTAAAGTATGCGACATGTCGGTAAAAATAGATGAGACCCTAATTTTTAGGACCCGGGCTATTTTTAGACTGATCTCCTAAAAATATGGAAGTCAAATATTATTTACCCTTAATAATATTTTGACTATAAACAGCAGTTTACTCTCTTGGCGCACTTCAGTTTGAGTCATGGAGGTGGCTCATGCAACTGACACAAGGAATCACGTGGTTCCTAGGGTTTGATGGCATCTTCCATGGTTGGCTTCAGTTAGACTTCAGTGGCAGAAGTTTTGGAGGAGTTAACGGGACAAGTAGTGGAGTTATGTTCTGTTTGTTTTAGTTGAACTAGTTGGGATTAGTTAAACTAACTAATCAAATAGATATGAGTGGAGTAAATTAAATAATATTTAATTTACTAAATATTAACTCATTAGTCAACTCAAGAACACTTCAGTTCACTACAGTGCATGATCAGTTCAGTGGAGACCAGTGGAAGAGGTAGATGAAAGGGTGAGTAAAGCTATCGGTTGGTAGATTTGTTTTGCATGAGATTTGCATTACACTTGGAGGAATTGTCCATGACAATTACGCAATCAAGGGAAGGGGATTCGAACCTTGAACCTCTTCATATACGGGCCATGATTGCGCAATAGAGGCAAGGCAATTGGCGGGGAGTTTTGAACCTCAGACTTGTTCAAAACTGAGTCAGATTGTGAGTAACTTCATGAGAGAGTACTGAGTACTTGTGAGGAGTATTGTACTTGTTTGGTTACTTGATTTCTCCATTATAATATACACAATAGCTGCGGGGTTTTCAGCTATAGGCTTTCCCCATACATACCGAGTTAATGTGTGATTGATTTGATGTGAGATTGCTTCTGTTATTTCCGCATGTGACAATTAATTGTAGAAGAAGGTTATGTGTTATGTATGCAATTCGAAATTGATATATGACCAGGTTAATCTTCAGTGAATAAGTGATTTATTCAGCTATTTTCTAAATGGTATCGGAGCGAGATTAATTGTCGAAGTCTATTACGGTGATTGCAAACTTATTTCCTCGGACAGAGTCTGCATGCGGGCCAGGTAGCCTCCGGAATATTCATCCTTCTTTGTAAGGTGAAAGATTTGGTGAATGCCCTTGCAGTCAATCTCTGATTTGGAAATAATTTGTTTTCAAGTATAGATCGGAAGCGATAGAGCTTGGAGTTTGGAATTCGAATTTTGCAGAAGGTTGTTCTTCTTGGTGCCGGTGTTGAAAGATGTCTTCTTTCGATGGTTTGCGACTCGAATATGCTCTTGAAGGCAGTTCGAACTATGTTGCATGGAAAGATCGAATGGAAGCAGTGTTGGAAGATAATGGTCTGAAGGAGTTCGTGGATGCGGATGTCCCAAAGCCCACGGATGCAGCTCTGGTCGATGCATGGCAAAAGAAGATCGCGAAATGTCGAAGGATCCTGTTGGAGGGCGTCAAGGATCATATTGTATCCAGCCTGCATGGAAAGGCTACTCCATATTTAATGTGGAAAGCTTTGACGGATCTATTCCAGAGTAAGAGCAACCAAAGGAAGCTGGCGCTCAAAGATAAGCTCGGGAACATCAAGATGGAGAAGGGCGACAGTATCGCCAAATACCTCACGAAGTTCACTCAATGCAGAGATGAGCTGGGAAGTGTGGGGGTGATTGTCGAAGATGAGAACATGGTCAACCTGGCTCTCCTTGGTCTTCCGAAGGCTTGGCACTCATATCAAGATAGTGTCAATGGTCGGGAGAAGCTGCCGGGATGGGAGCGCCTTTGGGCGGATCTCATGCGGGAGGAGATAAGGAGGACTACTCGAGATGGATCTTCATCAAAGGGAGCTGATGAAGAAAACTGCGCTTTGGTGTCCAAAGCTAAGAAAGGGAAGGGTAAGAAAACCTCTCATTATGGAGCTAAGGGCAAGAAGCAGGATATGGCGAAAGTGAAATGTTTTCACTGCCATGATCACGGACATTATGCTACCAATTGTCCAAAGAAGAAGAAGAACAAGCAAGCGGGAAGATCTGCGGATGGAGAAGCTTTGGCTTCACAGTTCGAGCTTGACTTTTCACTGATTGCATGCTTGGTTTCAAGTGTGATGGGATCGGTGTGGTTCTTGGACAGCGGTGCGTCATTTCATATGACGGGAGATCGGGAGTTGTTCTCAGATCTGGAGGACAAGGATTAGGGTATGCACATCGAGATGGGCGATGACGGTAGATACAGTGCGACTGGTATCGGTACCGTATCCTTTCAGAGGGAGTCTGGTAAACCCTTTGTCTTAAAGGATGTCATGCATGTACCTGGATTGAAGAAGAACCTGATTTCAGTAGCGATGTTGGAGGATAAGGGGTATAATGTGGTCTTCAGCGAAGGAAAAGCCTTCCTGCGCAGTAAGACTACTGGAGAGACCCGGAAGATAGGGGTTCGAACCAAGAACCTTTATCAGTTGCAAGTAGATGGCTGCGCAGCAATGGCATGCAAGGCGGGAGAAGTGGTGAGCCGGGATGATGAGGGCGAACTGTGGCACAGGAGATTGGGCCACCTTCACCATGGAGCTTTGAATATTCTGCAGCAGATTTCTACTGGGCTTCCTAAGGGCACCCTTGCGCAGTCAGATCAGTGCAAGGGGTGTACTTTAGGGAAGTATGTGAAAACCACCTTTCACGAGAAGGATAGTCGCGCCACGACGATCCTTGAGAGAGTTCACACAGACGTGTGTGGTCCTTTCTCAGTTGCTTCGACAGCAAAGCACAATTATTATGTGATCTTTGTTGATGATTTCTCTCGAAAGTGCTGGATCTTCTTCATGTCGAAGAAGAGCGATACATTCGCGAAGTTCTGTGAGTTTAAAGCACTGGTCGAGAAGGAGTCGGGAAAGAAGGTGATTGCTCTAAGGAGTGATAACGGTGGTGAATTCATCTCGGCTGAATTCAAGGAGTTCTGCAGCGCAGAAGGGATTCGGGGAGAGCTCATCGCACCCCATAACCCACAGCAGAACGGGGTGGCTGAGCGGAAGAACAGAACGATCGTGGGTGCTGCACGGGCGATGTTGCATGATCGGGGCCTACCCCTTCACTTGTGGGCTGAGGCATGCAATACAGCAGTGTATGTGCAGAACCGTTGTCCTCACAAGGTTCTTGGCATGAGTACACCGGAGGAGGCTTATTCTGGCAAGAGGCCTGATATTTCCCATTTGCGGATTTTTGGTTCTCCTGTCCACATGCATGTGACGAAGGATGCGAGAAGGAAGCTGGATCCAACTGCTGAGGTTGGAATATTTGTGGGGTACACTGATACACCTCACAACTATCGGGTGTATTTTTTAGACAGTCGAAAGACTGTTGTGCGACGGGATATAAAATTTCAGGAGGAGAAAGCCATGCGGTGTTCGCTTGAGAGGGAGCTACACTTGCATGCAGATGAGGAGCTGTTAGTTCCTAAGGAGGAGCTTCCGGATGTGGATCAGCCACAAGAGGAGGTTCAGGAGGTGGAAGAAACCACCCAGGCGGCGCCAACCATCAGAGGGCGCATGCGCACTACAGAAGCTGAGCGACTGGCTCGGGATGCAGAGAAGGTTGTAGGACCACCTACAGCACAGCGCAGACAGAGACAGTCACCGGATCGGTACACTGGATACATGGCTCTTGTGAGTCAATGTGTTGTGACGGAGCCATCCTCTGTTGAGGAAGCTGTGGAGGAACCCGCATGGGTTGATGCCATGATCGAAGAATATGATTCGATCATCAGGAACAGTGCATGGGAGATTGTCCCAAGACCGGTTGGGAAATCAGTTGTAGGTTCGCGATGGATCTACAAGGTGAGGCAGGCGGCTGACGGGAGTGTGGAGAAGTACAAGGCGAGATTTGTCGCCCGTGGCTTCTCACAGATCGAGGGGATTGACTATGAGGAGACTTTTGCACCTGTCGCAAGGTACTCTTCCATACGGACGATCCTTGCTCTCTCAGCGCAGATGGGGTGGCACATTCATCAGATGGATGTGAAGACTGCGTTCCTCAATGGAGTTATTGAGGAAGAGGTGTACATAGAGCAGCCTGAAGGTTTTGAGATCTTCAGCAGTGAGTCGCATGTGTGCCGACTCAAGGGAGCACTGTATGGGCTGAAGCAAGCACCTCGTGCTTGGTACACTCGGATAGACAGCTACTTCACCGGGCTTGGATTCTCCAAGAGTGAGGCGGATCCAAACCTGTACCAGATTGTGGTGGAGGGGAAGCTGTTGATCATCGTAGTGTATGTAGATGATCTGATTTTGACTGGCGACGAGCAGTTGATACTTTCATGCAAGGAGGATCTTGCACGAGAGTTTGAGATGAAGGACCTGGGCATCCTTCATTATTTTCTGGGATTGGAGATTTGGCAGCGCAGTGGAGGACTGTTTGTTTCTCAGGGCAAGTATGCCCGGGAGATTCTAGAGAGGTTCAACATGCAGGGCTGCAAGCCTGTTGATACCCCTCTTTCTGGAGGTTGGAGGAAGGGAGATGCTACTTCGGAGGAGGTAGTGGATGCCACTGTCTATCGACAGTTGGTGGGGTCGTTGATGTATTTGGTCAATACTCGACCCGATATATGCTATGCGGTTAACCAGCTTTCGCAAGTGGGATTGGAGATTTGGCAGCGCAGTGGAGGACTGTTTGTTTCTCAGGGCAAGTATGCCCGGGAGATTCTGGGGAGGTTCAACATGCAAGGCTGCAGGTTGGAGGAAGGGAGATGCTACTTCGGAGGAGGTAGTGGAGGCCACTGTCTATCGACAGTTGGTGGGGTCGTTGATGTATTTGGTCAATACTCGACCCGATATATGCTATGCAGTTAACCAGCTTTCGCAAGCTATGGTTAAGCCTACCAAGCTCTTTTGGAAGGCGGGCAAGCATGTATTGCGCTATATCAGGGGCACATCGGGATATGGTCTATGGTACAGACAGAGTTGATGAGTTGAGGCGGCGTTGCTTCACGGATCTCACCACATCGCAGATTGTGTTCAGCGGAGAATCATGATGCTTTCATATGTTCCCACGGAGGATCAGGATGCCGACATCCCGACGAAGGCGCTCACCAGGAGCAAGTTCGAATTCCACAGAGGCAGGATAGGGGTTGCAGATAATCCATATCTTGCTGAGAGGGAGTGTTGAAAATGCAGCAAGATGATGGAGCTTAGTGAAATGAAGTCGCTTTCACTAAGTGGGCCCGCAGGCAAATTCTGGCGCAAAGTCTATTTTTAGACTATGTCTATTTTTAGACATACGGAGCATAATTTGGGAATTCTACTTGGAGATTCTTGAAGTATGCGACATGTCGGTAAAAATAGATGAGACCCTAATTTTTAGGACCCAGGCTATTTTTAGACTCATCTCCTAAAAATATGGAAGTCAAATATTATTTACCCTTAATAATATTTTGACTATAAACAGCAGTTTACTCTCTTGGCGCACTTCAGTTTGAGTCATGGAGGTGACTCATGCAACCGACACAAGGAATCACGTGGTTCCTAGGGTTTGATGGCATCTTGCATGGTTGGCTGGCCTTTGGGCTTGACCTCCATGCGGTGAGCTCGTGAGCAGAGTTAACTTAATGTACAGTTTTGCTTGCCTCGCTGAGTCGTGGTACGGAACCAGTCAGACTAGTTAACTAACCAATCAACTGATGAGTGAGTGATTCAAAATTGGGAACAATATTGACTCGGACACAATATTAACCCACAACAACTCAAGAACACCCCCGGCTCACTACACAAGGCATGAACGCCCCGTTGGAGACCAGTGGAAGAGGTAGATGAAAGGGTGAGTAAAGCTATCGGTTGGTAGATTTGTTTTGCATGAGATTTGCATTACACTTGGAGGAATTGTCCATGACAATTACGCAATCAAGGGAAGGGGATTCGAACCTTGAACCTCTTCATAAACAGGCCATGATTGCGCAATAGAGGCAAGGCAATTGGCGGGGAGTTTTGAACCTCAGACTTGTTCAAAACTAAGCTAGATTGTGTGTGACTTTATGAGAAAGTACTGAGTACTTGTGAGGAGTATTGTACTTGTTTAGTTACATGATTTCTCCATTATAATATACACAATAGCTGCGGGGTTTTCAGCTATAGGCTTTCCCCATACATACTGAGTTAATGTGTGATTGATTTGATGTGAGATTGCTTCCGTTATTTCCGCATGTGACAATTAATTGTAGAAGAAGGTTATGTGTTATGTATGCAATTCGAAATTGATATATGACCAGGTTAATCTTCAGTGAATAAGTGATTTATTCAGCTAATTTCTACACTCCCGACGCGCCCTTCCACTACGCAACAAAGCAGGCCCACGTCAGCTCGGCCCCACCACCCATTGCTCTACCATCCATCCATTCTCCATCTGCAACCTGTCCTCCACCATCCCCTTCCACCGCGTACCTTTCCCCCACCGCGCTCATCCTCCACCGTTGATCTGGCCTCCCCAGATCCAACGGTTCACATCGCAAATCGCACAAAATCTCCCACCGAGGTTTAACAACCCACTTCCGCGTGAAATGAGTGGTTTTTCCCAGGACATGTGTCCAAAGCTGAATGGAATCGCGTTCGTTTTGGAAAAAACTACTTACCGCTCATTGACTACGCAAAAACCACCGGATTTCGCACAAAACTTCCTATCCCCATTTCGCGCAAAAATTCAAATCTTTCCCTCCTCCCGCCTGGTTCTGCCTATGGAACCCTTCCCTATGATTCTCCCCTTCCTCTAAAAAGGTCCTTCGAATGCCCAAAACCCTCAAAACCTCTGAAATGCAGTAAATCCATGACGTGCAGGTTTTAAATTAATAGTTTGTTTGTCTGTTGCAGGTTAAATGGCGGATTAGGGATGAAAGCCCTCCCACAATCAAATAAATGGCAATATACCTCTGGATGACGATCTGAGAGGAAAAATATATGAATAAAGGAGACAAAGGGTTGTGCATAAGGATTAATCGATGACTCATGATCATCAATTAATCAAAGAACCCTCCGGCGCATAGGAAAAAAACCCTGCACACTAACAAGAACACACAGTCAAGCAAAATGATTAGAAGAAAAATAGTAAAGAAATGATGGAGACCAAAAGGATTAATGGCTTAAAACAAATATTAAGGATAAAATCCAAGGATACGGATAAATAATAAGGAGATAAAGCAGTTGTTTAAAGCAGAAATAGAGAAAATAAAGTAAGGCAAGATTAATTAAAAGATCAAAGTTAAAGGCATAGTTTAATGATCAAACCAAAGAAACTTAGGCCAAAGGCAGCCTCGAGCACATCAACAGAGAGCAGTTATTCCCTTGAAATATCTAACTACCACCTGTAGCCTACTTTCTACCTACAAAGACTAATCAAACAGTTATTGCATAAAAGATATTTTAAGCTGTCAGGCAGTTAGATTAAAGATATTTTAAGCTGTCAAACAGTTATTGTAAAAGATAGAAATAGGTTGCAAAGTCAAACTTTTCACCTATCTTTCCTTAGAAGTTAAGACAGAGTTATTGGCACAGAGAAGTAGTTGAACATCTTCCTACCTTATGCCTTGCATGGTTTTCAAGGTTAGGAATGCATTTACTCTATATTTAATGACTCTCAAACCCTAAAAAGAGTTCCACCTCCTCATTCTTATATAAATACTCTATGAGGAGCTCCTTGTTAATGTTGGGTTGCTGGCATTCAAACTCTTTGAAGTTGTACATGGTCTGGCTGAAGATTAGGAAGAAATTGAAGCATTGGAAGATTGATGATGTTTTGACATGTTTTGTTAATGAGAAGGCTCTATCATTGGATCCCTGAGCATGGTTGTTGGTGATGTATTCTAATCTATTAATGTTATTTCTTGTTTTTCGCTTTGTTCCATTATGCTCTGCTTGCAGTAGAGTAAAAAGCTTAGGCTAAGAAATGTCTCCTAGAAGAACCTTAGGCATGTTTACTCTTCACTGCCTTTATGTTTTCATCTACTGAAGGTTTTATTGAGTAGTTTGACTGCCTTTCAACCCTTAAGCTTGTTTATTTCAGAAATAGTTCAAACAGTTGGTCTCAAGAGTGATTTATGGTTTTCCCTGCTTACTTCCTGCCACTTGAAAATTGTTTCTGAAGTCTTCCTTTAAAGTACCATTGTTTACAGTCTGCCAAAGAGGTCTGTTCTGATCATACCCTTTGTTCTTGCTGAGATAATTGTTTTGAAGGTATTTATAATTGCAGTCTTAGATGTTTATGTGTTCCCTCTTTTATGAATGCAGTTATTTGTGAAGCTTATATGTTTTCTAAATCCTAGCTAGTGAAATCTTTGGATGAAATAGAGCGTTCCTCGACTCCTAGATTTCATTTGAAAATTTTGTCTTGAAATTGTTATTTTTTGAAGTGTGATTTGTAGAATTTATGGTTAGCCCTGCCTATTAAATTCCTCTTCATTTTCAGATAATGTTTTAAGTCTCTTTGTTGAGAAGTACATATAATTAAGGATTCTTAATTGCCCTTAGTTCTACCTCTCCGTTTAAATCCTTAATCTCCATTTCATTTCATCCACCAAACCCAAGATCCACTAGCCAAGTTATATTTTCCATTTGATATCCCATATCCATTTATTGAGCTTGTTATAACTTCTTTTTGACTCCTTTGCCCAATGGCTCTGATATTTCCCCTTTCTATCTATGTTTCCTAGATCATTCATGTCCAACCAACCAAACCCAAACAAACAAACTTGTACTTAATAACTAGCCTAAAATCAACCTCTTAAAAGCATCAAGCTATATCCTTACAAACATATTGAGAGATCCCTCTCTGAGACTAGGAGGGCTAGATCCTAGAGGCTAAAGCTTGGTTTAAATTTTGCCTTGTCATTTGGTTTTCCAATCAGCCAAATCATAGGACTACAACATAATGGCAATCACGATGGGACTTCTGAGTACATAACCACATAAATACCTCTTAAAAACTCATTATACCCTCAGTAAATCAAATAATATCCAGTGAATCTGCCACCTCATCGCCACTACAACATTATGGCGATCACGGTGGGACCTTCCGAGTAAAATGCATCTTAGACATCCTTAAAGATCTCAAAAAACCTACAAACATCCTTAGATTGGTATTCAGTTTCTGATGGTGGACAGAAATCCGCCTTGAAATATTTGAAATCATCCACTTGGTGACTCCACAACTCTCAATAGACCTAAAGACTCCACTGGAGAAAGAACCTGAAACATGACCAGTCATCCTAGAAAGAAAGAGCATTCAGGCCTAAGTTGGATTCAAGAAATTATTGTTTTCATCTATAACTATGTTCTATCCTACTTTAAGCCTAATCAAGAATACACTGATGAGATCTACATTTATCATTGGAAGGATCTCAAGCCTCGAACAGCTAAGCCTCAAATTTTAGACCATGATCAGTCTTACACACCTGTGCTTACCCTAGATTCACCTGTGGAAGATCTAGTGAAACATGAGCCTCATGCTACCTTTCCTCCTCTTGCTGAAACCTCAAAAAGCCATAAATCTCTTTTTACACTACCTATACCCACAAAGGTCCCAGAAAGATACAAGCCTCTGATTTTGCCTCCTGTCTTCCAAGCCCTCCCTGCAAATCTTGCAAATAAACTACCCAGATTTGATGGAGAAAGCTCAAAAGTTACCGCTAAAGAACACATTCAAAACCTTGAGAATTTACTTGACCTCTATGAAATAGAAGAAGATGATGTGCATATTAGAATGTTTGCCTTATCATTACAAGGGAAAATTAGGAGTTGGTTTAAGGACCTTCCAGCTGCAAGCATTATCAATTTTCATCAATTTACTCAAGTCTTCTTAGATAGGTGGGCGATCATAGGAAATGAAGTTCTCATCATAGAGGAATACAAGAATTTAAAAAGACAACCAGGGGAGACAGTAAAAAACTTTTCAACCAGGTTCAATAAGGTATACAATGCAATACTTGCTAAGATAAAGCCACCTTTGGGGTGGGCTCTCTTGCACTACCCAAGTACTTTTGACCCAGAGATGGAATTCCAGATAAGAGAAAAAGACCCTTCAAACCTGGAAGAAATGAATAATATGGAAATTACTGTGGAATTCAACATACTGGAAAGAGAGAAAAGGTTAGAAGAAATAAGGGAGGAACCAAATCAATCATTTCAATACAAAGGTAGCTATCAAAACATACTGGCTGACCAAGGTTGCAAAGAAGAAGATGTTAAAAGTTGTCAAGTAAGTACTATATGTCTTCCTACATCTTGTGCTTCACTATTTAGAGAGTATTACAAGAAAATTTAAAATAGAAACAAGGTAGAATGCTCTAAAGAATTAGTAAAGGAGGAAATGGATAATACAAACCCTTTTTCAAATCCATAATTTCTCCCCTCAAATCATCTTGTTATGGTTGTTTGGATTACAAAACCAGAAATGAAAGATGAGCCAACACCTCTTGAGTCCCTACCCTTGTGATTTGAGTCATTTCAGTTTGCTAAAGGAGAGGATATTGGCCATGAAAACTCTCCTTTTCATATGATGGAACAATCTGTTGATCAAATGTGCATAATGGATGACATTCCTCCTATGAATAAGCTGCCCAAATATGATCAATATGATAATGATTATGTTCTCCAAACTCAAGCCAACACTACCGAAAAATCAGTGATTAGTTTGTGGGACAAAGACAGCCATTCTCCACAACTCAAGTATAGTGATCAAAAAATACCAATCAGCCATGACAGTGAAGAAGAAAGTGCAGAATTTTGGGAGAAAGGGAAGGATCTTTACCTCTTTGTTGCGCTTCCTTTCAGTTCATCAAAGACAACCTTAATACAATCAGAAGTCAACAATATTTGGGTATTTATTTTAACAACAAAGAACACATTCATCCCTATGTCCAGCCTTCATAAGAGAAAGAGAAGAGTTATAGCTCTTTTCAATCAGGTTTGCTAGAGGACAACATGGCAATATATGATGAGTTTGACAGTGCAGATGATCATGAGGAAGAGAATGGGTTTCTTTCCCAAAGGAGTCCCAAGCTTAGCCAAGTAGAGGAAGAAGCATTCCTGGATCAAGCTAATTTTCCAAATCCTCATGTTCAGGTATTGTTTCAAGATCCCTTTGTTGATTTATTAGAGACATCTAAAAAAGAGTATGTTATGGCAAGAGCAGTTTGTTGCAAAGTGTAAGAAAAATGTTAAGCACTACTGTTCAAAAACAAGTGAGGTGGGAGTGGCCTTTTGATTTCTTCCACATACTCAAAGAGTTGAAACAATATCACTCATGGAATCATCTGCTTGACTGGTTATATTGGAAAAAAGAGTTCACTTGATAAAGGTACATCATGTGTAAAGTTAGATTAGGATAGACAGGCACAAATAAGCTCAGCCTTTGAGCATCTTTTAGTCTTATAATGTTTTGAAAAAATGAAAATACAAAAACAATAGAAAAATATAAAAGAGGGAAAATATAAAAGAAGAAAGGTACAGCCCCATACCAAAAAGGAGAAGAATATGAAAGTGTGCAAGCTTAAATGCCACTACTAAAAGAAAACACTGCTATTTAGTCATACATCCTAATCAAGACTAGATAGATGTCAATTTACTATTGATAGGTTACTGAAGGATATTTTCCAAATTGTTTAATCTTGGCTTATCAGTACAATAGATTAGGATAGAAGAAAGAATGGTTCAAACATGCTCAAAATCTAAACCAAAGAAAAGAAAGAAAAATATGGCTCTAAATAGATCAAAACTTGAGCCAAGAAGAAAGAAGGATGTCTTTTATTTTCAGATCTTAAGCCTTTACAATTTTGTTTTAATTTTCTGCAAATAAAGTTTATGTGCAGCTTGTACATACATCCATAGACACCATAGCAAATCAGACAGTCTAATCCTGATTTGACTGTGTTTTAATTTCCTGTCTTACAAGTAGAAAATGCAGATCTGTCAAAAAGCTTAATCTTGACAGATAGATAGTATAAGTAGAAATAAAAGAGTTCAACAGCTTAATCTAGACCCTTGAAAGCAATAAGGATAGGATAAATAGTTTATTTCTATTTTCAAAATAAAATGTCAAAGATATTGCTAGTTCAAATGCACTCAAAGAAGAGAAAATGCTAGGACAAGTAAGATTGGGTAGGTAGGGATGCTGTTTGAAAAAATTACATGTTGCAGATGATTGAAATTGTTAAAATCTAGCAAGGATATCAGCAAGAAAGAAAAGAGATTCTGCCCAATGGATAAGGCACTGATTTGCTGAAACTCAAAGATTATTTTCTGAGGTTCTGGACACCTTAAAAATAAATTTTTCCTCCCCAAGTGGAGCCACTGTTAGTCATCCATAATTTTGATAATATCCAAAGATGACTAAATTAAAAATCCTATATTTCTAGAAATAATATTTTAAAGAAACATTATGAGTTCTAGAAATCTCACTGCCTTCATCATCCTAAGTCTATCAGTTCACCAAAATCTTCATCTATGCCTTCTAAAAAAAAATCACCTTCTGTTTCAAAAACAAACATGTTTAAGGCTATATTCTCCATTTTTTATCTCCATCTCCTCTGCCAATTTTCACTCATTACTCCTATCCCAACAATGATTTTCCCCTTCAAAAAAGGACCACTTCCCCCTCATTAACTCTTCATTCCCCCCCACCCCCCCCCCCCCACATTTTCCCTTCTTTCCCTTCTCATTTGCCATTCATTTCCCTACAAAACCTTCTAAAACCCTTCTAAACCATCAAAACTCCTTCATTGGGTTTAAAAACATCTTATTTTAACCTATCAAAACCTTGTTTTAGGCCTTAAAAACCCATTTTTGGCCTATTTTATGACCTTATTAAACATTAGGTTTTAAGCCCCTTTGGCTTAGCCCTAGCTCCTTCTCTGACATGTGACCCTGCTCCATGACCGAGCACTAGGCCTCTCGGCATTTCGGCATTTCAACATTTCGCCAGTCCCATTTTTTGTTTTCCCCGTTGATGCGATCCCCCCAAGGGCTTAAAGCCTTTCGCCTTTCTCCTCCATAAAACCAAGGCACTATAACCAAGCGCCAGGTCTTCAGCCCATGTTTCCTTGGCTCCCGGTCCCCTTACTCCTCCATGGGACCATGCCCCAGCACCTGCCCTTAGTCCCCATTGTCACATCGGAAAATCGCGTTTTTTCTTCATTCCACTTTCCCTTTCCATCGTTGATGATTAAACCTCTGATAGGATCTGCACTGTTGATCTACCAAGATCAAAAGCTTTCATCACTCTCCTCCATTTCCCCGACCCCCGTCATCCACTTTTCTCCGAAACAATCTCAATCGTGGATCATCTGGATCCGACGGTGATCATTTCCCTCCCATTACCCATCCTACTGACGAATCTCTTGTCCTTCACCTCCTCGATAGCAGATCTCCACCGTTGATCTGGGAGATCCGATGGTCATCAAGCCCCTTTCCTTCATGAATTCCCGCTATCCCTAGCCCCTTATCTCTCCACTCTCAGTTCCTTTTTCTTCCATAAGAATACACCTTCCCCTCTTCCCCTAGCCCCATTCCTTCATTCTTTATTTCTCCGTGCTATGAATTCTCCC
Source organism: Pinus albicaulis (assembly GCA_034641835.2). Lineage (NCBI taxonomy): Eukaryota > Viridiplantae > Streptophyta > Pinopsida > Pinales > Pinaceae > Pinus > Pinus albicaulis. The sequence continues at coordinate 536,545,978 of CM076578.1, read as the reverse complement.
TTGTCGATCCCCACCGTACATCTTATTGATCTAATGGCTCCGCAATCCCTGCTTCTCTTCCTTCTCCCGATGCGCCCTTCCACTACGCGACAAAGTAGGCCCACGTCATCTCGGCCCCACCACCCATTGCTCCACCATCCATCCACTCTCCATATTCCACTTGTCTTCCACCATCCCCTTCCACTGCGCTCATCCTCCATCGTTGATCTCGCCTCCCCAGATCCAACGGTTAACATCGTAAGTCGTGTTCAATCCCCTGCTGAGGTTTAACGTGCAAAATCAATGTGAAACTGGTGGTTTTGCGGGGCATATGTGCCAGATTCTGATGCGTATCGCATTCCCCTGGTACAAAATAGCTAACCACCCATCGACAACGCGAAAACTTCCAGTGGTATTCCCGAAACCACCTTTCTCATTTTTTGCACCAAATTCAAATTCAAACCCTCCCCACACCTGTTTTCCCCTATGGAACCCTCCTTTGCTTCTCCCCCCCTCTGTAGTGCTCCTCTAACACCTCCCGAACTCTGAAACGCAGTTAACCACAAAATACGCAGGATTTATTTAATAATTTGTGTTTTTTGTTGCAGGTTTAATGGAAGTTTAGGCTCGAAAGCCCTCCCACAGTCAAATAAAAGGAAATAGGCCTCTGGATAACGATCTGAGAGGAAAAATAGCCAAAGAAAGGGGAAAAAGTCTATGTATAAAGGATTAAACGATGACTCATGATCATCAATTAATCAGAGAACCCTCCGGCGCATAGGAAAAGGAAACCCTTGCATACAAACAAGAACACACAGTCAAGCAAAATGATTGGAAGAAAAGCAACAAAGAAGTGATGGAGACCGAAAGGATTAAAGGCTTAAAACAAAGATTAAGGATAAAAGTCAAGGTTTTAAAGGATAAAGGATAAAGTGAATAAAGACAGTCATAAAGAACTAAGACAAAATATTAAGGAAAAACAAGAGTTAAAGGCTTGATTATTGAGTTTAATGGATTAAAACAAAGATAAATTCATCTAGTGGCAGCCTTGAATGAATAAAATGGAAGTAGTTATTCACTTAATAAATCATACTGACACGTGTGGCCTACTTTATGTCCTAAAGGGCAAATTGACAGTTAATACACAGTCAAAAGATATTTTAAGCTGCCAAGGCAGTTATTGTAATATTTAAGAGTAGGCCTGAAAGTCAAACTTTTCACCTGTTTTCTCTTAGAAGTTAAGGCAGAGTTATTAAAAACAGAGAAGTAGTTGCACCCATTCCTACCTTATGCCCTGTGTGGTTTTCAAGGCTAGGAATGCTTTTACTCTGTAATTAATGACATTTTGAACCCTAAAAAGAGTTCCACCTCCTTATTCTTCTATAAATACTCTATGATGAGCTCTTTGTTAGAGGTTGGTTGTTGGCATTCGAACTCTTTGAATTTGTACATAGTCTAGCTGAAGATTAAGAAGAAATTGAAGTATTGGAAGATTGATGATGTTTTGACATGTTTTGTTAATGAGAAGGCTCTATCATTGGATCCCTGAGCATGGCTGTTGGTGATGTATTCTAATCTGTTAATTTTTATTTCCTGTTTTCCATACTGTTCCATCATTCTATACTTACAGTAGAGTAAAAATTTTAGGCTAAGAAATTTCTCCTAGAAGCACCTTAGACCTGTTTGCTCTTCACTGTCTTTATGTTCTCATCTGCTAAAGTTTTTATTGAGTAGTTTGTCTACTTTTCAACCCTTAAGCTTGTTTATTTTAGAAATAGTTCAAAAAGTTGGTCTCAAGAATGATTTATGGTTTTCCCTGCTTACTTGCTGCCACTTGAAAACTATTCCTGAAGTCTCCCTTTAAAGTACCATTGTTTACAGTCTGCCAAAGAGGTTTGTTTTGATCATACCCTTTGTTCTTGCTGAGATAATTGTTTGAAGGTCTTTATAATTGTAATCAGAGATGTTTAGGCGCTCCCTCTTCAATGATACAGTTATTTGTAAATCTTTTATGTTTTCTAAATTCCTTGAAGGTGAAATCTTTGGATGAAATAGAGCGTTCCTCGACTCCTAGATTTCATTTGAAAAGTTTGTCTTGAATTTTTTATTTTTTGAAGTGTGGTTTGTAGAATTTATGGTTAGCCCTGTCTATTGAATGCCTCTTAGTGTTTAGATAATGTTTTAAGTCCCTTTGTTTGAGGAGTACATATAATTAAGGATTCTTAATTTCCCTTAGTTCTACTTCTCCTTCTAAATCCTTAATGTTCATTTCATTTTATCCACCAAACCCAAGATCCACTGGCCAAGTTAGATTTTCCCTTTGATATCCCATATCCATTGATTGAGCTTGTTATAACTTCATCTTGACTCCATTGCCCAATGGCTCTGATATTTCCCCTTTCTATCTATGCTTCCTAGATCATTCATGTTCAATCAACCAAACCCAAAACAAGCAAACTTGCACTTCATAACTAGCATAAAATCAACCTCTTAAAAGAATAAAGCTATATCCTTACAAACATATTGAGAGATCCCTCTCTGAGACTAGGAGGGCTAGATCCTAGAACTCTAAAGCTTGGTTTATATGTTGCCTTGTCATTTGGTTTGCTAATCAGCCAAATCACAGGACCTCGACAACCACGACATTATCAAAACCCTAAAATTTAAGAGAATATGATTTCATTATATGTTCTATATTTTATCATCAACCCCTAAGTAGACTAGGGGTTCATTATTAACATTTTCATACCCTTAGCATGAAGAAGCTAGGGGTTTATAGTGAACCTTAAAGGTTAGGGTTTCACAAAAAATGATCAAATGACAATAGACAATATAAAAAGGGTAGATTCAATATAATTATTAATCACCCTAAGAAGAATATTTATGATTCAAAACCATAGATATAAAGTTCTTAGTAATATAAAGAAAATTTCAAGTGAGAATGATCATACCAGTAGTATGAAGAAAAAATTGCAACAAATCTTGTAGTTTAAGACATACCTTGATTTGTTCTTTAAAAAACCTTGTAAAGTATCATTATGAAGGGATTACTTTGGAACAAATATTATTTAATGATTCAAGTCTTTTATTTCAGGTCTCCTCCACAACTTTTGTGTATTCTACAAGCTTTCCCACCAAGGAAAATATAAAGAAAGAATTATGAGTATAAAATGCAAACAAATCTTGATGTGAGGAGGAAACCAAACATGAAATATGAAACAAAGAATAATATACTTATATTTTGGTAAAATTGTGAAGGCTCCCTCTTAATATAGTCTTTCTGATGGATGCCTACAACTTAAACAATCCAACAATATATATTAGATCGATGAACTTTAGAAATGAGAACATAAGAGAAAACATTACAAAACTTAAAATTGTAGACTTAGAAGGATATGTAAGATAATACTTAATAGTATAATACTTTGACTTCGGATTCTTCAGTCTTTTTTTTCTTGGGTGGAGCTTCATTGAAAATATTTTCATGTTCTCTTTATCTCTTCTTATTTCTTGGATTCTCATGACATTGAATTTTGTAATGTCTCGTATTATGACAATTGTAGCATTCACTATTTGATAGATCAACCTTCTTCTTTGGTCCTTTGAACTTCTTGTATACTCCCTTCTTATTTTTATGGGAAGAGTAAGCATTTCAAGTATTTTTTTCTTCATCCACCTTTTTTTCACTTACTAATTATATGCGGGATTCTTATTGACTATATGAATTCCACATTTTTTCAAAGGTTGGAGTATCTTTCCAAGTGTTAATTCCTGATACAAAAGAGCTCGAAGATTTTTGTAAACCTAGTAGTGCGGCTGATTGAGGTGGATATTGGTGGCCACCCGCCTATTCCAACTAGACCCCTAGTTTTTTCTTTCATTTTCCTTAACTATAACATGATTTCAGTTTTCTTAATTGTAGCACAATTTACTATTTTTGGTAGTTTTTTGGGTCCCAAACTTTCGAAGCCGTTTTGAGGCCCTAAACGACGTTTTTTTTTTTTTTTTTTAAATGGGCAAACATGAAATGTTTGCAGTCAAAATTTGGAGTCCTAAGATAGATATTTCTAACAAGGCATCGTACACGTAAAATGAATATTGTATGCCAAAGTTACGACCCCATGAATTTGATGTACCAATTTATCCCAACAGGGCCCATAGTTTTGGCGCTTCATCTCCTACGGTTAGGTTTTTGGATGTTTATGGTTTTCCATTGTTTCTCAATGATAAATAGGCCTTTGAGCCTCATTGTAACACATGTTAGAGGCATGTAGCCGCCGCATCTCTTCTAAGAGATAAGCTACCATCGCCTGAACTAGTTTATATCCATTCTCAATGTAAGCATATTTTAGTTCTTTGATATTAATGAAATTAAGTTTTTTTTTGTTGCATATCTATTTTTATGTGTATATAAATGTATTTTGTTGTGTTCCTTCATAATTCCGGATTAGTGGTATCAGAGCAGTCTGCTCTTTCTCTATTTTTTCTTTGCATGTCCCCAACGAGGTCATGGTATAAGGAGTTAGGGCTCCAAATCGTTGAACCTCTACAAGATTAGCCTCACAAACCCCGATAACCTCCCATAGCAGACGAAAATAAAGACGAGGGAGCAGGATATCTTTTCAAAATATTACTCGAGGAGACACTTGAGAAGTAGAGGAATAGATGGAAAATTTTTCTTAGATCCTTCAATGGCTACCCACAGGTGACACATCTTCATCCAGCAACCACTTTGGAGGTGCCACTCCTTTTAAGGTACAAGTTTATTTTAACATTCCCATATTTGAATGCCACATAGATGTAGACATACTAGATATATGGTTAAATATGTTGGAAGGTTGTTTTTCGGTTCATGACTTTCCAATCGGGAAAATATTACTTTGCACTCCTCAAAGCCTCCACCCATCTCAACAACTAGTGGAAAACCTACTCTGAGCAAAAGGATGAGAGGGAACCCTCACTATTTTCAGTTGCACCCACCTTGAATTATTTCTGAGATGCCACCAAGGAACAATATTACCCTGTTGGTAGCTATAAAAATAAATACATAAAGTGGACCATGCTACGACAGGGAAGGGACCAAGATGTGTTGAAGTTCACAAATGGTTTTCATGCCCTTTGCACAAATCTGGGAATCAAGGATTCTGAGCGTCATTTGGTACTCAAGTACCGTGACTATTTACATAAATACATCTAGGATGAAATTGAGTTCCTGGACATATCCTTGCTCAGTGTAGTTTTTGGCTTGAGGGATCCTGACCTAGGTTCAGAGTTTATGGATAAAACAAAAAACCATCCAACTACTGGCCCTTTTGGCAATGACCTGCTTGCGCAGATCAAAGTCTCACCTGAAGCAGTATGGGGGGGTGCTCGAACCAGGTTTCTGCACCCTAAGGGAGAAAATAATGAAGTGGTTCTAAGAAAAACGAATGCAGACTTATATCAATCGTAAATAGTATAAAGCCCAATCACAGAATGTCTGCAATCCTTAATAGACTAAGACAGAGTCACAGATTCTTCAGCGTAGATAAAGTATAATAGAATATATGCAGATCTGACAATGCAATTACTTAATCAAATATATCATTCATCAATGTAACTATAACATATGTCTTCACGCAATGATAAATAAGCAACATAAATAGTGCGACCTTAACATAATAGAAATAGTAAATAACTCAGATTCATAACACAGTAAGCTTGCCGAAATCCATTCTTTGCATTAACTAAGATCTTTCAATAGATATCAACTTTCTGATACATAAAATCGTCCGCGCACATAGTTAGTGGAGTCTGCATAGAGCTAGGAATAGATCTCCGTGCACACAGCCAGCAGGAGCCTTTCAACCCAACCCAGAACAAACCATTCAAAACATATTACATATGCATAAACTTGTCAAACATTACATTCATCAACTTAAATTAAACTGACTTAGATTTGATCTATCTATATATTTATATTCGCTTAGCGCACAGATACTATGGTCTCAAACCATGTTTTTAGGCCCACAGTTTACCCTTAAACCCATTTACATTAAAATTAGGGACTTTGAACCACCCCAAAGCCCCTTGACTCCATCGTGTGGTGCGCACATAAAAAATTATACAAAATTACAACAAAAATTGTGCCACAGGGGACCCCACTCCAACAGGCCCCCAACACAAACATATGACTTGTCCCGAGTCACTAAGGAGCCTACTCCTTGATTTGGCCTGAAGCGTGCTAACAAAATATTTTAGAGGGAGCACTAATTTCAAGATTTGCGTTGCAGCGCCCTGCGCGTGCTGAAATAATTTTTCCATGGTGGGCCCTTCAGCGACGATCTCTATGTTGCGCTGAGTCTGCTGAATGGTCTTCAAACTATTATTCATCATATGAGAAAGCTAAAGCACTTCCTTGGACCACAGTTGCAGACATGCTTCCAGCAGCTGTTCCTTCCGGTGTAATTCGTCAATCTCTGTTTGTATCGTCCAAAACTCCTGCAGATGAGCCAGGTGCTGAGTGAGAACCAATGTGGGCACCATTGTCCTGATTTCTTTGAACTGTTGCTCCTTATGATGGAGTGTGGCTTGCAGCTGCTCAATGACCAGATGATTTTGGACTAATTTCCATACACTCATAGCTTCATCAAGTAGGTTGTCACACTGGGTGACTGCAGCCGCAATAGTATCTCGGGCTTGATTCACTTCGGTGACTCTTTGTGCATGAACCTCTGGTAGAGTCTCGGGCTGCAACTTGGTTTGAAGATCTGCAATATGCTTCTCATATTCTGTTCTGATCGTTTTCACCTCAATGCACACTTCTCTCACCGTGGTAGCCAATCCTTCTAATTTCTCCTCGGGGGCAGTTGTGGCCATGACAACTAGAATATCATGGAAGACTTGGTGGATCTTTACCTCTAATGCAACGCTTTGTGCTTCAACTTCTCGACACGTTGCTTCAACTTTTTGCTGATGTTGGTGTGCTTTTTCGGCCTACTTCTTAGCTTCCATGCAGGTAACATAGAAAGGTTAATATTTATATCACCTGTTCCTCTCAATTGGACACATTGGCTGGTGTCCACCTGAAGTGTTGGCGCGAGAATTTGAACAAGTCGGGCATCTCTGGAAGTTGGAAAAGAAACATATAATGGTTGCTCATTCGTGACTTGCACATTGGTCAAGATTGCCTAAGCTACGCTCGCTTGTATCTGTCTCGCTTACACCTTTAGTTCCTTTAGTCCCACTTGAACAAGTTCTACTGCAGACTTGTACTACACCTCCATGTTAGTCCAATGATCCTTAGTCGCAGATGTGACAACGTTTGTTATTTCCTATAGGTCGTCTTCGGTCAGTGTCAATATCTCTTCGATGCCTTCTTTCAAACCCTTCCTCTTCTTTCTCGACCCTCCAGTGGCCTGAGAGTTGCACCTGGTTCCCTTAGAGGTTTCAACTTCCCCTGTTTCCTTTGGCGCAGATCCATTCTTTTCTGGCATTGTTTTTGTTTCTATATTCTCTCCAGTGGTTGTGGGGGTTGCTTATTTTTCTATTACTTTCTCAGTGACTTTCTCTATTTCTTTGCTTGTTGGCTTTGTTGTCTGGTTGCTAATGGGTGGCTTTTTGGGTGTGATCGGTGTCCACTAGGTTGGTGGCTATTTTGCTATCACCCTAAGAAAATCATCTTTAGTTACTAGGTATGGTAACTCATACCATACTCCTTCTATGGTTACCTTTGCACAGATATGCATATTGTGAAAGGCATCTTTAAATTCTGCTACCATCTTGTACTGGTCATATAAAGTGGGTCATAGTCGTGACTTTGAATGCACCGCTTGATTAAGAGTAGCATCATATAAAACCCAAAAAGTATTGTTTTCTCGGGTGCTCACCAGGTCTGAAGAATTCCACAATTTCACATAGTGCACAACCTCGCACATCTTCAACTAAATTTCTGGGAACTAAGTGTCTTCGGGGGTCTTCCACCCAATTAGTGTGATGAATAATAAAAGCCAAGCATACTGGAAATTCTTGTCATCCTCCTGTGCTTTGCACACATTTTCTAAAAATTCTTTGCAGAGATAGTTGGAACAATTGTAGATAACACTCTTTTCACATCATCCAGTGAGCTCAATAACATTTGCAGGCACCTCCTTTGGTCAACACTTGCGCATCATTTTTCATTCCAAGATGATCGTACCATAGCGCATTGTGGGGTCATTAATTTCATCAACAACAATACCCCGGCTCTTCCGTGTGACATTATATTTATTTTTTATTTGGTCCGCAATGAATTTATCTTGTGCCTTACTTACGAAATCAACAATAGGGTTAGATAATTTAGCAGGTAGACCCGTGATCCTATGGATTAAAGTAACATTAATAGGGATGCACTCGCCCAACCATAACACATCATCATGTACAAGTGCGAGCAATTGTCTAACGCGGATATCATTTATGGGGTTGCACCCAAAATGAGGGATCTGGAGAAAATTGAGCAGGACTGCCTTCTGCAGACCTATCAAAAATATTTTTGGTTCGAGGCACACAATGCCTCCTTCATAAGTAATCTGATCCAAGTATAACTTCGGCGCAAGCTATGGGAATTTCTCGACATCGTTGATGTGCCAATCATCGAATTGGAGCTGCGGAATATTAGTAAACATGTACCCTTCCATTAGGACATTCTCAGGGATTAGGGGCATTTGAATACACGTGCACACCTTCTATAGATCTTTGGGAACTCATACTAAGGGTTTTTGCGATGCAACACAGTTTGGAAACTGCGAGAATGGGGCCACTTCGACCACATCCTCCTCTCCTTATTCAATAGTTTCAGGGACCTCAGACATAGGTCATTTAAGATTCTCAGTTGTAGAAGGGCACGGCCTTGGGGTATTTTCTCATGGATATTTGCATGTACCAGATGACTACCCCTTCTTAGACTTCAAGGGCGCGATTGTTTCAACAATGGGGACTTCCTGCGCAGCAGGGTCATCACCAAGTCTTGTTGCCATCATGTATTTCAAAATAACATATCCCAACCCTGCTCGGCCCAATGCATCCTAGAATATTGGATGCAAACCAGACATAGACATAGTGTATTCAATGGCAATCAGGGAGCTCAAATCACAAAATTGACTCGGAAAGAAAAGGGAACTATTACGACCCCTTAAGGCCATATTTATACTTGTGGTGTGTCTTCAACGACTCCTTCATTAATGAGGCTCCATTACTGATAAAAGGGTCCCAAATTTGGTAAAATCCCTTCATTAAATGTATCCTAGATGCTCCCAAAAACAGTGATAAATCTGTCTTTTTCAATATTACTATTCCAACGGCTAGTTTTTGACATCTCTGCAACCCAGTCAACCTCCTCACACAGCTATCGTGCGTGAGTCGCACCTGTCTGTGCATTCACCATCCCATCTGCGCAGGTTTGATACTCCGGCCATATAGTCATTTGGTAGGTATAGTGTCATCCATGTATGGCTTTAGACGACTGCCATTGAACCTGGGAAGGTATTCTCCGCTCAATGTGGCTAGGTGCACTGTGCCTCCATCAATGATTTCCTTAACAACATAGAGCCCTAGCCAATGAATTTTCAACTTCCCTAGGTGGCGCGCAAACTTGATGTCGTATATTAAGACCAAATCATCTTCCTTGAACAGTTTTTTCCTTATATTCTTGTCATTCCATGCTTTTTTTCTCGCCTTTTGAGCCTGTTGGTGATAATTTGCAATAAAACAATCTTGTTCTAGAGAAACCAACTATGATAACCGGTCTTCCAGAGCATCTGCTTCAGCCATATTTTTAAATGCTTCAATACGCAGACTAGGAACAATGAAATCCATGGGAAACATAGCCTCTTTCCCATATACCATCTTGAAAGGTGTCCTTCCAGTCAACTTCTTGCAAGTAGTCCTATATGCCTAGAGAACTTATGGCACTTGCTCATCCCAATCATTTATGTTAGCATTTCATACCTTAGTTAGTGCAGTCTCCAGTATCTTATTGAATGCTTCAACCACGCCATTTTCTTGAGGGTGATAGGGAGAGATATTCTGATGGCGCATCCTGAATTCTTCTATTAAGGCGTCAATGGTGACATTTACAAAATGTGTACCTTGATCATGTTGGGTATATGTTATATTCTTTCCATGGCTAGTCATGCACGGGGGGGTCATAGGGGGGCGATAGCACCTTCTATATGTTGCGCCGAGTGCAACAGGGGGGTCACAGAGGGGGAGGAGGCAGCTCCCCAGGAAATTTTTTTTGGACCCTATTTTTCGATGGGCGGACCCACCCATGGTTTGTGCATGGGTTTGCACATGGTTTTGGGGCATGATGGTTTTCAGACCCTGGTATTTTGTAGATCCGGTCAAGGGAACTACATTTATTTTCTAATCCAGGGTTAATGGATTGGGGTTTATGTATGATTCGGCATGTATATATATGTGTTGTAACACTAAAAGGAATATAATGAAAAATCAAGCTGGTCATCCCGATTTGGGATCCAACGAAAAATCTCTATGTATATCTATTTTATGTTTTATGCTCTCGCTATTGTTTATTTTCTGTTTTTAAGATTCATTTGTAAATAATTTCTGTACAGGGATAAAACCTACAGATCGCTTACCAGAATATTAGGAAAACCAAACCGAGTCACAATATTCTCAAATATAAACTACGCAGCAATATCAGCAATACAGTCCTTCACCAGTTTGGCTTTGGCCCATCTGTTTACATAATCTGTCGCAGTGATAATGTAGCACGCACCACTCTTCCTTCCTGGAGGATTAATAGGTCCCACAAAATCTATAGCCCATTCCTCAAAATCTTGCAGTTCCATCTGTGGATTCAAGGGCATCTCGTATCTGCACGAAGGCTTTCTCGTCCTCTGACAAACATCACATGCGTGACAATGTGCATAGGAATCATTTTGTAGCGTGGGCTACCTTAACCATGCGCGCAAAATCTTCTGCGCAGTGGCCTTACCTGCATAATGACCACAGACCACCCCTTCATGAGCTTAATTTAGGATTGCACGTCTCTCATGCTCCAGGACGTATTTTCACAGAACCTCATCCACACCCATTTTATACAAATATCCAACAATAATTGTGAAGTTTGTTGTGTGTGCCACGAGTACTTTCTTTTGTTGAATTGTATACTCCTCAGGCGTGCGCCCAGTAGTTAGAAACTGAATGATACCAGAGAATTTCTCATCAACCACCTTTATCACAAGAAAATGTGCTTCTAGAAATCCATCTTCTAAATTTGTAGGTTCCTCACCTGTTTCAATGCACGACAAATGGTCTGGCCCAGCATTCAAACTTTCTGGTTTGACCATAATCTCAAAATCATATTCTTGGAATAGCAAAAGCCACCTGCAGATCTACCCCTCCCAACACAGGTTTATTGACCAAGTACTTCAAAGCATAATGATCAATGAACATCTTAAAGTGACCTCCTAATAGATAATGGAAAAATTTCTACAGTGCGTACACCATTGCTAGCCCTTCCCTTTCCGTGGTTGAGTAATTCTTCTTGGCGATTGAAATTTTTCAGCTTGCATAAGAAATGGGATGATCAATTTCACCCGCTCCTGGCTGTGCTAGTACAAATCCGAGTATAATACAGGAGGCATCTACATTCACATGAAATGCCTTGGACCAATAGGGGAAGACCAGGATGGGTGTAATGACCATATTTTCCTTCAGCGACTCAAAACTCTTCTGACAGTCGTCATCCTAGCCGAACGTTCATCCTTCTTGAGAAACTTTTCCATGGGCGCAATTATCAGCACATAACCTTGATTAAAATTCCTATAATACCCAGTATATCCCAATATTGAGCCCAAGTACTTAATATTCTCAGGTACCCCCAAATTAACGATGACTGCAATCTTTCTAGGATCCACCATCAATCCCTGCTGACAGAAAATGTGTCCCAAAAGTATTCCAAATGGTGCACATAATACACACTTCTTCAAATTAAAGGATATTTGATACTTCTTTCAAGTATCCATCATTAAGCGCATATTTGACACATGCTTCTTTAACAGCACAAAGACAGTGCAATCATCAAAATATACCTCTAAAAACTTGTGTATAAATTCTTTGAAAGAAGCAACTACCAAATGTGAGAAAATGGCAAGAGCATTCTTCAGTCCAAAGGGCATAACTGTATATTGGAAGGATCCCCATTCAGTAGAGAAGGTGTTCGTACTCCTATCTTCTAGTGCAATACGGATCTGATGATTTCCTGAGAACCCGTCTATGAAAGAATATGCTTCTTGGCCTCCTACATTATCCAAGGTTTCATCAGAGAATGGAGTTGTAAATGGATCATGTACACAAGCATCAATCAGTTTGCGCAGATCCACACATATCCTGATTTCTTCCTTGGTCTTCTTATCTTGCACAACCATTGGACTTACCTAGTTAGATTCTTCTACATGTTCAATGATGCATGTTGCAACCATTTTATCCAACTCTTCTTTCACCTTCTTCTTATATCTTGGATTCAGCCTATATGGGTGTTGTTTCATTGGGTGCGCATCATGTTTCAATGTAATTTTTGTAAGTCCGAGTTCCCAAACTATTCCTTTCAGCTCTGAAAACGTTGTAGGGAACAAGCCTTGGTATTTTGTTAGCATCTCAACAACCTTACCTACTGTGTCATCATCCTAGTAGTCTCCAATTTTTTCCAACTTAGCTTGTTCTTCAGATCCAATATTCACCTACCTGAGCTTAAGGGGCTTTGTCACACCCCATGAGGTGTTTGAGGGCCCAAACACTACGCATTGTTCCTCAGATTCAGGGATCATGATATTCCTGGGATCCTCATTATTTTCTTCCACTGTCATGTGCCTGCAATTCACAATAGCTTTCATCTACGCGTCCCAAGCTGGTGGAGCACACTCGATTGCAGGATTTGTGGTATCAAATATTACTTCTTGAATATTATGCAAAGCTTGACCAACCATATCAAATCCACTCTGAAAGCTAAAAGTAAGAAAAAAAATTTATGTCAGCGTAGATCATCCACTAGTGCCTCTGTGTAGCTCTGTCTCCAAATACCATTCAGTAGGCACCTTTCCCCACATGTGAATAAACATATGGACCCATTCAGGTCTTAGATCTACACCTCATACTTGATTCCATCTTGCCAAATTTATATGTGGATCCTCTTTGCCAAAGTACACATCTTTCATTTTTATAACCGAAAATTCAAATCGTAACCTCATCATGCGCGCACATTCCTCCCAGTTGCACACATTCTCCTTATGAGTTTCCCACCATATTTCTGGAGTAGTGCGCAAGCCAAGATCCGAATTATGGAATCTTTTTCCTTCAGGCACGGTCTGTCCAAGCTCTCCCATAAACATTTTTACATTAGTTGAGCCATCATAGTCCAGTAAATAACGTACCTCAAAGGTTATAAATCATAGAGCTTGGGTGACGCAATTACAGCATAGTGCAGACACCTCATGCAATTGGTTCTACCAATTTTCTAGTTCTTCATCAGAGTCTGAAACACAAGAACTATCCTTATCCCACTTAAGACTCCCATCTGTTGTTGGATTAATCCAATATTCCTCACGCAAATTCAACTTATAGATTTGATCGATCTCATCTTCAATGTTCAATGGTTCAGTATATCTTTGTCCTTATACGGGATCTAGAGGAATGATTACCCTGACTCCCTTTCTTTCAAATTCCATCCTCCTTTTCTTCAGATTGATAACATCGTCCATGTCAATGGCCCATTCCAACCCTAGCAGTGCAGGATAAGGATCAATAACATCTATAATTTGTATGAATTCAAAGTCTGCCATCACCTTAACACCCTCAATGTTTACCACAACTTCTGACAGCCTCCATAAAGGAATGATCTTCTACTGATTGGCCATGTGCAGTTGGATAGTAGACCATTCCATCTTTGGTTGTCCCATGTGCTGCCATGTCTGCTTAGGTAGAACATTAGCTTCTGATCCTAGATATAAAATAACCTCATCCATCTCATAAGCACCAATCTGCGCGGTCATACACATCTCCCTACCCATTCTCTTCTTATTCTTGTATATTTTATTGACTGCTCTCTGCTATACCAGTGGTTGGCCTTTTTCTGCGCAATTATCTATCAGATCCTAGAGATTCTCTACTGCCTTTTTGTTGTGCATGAGCTTCATACATGCTTGTAGAAATAGTTTTATTTCTTCATCTCCTCCTACTTCCTTCATCATTATTTGTGATGTTGATGCACTTCCTTCTGTAAATACGTTCCATGCTTTAATAAAGGTTTCTTTTACTCGTTGAAGATTAAATCCTTCCTTGTTTTCAAGTGCTTTTCAAATCCATACATCAGTGGCTGGTTGCTTCCCTTTATCTTCATTGGTGGCTACACCACTCCTAGTAACCACATTCACACTGGGATCTTCTTCACAGGTTTCAGCGCGAACCATATGAAGATTTTGTGTTGGGGTCTGCATCTTCTTTTCCTGCATTTTAGCAATCAAGACAGGACAATCTTCTATGACATGATCAAATTGTCTACAATACCTGTAGGATTTTTGTGTTGGATTCGGATAGTCGTGTGCATAATGACTAGCATCACCACAGTTATAGAAAATGACTTGTCCTCTTCCTGGACCAGATGATCCACCTCCTCAGCCTCTTCCTCTCCCTTGAAATCCTTCGCGCCTAGAAGGGGATGCTTCTGATGTAGGCTCAGCCTATCAAAAGTGCGACAATGTTGTTCTTCATGCCCTAATGACGAACATAATTTTCAAAACAGTTGCTTCAAGTCAGGTTGATACTTTTCGATCCTTAGGCAAGAATCTGTGTCATGTAATCCAGCGAGCTGACAGATCGTGCACCATATAGGATTCTTCAATGGACTAGGACCTATAGCGTTTAGATAACTATTAAATACATGGAATTAATCTTTATGGTGCCCAGAAGCCTTACCCTTAAACCCATTTACATTAAAATTGGGGACTTTGACCCACCCCAAAGCCCCTTACCTTCATCGTGCAGCACACACATACAAACTTATACAAAATTACATAAAAAATTGTGCCTCAGGGGACCCCGCTCTAAGTAACAGCTACTGGAAGCACGTCTGCAACTGTGGGTTGAGGAAGCACTTCAACTTTCTCAGACGCTGGATAATAGTTTTAAGGCCATTCAGTAGACTCAGCACAACATAGAGATGGCCACTGAAGGGCCCACCACGGAAAAATTAGTTCAACAAGCATAAGGTGACACAACGCAAATTTTAGAATCAGTTCTCCCTCTAGAATCTTTTGTTAGCACGCTTTAGGCCAAGATCAAGGAGCAGGCATCTCAGTGACTTGGAATGAGTCACATGTTTGTGTTGGGGGCCTATTGGAGCGGGGCCCCCTTAGGCACATTTTTTTATGTAATATTATATAAGTTTGTAAGTGCGTGTTGTGCAATGGAGTTAAGGGACTTTAGGGTGGGTCAAAGTCCCTAATTTTAATGTAAATGGGTTTAAGGGTAAAATGTGGGCATCAAACCATGGTTTGAGACCATAGTATCTGTGCGTTAAGAGAATATAAATAGATAGATAGATTGAGTCTAATTCAGTTCAGTTTAAGTTGATGAAGGTAATGTTTGATAAGTTTATGCATCTGTAATACGTTGTGAAGGGTTTGGTTTGGGTTGGGTTGAAAGGCTCCTGCTGGATGTGCGTGTAGAGACCTAGTCCTGGCTGTGTGCGCGGACGAGTTTATGCAAGGGAAAGTTGATATGTATTGAAAGATCTAAGTTAATGCAAAGAATGGATTTTGGCAAGCTTACTATGTTATGAATTTGAGTTATTTACTATTTCTATTCTATTAATATCGCACTGTTTGTGTTGCTTATTGATCATTGTGCGAAGACATATATTATAGTTACATTGATGAATGATATATTTTCTTAAGTAATTGCATTGTCAGATCTAGATATGTTCTGTTATACTTTATCTGCGCTGAATAATCTATGACTCGGTCTTAGTCTGTTAAGGATTGCGCACATTCTATGATTCAGCTTTATATTGTTTATGATTGATATAAGTATGCATTTGATTTTCTTAGGAAGAATTCATTATTTTTTCCCTCAAGGTGCGGAAACCTGGTTCGAGCACCCCCCAATACTGCTTTGGGTGAGACTTTGATCCGCATAATCAAGTCATTGCCGAAAGGGCCAATAGTTGGAGGGCTTGTTGGTTTATCCATAAACTCTGAACCTGGGTCTAGACCACTCAAGCTAACAGTAGCCTATTGATATGTTGTCAAGATCAAGTAGAAGTTTAAATATAAGAAGCGATACTTTGGATATGTGAATCTGAAGCAAGGGAAAGTCGCCCCCAAACCATAGAACAAAGGAAAAATCCTAGGTGGGGCAACTTAGGACAACTTGTCGAAGCCACAAGCAAAGAAAAACACGATGAAGATAATGAAGGACACAAGAAAGTGTCGTGAGTTCCATAATATCCCCACTCACAACATGATTGAGTATCAATCCAAGCAGTCACTGTTGGATGAGATGAAGGCCTTCGAATTAGATGCATGTTCTCACTCTTAGTCAAAACTTGACAAGGGGGATGAAAAAGAGAATCATATTATTGATGCGGAGCCCAATGCCACCACCACGATCAAGAAGGATAAGCTTAAAGATCCAGAGGAGGGGTAGAGCCTCTTCCACTCACAAATGTGGGTGAAGGGTTATACATTGGAGTTCATTATCGACATCGGGAGCCAAAAGAACCTCATTTCAATAGATTTCATGAAGTGGTTGGGCCTATTGACCACAACACACCCGAAACTGTACACCATTGGTTGGCTTCACCAAGGATGATATCTTCGCGTCAGCCAACAGTGTTGCCTTCCCTACAATATCAAGCCCTTCACAGATGAGGTATTGTGTGATGTTTCTCCTCTTGATGTTTGTGTTTTATTATTAGGCCAACCATACTTGTGGAAGCGACATGCTATGTATGATACTAGGCCTCATAATTTTATTATTACTTTGGGAAATAATGTGTACAGGATACAAGAGGTAGCACCACCTACTACCATCTCTTTGATCACTAGGAAATAATGTAGGAAGATCATTTCCCAGACCAGGGAATTTTTTTTTCCTTATGATTCGCCCTTAGGGAAAGAAAAATATTGTGGCCACAACCTCTAGACAGGGCTCCTCCGCACAACATCAAAAAATAGACAAGGCCGTGGAGGAGTACAGGGACATATTCAACTCACCCATAGGGGTACCTCTACACTATCAGCTCAAGCACTCCATCGATCTAACCCTAGGCATGCCACTACCCAATGGACTTATTTATCGATGCTCTGTTCTATAGAATGATGAAATCAAGAGGTAGATTCATGATCTTCTGTAGAAAGGTCACATTAGGCCAAGTTCATCACTTTGTGGGAGCCCAATCATGTTGGTACACAAGAAGGACAGGACCTGGAGACTCTCTATTTACTATCAAATGTTGAATAAGATCAGTGTCTGGAATAGGTATCTGATCCCACGAGTTGATGACCTTATGGACCAAATTAAGGGGGGAAATATTTCAGAAATATTGACTTGAATTTTGGTTATCACTAGGCTAATCAAACCCTATGATGTGTGTAATACCACATTTAAATCCAAGGAGGACCTTTTCGAATGGTTGGCCATGCCTTTCGGGTTGACGAATGCCCCTGCAACCTTCATGAGGTTGATGGAAGACATCTTTCGACCCTTCACCAACTCATTCGTGGTGGTTTATTTGGATGACATCCTGATCTTCATCCATAATTGGGAAAAAACCTCCACCACATTCGACATGCCCTCTAAACACTTCGGTAACACAAGTTGTGTGCCAATTTGGAGAAATGCACTTTTGGTATGACCCAGGTTCAATATCTAGGTACATCATTGATGAGTGGGGTGTGCATGTGGACCCAGCCAAGATACAAGTCCTTCGGGATTGTCTAGCCCCAACCACTCTAACAGAGCTCCACAACTTTCTGGGTCTTTCTAACTTCTACTGCAGGTTTGTGTTGGGGTTCTCTCATATCACTTGTCCTTTGAGTCAAGTCACCAAGGGAGGAGCGAAAGAAAATTTCTTTTGGTCTGAATACCAATAGAAGATGTTCTCTTAGTTGAAGCATCACCTTTTTTCTACACCAATTCTCACATAAATATGTATATGCAACAAAAATAAAACTTCATTTCATTAATATCAAAGAACTAAAATATCCTTACATACATAATGGATATAAACTAGCTCACGTGATGGTAGCTTATCTCTGAGAAGAGATGTGACGACTACATGGCTATGAAATGTGTTACATTGACGCTCGAAGGCCTATTTATCATTGATAAACAATGGAAAACCATAAACATCCAAAAACCTAACCCTAGGAGATGAAGCACCAAAACTATGGGCCTTGTTGGGATAAATTTGTACATCAACTTCTTGGGGTCGTAACTTTGGCATACGATATACGTTTGATGTGTACAATACCTCGTTAGAAATATGTATTCTAGGAATACAAATTTCTACTACAAATGTTAATGACGTACTTTAGTTTTCTCATTTTCCAAAAAATGTTGTTTAGGGCCTTAAAACGGCTCTAGCAG
This sequence comes from Pinus albicaulis, assembly GCA_034641835.2. Taxonomy (NCBI): domain Eukaryota; kingdom Viridiplantae; phylum Streptophyta; class Pinopsida; order Pinales; family Pinaceae; genus Pinus; species Pinus albicaulis. The sequence goes on along the minus strand of CM076578.1, from coordinate 536,527,372 downwards.
TTCAGGACCCGAAAAAATGCCAAAAATAGTAAATTGTGCTACAATTAAGGAAACTGGAATTCTGCTATAATTAAGGAGACTGAAAGAAACAACTGGAGGTCTAGGAGGAATAGGAAAGTGAGCACCAATATCCACCTAGATCAGCAACAATAAAGAGTTCCTTTTATGGTAAAACTTCATTAATAACTTAGAGTTTATCTCTTACTCTATAGATCCTTACAAAATATGATGATACAATATCATCTTTTGTCATACTTATTGTCTTTAGTTCATTCTTGAGACTAGTTATATGAGCAATTTTCTTGATGGTAAACAACTTGGAGAGGGATTCATACATTTCTTTTGTATAATCTATATTTGATATGTATGGGATTATATTGTCCTTCACTCCATATATTATTAGATTCATGGTCAAGATGTTAGTTTCAATGCACTTTTCCTTTCCTGCATCATTTGTATGATTCTTAACTTTTCCTCGAGCAAAATCCAAAACTTTATGCTTAGCAAGAATAAAATTCATCCTCTTATTCCATGCCCTGTAGTTGGAGGCTCCTTCTAGCTTATTTTTTGTCTTCGTTGAGGTTTCCATATACTTTATAATATCTCATTTACTTGATATAGATAGTATGATTTTCTTCTTATATGATCCTTTCCTTAGTGATCTTCTTTCAGTAGACCTTCAAGCCGCATTTTATTTCCTCCTTCACCTTACCTATGATTCCATGTTAGAAAATCAGAAATGAAGAAAGATTCTCTTATGTTGATAATTACTTGTGATATTATTGTAGTATTATTAACTTTCTTTTTGTTCTTCTTTTATATTTTTTTCATCAAGAAATCATCAAATCAAAACATGAATATCAACAACATTAGATATAGGCACTCAATCAGGACTAAAACCTCTCTATAGGGGAAAACCTAGTTAAAATCTTCCACTAATATATTCAAATCAAATTGAGACAAACCAAGACCTTATAATTGACCAAAATACCTTCCTCCTCAACCAAGTAAGCCTTCAAATATGATTCTACAAACTTCAGTGGTCTCTTCTTTCCTCCTAGATTCAACCAAGCAACAACACAAAATTTTAGGCCCTGGCTTCCAGAATCTCAGTCCTACTACAGATCTAAAATTTTGGCTTCCCTAGGAGCTTTAGAATCTCACACATGTGAGTCAAAGAGAGAGAAAATCAACTTCTTCTTGCTTGATGAGTGTCTCCTTATTCTTTGCTAGGGTCTTCTCCTTATTTGGAATTTCAATCTTATTTTCTTCCTCCAGCTACTATAGATCGAACTTCTTGAGTTGGTGCTTCAAATGAGGTCGAATTGTTGCCTTTATATAGTTATTTTTGTCTCCTAATGAGGTTGACTTGTCTAGGTTGAGGCTGATTTGGTGGAGGACATCTAAATGACCTATTTTTTATTAAAATAAATTTCTTTCTTGATTGATAAAGCACAAGAAGAGTCGTTTACATAATGACAAGAAAAATGACTCTTGAAATAAACTCTAGAAGCCTATAATGGAGGCTTTGACCTAGAAATTAAACCATAAATCATGAAACCCATGCTTAACAAATATTTTTTATTTCATAATAAATTTTTCTTTTTCTTTATTCTGACAAATATATTACAACATGACTTAGGTACAATTATGAAGACTGACACTAGTTACATTCTTAAACACCTCTAACGCTTCATTTAATTCACAAAGAACACTAACATTTTTTAGCTTTATGTGCCTTACGTGATTATAATCTTTATTTTTTACCTCTTTTAAGTATCATTGAAATTAAAGTGGACAAGACTATTTTAAAATTCCATTAAAAGGTTTCCAAACAACTTTTATTTCCCTACATATTCCTTCATTTTCATCCACTATGGATATAGTGTAAAAGTGCTAGTAGGTTTCTTTGTTACAAGGGCCACTTTTAACACCACAATATTATGATTAAAATCCCCTCTAGTGGTTGTCACTATTTTTCTTAAACCCAACAAAACAATTTAATGTGTCAGTAAATTTTTATACTAAGAATTTAATTTTTGTAGAAAACTCAAAAATGAATTCATGCATAGGAAATATTGTTGAGTTTCTAATATATCTACACATTAGGAAAATAAATCAAGCACATTAAATTTTGACACAAAATTTTACCCTAGAAACCCAACTTGGGAAAACTAGCATTCATGTTTTATTTTTATTTCAACTTGCACAGGAAAATCATAAATTTATTATAGTTACAAAACTTGTTCCAATGCCTTTGAAATTGAGCCAAATATATCTATTTAGATATACGTGCTAAGAGACAATTTGTTGCCTCGATCCGTGTTCCAATAGTTCCTATATATGCATACCAAACTGCTACCTCGATCTACATGCCAAAAGTGCCTCGATTTGCATGTTCTTGTGTTCTCCTTGGTGTGCGGATTCTTGTGCATACTTCTCACATGTGCAACCTGTCTTGATTTGTGTGCCTCGATACCTCAATTTTCATGTTTCCTTTTTCCTCTCCTTTTCCTTTCCCTTTGCTCCTAGGCACGCGTGCCAACTTCCTTGAAGTGTGTGTTTCCTTTGGAATTTGTGTCATGATCTCATGATATCTTCAAGAAATTACTTTTATAATTCTTCCTAACCTTGTAATCCACAAAATCAACCTCATAATTAATAGAATCATATTCATGATTCACAACCTCATAATTCACAATGAGATCGATGGATGAGGTTAAATCTCATCAACTCCTTATATCTGAGGGTTGTGATTTAATCATAAAGTCACTTAAAAGTACTTTATAATAAATCATTACTTTATCCAACATTAATTAATCAAATTAATTAACATGATCTTACATAGGAAAAATAAAAAGTCACTTTGCTAGACAATTTTGTTGGACATCTACATTCTCGACACTAAACCTATGCAACATCACTTGTCTGAGCTACCAAAATTTTACACTCCCTCTTAGTGAGGAAATTGTTTTGCATAACTGCCATCATATCTCTAAAGAATACAACTTTCCTTTCATCAAGGCCTTTCTGAGGATGTCTTCCACCTCCTCATTTATAGGTATATACTATAGCTTCATGGTCCAATTCTGCAGATAGAGCTAGATGAAGTGATACTTGATATCTATGTGTTTCGACTTATCATGAAACCATATATTTTTTGAGAGATTTATGCAGCTATAATTGTCACAATGTATCACAGTCGGCTCCAACTCTTGATGAAACATCCCCATGAGTAAGTTCCAAAGCCAAATGGTCTCGCATCATGCTAAGATTCCTGACATGTACTTAGCCTCCACAAAACTCAATACAAATGACTTATGTTTCTTATTGAACCAAGAAACAACTCCATATCCCAAGCCACAACAACAAACTGAAGTACTTTTCTTGTCAAATACGTGAATGTCCAATTAGCATTGCTATAGCCCACTAGCTTCACTCCATCTCCCTGAATATGACCCAATCCATACTCAACTGTTGCATGTGGATATAATATAGACATATTTTGTTTCTACCTAGTGCACTGGATTTTTCTCAACCATAAATGAACTAAGTGTAGTAAGGTAAAAACATATATCTAGTCTATTATTAACCAAATAGAGAGCCAATTAGTAGACCATATAAAGTGGGTCCCACTTCCTCTAACTTGGAAGTATCAATTTTCTTCCAATTGGTCACTATTGACATAGTCATAAGCTTGCAGTCCTCCTGCATCCTGAATCTCTTCAATATATCTATTGAGTACTTCCCTTTTCCAAGGAAGATATTCCAATCTCTTTTCCATAATTCCAACTGTATAAAGTAGTGCATCAACCCCAAATACTTCATTTTGAACTCTCAAGAAATATCCCTCTTGCAATCTGCAATGAGATTCTCTGAACCTGTAGGAAACAAGTCATCTACATACAACAAAAATATGAGTGGCTCTCCCCTGACCAATATATATTACAAGATTGAGTTAGCGTCACTCTTGTTGAAGCCCAAACCCAACAAATAGTTGTCTATCCTAGAATACCATGCACATAATTCCTACTTGAGCTCATACAATGATCTCTTAAATATACATACATGGGAATCCCTCCCATGCACCCCCTCTGGTTGCTTTATATAGACATATTCCTCAATCACACCATTATGAAATTTCATCTTGACATCCATCTTATAGATTTTCCAACCCATCTCTGTGGCAATAGAAATCACGACCCTGATGGAGGAATACGTAGCTACAGGTGTGAATGTCTCATCATAGTTAATTTCGTCTCTCTAAAAGAACCCCTTAGCCACGAAATGACATTTTAACTTCTCAACACCTCCATCAATAATTTTTTTTTATTTTATAGATCCACCTAGATCCTACCACTGATTTCCCTTCTGGTTGTGGTACAACCTCCCATACATAATTCTTCATGATGGAAGAGTACTCTTCCACCATGACATCCCACCACACCTACTGATTAGGTGCTTCCTGAAAACAGGAAGGCTAAACCTCTATCAACTAAAGTTCTAGGTGCATCCACCTTCTCCTAAGATTCCCTCAAGGTACACTATTCCCATTTTGGCCTTTTTCTTAGAAGTCTCAGCCTAGATAAATCAAGCATCCTACTTCTCATTATGTTCATTTTTTTTTCTTGCACACTAGTATGGGGTGCTAAAATTTATAATGGTTTTCTCCCTTATTATTTTTGTGCTTCCTAATCTTGAACCTCTACCTCAACTGGAATTAATCTAAAATACTTTATGAAATCCATGTCATCCTAAAATTTCACATCCCTACACACCACTATTTTCTTAGTGAAAGAACGTAAAATTTGTAATCCTTGGAGGTTTCACTATACCCAATGAAAATTCTTTTCTCCATAGTAGGGTCAAGCTCGATCCTATAATCTAATGGGACGAGGAAATAAAACAAGTACCCAAAGATATGAAGATTCCCAATCTTTGGTTTCTTCCCCATGTATGCCTTTTCAAGGATCATCTTCTTCGACACCTTGTGTGGACTCCCATTTTTCAAATAAATTGTTTTGTTACAATCTTCTACCCATAAGAACATAGGAAGATATTTATCATGCAGTTTTTCTTTGTTTCCCAAACAATGGCTCTATTCTTCCTTTTTGATACTCCATTTTTTTGTGGGTTATATAAAGCTATCAACTCCTTAATTTTAGAATCTGCATAAAACAACTTGAAGGAATTTGAGTTGTACTCTCCACAATTTTTAGATTTAAGTGCCTTGATCTTTCTCCTAGTTTGGTTCTTCACAAGATTTTTACAATCTTGGAACCAACTGAAGACCTCATCCTCAATATTCATAAAATAGATACAATTTTTCCTACAATGATCATCTATGAATGTCATATAGTAGCTCAACCATCCAATTGACACAACTATCATGGGGCCACATACATATGAATGGATCAAGTCTCCACCACTCTTCATAAATATTCCTTTATAAAATCATAGCAACCCAAGAAAAATTCCATTAGTAGTCCATTGGGCCCAGGGCTTTTTTCCTTCTAAAAACTTTACAAAGGATGATATAGTTTTTCTTTCTCAACCTCATTTGTAAGGACTTCATTATCTTCCCCATTAATGATTCTAAGGAAGGATTTTGATAACCTAATCACTTCTACTATTGTAGTGTGTGTACCTTTCAAGGGAGGAAAAGTGCTTCACTCTTTTGAAAACCATACCTTGAAATTCATAGCCTAGGTACCATATTCCTTATCAATTTTCCAAAAAATGTTTATCTTATTTCTATAATTAGAAAAATAATGAAGGATTTATATTCTCATCCCCATCCTATAACCTTAATGGTTTTATCTTGAGACTCTATTCTTTGTCTTTTTATAAAAAAAATGTGCCTCTTTTTATCTTCAAGTACCTCTACTTCAATTTTATGCTCCTCATTTATACACCTGGAACCTTCCTTATTGTAAAGCACCTCCAAGGCTTCCTTTAGTTCTCAAAGAACCCTAATATTTTTTTATTTTTGTATGCCTTAATCGATTGTAAGCTGCATTTTTTTCCTATTTTAAGTATAATTGAAATTGAAGTAGAGAAGATTATTTTAAATTTCCATTAAAATGTTTCCAAAAAACTTTGATTTCCCCACATATTCCTTCATTTTCATCCACTCTATATATAGTATAAAAGGTCTACTAGGTTTCTCCATTATGAGATCCACTTTCAACACCATAATGTTATGGTTAAAATATCCTCTAATGGTTGTTAGATTTTTTTTGTAAACACAAAAAAATGATTTAATGTTCCAATAATTTTGTATACCTAGAATTTATTTCTTGTAGAAAACTCAAACTTGAATTCATGCATAGGAAATAAAATTGAGCTTCTAACAAATCTACACAGTGGAAACAAAAATCAAACACACTACATTTTGACACAACGTTTTGTTAAACACACACATGGTGGGTGACAAAGTAAACACACACAAAGGGAAAGATAAGCATTAGTTATTCATATTATTCACCATAGATGTCTATTTATGTTACATTGGTGTGACCCTTGGATTCATATTCCAAGGTCACTTGGACTCCTTTGTGACTGTTCACCTTCCACACCTACCCATAGAGGATTAGGTGTCCAACATCCCCCCCCTAATCCGAAGGGGTATGTGTGAGTCCAAGAAGAGAGTTGTAATACAAATCTGCAAGGTATGCATGGCAACACTTAGGCTGAGTCAACTCTCTAAAATGTTGGCATAAAAAGGTGGTTTAAGGATGACCACCAACACTGGAACGCAACGCGTATTGCAGTTCCCGGAACTCTTCCAAATCTGGTAAGAATTTGAGGGCTTCTGCTAGAGGAAGTGTCCCTCATATTTGAAGAGGGAGACCTTCAACCTAGAAAAAGGGAGGTCTACAACCTGTGATGGTTTAAGGATGACTACCAACATTGGAATGCTTGATGCATTTCTCGGAACTCTACCAAGGCTGGCAAGAAGCTAAAGTCTTATGCTAGAGGAAGTGCTCTGAATTATTTGAAGAGGAAGAATATGAACCTCGCATAGATGGTTTAAGGTTGTCCATCAACCAAAGGCATGCTCAGGGGCATCTGTGTCTCTGGCTACAAATTTGAATCTGGAATGGAAAATTGTGGCTTAGGCTCGCTTGAAGTGTTATTTCTCTGGATACAACTATGAATCTGGAATGAGAGATTGTGGCTTAGGCTCACTTGATGTGGCTTCGAAGTTTGTAGATGACCACCATTTTCCCCCCTATTAGGTACGAGGTGAGATGATGGTGAAAACTCAACCGCAAGATTTTTCAATATTCGAGAACAAGTTCTGCCATGTGACTTAAACATCTTCTTGGTTGATGATGCCCATTTCCAAGAAGCGATCCATCCAAGATGAATCTTTTTTCTTGTAGGAGGTTTGTTTCTGAAGCATCTGTGTGAAGAATGGGTGTGCCAACCATAGCGCTTGCATGGGTGAAGATCAAAATAGTGATATTTCATATGGCCAACTCAATCACGATGTTGGCATTTTACAATTTTTTGTTGTTGTTGTGGAAGAGGAGCAGGATTTGGAACAGTTGAAGGTGAACTGTCATGAAGAAATACGACACTCTGAAATTTGATGGGCTTGGAGTAGTTCAGAATATGAAAGGACAACTCCTTGTCATATACAAGACCCGTTTTGTGCTTGTTGTGGACAAGCTGTTCCCAAGGTCTGATGATGGGCTTGGGAGGTACTGGCTAGATTTTTTCTTCTTTCTGAAAATATGCACTTAAAATGGGTACTGCATCTGCAACTTCTTGTTGCTGATGGGAGTCTGTCTTAGTGTTCTGAACAAAAACAAGTTCATAATGATGACTCTGCTGAAGTAATTCTTCTTGCTGAAGCTAAGATTCTAGTTGCAAAAAATCAATCTTTTCTTGTGTATGATGCAAGCAAGTCTGAATATTAAAGAGAGTGTCTTTACTAATTTGGATTGTGTCATCAACAATAGATTATATCAAAGTTTCTAAGGACTGTAATACTTCATAAAATTTAGCCATTTCCCAAACAACTCAAGCTCAAGAAATAAAGGGTGTCGGCTTCAACTGATAATGCACTCGTTTACAATGCCTTTCAGAAGAAAACAAGTGACTTTAGACACCTTTTAATCTTTCTTGAACTTCCAACTATGGAATTCCCAAAGGACAAAATTTGCTACTCAAATTATGAAGGACTCAACTCAAAAAATAGAACTGACTTAGACTTTTTAGCAAAGGGATTGTAAACAAATGGTTCCAAATTCTCTCTCTTTTAATGGAGAATTCTTGTGGAAATCATATACAGAAAGAATATCAAAAATTGAAATATTCAAGGACTAAAAAAATATTCCCCAACGTAGGATTGAATGCATAACCACAACATTTTCTTGTACCTTTTCAACTTCTCATGGAATCTAATTGCTCCATATTACTAATGGAATGATTTATTTTATGGCAGGATGTTTCATGGATTTCGACCCACAAAAACTTGTTCAGTGCATAGGAGTAGGTTTCAACTCACAACAATAGGTCTTTATTCACCGGCATACAACTAACACACCATATATGCCTCCAATATATATGCATTTGTTTTTCAAGAAGGAATTATTGCATGCCAGGAATTGAATGCTCATATATATAAACACACATGCCATTGAATGAAGCCACCCAACTGTGCATAGAAACTCATGTCAAGTACATCAAAAAATTTAAATCTTTCCTCCTCAAATTTTCACTGAAAATTCCTAGAAATATGTGTTGGAAGAGGCGTGAAATTTATGTTGACAGGGAGTTGTTTTCTCAGCCTCCTTACGCTCTAAAACTTGACCTCTTGTGAACTGTCCTCCTTAGCTACGTACAGGCTGGAACTCCCTCCCAATTTCTCAAACCAATGCAAGTCCTATCATTCGCTCTATAAAATAACTTGATTTTTAAAGCACTTAAGTCGAACTCTACAATTTAATTTATATTTCTCAGCAAATTATTTAATTCTAAATCCAGCCCCATCCTCACATCATGTTAAGCCTCATTTTTAATAAATTTCACAGCATTATACAAACTAAAACCCTACAAACCTTGGATGTTGCAGTTCAAACGAAACCAACAACTTACTGTGCAAGTTGTTGCAAATATAAAGATGGATGGATATTTATTATATTAAAACTTATGAAATTGATAGAGATGCATGAAAATCCATCCATCGAGCGCTCCAGGGGGCTGCGGGAAGGAAGGTCGGCCAAAGGGCTGAGGGGAAGGGTCGACGGTAGATGGAATGAGGCAGCGTTTGAGGAGGAAAATGAAGAGACAGGGAGGGAATTAAGGTGAGTTGGTGGAAGAGGAAGGGTCGGTGAGGGAGCCCGTGGATGAGGGTGGAGATGGGGAGTGGGAGGTGAAGCAGAGGAGGGAGCAGCGGGAGGAGGGAGCAGCAGGAGGTGGGAGTGTTGTGGGACGAGGAGAAGAGTAGCGAGAGCAGGGCACTGTGCGGAGGGGGTTGAGGTGACTGAGCCTGCTGAATTCTTCGTGAAGGAGGAGAATAATCTCTCACTTGTGGAGTATGAGTTGGTCAGTATTCAAGAAGACTAAAACTTATAATTCTGCATAGTGAGGGGTGCAATGCATCTGCATTTCTAATTAAATGTTCACCTAATAGGAAAATGAAAAACATGGAATGGACAGTAAGCGATAATACTGGTAATGGGTGGCAGTTTCATCTTATTTTTTATTTGATTACAAATTCCCCTTCATAGTAAACGTTGAAATATGGTGAGAATCTAGGCAACAACTTGCTTGGGCTCTTTTGAAAAATATTTTTGAAGTTACCATCATAGGAGTTTTATGTAGATACAAACCAGAACACCGTCAATCATTTGAAGCACGGACAGATATGAATATACCCGTAATAAAATTTGATAGAGAACAAGCCTTGCAACTCCAGAAATAAATGCACTTTTCAAAGCAACATGAGTGGTACAACAATAGAACATGCATGCACAGAGAGAGACTTTATTTTCCTAGAAAAATTAAGAGAAATCGGTCCAGCTGGTTGGTGGACAGAGATTGGAGCTAGAATATAGCTGAAAAAATTCACTCTCTATTAATTGTAACATTTTTTTTGCAGGAAGGTTAGTGAAGGAGGTAGAGAGGACATCTAAAATAGTGCATTAATAATGGTGGGAGAAGGCCGCACATCATGGCTCTGATACCATGTTAAACACACACATGGTGGGTGAGAAAGTAAACACACACAAAGGGAAAGATAAGCATTAGTTGCATTTCTATTACTCATAGATGTACATTTATGTTACATTGGTGTGACCCTTGGATTCATCTTCCAAGGTCACTTGGACTCCTTTGTGACTGTTCGCCTTCCACACATACCCATAGAGGATTAGGTGTCCAACATGTTTTACCCTATAAACCCAACTTGGAAAACCAACATTCTTGTTTTGTTTTTATTTCAACTTGTAGAGTAAAATTGAAAAATTATTGTAGGTACAAAACTTGTCCCAGTTCCTTGGAAATATAGCAATATGCCATTTCTTAAATAATAAAGATTTAAATCCCCAATTCCAATCCTAGTGCAATATTTTTTTTCTTCTTCAATCATCTTACAAACCTAAACTATTCATGATTTAACCAAAATTAAGGTACATGGAGAGGTCCCAACCATTGGCTCGAAGTTGAGCTTGGTCCAATTCTTCAACTCCTCACTTCTTATTCTCTTTGCAATAAAACATCCTACTAAATCCCAATCCTCCATATTCATTATGTTTTTTAGTTTAGTTTTACTACTTAGGTTTATACTAATGGCCTCCTATGTCTCTTTAATATATTTACACCTTTTGGCTTTCTTGAGTCCTCATAAGACCAAAGCCCTACCACCTTTGAACGTAAGGATGAGGCACCACTTAGTAGATTCAAATCCAACATAGTGCTAACAAAACCAGAATTAGACAAAAGAAGTGTACTAAAAAAGAGCATAGTTACAAATTAAATCAACATTTTTATAGAACCAATTTAATTTGTTTACAAATTCACACCTTTAGTGTAATAAATCATCATTCTTCTTTGACCAAGAATTTTGGATTGATGGGTTTGTAGGATCAATTTCATAATGGGGTGAAACACTTAAGCAAGTATGGTCCTTAGATTGATCACCGAAAAATCACAACACAATTTCCTCCATATGTTCCAAGATCCTATGACCCTGTACACACAATTCTTGTGCCATATCACCTAATATTCCCATGGTGGCATCCTCTAGTGGAATAAATCTAAAATGGTGTTTCTTATTGGAATCCTATAAATAATCCAAACAAATTAACATAGGGATGGACCAAATTTATTGAACCTCTAAGGGATCATTGGTGAAGTCAATAGATTCCTCCTCGTACCCCTTTCTACTTTCCAAATGGTCTAAGTCAAACATCCTCATAAATAGGTTCACTCTATGTCCAACTACTCTTACAAAACCCTCTTCTACATCGAGACCCATACTATCAACTGATTCATTTCATTTATCCAAAACTAGTTAAGCTAAAATTGGAACAATGGAGAGTAGATGTGTCATATCAAAAGTTTGCTCAATGTCTACATGAGGGTTGTGATAAGAGATTTGGAAATTAGGGTTGATAGAAACCATATAAAGACTATATTTATTGGTAAACCTTTTCACAGTAGAGGATTTGAGAGAAACATGGAGTTGGTAGGTAAATATAAGCATGTGGTTACTTTGTCAAGAATACATCATTTAGACAATAATCCAGGCTTTCCAAGATTGAGGTTTATAAAATGAAACCTAAATTCAAAACTCCCATGCAAGGGAATTGGTTTTGTTCACTGTAACTTTAGGAATTCAATAAAATATTAATAACTCTTTCTACAATCCACCATCTAGATGAGTATACAAGCTTGATAAGAAAAGGTTTATAAACCGAACCCTAAATTCAAAACCCCCATGTAAGGGAATAGGTGTTGTTAAACATAACCTTAGGAATTCAACCAAATATTAAGATTTTAGGAGGTGATTGCAATGATTGGACACCCACGAAAAATTATTTCTCAACTATTGATTTGAGTAAGCATGAGATCTAATAAGACAATGTTATAAATTAAAGACCAATACATACATATATGCATAGGTATAAGACTTGGATCATTAACTGTAGGTTTTTACCCTGTACAGAAATTATCTACAAAAGAATCTTAAAAACAGAAAATAAATAATAGCGAGAGAATAAAACATAAAATAGATATACACAGAGGTTTTCCCCTGGATCCCAAATCGTGACTACCAGCTTGATTTTTCATTATATTCCTTTTAGTGTTACAACACATATATATACATGCCGAAGCATTCATAAACCCCAACCCAATAACCCTGGATTATAACATAACCTTAGTTCCCTTGACCAGATCTACAAAATACCAGGGGTCGAAAACCATCATTCCTTAAAACCATGTGCAAACCCATGCACAAAACTATGGGCAGGTGCGCTGTTGTGGAGGTAAATCCCCTCTGCGGACAGAGGTGATCCCTACTAGCCTAGAACGGGTCTAGCAACAATCGTAACACGCTATGGTGTAGGTCCCTAATCGCAATAAACCAACTTGCGAAGAAGGCTTACCTCGAATCCAACGCTGTTGTTTGTAGAGAAGGTAGCGCTCCCGTTCCTTTGCTCTGGCAGATCACAATCCTCACGCTCATCACGATCGAACACCTGCACACGCAAGAAACACAACAAACACAAGCGTAAAATCCAATATATACAATTATGCGTCAGTCAGAGAGGACACAACTCATGATCATAATGAACAAAACGAGTGGAACCATAACCAATAGTTGCTTATCATTAATTCATACAAAGGAAAATACAACCTGGCTCTGACGTTGAATCTTCCTTCGGCGGGTCGTCAGCGGAACACGTCTTGGTAAAGCTCATCGGGAATGGGGACAAGCCTCTCTCTTCGATCGTCAATCTCCTTGCTATTGATTTGACACTATGAGGACTATTACAACATTCTTTAGGCTATGAAGGCTCTTGGAGATTCTTGGAGATTAGCTTGCAAAGGGAAATGGCAAGCTTATATAGATGGTGGAAGAGGAGTTGGGATCCTTACAATCATGGGATTGGCCCTATCCTCAAGGAAGCTTCCATGAGAGGTGGAAAACTACTTCCTCTACATGGAAATCCGAAGCCAAACGTCCCAACTCAATCTAGAGACCAGTTCAGGAGTTGGTTGGAGTCAATCTTCCACCATTTATTTTTAAAAAACACCCTTTATTAATCTTGGTGCGAGTGCGACTCTGAGACATAGTGCCAATTGGCACGCCCTGTTTGGAGGATTTCCCCCATTGGCGTGGGTATAACACTGGCTAGTCGCGCCAAGGATGAAAATGCTATTTTTAGGGTTTTTCACAAGGAGTTGTCTTCAGGGGAATGAAAGTCCACGTCGAGGGGAATTTCATGAAAGTGTTTTCAGATCATGTCACTTCTCACAGGTCGCGGAATAAGCCCTCCAATGTTCGGGATGGGGAATTGCAGGGACGCTGACAAGTTGCTATGTAACAGATGCCCCCTAAAGCATGAGGCCCAAAAGAGAGAGAGGGGTGAAATGCTTTACGAGAATGTGTCCAACTGAAAACACTGCCATCGGAAAACCTGTGTAGAAAAGTACAACTGATATCTCAAATACATGATATATGTGTGGTATGGGCACAACCATCCATAACAGAGTATACAATAATCCAGATCCAAGGTATGGACGCAGCCATCCAGTGAGGATCGATAAATAGACTCAGGTATGGTCGCAGCCATCCAATGAATGATTCATGTAACCAATCATAATAATCCACAAAATCACAGCCTGGATTCCAACAGAAAAAATCCAAGGTCTTGCGCTCCATCTCGACTCGAACAAAGTACAAGTTCAAGCATGCGAATATGTGAGCTGAAGTCAAACATGCGAGAACATCGCCTGATTACCAGCCAATGATGAAAGCTGTTAACAGACGTGAGAGGTACCACCAATAATGACAATGGCCCTCAAGGTAGTATAGGTACGATCTACGGCATGTGAATCAGTGAGCTGGCGTCGAACACTCGTAGAATCACTCGATCAGAGGCCAATGATGAAAACCTCACGTCGAACGCGAAGAACCTTCCATTGAGGCATGCAGGCTCCAAGGTACCAGAAGTGAGTCTCTAGATCAGCTTCCTGGATAATGAGCTGAAGTCGATAGGAAGTGACCTTGATCGAAGGTGGGCCATAGTGTTTCCCACATCATCGACACGAGATAGAGGAACATAATGTTTTTGTGAATCAAGATTAGATGAGAATCAGAGGAAGGTTGAAATTTTCATAGGTCAACTTCTCCTGAACATATCAACGGCACGACAGTGGATTTGGAAGTATTTGACATCAAAAGATCAGAGGTCATGATGACAAGGCAAAGATCAGATGAGAGGTCAAAAGGGATCACCCAAACCCACGGAGGCAAGTGAAAAATGAGATGAGATGTCCCCAACCCAAAACGAATGCAGACAAGTGCCATGTTCAAGAGCGACATACTACCGACACGACAATGATGCTGGTTCCATTTTTCCCCACCAATTCTGGTGAGTACCTCTTTATTTTTACACAAGATTGAAGAGGATAGAATATGCTTGTAATATAAGTCCGCCCTTTGAACGAATCCATCCTAGTACATTTAACGAGCCCTAGGAAGGAGAAACTCGAATATCGTCATTACGACTGAATCCGATGTCATCAGGGTTTAACGAGTCTGACAAAGGAAGAACTCGACGTCTTTTCATGTTTATAGATTTTGAAAAGACAGTGGAAAAGTAAACTCCAATGGTCCCTTTTCGTAAATAGTTCCTCAAACCCGAAAAGGTAGAAAACAATATCTGAGAAAACCTCCTAGTCGTGATAGGCTAGGGTATTCCTTTTTCGTAAATAATCTATCCTAGTCCGAAAAAGGGGTAAACGTATACTGGGTAGATGTTGTTTCGTGGCCACTTTAACGAGATCGAAACGACAAGGGACTCGGCAGTCTTTTCATGTTTAGAGAGTCAGAAAAGAGCTGAAAGATGACTCCTCCTGGAGGAACGACTGGTATAAAGGGTAGCAACTGGTTCCGGTAATGGTGGAAATACTCTGAAAAAATAAAGGTTGAGAGGCTGGCTAACAAGACCACTCATCGCAGCGGTTCCTCAAGAACGAGTAAAACAACCAAGTGAAGGCATATGATCAGCCAAGCAGATAATGACAATGGAGTGATAAAACCAAGGCTCATCTGGCAAAAACAGGCTGATAAAATGGCAATCACAAGAGGTAAAATGGGAAAGGTTTCATTTTTACACAAGATTGAAATCAGAAAACTCTGCTTGAAGTTGGTTTCATTTTTACACAAGCTTGAAACAAAGATAAACTATGCTTGAAACCGGTTTCATTTTTACACAAGCTTGAAACAGAAATAAACTATGCTTGAAAAAGTAAGCATGACCCCAGTATGGTGACTCAATTTGAGGTACATGCCCCCCAAGCTTCAGTCCATATGAAAGGCAGATGGAGTGAAGGTTCAAAACATGACATCTGAGAAAGACTCGACTGGGATTTTACGAGATCTTATCAAAGACTCGAATTGAACAAGAACGTGTTTCATTATTTTAACGAGGTTGACACATTAAAAAACTATCCTCAGATGACCTTGTTTCATTTTTTAAGGAGCTTGACACAAGAAAAATGAACTCTGCTCCGACGAGCTTGTTTCATTTTTTAGGGAGCTTGACACAAGAAAACGAACTCTGCTCCAACCAGCTCGTTTCATTTTTTAAGGAGCTTGACACAAGGAAAAGAACCCTGCTCCGACCAGCTTGTTTCATTTTTTAAGGAGCTTGACACAAGGAAAATAACCGTGCTTCAATCGACCTCATCATAATGAACAAGAAGTCATCACTTCCAAGAGTTGCCCGTCCGATGGAAGGAAAACGTCTTGGAAGTCTGGACCTAATGCCCCCAGAACATGATGCACGACAACACTATCACTAAGTACTGGCACGAGGTAGGTAGCCACATATTTGACCTGCGGTGGGGCAGCTACAACAAGTGGCTAAAAACCAGGAAGGGATGATGGCGGGCCAGCTGCCACTTCAAGACCAAAGAACGAAAGTTGATCAATGGTCACGATCCGTCCTTCATGTGGAAAACAGACCACACGAAAAAGGGAGGAGACAAGCGCTCCCATGGCATAGGTGTAATCGTGCCCCAAGATCAGATTGAAATCCAAGGGTCCTGGAACAACCATCACGTCCATATGGACGGTTTTACCTCCCAACGTAACAGGTAACCTTGGAAGGATCCCTAATGGTTGACTAGTTCTTCTGTTGAACGTCAACAGATTCTGTGTAACAGGCGCGAGCGGCAGTGAACCGAAAGCATGCCAAGTAGTTGAGGATAAAATACTAATAGATGCACCTTCATCTATAATGGTGTTGGGTACAACCAGACCAAAAGCCTGTACTGTGATCTCGAAAGGCACATAAGACGGAAGGCGATATCCTGTAAATCGATTCCAATCAAAGGAAGTGACCAAACTACTCGAAGGGGTTACCATTGAACCGAGATGGTATTCCCCTAGTGTTGCGGAAGAATAAGAAGCATCCTCCACGACCTCCATCTCAAAGGCGGGAGGGGAATCCTCCGGGACCTCCATCACGGGAGGCAGAGGAGCAGCTTCTTGAGATACGGGGACAGGAGAATCTTTCTCCAAATCCGAGGAATCTGAAGAAACAAGAAGAACCTGAGGGATGTGAGATCCACTCTCAACGGAAAAGACATGGTGCACCACAAACGATACCAGTTCAACCGATCCCACGACCAATGGTTGGTCAGGGATGGATTCCTGAATTTGAATTTTTGAGGGAGTAGGATCGACCAAGGATGACTCTTGACCAATCGTAGGATCAACTAGTGGAAGACTCAAAGAAAGATGTTTGTAACTAGCTGGAAGGCAAGGTGTAGAAACAGTCGGGTTGTCCAACACTCGCTTGGCTTCATCCATATACGGAAAAAGGTGAATGGCATGGTGCCCTTCACACAAATTACAGGGATTGGTGATCTTACCCTGCTTCTTAGGAGCCTTATCAACACCAGTTGAAGATGTGCCCCCAACCTGACTCCCGGAAGCCAAAGGCAATGGCGGACGACCATTGGACCATTCTTCAAGTACCTTGGGAATGCCAGGGCAGTCTCGAAGAATATGGTCTCTCGTGCACAACATGCAAGGGAACTTGACTTTCCGAGGAGGGTTGGAAGGTTTATCAATAAGAGCAGTAGCTGCAACTTTAACCTCTCGCTTATCATACTTCTTCTTCTTCTTCTTAGCCACCTGGTTACTCAAATCCAGACTTTCACCAGGCGAAGTAGAAGAGGAGGACGCAGAAATAGGCGAAGAAGTGGAGAGGTCCACCTTGGAATCAAGATGACGTTGTTCAGGTGGAGGAACTGATTGACCAGTAGCTGAGACATTCGGAACCACAGAGGTTGAGAACAACCAAACAGGCAACCCAATAGTTAACCCAGGAAGGGACAACGTTGCCATATAAGGAGCACCAACATTTCCAAAAGGGGGAGGACAAGATTGTGGAGGGATGTAGTTAATGTTTCTCTGGAAAAAAGATTGTATAAACAATAAAAAAAAAAAACCACACACGGAATAAAAACAAAACACGATCAAACAACAAACAAACTCTAAGAAGAAACATATGATCAGGTAGTTAATTTTACCATTGAAACTTAGAAAACACGAGATTTAATGTTTTACAAGTCGAAAATGGATGAAAGGTGACTCTATCTCTTCAGGTTTGGCAGCAAAAGATGGACAACTTGAAGTGATATTTTCAAATTTGAAATCTGGACAGATCAAATGGCTGGGAATACTAGGCAAAGGGTGTACCAAATAACGAAGTAGTACAATACCACCTTGGTTTCAAAATGAAAGAGAAATCAACCAAGGACTTAACGTACGTACAGGAAATCTCCCCGAATGCTGTGTCCGATGTATCACGGGCATAGGGCGGCAGACTCAGCTTCCTATGGATAAAGGATAGAAACCTAGTGGGGTCTTCCTTTATATACGTGACGGTATGGGGAGCACAAGTCCGTACTAGTGATGTCTAAAGCCAAGAGGCGAACGACAGCTACTAGGTTTAAAGACGCCAGAACACGTCTCTAGCCTAGACCTATAAATATTTCGTTAATGTTTCAATGCTGCCTTGGTGTAAATTGAATAAATTTTAATGTTTATCTTCAAGTATGTTTCAGTTTTCAGGCCCTAGCGAGTGTTATGCCTCAGAATCTCCTAAATGCACACTACATGAGAAAAGAAAGCTTTTCAATTCGATGAATGCTATCTAGTTAAGGGAAGAGCTTCAAATAATGATGCAACAAAAAACAACACTGTAAGCAAAAATTTTCCAAACTAGATGACTTTCACTATCCAAAAGCAACCCCAAACATTCAACGATGCGAGCAAAATCCTATTTTTTTGAAAACTATGCAATTGTAATCTATGCACAATTTCCTTTTTCAAATGATAAGAATGCACTCAATGCATTTTTCGATGAAATGAGAATCTACTTAATGCATGCTTTTAATAAAAGAGAATGCAATCAAAGCTATTTCTAGTTTTCAATCATTAAAAAATGTAATCTAAGTTCAATGATGGATCTCAAAAAATACTTTTCAATGCAATGTGATCTAATGCATTTTAACGAAAAGCAAACTATGAGACGAAAACTAAAAGAACACAAATCTCCTTAATGAAGGATGAATGCAAAAGAGATGTAAACAAACACTAAGAATGCAATCGTCGTTTCAAACACTTTGTCACGAAATCCCTCAAAAGGTGACAAGACATATGAGGTCAAACACAAAGAGGACTTCCAAAGCAAGAGATCAAAACAAGGCATTCATTCCCTTTTACATCAAACAATCATGGAAATAAGACATTTCAAACAATGAGCAATGTAATCTATGCTCATACGGTGAAAAGACCGGAAGGGAAAGACACACTGGTGAAGGATTTAGGGAAAAAGTCTCAATTTTCACACACCCTGAAATTGGCACGACTTTGTCACTAACAACTAGCGCCAACTGGCGCGAATTGCTCACTAACAACTAGCGCCAATGGAAAATCGGCGCGGGTTGCTAATTGACAACAAGCGCCAACGCCTGAAAATGAAAAAACAAAGAATTTCTCCCAACCAAGACCAGACTCACCACTTCAAGAAAAATCTCCAAGACTCAAATGAACCATGTAATCTAGGCTCAAAGCGAGACAAAGCGGAATTCAAATGAAGAAGAAACAAATCACTCAAATAACGCAATAAAATGATAGACAACCACCAAACGAATGCAGAGAAGCAATCACAAAGTTGACTGAATAGATAGAAACCAAAAACTCCCAAGGGAGGCTCGACACACAATAGCACCTAGATGGCCTAGGGCTAGAATGTAAAATCGATAGAAGAGGGCAAACAACCAAAGGATGAAGGTCACAGTCAGTCAAAAAAGGCTCCAGAACACTCAGGCAGTCGAAGAAATGCAACCAAAATCACAGATCAAGCTCAGAAAGCTCAAAACCAAGCAAACCCTGGCACCTTACAGAATTGGCGCGACTGTGAGGCAGAATCTAGCGCCTGAACAGGATTGGCGCGGGTAATACACTGGCAACATGCGCCAATTGGTGCGACTGTCAGGCTAATAAGCGCACCAGTCAAGTTTACTATGTAAAAATAAAAAAGAGAAATCCAAGAAGCAGACCAGTGATGTTGAATCTCAAACCAAAATCCAAAGACACGAAAAGAGCCAGCCAAAAGAGCTGATCAAGTGAGCACAGTCAAGAATCGATCGAAAGACAAGACAATACTCCAAGTGTTCAGTTCATAAACTAGACCGGAGATTGACTGAAGCAGCATTGATCTACTTTCACTAATGCAGAGCAAGAGCGTTTCGAAGTCTATCTGGCTAACTTCAGGCTCCGTCTGTAGTTTATAAAGCAAACAAAAAGCTAACTCCCCAGTGGAGTCGCCAATTTGTTGTGGAGATAAATCCCCTCTGCGGACAGAGGTGATCTCTACTAGCCCAGAACGGGTCTAGCAACAATCGTAAAATGCTATGGTGTAGGTCCCTAATTTCAATAAACCAACTTGCGAAGAAGGCTTACCTCGAATCCAACGTTGTTGTTTGTAGAGAAGGTAGCGCTCTCGTTCCTTTACTCCGGCAGATCACAATCCTCACGCTCGTTGCGATCGAACACCTGCACATGCAAGAAACACAACAAACACAAGCGTAAAATCCAATATATACAATTATGTGTCAGTTAGAGAGGACACAACTCATGATCATAATGAACAAAACGAGTGGAACCATAACCAATAGTCGCTTATCATTAATTCATACAAAGGAAAATACAACCTGGCTTTGACACTGAATCCTCCTTCGGCGGGTTATCAATAGAATACGTCTTGGTAAAGCTCGTCGGGAATGGGGACAATCCTCTCTCTTTGATCGTCAATATCCTTGCTATTGATTTGACACTATGAGGACTATTGCAGCATTCTTTAGGCTATGAAGGCTCTTGGAGATTCTTGGAGATTAGCTTGCAAAGGGAAATGACAAGCTTATATAGATGGTGGAAGAGGAGTTGGGATCCCTACAATCATGGGATTGGCCCTATCCTCAAGGAAGCTTCCATGAGAGGTGGAAAACTACTTCCTCTACATGGAAATCCGGAGCCAAACGTCCCAACTCAATTTAGAGACCAGTTCAAGAGTTGGTTGGAGTCAATCTTCCACCATTTATTTTTAAAAAACACCCTTTATTAAGCCTGGTGCGATTGCGACTCTGAGACAGAGCGCCAATTGGTGCGTCCTCTTTGGAGGATTTCCCCCATTGGCACGGGTATAACACTGGCTAGTCGCGCCAAGGATGAAAAGGTTATTTTTAGGGTTTTTCACAAGGAGTTGTCTTCAGGAGAATGAAATTCCACATCTAGGGGAATGTCATGAAAGTGTTTTCAGATCATGTCATTGCTCACAGGTCACGGAATAAGCCCTCCAATGTGCAGGACGAGGAATTGCAGGGACGGTGACAAATTGTTGTGTAACATGCACCCATCGAAAAATAGGGTCCAAAAAAATTTCCTGGGGCCCTACCCCAGACCTCGAATAGAGGGGGCTTCTGCCACCCTATGACCCACCTATTGCACTCGGTGCAATGTACAGGGGGAGTTATTTCCCCCCCATGTCTGCGACCAATCGTGGAAAGAATAAAACACATACCCAACATTAATAACTCCCTACGACAAGCTAATGATAAATCCATTTCAATTTTTTATGACGTTCATTGAAATACAACTCAATCAGAGAGATCGAGGATCCCCCACCTAGGAAAAACAAAACAGGGGAAAGCATGCAAGCATTAAGGAAATTCATGGTTTCAAGGTTTTTTTATCCACATTGTACGTCTAATTGATCCAATGTACTTTGGAATCATGGTAAATTAATTTGTTCAAGAAGGATCTGATGGATTTGTAGTTGTGAAGGTTGTAGGGATTGTTAACCATCTTATGAGTGCGCCATGAAACTAGTTAGCCAAAACAACATTATTTCTCTGGAATCATTATGCTTAGTAGACTCTACTTCCTCAAATTTTGAGTGTTCAATTTCTGCAGTTGGTGAGAGCTTCTTTATACCTTATCTTTATTTCTTTGGGTTCTACTTTAAAGGATTCTCATTGGCTAATTCTCTTGGTGGTATATGGCTTCTATAGTATTTCTATGATTGATTAAATAGAGGTGTTATAGCTTTCTCATTTATTTTCTTCTTGTTATCCAAGTGGAATTGTTGGCAATATGATGCAGAGTGTTGTCCTTGACGGCAACCTACTTGATAAAGTTGATGGCAACCTACTTGATGAAGTTGTCCTTGATGGAAACCTACTTAATAAGTTTCCTATGATAAGCAACCTATGTGTTAAAGATGTAAGAATGATGTATCTCCATCAATGCCAAAAGAGGAGCACTTGAAACAGCAACAAATAAAAGAGCAAATGAAATATGAAGCTGAGGCAGTTTTAGAAGGGTTAGTTGATTGGAGATCTGGAAAGGCAGCAGAGACATCAGAGAAAACAGTTGCAGAGGAATTGGCATCTGAAACAGTATGAAAAGAGAAAAGCAAGGCAGAGAACAAAGGTCAGCAGACAAAGTAGTATAATGAAGATGCGATGCGATATTTGTATGTGCGATGCGATGAGATCGCACATCGTAATCGGCGAAATAAACAGAGAGGCAGAGTATGCGATTGATCTGCGATGCGATGCGATATTTGTATGTGCGATGCGATGAGATCGCATATCACAATCAGCGAAGAAACAGAGAGGCAGAGTAACGAATATGCGATGTGATGCGATAATATAAGGATATATTATTGTATGCGACTTAAGATATAAGGTGGGATCCTTATCGCATCGAAAAATATAAGGATAGCGGGTCAGGGTAACAAGATTTGTGATTGCGATAAAAGCGCGGACCCGATGGGCATATAAAACTATGATTAATAAATGTTTAAGGTCCAAAATTGATCGCATCGGCAAAAAAAAAAAAAACTATGTAGCGGAGCGCTTATTTAAAATATTTGCGATTGCGATAAAGGACCGGACCCGATGGATTAATAAACCATATTTAAAATTTGAACTCCGATAAGAACACTATTCAGAAACCGCAAGCGGGTTTTATGAAGCCAGTTTGCCCATTTCGCACCACCTTTCGAGGATAAGTGGTAATTTTTGGTTGGGTAGCGATTCCATTGATCGGGTGACATGCATCCCTGTACGACTCCACAAAACCGCCTGTTACTACGTGCCATCGCGCGTTATTTTTCGACAATGGATGTCTAGCGAAATTGATGAGCGTTGTTGATCTGGGAAGGGGTCATCGGACGGTGTTCTCTTGATGAAGATGCACGAAGGATTATCCAGTGTACGGTGCGGGAATTTGATTGGTTTTTTAACCATATAGGTGGGGCCCGGAGCTAAGTTTTAAAGATTATGACCACGCTGATCCATTATAAATGATTTATTAATCATAAACTTATATGGCGGAGATAAAGTTCCTTTTTGGGTCGTTTCGTGTTGTAAAAGCAATTTTGTATGCTTTGGGGAGGTCATGACTATAGTAGATTGTTGGACCCGATTATCTATTTTGACCCCGTCCAGGAATACCATTAGCGGTTCGTGGTTTTGACTCATGGTTTTACTAAAGGCAAAACTATATAAGGAGAAGAGAAATAGAGAATGGTGTGTGCATGCGAAAGGGTTGATAATAAACGAATCTCTTTTAGAGATATCTGTATGAATAAACTCTGATATATCTGAATCTATGGTGCACCTGTGAACATGATGAATGATCAAGATCTCTAGATCAGATGATGATTCCTGGTTTAATGGACTGACGAAATCATGAAGAACGTGTGTATGTGTAAGGGTGGTGAATGAATAAATTCTAACTGGTGCGAGTGTACTGAAGAAAATGAATGGATCCAGTATGAAAATTGATGAAACGTGGTCCGTAGCAGATCTGATGGTCGAAGCCTTCCGTGAGGGGCTTGTAGCTTCCTTCCAGTGGTAGTTGGTAAACGAGAGCAGGGGGTTGTAGCTCCCTTCCAGTGGTGGGCGATAGCTGAGGGGAAAAGCAGTGCAGTAGCTCTTACAGGGTTTTGTGGTGAGTGGAAATAGAGAGGTCGTAGCTCCCCTTCGAGGAGAAATATGATAGCGAGAGAAAGGTTGTATCGCAGTGCAGGGCCTGCACATCTTGGTATAAGTACGCACGGCCATGTAATGTAAAAGTTTTCTCTATAATAAATAATGAAAGAACTGATTATAGCGACGGTGGTTCTACTCCCAATTAGGTTTCCACCATCACATCCTTTGAGTGTTCATATGTGTTGCTTATGTTTGATGGTTTGTTCTGTTATTTCTATTCATGCTTACTGCTTATGAATGATGCAATGATCTAAGTAAAGACATAATAAGATCTCTGGACATACAAGTTGGATGCAGTAATGTAACATATGGTTTTAAGAGAAAGGAAAACTAAAAATTGTCAGTCAGCTCTAAATACTGATTCACCCCCCCCCTCTCAGTTTTTTTCCCAACAGGAACCTCTTCCTTTATGGTAAGGCTTCCATTAACTTCTTCTCTGAGTTTTACCTTCTATGTCTTCTCAATCCCCTTGCATTCACTTTATTATGCTCTCTAATTATATTGTTTCTTGTTTGGTATGAGGGAATAAATTTAATTCTCGTTGGGTATCATATTTGGTCCTTTACTCTTCCTTTAAAGTTTCTCTTAACCTTTGGTAAATTATTTTTAAGGCTGCCATCTACCCTCCATGGTTTATTTTAGTTGACATTTCAGCCATGCCTAGAAGGCATGGATCGAGTGGGAGAAGTAGTAGGCATAACTCAAGACCCCCTCCTTGTGTCTCGGGTTCAGTTATTGGAAAATTAGTATTCTAAAATATATTATAGGAAAAATCCTCCTCAAGTTATAAGGGAGATTCAAGAAGTAGAATAGGGCACAAGGATTGATTTCCATTTTATTTCAAACACCAAACTCTAGGGCCAAATTGGAAATTGAGTCTCAGATATATGTAGCAACATGACAAGAAAACCCAATATATGCAAACTATGAACATTTATTAGTAGTTGAAGGCCATCATGGGGAGAGTCTTGGTCAAGCAATTAGAGGAGCAACATTATATTTCACTAAGTGTGGACAAAGTGTAGACTCAAATCCAAAATCTCGATAAGAAGTTATTTGTGTTAGTGAAGAATTTATCAAACATAAAGTTTCTTGATTCTGAGGATGAAATAGGTCCACTTGATACTATTTAGGTGGATTCTCGAACTCCTTAATTTCTATCATATTGTTTTTCATGTGAGTCATCAATTTCAGGTTTTCCATATATTCTTTTTAGGAGGTTTCATAGCCTCAAACACATGACACAATTGTCATGGCACTAGATATTTGTTTATTTTTGTAATTTTGTTCAAACTTTTTAGATGGTCTAAGACACTTATGCTATGTTATCAGTCTAGTTCCCTAGTGGCAGACCAATAGCTATAGCTTGAATATTATATGTAATATATGAATGGTGTCAGAATTAAAAAAGAAAAAGAAAACAGAATTAGGCTCATTAAATATCCCTGCAAAAAAGTATTATTTGATTATTTACAAATCAATAAATTCAAAAATTGATAATTTTACTACATAGAATAATTTTTTAAAACAATTAATTTGAAAGAAAACCAATTAGCACAATGTTTTTTAAATTAAAAATAAATAAAAGCATTCACAAAAAACTTAAAATTTCAAAATTTCTTCTTATTACAAGAAAAAAATGTTTCCATTAGTATTCATTCAAACACATACATATTGAGGGGTTGCATGAGCATGAGGGGTTATCCATAACCTCGAAGGAAACAAAGAAATAAACTATTCTTCGAGATTTGTCCAATCAACAAACAACCTTGCTGAAGCATATGGGTTGCTACAAGGTCAATGCTAGTGAGAACAGGAAATATTGAAAAATTAGCGGTAATGGGTGATTCCTTGATAGTTATCGAGCACCTAGCGCATGGAACATTACCAAAAGAGTGCAAGTTAAGAGGTATCATAGAAAGGAGCCAACCTCTGAAACCATCCTTTTCCAAGCTCAACATTTATCATGTCCAAAGTTTGCACAATGTTGAAGCAAATTGTCTTTCTAATGAAGGTGTAAAATAGGAAGAATGTGTCCTTGTTCACCACGACCACCCCTAAATTTTTCCCATCCCTTGACTATGGAATTGCTCGAATTAAAAAATGAAATTTGGGGGAGGCAGAGGGTCATATAAATCAATGTGGTTCCCCCTCCCAAAGTGTATCATGCACAAAAAAATATTAATGTGAATTTAATTAGGCTTGAATGCATAAGCATGGATGAAGGCCGAAGGACGCCTATAATTTGTTTGTCACCACCATGCTATCCCTTATTTATGTGTTTTAAGGCCATCAACGTTGGAGTGAGAGGATGAATTTTATTGCATGGAGAAAGAATTAAGCCATTTATGTGGTCCTTTGTCTTTGTGGTCGAAATGAAAATTAATATTGGTTATGGTGGAGTTCTTCGATGTGGTCTTGAGGAGGTAGAGAAGGTTTGGTTGCTCTGGGGAATCTGGATAAAATACTAGGACAAGAGCCTCCACACACTCTGTCTTCTTCATTACTCGACCATTAACATATTCAAGAGGTCTACAACTTAGCTACCAACTTTCCAAAATTAGTGGTATCCTATGGTAGCAGTCTTAAATCCAATCACGAGATCTTGGCACCAACCGGGAACTGACTAATGCATATGTCAGGAAGATAATTTAGAAAATTTCCATATCAATCAAAATTTATTTATTGTGAAAGCAGTAGAGGCGGGGGTATTCAAGCATGTCTTGTTGGCACTAAGTTGGTGTAAATTTTTAATTTGGGAAGTGATGATATGGAAAAAAATTTAAACAATTTCTCCTCAGTGTTAGCCCTTTAAGGCACACTTGATACTATGGCTTTGTTCTTGTCTTAATGATTTGAATAATTTTTGTGGGGAGAGGTGCATGGGCTTACCATCTCTCGGTATTTCGTGGGTCCATGAAAATGGGATAGTTAGTCGTGAATTTACAATGGGGGAAACCTAAGATATATGAATTTCTTATGAAGGTATCACAATGGAATCATTGGAGCAATGAATGGATAGGCTGAAGGAAAACCAAGAAATTTTGTGTACCAAACTGAACTAGGTTTATTGTTTTTCCTAACTGTTGATTTGTGGTAGCATCATATGTGCTCTAAGTCTCAAATTTTGTAGAGAGGCTTAGACACATGTATTCCAAGTAACCCATAAATAATTTTGCGAAATTCCACCCCGAGAAAACTTTATTTGATAAATTAATTATTTTTAATGAGACCCTAAGTATAAACTTATAAAATTGAAATAATGAATGGGTATTAATCTAACCATGGGTGTCACTTCTAGAAAAAAACAAGGATAAATTTAAAATGATCTTAGCCATTCTAGCTTCTAATATGGGTCATTGAATGTCAACTAGAGTAATATTTAAGGAAGCTTGAGGGTCATTTAGAAAACACACCAGAGAAGATACTCAGTTGCCCAAGAAAATCAATTATCTCAGTCGTTGAAGTTCGGCAAGAGAAATCGATTCAGAGGGAGGGTTGCAAGTGGATAATATAGAGAGGGTATTAGCATCAGTCAAGAGTGCAAGGGTAGGTGACACAGTGCAGAGAAGGGACAATGCAGAAGGAGTAGAGGGACCATGCAGAGCATTGACGCAAAACTATACAGTCCTCACGCAGAGCTGACGTGGGAGGGCTAGCAGAGCCTCTCAGAGATCAGATTTCTATCAAAAATTTGTGAGAATATTTCTCCAACATTATCATAGGTATTTCCTTTCATTACTATTTATTTCTATTTGTATCAGTAAATTTTGTTGAAGAAGAATAATAAATCCCTCATCTGTTGCACCGGTTTTCCCGCATTGGGTTTTTCCAAGGACAATTGTCCAAAAATAATTGTGTCACTCTTGTGCTCATTTTTCTTTATATTTTGCTCAGTATTTTATTTGTGAAGGATGTAGTAGAATTTATTTTGATATTTACTGAAGTAATCTATGTAAATAACTTATTGCTGAATAATAAGTAGGAGAAATAATATCGGATACTACAGTAGGATTTTGTTTTAGAAATTTTCACATGGTAACAGAGCTTGATTGGGCAAGGGCATTAAAGAACCTATGTTGAAGGGAATTTGTGGTGCTACATTGATAACAAATTGAACCCCAGAGGAATTACTTACTTTTTTTTCTGCAGAACCTACCAGGAAAAAAAAATCACGATGGAAGATCATGAAATCTCATATTTATATTCCAGATTGGAAGAAGAGTTTGCTTGCTTATCGACTTCTGAATTAGCTGATGATTGGTACATTGATATCGGGGCTTCAACTCATATGACTGGAGTTTGAGAATATTTCTCGAGTTATCAAGAAGAACGGATGAACTTCCAGATTACTATGGGAAACAAAATGAAGTGTACCCCAGTAGGAAGAGGGGCCATAACATTTCAGACAAAAGCAAGAAATAACCTTTGAGCCACGAATGTGTTGCTTGTTCCAGGATTGGGAATGAAATTAATTTTAGTGTCCTGGTTGCAGGGCAAGGGATATGATGTATACTTCATTGGAAGAAAATTATACGTCAAGAATCTAAGCTAGAAGAAAAAGGCTCAGATTGGAACTTGAAGCAACATACTATATAGGTTGCAGCTCGAGTCTCCAATGGCACTAGTAGGTAGCGATCTCAATGGGTAAAAGGACCTGAATGATATATGGCATAGATGAATGGGGAATATACACCATGGAGCTCTGAGAATGCTCACAGAAATGATTACGAGAGTTCCAGTCTTAAGTACCAAGCACGATGATGTATGCAAATGATGCGTACTAGGGAATTATGCTAAAGCAACATATTACAAAAGCAAAAATAGGGCTCCAAGTGTATTAGGACTAATACACTCAACTATATAAGGTCTAATTTCTATCAGAGCTCTTAATGGTGGTGAATATTTTGTCACCTTTATTGATGACCACTCCACGAAAACTTGGATATACTTCTTAAATACCAAGGATGAGGTATTTGATCGGTTAAGAGAATTCAAAGCTTTGGTTGAAAACTTGATAGGGAATAACATAAAAATATTGTGCTCAGACAATGGTGGAGAGTGCATTGATAAGGACTTCACAGAATTATGTGCAAGAGAGGGTATCAAAAGAGAATGGACAACTCCATATAACCTGAAGCAGAATGGAGTTGCAGAGTGGAAGAACATGACTATTGTTGGGGTAGTAGAAGAAATGTTGTATGACCAGTATCTTCCTAGATTTTTATGGGCAGAGGCATGCAATACAACTGTATATATCCAAAATAGGACTCCTCATAGAGCATTGGCTAAGAGAACTCCCAAGAGTATCTTCACAGGGAAGAAGCTGAAAGTGAGTCATTTCAGGATATTTGGAAGTGTGGCATATTGTCACATTCCAGATGAGAAGCGGAGAAAATTAGATTAGACTGCAGAAAAGGGGTATCTCGTAGGATACAACGAGACATCTAAGGCATACAAAATCTACATTCTAGGAATCAGGAATATTTTAGTCAGACGTGATGTAAAGTTCATGGAAGATAGATCTTTCAGGAAATCTTGAGAGATACCTACTGGAGAGAAGTCTAAGGATGTTCCTCTTGTCCTGCAGCAGCAAGGGGAAGAACCGGCAGGAGGACATGCATATGGATCAAGCACCATAACCAACATAGGTATTTCCTCAAGTGAGAAA
Organism: Pinus albicaulis; assembly: GCA_034641835.2. Taxonomy (NCBI): domain Eukaryota; kingdom Viridiplantae; phylum Streptophyta; class Pinopsida; order Pinales; family Pinaceae; genus Pinus; species Pinus albicaulis. The sequence continues at coordinate 536,497,878 of CM076578.1, read as the reverse complement.
AAGCCAGATAATTCACAACAAATGGGATAACAGGAAGAGGAACTAGTTGAACCACCCAACACCAGTGGTAGAATTAATAGATAAGTACGCCAGACACTGAGGGACGTACAGGAGTTTATTGGAGCTCCTAGAACCGAGAAAAGGAAGCGTATACAACCTAACATATACCATGCCTTGGTATAGGTTGAAGAGCCCTCTTGCCTTCAGGAGGTCGTGCATCATCATGTCTGGGTGGATTCCATGGTATAGGAGTATAGCTATCATGACTAATGATGTCTAGGAAGTTGTGCCTAGACCAGAGAACATATCAGTTGTAGGTTCGAGATGGATCTACAAGATCAAGTATGCGGCAGATGGCCGCATATAGAAATACAATGCTAGGTTCGTGGCCAAGGGGTATGCACAGAAGGAAGGAATCAATTATGAGGAGATCTTTCCCATTGTTTCCAGATATACCTCCATCAGATTTGTTGTATCCTTAGCAGCACAGATGGGCTAGTAAATTCACCAAATGGATGTCAAGACAACATTCTTGAATGGGATGATAGAAGAGGAGGTGTACATAGAACAACCTGAAGGCTTTGAGACCCATGAGAATAAATCTCATGTCTGTAGACTGAAGAAATCCTTATATGGTCTCAAGAAGGCACCCAAAGCATGGCATGGTCAGATTGACAGGTACTTACAATAGTTGGGATTTGTCAAGAGTGACACAGATCACAATCTCTACTATTTTATGGTAGAGAATGAGCCACTTATTCTGGTACTACATGTAGATGATTTTTTTATTGCAGGATCATCTAGGGTCATAAAGGAATACAAGAAGAACTTGGAAGATGAATTAGACATGAAGGATTTGGGGTTGATGCATTAATTTCTAGGGTTTTCGGTATGGTATAAGAATGGAGAAATATTCCTAGGACAAGGAAGATATGCCTCAGAAATTCTGGAGAGATTCAAGATGCAGGATTTTTGGCTCATGGAAACCCCCATGATAACCAACTAGAAGAATATAGATGCATCAGGAGACAAAGAAGTGGACCCTACCTTGTACAAGAAGCTCATAGGGTCACTTATCTATTTGGTCAACACCCTCATCCAGTTCATGGTAGAACCGAAGAGGTAACATTAGGAAGCAAGAAGTCACATTCTCAAATATGTGCGAGGAACATTTGGATATGGGTTGAATTACACCCACAAAGATAATGTCATATTGAGTGGATTCACAGATGTGGATTGGGCAGGCAGTTCAGTAGATTGGAAGAGTACCACACAATATTTCATCACCATCAAATTAGGGATGACCTCCTGGAGCAGTAGCACTGAGCTCAGCAGAGGCAGAATATATGGCAGCAAGCACAACTACATGCGAAGCCATATGGCTCAGAAAACTACTAGTGAATTTGTTCAGAAGAAAGATGGAAGTGACCAGTATCTACTGTGATAATCATAGTTGTATCAAACTCTCTCAGAATCTGGTATTTCATGATCGGTCAAAGCACATTGACATCAGATGTCATTTTATTAGAGACTGTGTTTAGCGAGGGGCATTATAGTTGCAGTATGTCCTTGTTGTGGAGGTAAATCCCCTCTGCGGACAGAGGCGATCCCTACTAGCCCAGATCGGGTCTAGCAACAATTGTTCATGCTATAGTGCAGGTTCCTAATTGCAAATAAACCAACTAGCGATGAAGGCTTACCTGGAATCCAACGATGTCGCTCGTAGAAGAGGTAGCGCTCCCGTTTCTTAGCTCTGACAGATCACGATCCTCACGATCTCCGTGATCGGACACCTGCACATGCAAGAAACAAAACAAACGCAAGCGTAAAATCCAGTATATGCAACTATATGTCAGTCAGAAAGGACATAACTCATCATCATAAACAACAACAAGAGTGGAACCATAACCAATAGTCGTTTATTATTAATCAATCAAAGGAAGAATACAACCATAGTTCTGACGCTGAATTCTCCTTCGGCGGGTCGCCAGCAGAACACGTCTCGAAAAGCCTGTCAAGGATGGGACAAACCTCTCTCTTCAGATCTTGACAATAGTCTCCTTGCTTGGATTTGGCCTTAAGGGAATTATGGAGGCTCTTGCAGCATAAGGCTCTTGGGAATTTGGGAATTTGAAGACTAGCTTGCAATGGAGATGGGCAAGCTTTTATAGATGAAGGAAGGGGAGTTGGGATCCCTATAATCATGGGATTGGCCCTATCCTCAAGGAAGCTTCCATGAGAGGTGGCAAACCACTTCCTCTACATGGAAATCCGGAGCCAAACTTCCCAACTCAAGATAGATACCAGTTCATGAATTGGTTAGGATGAAACTTCCGCCATTTATTTTTTAAAAACACTCCTTAAATTGGCTGGCGCGAGTGAGACTCTGGGACAGAGCGCCAATTGGCGCGACCTCTTTGAAGGATTTTCCCCATTGGCGCGGGTACTGAACTGTCTGCCCGCGCCAATGCAAAAAGGGCCATTTTTAGGGTTTTCCACAAGGAGATGTCTTCAGGGCAATGAAAGCTCTTGTTCAGAGGGATGTCATGAAAGTGATTTCAAGCCATGTCACTGCTCACAGGTTACGAAATGAGCCCTCCAATGTGTGGGACAGGGATTGTAGGGATGGTGACAAATTATTGTGTAACAGATGCCCCCTAAAGCATGAGGCCTGAGAGAGAGAGAGGGGTGAAATTATTTACGAGAACTTGTCCAACTGAAAACTCCGGCGTCGAAAAACCTGCGTGGAGAAATACAACCGATATCTCAGATACATGATATATATGCGGTATGGGAGCAGCCATCCATAACAGAGTATACAATAATCTGGATCCAAGGCATAGACACAGCCATCCAGTGAGGATCGATAAATAGACTCAGGTATGGTCGCAGCCATCCAGTAAGTGAGTCATGTAACCAATCATAATAATCCACAAAATCGCAGCCTGGATTACAACAGACACAATCCAGGGTCTTGTGCTCCATCTCGACCCGAACACAGTACAAGTCCAAGCATGTGAATAAATGAGCTGAAGTCGAACATGCAAGAACATCGTCTGATTACCAGCCAATGATGAAAGCTGTTAACATACGCGAGAGGTACCACCAATAATGACGATGGCCCTCAAGGTACTATGGGTAAAATCTACGGCATGTGAATCAATGAGCTGGCGTCGAACACCCGTGATGAAAACCTCACATCGAATGCAAAGAACCTGCCATTGAGGCATGCAGGCTCCAAGGCACCAGAAGGAACTCTCTAGATCAACTTCCTAGATAATGAGCTGAAGTTGACAGGAAGTGACCTTGATCGAAGGTGAGCCATAATTTTTCCCACATCATCAACACGAGACAAAGGAACAATGTTTTGTGAATTAGGATCAGATGAGAATCAAAGGAAGGTTGGTATTTGCAGAGGTCAACTTCTCTTGAACATATAAATGGCACGACAACGAGTTTAGCAGTATTTGACATCAAAAGATCATAGATCATAGTGACGAGGAAAAGAGTAGATGAGAGGTCAAAAGGGATCACCCAAACCCATGGAGGCAAGTGAAAGACAAGGTGAGATGTCCCCAACCCGACACGAATGCAGACAAGTGCCATGTTCAAGAGCGACATACTGCTGACACAACAATGATGCTGGTTCCTTTTTTTCTCCACCATTTCTGGCGAGTACCCCAATTATTTTTTATAACAAGCTTGAAGGGGATAGCATATGCTTGTGATATAAGTCCATCCTAGTACGTTTAACGAGCCCTAGGAAGGAGAGACTCGAGTAGCGTCATTATGACTGAATCTGATGTCATCAGGGTTTAACGAGTCTGACAAAGGAAGAACTTGACGTCTTTTCATGTTTAGAGAGTTTGAAAAGACAGCTGAAAAGTAAAATCCAATGGTCCCTTTTCGTAAATAGTTCCTCAGATCCGAAAAGGTAGAAAACTATGTCTGAGAAAACCTCCTAGTTGCGATAGGCTAGGGTATTCCTTTTTCGTAAATAATCTATCCCAGCCCGAAAAAGGGGTAAACGTATACTGGGTAGATGTCGTTTCGCAGCCACTTTAACGAGATCGAAAAGACAAGGGCCTCGGAAATATTTTCATGTTTAGAGAGTCAGAAAAGAGTTGAAAGATGACTCCAAAATGAATTTTTCGTGTTTTTACCGAGTCTGAAAAAGTATAAAATACAACTCGTTTCACCGTTTAAGTTGCGTAAAAAACCTGTTGCTGCACACAGAGGAAAGTGTAAAATCCATTTTTGACAAAATATTGTAAAATATTAATAAAAAATGACTTTTAAAACCTAATGAGATTTCAAAAAGTTATAAACAAGTCTCAAATGGTAAAAACAAAATTACTTTTACTATTTACCTCATAGGAGAGCAACAGTGGTCTGTTTGTGTGTAAACTTCTGACGACACTTGTGACTGATCCGGGCTACCATTCAGATTCCCCTTCATTCCAGGTACGAGGCGCTTCCCTGTACTCCATTTTAATCCATTTTTTATTGTTTTCCATTGCTCATTATATTTCTGTGGATAATTTTTTAAAATTTTAGGGCTTCGCCCATTAGCACGGGTATCGGGCATGGACCCGCGCCAATGGCACAACGCAGTTTCCCGTTTCAAATTTCCAAACAGCTAGTGATTTACATGAAATTTCGAGCATAACAGAGATCTAATCAAGGGTTTTGACCATGTTGATGCAGGCAACCGAGCAAAATGGCTATCGAATGGAAAGAGAGGGAGCATGGGGAAGAGGATGAACAGGCTATGGAGAATGAAACTTGTATGAATGCCCTCAAGAACTGTGGGCTTAAAAGGTTCTTCCTGACACCTTGCTTACAAGCTCAACCAGAGCTCCTGCAATACCTGATCAGCATATGGGACGAAAATGAACAAGTGTTCAAGCTGCGGGACCAAGTATTAGAACTTGAGGTTTCTGACGTATATTTCATAACCGAACTGTCGCGCAGAGGTCCGGTGCCCGTCTTGACAGGCAGCAGACCATCTGGAGAGAATATGGAGCAGGTGATGGCAAGAGTGTGCCGAGGGGCACGACTAGGATCGGGAAGCGGCAAGGTAGATATCCATACTATCCCCGATCTAGCACTCAGAGTGGTGCTACATACCATCACGCGGGCTGCGGGGTCGCAGGCACCGCACGAGGCGACCAAGGCCCAACTCCTCCTAGCTGCTGAGTGTATGAATCCAATACTATTTGATTGGGCTACTGCAGTGACAAAAAATATGAAAATACAGCTCACAAAGTGTAAGCAGGCCAAACTAAAATAGTTTGGTTATGGTTCCATCTTGGTATCGTTCATCCTGGAACGACTACCTATATTTCAGGGCCAAGAGGCCATAGTAGCTGAGTCGGTACCAAGAGAGCCAAGGATGGCTCGCTGGGCAGCACTGATGCCTAGATCAGGAGGAGGCCAACAGATGTCCTGGAGGCCGGAATTTTTTGGATGGTTACGGCGTCAGTTGATTGTGGTCGAGGATTGGCCATATGCAGGGACCGATTTCACTGGAGACCCAGACCTTCCACTCCCGGAGGGAGATTACTGGGACGAGGAGTTGGGTATGATCTTCTTTTTTTATTTTTATGTTTTATGATTTTTTTTTTGGGTAATATATGCCCATCCTAATGACAGCTTTATGTGTATGCAGATGTCGGCCTAGGCACTCCCACCGTATGTCTCTGGTATGCTAGTGGAACATCTGCCAATTTGTTGTGGAGGTAAATCCCCTTTGCGGACAGAGGCGATCCCTACTAGCCCAGATCGGGTCTAGCAACAATCGTTCACGCTATAGTGCAGGTTTCTAATTGCAAATAAACCAACTAGCGATGAAGGCTTACCTAGAATCCAGCGCTGTCGCTCGTAGAAGAGGTAGCGCTCCTGTTCCTTAGCTCTGACAGATCACGATCCTCACGATCTCCGTGATCGGACACCTGTACACGCAAGAAAAAAACAAACGCAAGCGTAAAATCCAGTATATGAAACTATATCTCAGTCAGAAAGGACATAACTCATCATCATAAAGAACAAGAAGAGTGGAACCATAACCAATTGTCGTTTATTATTAATCAATCAAAGGAAGAATACAACCATAGTTCTGACGCTGAATTCTCCTTCGACGGGTCGTCAGAAGAACACGTCTCGAAAAGCCTGTCAAGGATGGGACAAACCTCTCTCTTCGGATCTTGACGATAGTCTCCTTGCTTGGATTTGGCCTTAAGGGAATTATGGAGGCTCTTGCAGCATAAGGCTCTTGGGAATTTGGGAACTTGAAGACTAGCTTGCAATGGAGATGGGCAAGCTTTTACAGATGGAGGAAGGGGAGTTGGGATCCCTATAATCATGGGATTGGCCCTATCCTCAAGGAAGCTTCCATGAGAGGTGGAAAACCACTTCCTCTACATGGAAATCCGGAGCCAAACCTCCCAACTCAAGATAGATACCAGTTCATGAATTGGTTAGGACGAAACTTCCGCCATTTATTTTTTAAAAACACTCCTTAAATTGGCTGGCGCGAGTGCATCTCTGGGACAGAGAACCAATTGGCGCGACCTCTTTGAAGGATTTTCCCCATTGGCACGGGTATTGAACTGTCTGCCCGCGCCAATGCAAAAAGGGTCATTTTTAGAGTTTTTCACAAGGAGATGTCTTCAGGGCAATGAAAGCTCTTGTTTAGAGGGATGTCATGAAAGTGATTTCAAGCCATGTCACTGCTCATGTCACGGAATGAGCCCTCCAATGTGTGGGACGGGGATTGCAGGGACGGTGACAAATTACTATTTAACAGTCCCCATAAGGAATCAAGTGGCATACATACTCACAAAAGTTCTTGGAAGAGCCAAGTTTTTTCACTTCAGTGAGCATATGGGTATGGTGGAGAATTCATTTTAGTAACATAAACATGTGATATCTCAGCCACATATGCAACATTTGAGAGGGAGTTGTAGTATAAATGCAGTGGTGATCATGGCGGGATCAGTAGCAGTACAGTTGCAGCAGAAGCACAATGATTGATGGGCAGTATGTCAGAGATTAGTAGCACAGAGGGAGATGCTTCAGAGTCATAGCAGTGCGCAACAGGACATATTTTCTAGAGCACATTCCTCGCTAAGAGGGAGTGTTGATTTTTGGTAGCATCAGATGTTCTCTAAGTCTCAAATTTTGTGGAGAGGCTTAGACACATGTATTCCAGATAATCGAGAATTCATTTTAGGAAATCCCACCTAAAAAAAATTTTACTTGATAAATTAATTATTTCTAATGAGACCCTAATTCTAAACTCAGGAAATTAAAATAATTAATGGGTATTATTCTAACTGTGGGTGTAACTTCTAGAAAATAATGAGGATCGAGTCAAAATTATCTTATCCATTGATTATCTTCTAATCTCGGTCGTCGAATGTCAACTAGAAGATTATTTAAGTAATATTGAGGGTCATTTGGAAAACACACCATAGCAGATACTTAGTTTCCCAAGAAAATCGATTTTCTTAGTGGCTGAAGTTCAGCAAGAGAAATCAATTCAGAGGGATATTTGCAGGTGGAGAAGACAGAGACGGTATCACCATCAGTCTAGAGTGCAAGGCTAGGTGACGCAGTACAGAGAAGGGAAAAAATAGGGACAACGCAGAGCAGTGATGCAAAACTATGCAGTCCTCACACAGAGTTGACGTAGGAGGCCCAATAGGGCCTCTCAGAGATCATATTTACATCAAAAATTTGTGAGAATATTTCTCCAACATTATCATAGAGATTTCCCTTCATTACTGTTGATTTCTATTTGTACAAGAAATTTTTGTTGAAGACAAATAATAAAACCCTCATCTATTGCACCGGTTTTCCCACATTGGGTTTTTCTGGGGAGAATTGTCCAAAAATAATCATGTCACACTTGTGCTTGTATTTATTTATATTTTTCTCAGTATTTTATTTGTGAAGGTTGCAATAGAATTTATTTTGATATTTACTGAACTAATTTCTATAAATAGCTTATTGTTGAATAATAGGTAGGAGAAATAATATCAGATACTGCAATAGGATTTCGTTTTAGAAATTTTCACACTAACAACAATGTAATTACTGATGTAAGAGAAAACTTATCAGAGGAAATTATAGGATGAGGCAGATGGTCTTTGTCAACAACTAGAGGATTTGTAGGTAGAAATTAAATCCTTGTCTCTTCATAACTCCTTTAATATATATGAGGAAAGTGTAGGCAATGTAATAAAATTAGATTTGAATATACCTCTTGTAGCAGAGGATAATTTTGGAACTTAGTCAGTGGAACTTGCATTAATTTCTCTATGTATTGTGTGTTTTGTATGATCTTTGCTAATATGTTGGAGAGTGTATAGCTCCAAAGACCCGAAATCTATTAAGAAAGTTAACATTCAAGTATATATGATAGATGATAGTCTTGATGAGGTTATAGTTCTTTCTAACACTCAAGTATATATGATAGATTATAGTATTGATGAGGTTATACTTATTTTTGGCCTTGAATGGAATTTCAATGTAATCACATGATGTACAAGATGCGATCAAGATACATAAATTTACTTAATATCAAATTCTCATTACTGTTAAAAAAACACATACAAATTAAAATGTGAAACATTTTCATTATGTTTGATGACATTTTCACCAAAATTTAGCAATACAATTTCAAGCAAGATTGTGATTTTTTATTGTTAAAATAATTTTTCGAATGCATAAATGGATTCAACACTTTAAAAAAAACCCTAGGGAATTCAAATTATGCAAATTAAACAACTTAAACTTGAGTTTTTAAAAACATCTATGAGGTTTTGGTAAAAATTAATCAGGAAAAATATGTTGAAAAAAATCCATTTCGTCTATTAATTAGACTACGCGAATAATTTTTTTTACTATATTAATATTCACTAAACACATACATATTAAAATATGTTTAAGTTCCTGATGGGGGTGAGTCTTGAGAACGATCAAAGGACAAGGAGTATTACTCTCCGCACACGCAGCGATTATAATGCGAGCGAGGGATAGCAGGTGGGCATTGGAAAGAGACCCGAGGAACCTTCTCGATGTGATGCTTGAGATATTTGGAAGGGAAGTGGGAACAACAACAAATTTGATGAACCAAGAGATGAGTATAGGAATTGCAGGGGTAATTGAATTTGCTGTGGATATTCTCCTAAGAACCATTACTTGGTTCTCTAATAGAGAGGAGACTAGGCCCATTAAAACAACAGACATTGAAGGCCATGAAGCACCAAGAATTTGCAACGTGCCCATCATTTGGGACCCTAGAGCAAATTATTTGTGGAAACAAGAAGAGTTGGAAGGTTCTCGGTCTTTCATCCCCCCTTCAAGGCTTAGATGGTGGTGTCAAAGCAAAACTCAAGTTGTTTGCTAGGGAATAAGACCTTCTCAGCTTGTCTTGCAGGTATCTGATATCTCTCTTTTATATTTTATTTAGGTAATTAAGGTATGCATAAAATGTAACAAATCTTCTCTCAGAAGCTCAGAAAGGATCCCATCTTCCTGCTATGCTGCTGGAGGGAAGGGGAAGTGGTGCATTTGATATTTGGTTTTTTTAGGATAGTGAGAATCGAGAGCAGGCCTACCTGGGGTGTCATTCCATGTCTTAACTTTTTGACATCTCTAGAGTCATTCAGACTCAACAAACTGGGGGTAGAATTGGAATTTGGAGCTAGGGTGGCCTCTCTTTATAGTTGTCTAGGAGGTGATCTATGCACCAACAAGGTGAAGAGTCTATGGTTCCACTATATTCCATTGTGGGGAGCATCAATTGGAGAGAATTGTTGGGTTGACGACACTTTTACGATGCTTCTTCAATGAGGTCTTCCTCAGCCGGGAGGTGGCCACTAGGGCAGAGGAAACCAAGAGGAGGAAGGGGAGCTTGTAGCCCCTCATAGAGATTCGCCTAGACGTGTGGACATGTTGCACCCCTTTGAATATATCGAGGCTCAAATTCATCTTCTCCAGCATTCAGTAGACCAGCTTACGTAAATGAAACAAGTGGACCATGTCGATCTGGTTAGTTTCTTTACAGACATGTTGCATAACGAGGGGCACATTCTTGATTGTATGCATCCCTTCAAAGGAACTAGCTGTGACTACAAGCTCATATGGATGGATTCAAGGCAAGAATGGCTCATATGGAGTCCCACATTCACGATGCCTTCCACCATTCAACTAATAAAGGTATTGAGGCTAATGACCCCAATGCAAAACATATGCAATGATGAAAGTAGGATTTTTGCATTTTTTCGATAGATTTTGTGCATAGTGGGGTATGGATAGAAAGTGAACCAGTTTTCTTCAATTACTCTTAGTTGATTTTGTATATACTTGAAAGCCAAAAAATCTAGTCAGAGTGAGGCCATTTTTCCTTGTATGAAAAGTCTCCCACGATATATTTATATCCCAATTTATAGAAAACTGTTAAATTAGAAATATATGTGTGTGTGTGTGTGTGTGTGTGTGTGTGTGTGTGCGCGCGCAAGTGTGTTAAGAGTATGACCTATACATTCTCATTAGTTTATTAAATAAAAAACATTTATTTTAGTATTCATTAAAACACACATATTAAAATTTGTTTTAAAAGAATGAATTATACCTTCTCATCGGTTTACTAAATACAAGCATTTAATTTATTATTCACTATATTAATATTTATTAAAACATGTATATATTAAAATTTAGCTTACAAGCATGAACTATACATTTTTTATTTTTTAAATATGTAAGGTGAAGGTGTGTAGGTTAATGATTTATTTAATATAAAATTAAAATTAAAATTAGTTTTAATAATTGAATTTAGGCTTCTGTGATCTATATCATGAAAAGCAAGAAAAACTTCGATAAAAATCACATCATCAGAATTTTCTTGACCCATTTGTGATTCATCGTCAGAACAAAATAATAGATATACATTCAATATAAAAATATAATTATAATGTTTATAATTAAGTCTCACTCTTTAATCTCTTTTCATACTATTTGAAACTAAAACTAAAGTTAAATTTAACCAATTTGTCTCAAAACTCTTTGTTAAAATTATCTATTTAATATTATACCTATTTTTTTATGCATTTATGATTTAACTAGCAATTGCACCAAATGTTGCAAAGGAAACATCATAAGGCAGTAGTATAGGAAATAGTAGCATAGAAGAAAGAAGTAAAATAGTTATGAAATTTTGTTTCTTTATTGATCTCTGTCTTAGAAAAAAAATGAAATTTATACTTTGCGGAATAGAGCTACAACATGGTAGTTCGAGGAATCCCATCAATATTTGATTTTTGAGAAGTATGTTCATTGATAATGTGTGCTTTTTTCATAATGTCTCTAATATGTACCTTACAACTGCAAAAACCAATACATGTGTGTGTTGTCTTGTGGTCGAGGGGCATATTGATACCATGGTGCTACCAATAGGTAAATGGAAGGAAAATGGAACTGAATCTTGAAATTTTATAGTTTAGCATAGTTCAAGTAGGATTTTCGGATTTAAACTGTGGAAAAGTTTATAAACATAATAGAGACATGGTTGTTTATGTGCAGTATGAACCTCAAATCAAATTTATTATGATAAAAATCTCTACATAATAGTTATCCTATCCATAATACTAATTATTCTGATGATTAAGGAGTCTTTAAAGTTCGTGAAATATGAATTTGAAAATATTAAGAAATTTATTTATAACGAAATAATTAAAGTTGTTAATAATACTTTAAAAAATAAAAATTAGTAATCTAAATCTAAGTAAAATATTTAATCTAATTTTTTATTTCAAATAAAATATTTAACATAGATTTTATATAGAGAATAAATTTAAATTCATATACACTTGATATTTTATGTATATGTATGGAAATGAATCAATAAAACATACTGTGATCAATCCTTGTGAGAAAGATTGTAGTTTACAAACACCTTATGAACAAAGTGAAATGTGAAGATTAATGTTAAATTTACTTATACAGACACTCAAGTTGTACTACTCACCATACTCAGGTTGTACTACTCACCATTTAAACCTATTATATTTTTCATATATGAAGCCTCTTATAAGAGAAGAGATGAATATCCTTTTCATGTAGCTTCATTTTATGCAACCCAATATTATTCAACAACAACATTGCTCTAGACAATTGTATGGTGTGAAATGTGACATGTATTACTAAGGAGAGAATTCAGAGGCCATAAGATGTTGATATACTAAAGCAATGAGACCCATTTCACTTTATTAAGTTTGGTTTTCATTGGGTCATACACAAGTTTGATTTGCTGGCTAGCCCAGCCTTCTTATATATTACTTGATAATCTCTCGTACAATAATTCCTATTTTAAGCACCAAATCTTCAGTGTGTATTGAATATCTCAATTCTCTTTTATTGAACATATTAACTTTGGGTCTATTAAGAACCTATAAGATAAAAAACATATCAAGACACAAATATATTTATGCTTAAAGGATATATCTTTATGCTTAAAGGATCCCATATTTATATTATTGCTTGTGTTAATTAATGCTCGGTATTCTCTTCTTACACTAAATATTTATTTTTTATTTTTTTATAATTTGATTTATAAGCATGGAATTTACAAATCACATTCATTTTATGGTGTTATATAACATATGTCACATATCACTTTAGCATTAAGCATGGACATTACACAACTTTTTATACTATCTATTGAATAACTCAGTTCTCTTTTATTGAACATATTATCTTTGGGTCTATTAAGAACCTTTAAGATCAAAAACAAATCGAGACACAAATATCTTTATGCTTAAAGGATCCTATATTTATATTACTGCTTGTGTTAATTAACGTTTGGTATTCGCTTCTTACACTAAATGTTTATTTGTTATTTTTTTATAATTTGATTTATAAGCATGGAAGTTACATATCACATTCATATTATGGTGTTATATAACATATGTCACATATCACTCTAGCATTAAGCATGGACATTACACAACTTCTTATACTATCTTGATATTCTCAGTGTAAGATATTATGGTGTTATATCACATATGTCACATATCACTTTAGCATTAAGCATGGACATTACAAAACTTCTCATACTATCTTTCTATTCTCGGTGTAATGAAAATTTATGCCTTGAAACACTATATTTAGAAGCCCAAGCCACGCATTGAAAACATCATGTAATCATCAAAGTATTCAACATAGAATCCTTGTGACAAAGATTGTAGTTTACAATTCCAATGTATGAGATTTCTCAATATTTTTTTCCATTAAAAATACAAATATTTAATTAACCATAATACAAATATTTAATTAAATATTGATTATGAACAATACATTTTTTCTTTCCACCATTTTTTTTTCTAAATGGAAAATAATAATTTCCTACCAATAAATAACAAGAACCAACATATATTATCTTACTCTTTTGGAAAAAATAAGATTAAACTGTATAAAAAATAAGAATGAAATGGAAGATAGGTAGTCGTCAAACATTCGGAGCCATCAGCATCAGTTTTTAATTTATTTATTTGTAAAATAAAGAACTTAATGTTTGAACACAGTGTTCGAAAGTTAAATTCTGTCCTTCAGTCATAACAAAATGATTTTGAACCACAACATTTTTTTTTAATTTCAATAAATATCGAGTCCAAACACAATTGTGAAAGTAAGTACTTGTATTTTAACTCCCATACCACACACCATGATATTTACCATTGTATTTCCATATTTTCTTGAAAACGGGTACTAAGACCTTAGATCTTCCCCGCCAATGATATGAATGAAATACAATTCGCAACAACAGAAAACTACATAAAAACTATGGATGGTAAGGGAAGGAATTGGGTTTGCAAAACTGGGCTGGAAAATTTAATCCTATTGTCTGTTTCCCCAAGGATCATTCATCTATGTTGTTAAATAAAGAAGGCGATACCATCCGTCAGGGCAATAAAGATTGACTCCAACGATAATGATCGGAGGTATTGCATTGACTTTCTTGTGGTGTATTATTATCAAACTTGACCGAGCTTCCGCCTTTTGCTAGTATGTCACATTGCTTGACATGATCCCTTCCAAGTGATCTTTCGTGACTCGAAGATTCAGGTGATGATAATAACATATTCTTTCTGATGCGACATATTTGATGACTCCTCTCTCGGATGAAATCTCTGTAAATGTAGGCTATCAATCCCTCCATTGATATTAGTTGGATCTCTATCATAGATGGCTAATTATTAAACACATTTGTTTGTTTTGTCGATGGTGGAGCGGAGGGATTTTAAGTTGGGCATTTTGTAAATGAGGAGTCATGATATACCTTCGCACACAAAGGTAGATGCTATGGAGATTGGCATGATTATAAAGTTATTTCTGTACTTGAATGAAGACAATGAGATTTCAGAACCTTGCAGGCACCTAATGGATTACAAACTCAACAATATGGCTTTAAGAGATAATAATGAAATTATTCATAAAAGTTAAATAAATATATTACAATGAAATAGTGATTCTTACCCTGCTAGAGAATGTTGAATAGAGCTCCCGCTATGCCAACGGTTGCTACGAGAACCTTGCTACTAGAACCTTCATGCTTCAAAGTTGAATTACAAACCTAGTATGAAATCAAGACTTTCTTCTCCTTCTTCTATCGCAAAAATTTATCCTTACGGCACAGACTTCATGATACCTTACGACACGGATGGGAGGGACCCTACTATATTCCATAAAGAAGAAAGGGACCGATTATCAAGTAATTAAGGCAACCAGAAAGCTCTCACTAGAAGCGATTGGTTATTATCCACTACTCATTAAGTCAGCAGTTTTATAAACACAATAGCCTTGATGAGCGAGCCAGGAAGAACTAACTATCCCAGCAAGACCAAAGGAAAGGCAGGACTCTGATGAGAGAAAGAAATCTAGTGGAAGAAGAAAGGTTGCTCATGAATGATAGTAGTCTAGTATTCAATACATAAAGCTCTAAGCAAGCAATAAGACCTTTAAGAGAATTCATAGTGGAAGGCAGCAAGTAGTTTGAATTACAAACCTGTCTCAATTGTTACTCTTTCAAATATATTGAATGGTTAAGCGAATTCATAGCAGAAGGCAGCGAGTAGTTTGAATTACAAACTTGTCTCAATTGCTACTTTTTCAAATATATTGAACGGTTGAACAGTTCCAACTACTTTCAACTGATTGAACCTAATCGAAGTGTTGCAAATTCTTCAATCGTCTAACATATAATCCAGTGGCAAATAATGATGACAAGTGGACTAAAGAGAAGTTGTTTTCATAGAAAGATGCCTTACAACGTAATTAGTTAGAAAACAATCCAAATAAATAATTATTTTAAAATATATTATTATTTAATTAATTAATTTCAATTTTTATTATTTTATATAATTTTATAATTTCACTTGCTAATTTCGATGAGAGGAGATGGCACAAGTGGGGGTTGACATATGAGATGAGAGGAGACGGGACAAGAGAGCGGCAGGGGCTGTTTGTTGAGTTCTACCATATTTTGAGTCCCTCCCCATTATGTGAGTGTGTGTAAGGGCTTGGTTCCCAAAAATCATAGGAGTGTCATAAACTTCTGGACGTACGGAAATGACAACGTTCAGATAAAAGTTTTGATTGAATGTAATTGCATTTTTCTTGAAATTGAAGTAACTGGATGCAACTCTTTTGGCTTCCTCCATTCCCATCGGCTTATTGCATTCTGGTTTTTTATAAATGACGGTTGTGCTATTTTTTATTTTCCCGCAGTATGATAATGAATGGTATGGATAAATTGACGAAAACTAACCAAAATCTATGCCATGAGGGTGAAGAACGAATCATGCCTATATTTTATTTTGAAACTAATTTTGTTTGCCCGATATTTCGGTTTTCTGTTCATTCAATCTATGTGAATAACTGCAATTCAATCCATAGGATCATGTGGATCTTCCGAAGAAATTTCTAATCTTACCAATTGAAATTTAATGTTGGATTACTCTCAGTTATAATCTGAAGTGGAAAAATCATACCATCATGGAATGTGTTTAATGCAATGTGTTTTTAGAGACATGTATAGTATCGGTACCTTGGTATTGTTTTTTTTTTTTTTTCATTGTTTGTGAGTAGAGAATGTTAAAAAATTGGACAATTTATTATTAATTTGAATAAGAAAAATTCAAGGAAAAACTTAATTATAAAAACCAAAAATAAAAAAACCAGTAATTTTATACACTATTTTTAATCTCATAAACATTAAAATAAAATATTATTCTAAGAAAAAAATCAACAAATGCAATACCTCAAATGTCGACAAATGGTTGTCTAACCGTGCATCTGCCCTAAGGGGGAAATCAATGAAAGCAACCCTCCCATTGGGGGCAGGCAATACCTCAAATGCCGAACTTTACATGTGGGAACAAGATGTTCACACGTAGACAAGAGTCCATAACCATGACATTTTTTAGGACAATGGACCTATTGCAAAAGATCCTTCTTCCACTCAACTAGGTGGCTCTTTGTAGATAGAGAAGCCATCCCATAACAAAGAAAGTTTTCGTTTTTTTTTTTTTTTCCTTTTTTCGTAAGTGAATTGTCACCTTTAAAATGTCGTTTTTGTCACCTTTGTAGAGGGTTTTATGAATTTTATTTTTAACATTTGAGATAGTCACAATTAAGTATTGTTAAAAATTTAATCCAGTCATTGTTTGAAATCATTAGAACACTATGGATGGTGTTGACCCTTTAGATTTTATTTAGTTTCTTTTTATTTGGATTAGGTTAGGGTTAGGTTTCCTTGCCACATTATGCCATTTTACAAAATAAACAATTTTTGAAGCATTGTTGATAGAGGAGCCTTCATCTATGTTGTATCTTTGTTTTGTTGGAGAGCACTAGCTTCTTTAGAGCTCATCTCGCCGACCATAATTTTAGAAACATTTAATGTTCATGCATGCAAACATTCAATGATTATTCATTTGAGCCTCATAGAATCAATGTTTCCTTTCTATTAGATGGTAAGAATATTTATTGGTTAACACTCCTTTGGATTACGATATTCTATTAGGGCACAATTGGTCTTATGTGATAATGAGAATGATCGAGTTTGTTCTTTGAAGTGATTCTATTTCCTCAACAATGTAATTGACCAACTAGCTTACTAACACACCTAATTTTAAAGTCAACATTGAAATGAAAATTCGATTTATTGATGACAACAATGTTGCATTTAGAATTGTTGCTAGGGTGTTCAGTATCTTTACCCTCTTTCCAAATGTATTTCAGAAAATTGTCTATTATATATCTGACATCATTTGGCATTGTTATTTCACAAGACTTGTTCACTTTCAATTATTGACCCTATGATTGCATATTAAGTTTACTCTTAACTCTTTCATTGTTGGTCAAAGTCCTTTGGATGTTGGCTCATCCTTTAAAGATTGGCTAGTTAGGATAAAAATGTCTTTAAATGTGATCAAGATTTTGTACCAAGCTATCCTATTGGCATCCTCATATCTAGATTAAAATATTCAACCCACTATGGAGTATGATTAGTTTACTTTAGCCACACACTCTCAACCGTCCTAGCTCTTATGACTTCTTGGAATATTTGATGCCTTTTGATGAAGCTAACTTAGAAACCATGGTTGAGTTTGACTAGTTGTGGGAATACATGCATCATCATTTATTTCTTCTTAAATTAGGAAAGAAAAAGATTGGCAAGAAAAGATTTGCTTCACCTATTTAGTGATAACAATTCATCATCGTAACTTATTTCTTCTTGAATTGGTAAAGATAAAGGTTGGAATACAAAGAGTTGTTTAACCTATTAAGTGATACCAATGCATCATCCTAACACACAATGTGTATAAAGTGGGACATTTGGTGAATATCTCAAAAACATTACCCATTGACATCTTTATGAAACTTAGCATAGTTAAAAACATATTGATTAGTAAAAACTACTCTCCTAATGAATTTGAAATTTATATTTCCCTTTTCAAAGAGTTTCACAATGTCTTCATTAGGTGATATGATAAAATGCTAGGCATTAATCCTTGAATTGTTGAATATGAAATCAAAACTTATGATATGTCAATTTTGTTCAATAGAAAGTACAATGAATTAATTTGGAGAAGTTGCCTCCTATCAAGGTACAAAGAGAAAAATTGCTACATGCAAAAAACTACTTGGTTCCCTTGATAAAGTGGGATTACGACCTAGTTTCTATTGATAAAAAACAAGGTACCACATGCATCTACAATTTATTCGAGGGACTTGAAAAAAGCTTGTCCAAATGATAAGTATGCTACCCTAATCATTGATCAAATCATTGATGGATGCACTGATAATAAATTATTCTCTTTAAAGAATGATTTCTCTAACTATATTAAGAATATAGACAAAATAGTTTTCATTTTTCCTTAAGGTACATTTTTCTATTGTAGGATTTTGGTGGTCTTTGGAATATTGGTGCCACTTTCTAGTGAGGCATGTCACATGCTTTTTACAACTTCAAACACTTTTGATGCATATGTGGATGACTTATCTACTCAGTTCAGGACTAGTGTTGGCCATCTAACTCACCTTCGTATCATTTTCACTTGATTATGGTAATATAATATTCATTTGAATCCGCATGAATG
Source organism: Pinus albicaulis (assembly GCA_034641835.2). Lineage (NCBI taxonomy): Eukaryota > Viridiplantae > Streptophyta > Pinopsida > Pinales > Pinaceae > Pinus > Pinus albicaulis. Next base: position 536,479,210 of record CM076578.1, on the reverse strand, counting down.
TATATTTTGTGCAATATTCAGGATTATGTGATCATATTTGATCTAAGAAAATATCTACATTTATTAATATAACAAAAATGCATAATCAAATACCCACGGCATTGTTAAAATGCTTCGAATCCCCTTACATGTCATTTCTATGTCTAATCTATCATTACCAAAAAAAATGTTTTTTTATCATTTGCATCTATATCCTCTTCAAAAAAAAAAAAAACGGAATTCAAAGTAATGTATTAATATTTCATCCAAACGTCTGTGAAAGTCATTATTATACAAAAATTGAGATAGAATCTATAATGGATAAGGATAGGTCCATGATTATATTTTGTAGTACACCCATTCTAGATCATTGTAATAGTTTAAATTTCCTATTTCATCCCATCTACAACATTTTTCATATCCCTATGAATATGAAATATAGATGTATATGAGAAATATGTTAATAGGTTGAGCACTTCATCATACATGATCATAACATAGAATTATTAAGAGAAATTTCTTTATACATTCATTGAATAATGTTCCCTTGTGATGCACCATTAAAAAAAGTCCATGGAATTTATTTATTTATTGCTACTTCATTTTTTGCATATGAGTATGTGTGTGTGTGTGAGAGAGAGAGAGAGAGATTTTTCCTATACCAATGGGTAGGAATTTAAAATATTCATGTTCTAGACAGCACATTTGAGGCAAAACATCTATGTCTTTAAAAAACTTTAGATTTCTAGCAAGTCGTACTCTCTCAACTATGTTAAGGGGTATTACCATGATCCTGGAATCCTTGAAGCCTTATTCCTCTACACCTATTTAATATTGCAACAAGAAATAGTGAAAGAGGCATCCGGAAACATCATCCTTGATCCTAGTGAAAAATAAGCACCTAAACTAGGTGGGGCCCACACAAGCTATTTTTAGTTGTATGTATATTTTTAGAATGGTGAACATATTCTAAAATTAGTAGGATGTTGATTCTAGATGGTTGAGAAAATCCTATCTTTATATGAGTTTCTATTTTTAGAAGATGGGTGAAGTCTATTTATAGATCGCTTGTCTAAAATTAGGATGCATGTCGATTATTATTAGCCCTTAATAATAATCAGACAATAAATAGTAACTTATTCTCTTGGAGCACTTTATTTCAGTGAACAGATGTGGCACATCATTGGGCCGAAGGAATTACACAATTCCTAGGGTGGTTGGTGACTCATGCATGGAGAACTTCGTTATAACTGATTGTGGCAAGTTGTAACAGAGTTGGAAGAGTAGTTATGTGAGTTGTTATTTAGTTTAACTCATTTGACTGAGTTAAACTCAGTTGTGCTAGTTGTAACTGAACATACATTAGTGAAATATGAGTGAATTAATTATTTAATTAATTCACAAGTATTGTCTTACTTGCAACTGAAGAAATACAACAGTTAACTACTTGCATGCCAGATCCAATGGAGACCCAGTGGAGAGATAGGTGAAAGGGTGAGATGGACTATCAGTTGTGACTATAGTGATGCATTCAATGCATCTACACACACATTGGAGATGCTTATGAGGATTGCGCAGTCAAGGCAAGGTAAGGTCGAATTCATTCAAGGATCTTCTTCAGCAGGGATTGCGCAGTGGAGGCAAGCTGTCAGGAGGCAAGAAATTGGTGCATGGAGGAGCAAATTTATGCATGATAGTGTGAGACAATTGCAGATTGTACTAAGAGCTCTATGAGCTGAGCTTTGTATGAGATTGTTACATGTTCAATGATATACATAATATATGATAGTTGGGTTTTTTATCTTTGAGCTTTCCCAGTAAAACACCTTGTTATGTGCGATTGATTTTGCTTCATATGTGTTTTGCAATTGGAAATTTAATTTCCGCAAAGAATTAAGTGGAAGGATTTTGTATTTAACATAAGATTAATTTGTTAGATTAGCAGAATCCGGAAATAATTTATTATGTTTATAAATTTCTAAATGGTATCATAACTCTGTTAATTACTGGAGACTACAATATTGAAGCGGTGCAGAGTTTTTTGATGGTGGACAATTCGAATTTGTTGCAAGAATTTCTTGGTGCGACAATTGAGTAAACAATGAAATGGCTTTCAATGGGTTGCGTTTGGAGTATGCACTCGAGGGCAGCTTGAACTACATAGCCTGGAAGGATAGGATGGAGGTGGTTCTTGAAGATAATGGCTTGAAGGATTTCATCGATAGCGATGTTCCTAAGCCCACTTTGGCGAATGCAACAGTACTTGACGCATGGCAAAAGAAAGTAGAAAGGGCGAGGAGGATTCTGTTGGAAGGTGTGAAAGACCATATTGTGTCAAGCCTACATGGGAAAGCCACACTATTTGCAATGTGGAAGGATTTGATAGATCTTTTCCAAAGCAACAACGACCATAGGAAATTGGCGCTGAAGGATAAACTCAGAAAAATCAAGATGGACAAGAACGACACTATTCCAGTATACTTGACAAAGTTTTTTCAATGTAGGGATGATCTTGGGAGTGTAAGAGTCAGTGTTGCTAATGATGATTTGGTGAGCTTGGCTCTCCTTGGGCTTCCGAAGAGTTGGCACAGTTATGAAGACTTTGTCAATGGACGGGAAAAATTTCCGAATTGGTAACGATTATGGTCGGATCTAGTGCAGGAGGAGATAAGGCGGAACAATAGGGATGGCTCTTCATCAATGCATGATGATGAAGAGGATTGTGCTTTGGCTACCAAGGCGAAGAAGAAGAAGGGGAAGAAATTCCATTCTAGATCTAAGGCCAGTGAAGATGGCAAGGAGCACAACATGTCCAAAGTGAAATGTTTTCACTGTCACGAGTTTGGACATATTGCCATAAATTGTCCACATAAGAAGAAGAACAAGATGGTTTTTGGAGTTGCAGCTGATGAGGCTCTTGCCTCGCAATTTGAGCTTGACTTCTCATTGATCGCATGCATGGTGTCTAGTGCATTGGGATTGGGGTGGTACTTTGACGGTGGTGCTTCCTTTCACATGACGAGAGATGAGAAACTTTTCAGTGACTTGGTGGAGAAAGATATCCAGATGCATGTTGAGTTGGGTGACGATGGATGATACAGTGCGACCGGAATTGGTACCATTACCTTTCAAAGGGCGTTAGGTAAAATATTTCATTTAAAAGATGTTGTGCATGTTCCAGGTTTAAAGAAGAATTTAATCTCTGTCTCAATGTTAGAGGATAGAGGCTATGAAGTTGTCTTTAGTGAAGGAAAATTTTTCCTGTGACACAAAGCAACAGGGAAAGCCAAGAAGGTTGGCATTCGAGTGAAGAATCTTTATAGACTTGAAGTAGATGGGATTTCTACGGAGCTTCCTAATGTTGGGAAGTGTGAGAAATCCATGAAATTGAAGCTTGAGAGGGAGTTAGATTTTCATGTAGGTAAGAGTGAACCTTAGGATGTGGAGCAGCCACAAGATGAGGATCATGGAGTGGAGCAGCCACTCATGCAGAGAAATTTCATGCCAAATGGGCAAAGGGAGTGCATGCAGCTATACCACCAGGTGAGAGGTGGGGCGACATGCATGGATAATCCCAAGAAGAAATTTCTGGGCAGGATTCATTAAGATGGTGTGGATCTCACGAATTGAACCTAGCTATGAGGAGCCCACAGAGCAGCAGTAGTAGGATCAGTTGGATTGATGCAGTCAAATCAAAGTGACAGTGTCGGATACTGAAGCACGGATCAGAGTTGACAACAAGTGTAGAGTGCATGGGTGCAGATTTCAACATCGCAATGGTTCCTGAAGACATGTGCAATAGCTAAGCAGAAGTCAAAAGACTTTGATGATAGATGCATTATACTAATTCAATTGTTTGGAGGCTATTCAGTTTCGATAGTGTTGCATGCAAGTATTGTAGGGCGGATGCATGGAGTTGCAGGGCGCATGAAAAGAGGGTCCTTTCTTTTGAGAGGGAGTGTTGAATATTGCAACAAGAAACAATTAAAGAGGCATTTGGAAACATCATCCTTGATCCTAGTGAAAAATAAGCACCTAAACTAGGTGGGGCCCACACAGGCTATTTTTAGGTGTATGTCTATTTTTAGAATGGTGAGAATATTCTAAAATTAGCAGGATGTTGATTCTAGATGGTTGAGAAAATTCTATCTTTAGATGAGTTTCTATTTTTAGAAGATGGGCAAAGTCTATTTATAGATCGTCTGTCTAAAATTAGAATGCATGTCGATTATTATTAGCCCTTAAAAATAATCAGACAATAAATAGTAACTTATTCTCTTGGAGCACTTTATTTCAGTGAACAGATGTGGCACATCAGTGGGCCGAAGGAATTACACAATTCCTAGGGTGGATGGTGACTCATGCATGGAGAACTTCGTTATAAGTGATTGTGGCAAGTACGTAACAGAGTTGGAAGAGTAGTTATGTGAGTTGTTATTTAGTTTAACTTAGTTCAGTGAGTTAAACTCAGTTGTGCTAGTTGTAACTGAACATACACTAGTGAAAGATGAGTGAATTAATTATTTAATTAATTCACAAGTAATGTGTTACTTGCAACTGAAGAAATAAAACAGTTAACTACTTGCATGTCAGATCCAGTGGAGACCCAATGGAGAGATAGGAGAAAGGGTGAGATGGACTATCAGTTGTGACTATAGTGATGAATTCAATGCATCTGCACACACATTGGAGATGCTTATGAGGATCACGTAGTCAAGGCAAGGTAAGGTCGAATTCATTCAAGGATCTTCTTTAGCAGGGATTGCGTAGTGGAGGTAGGTTGTCAGGAGGCAAGAAATTGGTGCATGGAGGTGAAAATTTCTACATGACAGTGTGAGACAATTTTAGATTGTACTGAGAGCTCTATGAGCTGAGCTTTGTATGAGATTGTTACATGTTCCATGATATACATAATATATGATAGTTGGGTTTTTTAGCTTTAAGCTTTCCCAGTAAAACATCTTGTTATGTGCAATTGATTTTGCTTCATATGTGTTTTGCAATTGGCGATTTAATTTCCGTAATGAATTAAGTGGAAGGATTTTGTATTTAACATAAGATTAATTTGTTAGATCAAGAGAATCTGGAAATACATTATTGTGTTTATAAATTTCTACATGGTATTAGAGCTCTATTAGTCACTAGAGATTGCAATATTGAAGCGGTGCTGAGTTTTGTGCTGGTGGAAAATTCGAATTTGCTGCAAGAATTTCTTGGTGCAACAGTTGAGTAAACATTGAAATGGCTTTCAATGGGTTGCGGTTGGAGTATGCACTCGAGGGAAACTCGAACTACATAGCCTGGAAGGATAGGATGGAGGCGGTGCTTGAAGATAGTGGCTTGAAGGAGTTCATCGATAGCGATGTTCCTAAGCCCACTTCGGTGGATGCAACAGTACTTGACACATGGCAAAAGAAAGTAGCAAGGGTAAGGAGGATTCTTTTGGCAGGTGCGAAAGACCATATTTTTTCAAGCCTTCATGGGAAAGCCACTCCATTTGCAATGTGGAAGGCTTTGACAGATCTTTTCCGAAGCAACAACGACCATAGGAAATTGGCGCTCAAGGATAAACTCAGAAAAATCAAGATGGACAAGAACGACACTATTCCAGTATACTTGAGAAAGTTTGTCCAATGTAGGGATGAGCTTGAGAGTGTAGGAGTCAGTGTTGTTGATGATGATTTGGTGAGCTTGGCTCTCCTTGGGCTTCCGAAGAGTTGGCACAGTTATGAAGACTCTGTCAATGGACGGGAAAAATTGTTGGCTTGGGAACGACTGTGGTTGAATCTAGTGCAGGAGGAGATAAGGCGAAACACCAGGGATGGCTCTTCATTAATGCATGATGATGAAGAGGATTGTGCTTTGGCTGCCAAGGCGAAGAAGAAGAAGGGGAAGAAATTCCATTCTAGATCTGACGCCGGTGAAGATGGCAAGGAGCACAACATGTCCAAAGTAAAGTGTTTTCACTCAGTCACGATTTTGGACATATTGCCACAAATTGTCCACATAAGAAGAAGAACAAGATGGTTGCTGGAGCTGCAGCTGGTGAGGCTCTTGCCTCGCAATTTGAGATTGACTTCTCATTGATCGCATGCATGGTGTCTAGTGCATTGGGATCGGGGTGGTACTTTGACAGTGGTGCTTCCTTTCACATGACGAGAGATGAGAAACTTTTCAATGACTTGGTGGAGAAAGATATCCATATGCATGTTGAGTTGGGCGACGATGGACGATACAGTGAGACTGGCATTGGTACCATTACCTTTTAGAGGGCGTTAGGTAAACTCTTTCATTTAAAATATGGTGTGCATGTTCCAGGTTTAAAGAAGAATTTAATCTCAGTCTCAATGTTAGAGGATAGAGGCTATGATGTTGTCTTTAGTGAAGGAAAAACTTTTCGGCGACACAAAGCAATAGGGCAAGCCAAGAAGGTTGGGATTCGAGTGAAGAATCTCTATAGACTTGAAGTAGATGGGATTTCTATGGAGCTTTCTACTGTTGGGAAGTGTGAGAAAGCCATGAAATTGAAGCTTGAGAGGAAGCTGGATTTTCATGCAGGTAAGAGTAAACCTCAGGATGTGGAGTAGCCCCAAGATGAGGATCATGGAATGGGAGCAACCACTTATGCAGAAAAATTTCATGCCAGATGGGCAAAGGGAGTGCATGTAGCTATACCACCAGGTGAGAGGTGGGGCGACATGCATGGATAATCCAAAGAAGAAATTTCTGGGTAGGATTCATTAAGATGGTGCGGATCTCACGAATTGAACCTGGCTACAAGGAGCCCATAGAGCAGCAGTAGCAGGATCAGTTGGATTGATGCAGTCAGATCAAAGTGACAGTGTCGAATAGTAGAGCGCGGATCAGAGTTGATAGCAAGTGCAAAGTGCATGGGTGCAGAGTTCAACAACGCAGTGGTTCCTGAAGACATGTGCAATAGCTAAGAAAAAGTCAAAAGACTTTGATGACAGATGCATTATACTGATTCAATTGTTTGGAGGCTATTCAGTTTCGGTAGTGTTGCATGCAAGTATTGTAAGGCGGATGCATGGAGTTGCAGGGCGCATGCAAAGAAAATCCTTTCTTGTTGAGAGGGAGTGTTGAATATTGCAACAAGAAACAATGAAAGAGGCATCCGGAAACATCATCCTTGATCCTAGTGAAAAATAAGCACCTAAACTAGGTGGGGCCCACACAAGCTATTTTTAGGTGTATGTCTATTTTTAGAATGGTGAGCATATTCTAAAATTAGCAAGATGTTGATTCTAGATGGTTGAGAAAATTCTATCTTTAGATGAGTTTCTATTTTTAGAAGATGGATGAAGTCTATTTATGGATCGCCTGTCTAAAATTAGAATGCATGTCGATTATTATTAGCCCTTAATAATAATCAGACAATAAATAATAACTTATTCTCTTGGAGCACTTTATTTCAGTGAACAGTTGTGGCACATCAGTGAGCTAAAGGAATTACACAATTCCTAGGGTGGTTGGTGACTCATGCATGGAGAAATTCGTTATAACTGATTGTGGCAAGTTGTAACAGAGTTGGAAGAATAGTTATGTGAGTTGTTATTTAGTTTAACTCAGTTCAGTGAGTTAAACTCAATTGTTCTAGTTGTAACTGAACATACACTAGTGTAAGATGAGTGAATTAATTATTTAATTAATTCACAAGTAGTGTCTTACTTGCAACTGAAGAAATACAACAGTTAACTACTTGCATGTCAAATCCAGTGGAGACCCAGTGGAGAGAGGTGAAAGGGTGAGATGGACTATCAGTTGTGACTATAATGATGCATTCAATGCATCTACACACACATTGGATCTACTTATGATGATTGCGCAGTCAAGGCAAGGTAAGGTCGAATTCATTCAAGGATCTTCTTCAGCAGGGATTGCGCAGTGGAGGCAGGCTGTCAGGAGGCAAGAAATTGGTGCATGGAGGTGCAAATTTCTGCATGACAGTGTGAGACAATTGTAGATTGTACTAAGAGCTCTATGAGTTGAGCTTTGTATGAGATTGTTACATGTTCCATGACATACATAATATATGATAGTTTGGTTTTTTAGCTTTAAGCTTTCCCAGTAAAACATCTTGTTATGTGCGATTGATTTTGCTTCATATGTGTTTTGAAATTGGCGATTTAATTTCCGCAAAGAATTAAGTGGAAGGATTCTGTATTTAACATAAGATTAATTTTTTAGATCAGGAGAATCCGAAAATACATTATTTTGTTCATAAATTTATACAACACCAAATTCTAAAGGCATTTTTAGGATTTCCTCCTCCTCAAAGACTCCCAATACCTATTAATATTTCCACTTTTTTCCTTACTTAATTGGAGTATGGATATTCTGACGTGGAATGAACTATAATTTTTTCTAGTTGATGACAATGACAACACCATTTTGGATCTACAAAATTCCTCTTCTGAAGAACATTTCATGTGGATGCCTTATTGTGTGAATTTAGCCACATAGACATATTGTTTTAATTTGGCCATTTTAATTTCTATATCATCTTTGGCCACCATATCTATTTGTTTTCACTTCTTCTTCCATTAATGCATTGTGGCTTATTGTGGGAATATATGAACCAACATGATTTAATGACTGGATTAGTTGGTTCTCTTTCCCCTCCTACCATTGTTTTCTATTAGAATATCTATATATATTTTCCATTGGACCTCCACATTGTCTACCCCGAAACAAATTTCTTCCCATGCTAAATATTTTTGATGCCAAGTAGTGGACAGTGTCTAAATTTAAATTTTTCTAAGATTAAAACAACCTTTATTTCTCAAGTCCTAAATCATTTGAAAGGAAAGTATATGCATACCCAAGGGTCAAGGTCAAAATGCAGTTTATCCCCTTTTCCAATTTTCCAAATCAACTAATTTCCAACTAGATGGATAGGATAGATAACATATTTAGATATTATCGAGGCAGACTTTTGCTATTTGAGGGGATTTTTTTATCAATATTCCACCATAAGAGGGACTATACACTTAACTCTTATTTCCTTAACCCACAAACATGTTACTTGAATTAGCCTCCACACATTTTTTTGCAACAAGAGTCTTTGAAAAGAGAAAGGGATTCTTGAGGCCCTATCCTCCAATCGACTTTAATAATGCCATTTTTTCCCATGAGGCCAACACTATTCCCTTATTTTTTTGGTATCTACACTAGATAAAGTAGTAGAAATGTTTCCTAATAGTTTCCAAAACACCTTTTGGTACCTAGGAAAGTGATATCTAGTAGACTAGAATTGCTTCCAAAATTGTTTTTACCAAAACCAAATGTATGTCTTTGGACAACCATCAATTGCACCTGTTTAATTTCTTCTCCACTTTAGATATCAATCATGACCAATCACATTTCATATCAATTTGGCTTCAAAAGAAACCAAAATGATTTGGACCCTATTCTAGGTAAGTCATCTTACTAATATAGCTTACTAATATAGTTTTTCCCCCAATGCCTCTAAATCACTATAAGAACCCAAATTTTCCTCTAGAGATTTGATTTGATTTGATTTTAGAGAACCCAAATTTTCCTCTACATATTTGATTTGATAGAAATTACCTTTGAGATAATTTTGCAAATGCAATTACATAAAGAGATAGGGCATAAGATTCTCAAAGGTTGTATGATTATGTTCTTTAGGAATTAGTGCTAGGGATGTTTTATTGAGAGATCCCAACATTTTTCATTGAATTCTTGTTGTCTCCACCACTCTTTGTAAATATTCCTCTATAAATTTTTAACAACTCAAGAAAAAATCCATTAGTAGTCCATTAGGCCCATGACTCTTTTCCTTTTGAAAACTCTGCAGAGTATGGTACAATTCTTCTTTTCCAACCTCCTTTATGAAGACTTGATTATCTTCCCCATTGAAGAAGCTAGGGAAGGAGTTTGATGCCTAATCACTTCTATTATTATAGCATATGTGCCTTTCAAGGGAGGAAAAGTGCTCTACTCCTTTGAAAATCGTGCCTTGAAATTTGTAGCTTAGGTACCATCTCCCTTATCAATTTTCCAAACAAAATTTATATTCTTTCCTATAATTGGAAAACTTATGGAAGAATTTTATTCTCACCCCCAACCTATAACCATAATGGTTTTCTCTCTCGACGTTGTTCTTTTCTTTTTCTAAAAAAGTCCACCTCTTTTTATCTTCAAGTATCTCTACTTCAATTTTATGAACTCATTTATAAACCCAAAACCTTCGCTATTGTAGAGCACCTCCAAGGCTTTAGTTACTTCTTAAAGAACCCTAATATTTTTAAGCTTCTTGTGCCTTATCAATTATAATCTACATTGTTTTTCCTCTTTTAAGTATCATTGAAATTTAAGTGGAGGAGATTATTTTAAATTTCCATTAAAAGGTTTCTAAAAACCTTTGATTTCCCCGCATATTCCTTCATCTTCATCCATTTTGGATAGACTTTAAAAGGGCTAGTAGTTTCCTTTATTACAAGAGTCAGTCACTTTTAAGACCACAATATTATGGTCAAAATCCACTCTAGTGGTGACCCATTATTTGATCCTGATGAATTCATCTAAGAAGGTTTCAGATATTAAAAACCTATTGAACCTATAAGTAATTCTAGCTTCCCAAACTCTCTTGTTACTCTAGGTAGGAGATAGTGTGCTAGTACAATATCAAAAAGAACAATTTCTTCCAATTTTCTAACAAAATGTCTAGAAAGAGGCTTCATTTGAACAATCAAGTGCTAGACATTTGATACTTCTAAGGTGAAAAGCAAGTGCCCCCTATCACAACCAAATCTTTTTGAACACTATTAATTTTGAAAAACCTATCCCGGTAGTCTATGTGTTCCATATAAGTACCATAAAAATTCAACACTATGATATATTTCCCCAAGTACAAAAAAAATGGAGGTCCCTAGTCGTGTAGAAAATATGTCAAGAATTAGTGAGTGAAGGAGATTTTACTCCATCCAATCACATTTGCACCCAATCTCCCATTTACATCAACAAAATAGAAGCCACAATTCCTAACAAATTTGGAGAGTTCTTGAGTGATATATTCCCCATATGTCATTGTCCCTTGTAATAGAATAATAATAAAAAAATTGATAGTATCAACTAATCTATTTACAATCAACTTCTTGGAGGTGTTATCCTTCTCTCTACAATTAATGGTCAAAAATTAATTTGAAGCCCTCAAAAAGGCATTTACTCTAAGAGTCTTGAAGAACGGTTGTTTCCCGCACATGACTTTCAAAGATGATTTTTTTGGGCCATAAATATGAAATATTTACTAGGGGTGCCAACCAAAGACTAAAAATTCAAAAGATAAAATTCACATCAGAAAGTGTGTACTAATGTGGTAGCATTCCATTGTGTATTCGTTGTACAATCTATATCTCTCCTCTCCTAAAATTTAGTATGTCATGCTTTATGTCATACCTCTCTTAAAGTTCAGAATGATATAACTTAAACCTTGAAAACCTGTATGTATCACATGAAAGCAAACTTTGTTGTGATGCGCTATTGAAATCCCTTTTCATGTGCAATGCATGAAAACAAAACTTTGGTGTGGTGTGATGTGTTGTATAGAAACAAAGTTTATCGCAATGTGATATGTGACATTAAAGGAAGGTTTGAAAATGTGTGATGTGGGACATACAAGTAACAAAAGTTTGGTGTGCTGCAAACGGGTTCGTAACTGTGCAAAAGAAGTCCCTAGAAGTCCCTAGAACAATATAGAGGAAGACGATTCGTTCGAATAATTCAGTGAAAGAGGATTAGATCATTTGAGAGGCACCTTCGTTCTTGAACATTCTACCCATCTCCCCCCGCTGTTATAAATGGTCACCTATCCTTCCCCAAATCGTAACAACAAGAACTGTGCAAATATTGAAAGATCTCGCATTCGCAATTTCAGAATCGATATTCATTGCAAGCATGTCTCTCATTCCTAGTTTCTTCGGCAATCGATCGAGCGTTTTCGATCCATTATCGTTGGATTTATGGAACACTTTCGAAACAGGGAGGTCTCCAATTTTGGGGGATATTGGCCACTTTTCAAGAGATAATGCAACAGCCATAGCCAACACTCAGTTCGACTGGAAGGAAACTTCGGACGCGCACATCTTCAAGGCTGATCTTCCAGGTAATTATCATGTTTCTTGCTACCAATTTACAGGGGTTTTGTTATTCTTGTCATTAATGGCCGATTAGTTGGTATTTACAGGCCGGGTTTTTTTCTTTTTTTCTCAAATTAAATTCATGACAGGTCTGAAGAAAGAGGAGGTAAAGATTGAGGTGGAAGACGGCCGAGTTTTACAGATAAGTGGCGAACGCAAGAAGGAAGAAGAGGAAAAAAACGATAAGTGGCACCGCATTGAGCGCTCTCACGGGAAATTTCTTCGGCGTTTCCGACTACCCGAAAATGCGAAGGTGGAGGAGGTGAAGGCTACAATGGACAGCGGAGTGCTTACTGTCACGGTCCCCAAACAAACTCAGCCCAAGCCTGAGATCAGAGCCATTGAAATCTCTGGTTAATTAAAAGAGAAATGAGTGGACATAGAGGCAGGGGCTGTGTTGAGTTCCATCATTATACAGTCACTGTACAGTCTTGAGTGTTTGTAAGGGCTTGGTTCTGTAATAATCATAGTAGCGGCATAAACTCCGGGGCATTAAGGAAATGGCAGTGTTTGATGTAAAGTCTGTAATTGCATTTTCTTAATATTGAAGTAATTAAATTCAGTTAGTCTTTGGGCCTCCTGTGTTGCATTGTGGTTTTCCTAAATGACGATTGGTCTGTCTTCTGTTTACTCGGTGTTTTGTTATTCTTTGTGAATATGAGCAATTTAATCCACTAATGGGGTCACGGGGATCTTGGGAGAAGCTGGTTTATTTTGTTTTCTTTGAATGCCTCCCGGATTTCCATCGGCTCTGTTGCATCGCCGACATCTATTTTTAAAATTTAAATTGCAGCCAAGGCAAACATGAAATTTTTGCTTCCTCCTCGATTCCCACCGGGCGGTGTTACATTCTGTACTTTTGATTTTCGCGCGGTACGGTGACTGAATGTTACACTGTAATAAAACATTATTGTTCACTGAACAAATTTACGAAAGCTAATCTAAATCTCTTTCATGAAAAAGAGCGAAGAATGAATCATGCCTCTATTTTGAAACTAATTTTGTTAGCTAAATGCTCTGTATTTCTTGTTGCATTCAATCTATGCCCATGATTGCAGTTCAATTCACCATAAATGCTCTGTATTTATTGTTGCATTCAATCTATGCCCATGCTTGCAGTTCAATTCACCAATAAGGTCATGTGGATTTTTGGAGGAAAGTTCTTACTGTTAGCATTGTTGCAAAGGGTTTCCTTACAATATTTGCGAGTTTCCTTGCAAGATTTGCGAAACTAAAGTTTCCTTACACGATCTGCGATGGGAGTCCTATTGCAGCTTTCTTCCTTCTTTTTTTTTTTAAATCTAGGATAATCCGTAACTAGTGAAAGTTTTTCCTGAACAAGGCTCAGGATCAAATCCTTTCCCTTTTTTTTTAAAATCTAGGATAATCCGTAACTAGTGAAAGTTTTTCCTGAACAAGGCTCAGGATCAAATCCTACTGGCTGCCATTATAAACCTAGGCTAGGTGCAACAACCTGTTATAAACCTAGGCTAGGTGCAACAACCTGCAAGCCACACAATAGCAATTAACTTATGCCTCTACAAGAGCCGAGACGACCACTATAGAGTCGCCTACTCTTCTATCCAAGACACTATGATTTGAACCTCCGTCTACTCAATAGCAATTAACTTATTGCAGCTTCCTATTTTACTTTACCCCACAACGAGGGTTATTCTAAGTTTGTGCCTCCGCCAGGGGAAGTCAATGAAATCCCTCGCATGGTGGCAATAACCTCAAATGCCATTGTTCCCATGTATACAAGAGTCATAATTAACACACTTTTGAGACACTATAAAGGATCCTCCTTGGGTTATTCAAAGCTTGTGCCTCTACGAGGGGAAGTCAATGAAATCCCTCGCATGGTGGCAATAACCTCAAATGCCATTGTTCCCATGGATCCTCCTTCTTCCTCTCCACTAAGGATCCTTCTTTCTGGAGGATCCTTCTTCTTCTCAACTAGGTGTAGAAGCCATTATTGGCCTCGAGTGTAAGAAGGCTTCGTATTGGTCTCACTTGTAAAAAAGTAAGTTTGCTTTGTTTTTTTTTTTTTGAATTTGTGGTTACCCTCGTGCTTGAGCTAGTTGCAATTATAAAATTTTTTCTTAACCTAGTTACAATTATAAAAAGGTTATAATGTTTTAGCTAGCTAATTAGTCGCTAGTTGCAATTATAAAAAAGTTTCTTAACCTAGTTACAATTATAAAAAGGTTATAATGTTTTAGCTAGCTAATTAACCTAGTTACAATTATAAAAAGGTTATAATGTTTTAGCTAGCTAATTAGTCACAATAGGTTTAATTCAATATTGTTTTAACAAAATCATCATTTCCCATTCTTTAATGTAGAGCAAAGACATATTGAACATTAGTAGTAGTGTTCATTACATTGAACCTTGAAGAAGTGATAATTCTTCACATATTGAACCTGAGTGAGTTTGAATGATCTTGGGAAGATATGCATCATCATTTATTATTTAATTGAGAAAGATAGAGGTTGGCACACAAATATTTGTTTCACCCATAAATCTTAAGTAGTACTTATTCATCATCTTGTAAATTTGGTGAATACCTCAAAACATTACTCATTGGCATATCCATGAAACTTACCATAGTTGAAAACATATTGATTCGTAAAAGGGGCAGAGGTGTTTGGGAAAAGGAAAGGTGCATTATATATTGAAGTCCTATCTAATAGTGATGATGAGGAGAAACAGGCGGTTGAACAAGTATAGGATGATGGGCAGGATAGTGGGATAGAGGAACAACTGCCAGCACAGCAGCCATAGGTTCAACCACAGAGTGGGATGATTGCCACACTATTCGCTACCCCCAGGTTCACTCAACAAACTTGAATTTTGTATTTTCTTTATCAAATATTTTCATAATGTGTTAGGTGATATGAAAAAATGTCATGCATCAATCCCTTGGATTGTTATTGTTAAGTGTGAAATTAGAACTTATGATATGTTAAGCTTGTTCAATAGAAAGTACAACCAATTTATTTGAAGGCCACTTTCTCAAGGCAAAAATAGAAAAAATGTTTCATGCAAAAATATACAAGGTTCCCTTTCTAGTGGATTTCCAACCTAGTTCCTATTGATAAGAAACACGGTACCATCTGCATTTACATTGATTTTAGAGACCTAAATAAGGCTCACATAAATGTTAATTATCCTACCCCATTGATCAAATCATTGATGGATTCACCAATAATGAAAATTTCTTTTGGATGGATGGTTTCTCTAACTCTAATAAGATATATATATATATATATAGAATGAGAAGATTAGGTACATTTTACTATTGTAAGATTTCATTGTTGAAACATATTTGGATGATGTAGCCAATGGGTTATCCAAATCACATTTATGTCATTTTCACTCTATTATGGTACATTAATATTCATTTGAATTCACATAAGCATATCTTTTGTGCAACATTGAGAAACATATATACCTTTATTAATATAACAAAAATATATAGTCAAAATCCATGGCATTCATAAATGATTTTAAGTCCTTTACATGTCATTTCAATGCATATTAATATTTCCACCTCAGTTCATACCATCTTGGAATATGAACATTTTGTCATGAAAAGAGCTATAGTTTCTTCTACTTGATGACATTGATAATGCTATTTTGGACCTATACAATCCATCTTCTAGAGAAATTTTGTTTGGGAGTTTTGTTGTGTAAGTTCAGCAAGAAAAATATATTGTTTTTATTTGGCCATTTTAACTTCCATGACATTTTTCACCACCAAATCTATTTGTCTTCTATTGGTGCATTATGGCTTATTATAGGAAAATGTGCACCAATAGGATTCAATGATTAGATGAGTTGGTTCTCTTTATCCTTAATCCTAATATTGTTGTTATTTATAAAATTTGTGTATCTTTTCCATTCCTCCACATTGTCTACCCCCAAACTATTTTCTTCTCGTGTTAAATATTGTTGATGCTAAGTGGTAGACCTTGCCTAAATTGTAGCTTGTCTAAGATTAAAAAAATGTTTATCTAAACTCCTAAATCATTTGAAGCAAAAGTTTTTACATGTCTTTGCTTCCTACTTAATGGTCAAGACCAAATTGCAATTGATGACATTGATAACACCATTTTGGACCTATACAATCCCTCTTCTAGAGAAATTTCGTTTGGGAGTTTTGTTGTGTAAGCTCAGCCATGAAGATATATTGTTTTTATTTGGGCATTTTAACTTCCATGTCATTTTTCACCACCAAATTTATTTGTCTTCTCTTCTTCTATTGGTGCATTGTGGCTTATTATAGGAAAATGTACACCAAATAGGATTTAGTGATTAGATGAGTTGGTTCTCTATACCCTTAATCCTAATATTTTTGTTATTTATAAGATTTGTGTATCTTTGCCATTCCTCCACATTGTCTACCCCCAAAACTATTTTCTTCTTGTGTTAAATATTGTTAATGCCAAGTGGTAGACCTTGCCTAAATTGTAGCTTGTCTAAGGTTAAAACAACATTTATCTAAACTCCTAAATCATTTGAAACAAAATTTTATACATGTCTTTACTTCCTACTTAATGGTCACAACCAAATTGCAATTGATCCTTTGTTTCTTCTACTTGATGACATTGATAACACCATTTATCCCTATACAAATTTACAGTCCATCTGCTAGAGAAATTTCGTTTGGGAGTTTTGTTGTGTAAGCTCAGTAAGAAAAATATATTGTTTTTATATGGGCATTTTAACTTCCATGCCATTTTCACCACCAAATCTATTTGTCTTCTCTTCTTCTATTGGTGCATTGTGGCTTATTATAGGATAATGTGCACCAATAGGATTCAGTGATTAGATGAGTTGGTTCTCTTTAGCTGTAATCCTAATATTGTTGTTGTTATTTATAAGATTTGTGTATCTTTGCTATTCCTCCACATTGTCTACCCCCAAAATATTTTCTTCTCGTGCTAAATATTGTTGAGGCCAAGTGGTAGACCTTGCCTAAATTGTAGCTTGTCTAAGATTAAAACAACGCTTATCTAAAATCCTAAATCATTTGAAACAAAAGTTTATACATGTCTTTGCTTCCTACTCAGTGGTAAGACCAAATTTGATCCTTTTTCCAATTTGTCAAATCAACTAATTTCCAGCCAAATGAAAAAGTACAAAAACTTATTTCCATATTATTGAGGTAATTTTTTATTTTTTTTTTGTTCGAGGGGATTTTGAATAATTCTTCCACTATATTAGAGGAAATATGCTTAAATATTAGTGATTTAACCTACAAACATATTCCTTGAATTATCTTCCACACATTTTTTGTAACAGGAGTCTTCGAAAAGATAAAGGTATTTTTGAGGCTCTATCCTGCGATGGATTTTGGTAATGCTCGCTTTTTCCATGAGGCTGGCATTAGTCTTCTAGTTTTTTTTGTCTCTACACTAGATAAACTAGAACTTTTTTTGTAATGGTATCCTAAACACCTTTTGGTACCTAAGAAATTGATATCTAGTAAAAGTATACTTGACTCCAAAATTGTTTTTAAACCAATGAATTCCTCTAGACAACTACCAATTGCACCATGTTTATTTTCTTCTCCACTTTAGTTATCAATCATGACCAATCACAATTTTTTATATTTATTTAGCTTCAAAAATAGACCAAAATGCTTCAAACCTTATTCTAGAGTAATCAACTAATATAGAGATAACTTACTAATATATTCTTTTCCTACTCACATAACCCATAAAGTCCATCATAGATTTTTTGATATTCATGACCATTCAAGTTGTTTTACAAAATAAATCAATAATACTCTTGAATTTATAATAGACTCTTTTGATGCCTTCATAAAAATTAACATATTGTTTACAAATAGTAATATGTGATATGGCATAATACTCTGATAAGTATCCCTTTTTACAAGTATACCATTTCCTTCAAATCCTTTAAGTAGCCTACTTAAGCCTTCAACTATTAAAAGAAAGACAAAGGGGGATAGGGAACATCCTTATCGAAGGCCTCCTCTTGATCCAAAGAAAAGGGTTGTTGATCGACTTAATAATACAATAAAAGATATTGGAGAAATGCAACAAATTGATGGAAAAATCATAAATGAATTATAATTAGTCTAATGTAAAGCCAATTTATCCTATCATGAGGTTCATGGCTGGTTATAAGCATGTATTATGGCAGTGATGATGTATATCTCTCATCATGTTTTGATTTGTAAATGAATGAAAAATGAATATATGACCTAATAAATAATAATACAGTTAATGATATAAGGCATCGCTGCTTCTTAGAAATTCTCAGGTAAGTATGAGACCCTTATGTTCATATCTATTGTTTAAACCTGTAGATTACATATTTGTGACATGTTTGACAAAATTCCTATCATGGCTAGTAGGGATCCAGTCAATTCATTTTTCAACTATTATCTTTCAGTTCTTGAAGTATCATGGATTTCTGTACAGTGACTTGAGCCATGGGCTTGAAAAAGTGTCACATAAATCAGGGTCACAGGCTTAGCACTACTTGGAAGAGTCTCTAGTCGCATGCATGCCCATGTTGTGCGAGCGACTGAAGGTTTCCAGTCACACTCTTTCCCATATCAAGGGATCGACTAAGGGATTGATGCACTAAAATGTCTGTTTGTCTCAGGGGTTAGCCACTTGGAAGGTTTGGATGGCTCCTAGGTGTCTTGTAGAAGGTGCAGAAGGTCTTTGTTGTTGTGTGGTGGCGTTTCCACTTTCTTAAGGTGACCTAGGAGGATGAATCAAATCATACTGGCCTCTCATCGTATGTTTAACCTAGTGGGCTAGGTAGCTTGGGTAAATGTGGGAAGAGGGTGTTACATTAACCCACAACACGTTCCTTGAATAGCCTCACATTTTTTGCAACAAGAGTAAAAAAGAGAAATGAATTTTTGAGGCCCTATCGTCCAAATGACTTTAATAATGCCATTTTTTTCAATGAGGCCAACACTAGACCTTTATTTATCTAGTCTCTACACTAGAAAAAGTAGTATAAATGTTTCCTAATAGTTTCCAAAACACCTTTTGGTACCTAGGAAAGTGATATCTAGTAGACTAGAATTGCTTCCAAAATTGTTATTACCAAACCAAATGACTTTCTTTGGACAAACATCAATTGCACCATGCTTATTTTCTTCTCCACTTTAGATATCAATCATGAGAAATCACATTTTATATCGATTTCGCTTCATAATAAACCAAAATTATTTGGACCCCATTCTAGGTAAGTCATATTATAGAAAAATAACTTACTAATACAGTCTTTTCACCAAATGCCTCTTCCCTTTAAGAACCCAAATTGTCCTCTAGAAATTTGATTTGATATAAATTACCTTTGAGATAATTTGTTTACATGCAATTGCATAAAGAGATAGGTATAAATCTCTCAAAGGTTGTATGTTTATGTTCTTTAGGAATTAATGCTAGGGTTTTTATATTGAAAGCTCCCATATTTTTTCCTCGAATTCTTGTTGTCTCCACCACTCTTTGTAAATATTTCTATATAAAATCACAACCTAAGCAAAAATTCCTTAGTAGTCCATTAGACTCGTGGCTCTTTTCTTTTTGAAAACTCTGCAAATTATGATACAATTTTTCTTTTCCAACCTACTCTATCAATACTTGATTATCTTCCACATTAACGAAGCTAGGGAAGGAGTTTGATGCCTAATCACTTCTATTTTTTTCCAAAGAAAAAAAACTGTATTTTCATTCATATATGTGAAAAAAATACATTTTGTATATGCACTTGAAATGAATTCTCTAAAATCTTCCCAGATCTTACAAGAAGCAAAAAGAAACTATAAACCCTAGGGGCCGCAAACCCTAGGCCTCAAAACATAAAAAATACCATATAAGGCACACAAGCCTAACAAACAAAGACTTCAAAGGTGCCAGATAAATAGATCCCAAAATGAGCATCAATACATACAAAAAAATGAGAGTAAACCCCAACAAATAAGCTTCACGAAGGGGACGAAACCAAGAGTCGCAAACCCCAAAAACACAGTGCCAAGAAATCCATGGGCCTAAACTAACAGAACAATGGAAAGCAACAAAGCTCCATGAAAAACCCTGCAACACCCAGTTATGAAAAACCTAGCAATAGTGAAAGGGAAATGTGGCAGCGGAGACAATACCCAAAAAGTAAACCTATATGCAGAAAAACATATACAAAAACGGAGGCCCTGAGAAGAGAAGTTGCGTAGACCTCAGTGGAGAATGATTCCTAGAATGTGACCCTAGCAGAACACAACTTGATAAGAGAGGAAAAGCGGCCTGAAACCTTGAACCATGTAGCAAATCACCCAACTCGCAACCCCCTTAACCGTTCCTCCAAAGGACTGCGCTACAACCAAATTCCAAATGACCATGCCAAAGGGCCATGCCGCAATGAGGGAGAACTGATAGGAAGGTCAACAATGGGAAGCACAGGGAAAAGGAAACTAGGTTTAGCAACCTTGCCCTGATCCCTCGTCTAATCACTTCTATTATTATATCACACGTGCCTTTCAAGGGAGGAAAAGTACTCTACTCCTTTCAAAACTGTGCCTTGAAATTTGTAGGCTATGTGACAATTCCATTATCAATTTTCAAAACAAAATTTATATCCTTTCCCATAATTAGAAAACTTATGAAAGAATTTTATTCTTACCCCTAAGATGGATCCCCATTGGGATTCGAAACGTCGACAATTGTTTTATGATACTGTGGATAATACGGTTTCTGTAAATAACAACCACAAGAGTTTGAGAACTATTACCTCTACCTTAATTTTATGTTCCTCATTTATAAACCATAAACCTTCACTATTGTAGAGAACCTTCAAGGTTTCATTTACTTCTTAAAGAACCCTAATATTTTTAAGTTTTTTTTTGTTCCTTACCAATTATAATCTACATCGTTTTTCCTCTTTTAAGTATCTTTGAAATTAAAGTGGAGAAGATTATTTTAAATTACAATTAAAAGGTTTCTAGAAAAAATTGGTTTCCCCACATATTGCTTCACTTCATCCATTCTAGATAGAGTTTAAAAGGGATAGTAGGTTTCTTTATTAGAAGAGACTCTTTTAACACCACAATATTATGGTCAAAATCCCCTCTAGTGGTGACCCATTATTTGATCCTAATGAATTCATCTAGTAAGGCTTCAGATATTAAAAATCTATCGAGCCTATAAGCAATTCTCGCTTCTTCAACTCTCTTGTTACTCTAGAGGTAGGAGATAGCTTAGCTAGTACAATATCCAAAAGAATAATTTCTTCCAATTTTCTAACAAAATGCCTAGAGAGATGATCCATCTGAGCAATCAAGTGCTAGAAATTTGATACTTTTAAGGTGAAATTCAAGTACCTCCTATTGACACAACCAAACTATTTTGAAAACTATTCATTTTGAAAAATATATTCCAGTAGTCGTGTTCCATATAAGGACCATAAACATTCAACATTATGATATATTTCCCCAAATACAAATAAAAAATGGAGTTCCCTAGCCCTGTAGGAAAATATCAAGAATCAGTGAGTGAAGGAGCTTTTACTCCATCCAATCACATTCACACCCAATATCCCATTTTCATAAACAAAATAGAAGCCCCAATTCCTTACCAATTTGGAGATTTCTTGAGTGATATATTCCACATCTGTCATTGTCCCTTGCAATAAAATAATAAAAGCTTTGATAGTATCAACTAATCTATTTACAATCAACATCTTTGAGGTGTTATCCATGCCTCTACAATTAAGGGTCAAAAAATCATTTGAAACCCTCAAAAAGGGAATTTACTCTAAGAGTCTTGATTAAGGATAGTTGTTTCCCACACATGAATTTCAAAGAGGAAATTTTTTCAGCCATAGATATGAAATATTTACTAAGAGCACCAACCAAAGATTCAAAATTCAAAAGATACCATTCACATCAGGAAATGTGTACTAGCATTCCATTGTGTATTCGTTATACAATCTATATCACTCCTCTCCTAAAATTTAGAGTGTTGTGTCTTATTTCACACCTCTCTTAAACTTCAAAATGATATACCTTAAACCTTGAAAATGTTCTTGTATCACATGAAAGAAAAATTTGGTGTGATGCACTATTAAAAACCCTTTTCATGTGTATTGCATGAAACAAAACTTTGGTGTGGTGCGATGTGTTGCATAAAAACAAAGTTTATCAAAATGTGGTATGTCACATGAAATGGAGGTTTGAAAATGTGTGTTGTGGGACATATAAAGGTTTGGTGTGGTGTAATATATCATGGCCCAATGCATTTTAAGTGTATTTTTACACGAGAAGAAAGCTTGATTTGATGTAATATGTCACGTAGAAGAAAAGTTCCTAAATGTGCAATATTTCACATGGAAAGAAACTTTGACATGATGCAATATGTTGGGGTGAATTCAATTTTGGAGCAATGTGATATGTCATAGCCCTTTGTCACAATAGAGGAAATTTTATGAAAGTGAAAAATAAACTTTGATTTGATGTGATATGCCACAACAAAGGAAAGTTTGAGGCAATGGTATATGTCTTGTGAAGAAAAACTATGTGATATATTGTAACAAAAGAAAACTTCAACCCCTACTATATGTCATGCAAGTGGAAACTTTTCTTCCTATGATAACTCACAATTAGAAAATTTCCAAAGTGAATCATAAACAACTAAAGTAAACCATGGTCAGCCATAGTGAACATTGGCCAACCAACAATAGGCCGAAATTAACCATGGACAACCAAGTCAACAATATGAATACATGGTTAATCATGGTCATCCATAATTAACCATGGTCAATTAAACTCAACCACATTTAATCATGGTTAAACATGTTTAACTGTAGAAAACCATAGTGAAACCAAAATCAACAATGGTTATCTAAAGATAACGATTGTAAAACATGGTAAACAATAATCATCCATATTGGTGGAAAATAGCTGACTTTAGTAACCATGCTAAATTTCATTGTATAAAAAAACATTATGGAGCATCACAAACATTGTATTACAACAAAACCATTGAGGAACACAAAAATTCAACATCAATCAACCAATATGAGTGTTGCAATGCTACATAACCATTGATGAACATCACATTCCAACATATCCTTTCATAAAAATTTCAATGTGACATAACTCCTAAAGAAAAATGTGCAAATTAACATGAGTCCACCTACATGAATGTCACAATGTGACATATGTATTAAGGAATATCATACATAACCCTCTATGAATGTCATAGTTCAACAAAGCCATTGAGTAGTATAGAAATCCCATTAAAGTCAACCAAGATTAATATCAGAATGCATCCTAACCATTTAGCAATATAACAATTCAACATAGGTCAATTGAGATGAACATTAAAATGCCATATTACACAACTATGGTTAAATGTAGTCAACATTCTCAATCCTAGTTGACCATGGAAAACTATGGTCAACCAAAGTGAATCATAGTGAACATAAGGAATGTAGTAATTTGAAATAAGGAAATGAAGATTAATGTGGATATGTGACACAACCATTGGATTATGTCACAATTCAAGATAACACTTGTGGTAGGTTGCATCAACCATAACCAAACATGGTTTACCATGGAAAGATATTATCAATCATGGCCAACCATAATATTCCATAGTTAATCAATATCAACCATAGTAAACAAAGTTGATCATTATCCAAAAATTGTATTGGTAGTCATTCATAGTTAAACATTATTAACCATAGTCGAACATGATCAATTGTGGTAAAATAAAATCAACCATGGTAAACCACAGTGAACAAAGGCCAATCACTCTCAAATATGGTCAAAAATATTCAATCAAGATAAACTATATTCAACCATAGTTAACCACATTTAGACATGTTCAACCATAGTCAAACATAGTCAACCATAGTTAAGCACATTAATCCATGGTCAAGCAAGATCAACTAAATGTCAACTATAGTTGATCTTATTAACAATGGAAAATATAGCCAAACATAGTTTATCATGGTTAATTGTAGTCAACCATGTGTCTATCTTATTATGTCACAAGGAATTTCCCTCATGCAATTGATGTTCTAATCTGACCTCTAATGAATCAGTGACATTAAGAGGACCATTGATATTATTATATGACCATTGAGCTACTCTAAACCATACACATGTGCTAGATATTCTCTTATGGAAGTGGACTTTTGATTTTAACCTTTTTTTTGTTGGGTGTGGAGCTTAATTATCTTCATGTTTGTTCATAGGTTTTTTGTTTCAGATGTGGTTGGATCCCAGTCCCTAACGAGGGGGTTTAGGGGGGATTCCCCCCCCACTATTGTTGCTAGGGTGGGGGGCTTTTGCATTTATTTGGAGGCCCCGCCGGAGGGGGTTCGAAGGCAGTTCCCCCGAAGCGAAAAATTAGATTAAAAATTGCCTTGTAAAATATCGTAATTTCGTAGTCAATTTGGATCGTTCATTAGGGTTTTTTTTCCCTAGAAGGAAACCCTCGGTGTATATGAGGGAATTGTACTTCAGATGTGTACTATTATGTGTGAGAAAGAGAGAGGATATTGTGAGAGTGAAGAGGAAATTATGGTTGATTTGTTGTAGGTTGTATCTCTTCATTTTTTTGGATAATAGAAAAGGAATGGCTAGTTGTTTCTCCATGGACGTAGCCCAAATTGGGTGAACCACACATATCCATGTCTCTCTCGTTTTATGATTTTATGTGTTTGTGTTTCTGTGGTATTTTATGTGTTCCATTTCTCTGTTATTAATTTCTAACATTTCTTCATTCTTTGATTCTTTAGATGACACCATAGATTCTGGTGGGATCATCCATGTATAGTAGGTATCCTCTTATAGATGTAGATGTCTATTTGCAATATTTTTTGAAGTACGCATCATAAGTTTCATTAAATGACCATAGATTCAATAAGGTTTATCCACATGCATGATCAATTTGGTACAATGAAATACAGGTTTGTTGTGGCCAAGTAAACTTTGAAGAAGTGCGATGTGTAATGTGTTCTCACAAAAACAACATTTAGTGAGATATGTTCTTTCGTGAGAAAATACATTTTTAGTGCTTTGTCGTGGTGAATGAAACTTTAAATAAGTCGTAAATGCATCACACAAACAAAATCTTTTATTATTTATTTGATGTGATATGTCACAATAAAAATGGATATGAACATGATTTGAGTGCAGAACAACACAAGCAAGGAAATATTCCAATGATGTGATGAATGAAATTTTACCTTTGAAGGGTACAAAACAATGAAGGAAAATCCCCATGTCATATGAATGGAGGTATTCTACAACCATTTATTCAATCAAAACTATCCATGTGCACAAACTTTGGTGCAATGCAATAAAAGGTTTGTCATGGTTAAGGAAAATTTGAAGAAGTTGTATCACACAAATAGAAACTTTCATGCAACACGATGGGATTTGTCGTGATAAAAATAGCTTTTAGTGCAATACTACATGCCATGGCAAAAACACCTCTCAATGCAATAAACAATATCACGAGGAAAGGAATTGTGTGTGCTTTGTCGCAGTGAAAAAAACTTTTAAAAAATATGATGTTTCACACAAATAGAAATAACTAAAGGCCGTGACAAACAAAAACTTCTAACTAAATTTTTTATCTTTTTACAAAGCAAACTTCCCTCATTGAATTACTATAAAATATACGTATATGTGATACATCATAATGCAATAAAGACTACATGCATGTGATACAACACATAGCTACAAAATTTCCATTTATGAAATACATCGTAACATAACAAAGTTTTCATGCATGCAATACAATACATAGCATCAAAATTTACAACTATGTGATTCAATATATTACTGCAAATGTTACATTTATACAATAAAGTGCAAAAAAACAATGTTCAAATATACACAAAATAATGCATTACAAAAAAATCACATGGAATTATAACACACTTTTTATATCATTGCATAGACATTTCTTTTTTATTTGATATACCAAATTAATCAAAAAATATATGTATTCACTTAACTATAATCACAAAGTTCTTAATTTATTTGCCTCGGTTTTAAAATAAAATATTTTAATATTTCACTTTTATAAGGGCTCAATAATTGCTAGTTTTAAATAATCCCAAACTAAAGCACAACGTACATACATTTATTGCAGAGAACAAAATTCCGTGGTTCCATTCCATTCTGAACTTTTTAAAATTTTTATTACCGCATAGTTTAAAAAACCCACAAAATAACCCCGAAATTCTGGTGAGATTATGAAAACTTCCAGAAGAAATTTTTGAAAACTTGAGTTACAATTGTCATATTTCACAATTTTGGGTATCCCAAGTGTTTATTCAAACACTCAAGCTACCTGATTTCTTGATTTTTTTTACCGGATTCTGGCCAAAAACTACAGTCCAAGCTATTTTGTTACATCGGTAGACAACTTTTTTTATTGCATTTTAACTTCTACGTTTTAAGGTTTTTACTGGTCAAATCATGATTTCCACCCAAATTTATGAGTGGGGCAAACAAGTTTGTAACCATGCAAAGAAGCCCCTGGAATAATGCGGTAAAAGGAATCACGATTCCCATCAAAATAGTTATAAAGAGGGAAAACGGGTTCATACCTGTGCGAAAGAAGTCCCCAAAACAATCTAGTAGAAGATGATTTGTTCAAATAATCCAGTGGAAGAGGATTAGAATATTTGAGAAGCACCTTCATTCTTTAACATTCTACACATCTTTCCCTGCTGTTATAAATTTTCACAGATCCTTCCCCAATTTGCAACAACAAGAACTCTGCAAACTTTGAAAGATATCGTATTCGCAATTACTGAATCGATATTCATTGCAAGCATGTCTCTCTTTCCTGGTTTCTTCGGAAATAGATCCAACATTTTCAATCCATTATTGTTGGATTTATGGAACCCTTTCGAATCAGAGAAGTCTCCATTTGTTAGGGATATTGGGCACTTTTGAAGAGATGATGCAACAGCCACAACCAACACTTAGTTCGACTGGAAGGAAACTTCTAACGCACACATCTTCAAGGTTGATCTTCCAGGTAATTATCCTTGAAGCACGGATCAAGCAAGGAAGAGCGGGATCAAGAAACTATATGAATTTACTTGCAGGTAGCGATTCACAGGTGTGATTTCCTTGCTAGATTTGGCATGCATGGTTATGCATGTGTGTTCTTGGTTCTCTTCTTTCCATTGCATGGGATTTTTCAGGCATGACAATGTTCTTTAACTTTGCCTTGCCATTTCCAGATAACTATGGTGTGATGGGGTTCTCATGTTTTGATTGAGCTGTATTTTCGGATGGATTAAAAAATGAGTGAGGTGGATCTCTGAATGAAAGAAAACATGTCCTAGTAATCCCTAAAATGGATTGTATATTACGGTAAATACACTGGCCTAGTGAACCCTAAACTGGACTGTGCGTTGCGGTAAATCTAAGTATTGTGTGTCTCGATGGGCATAGGAATCCTTGACTAGTGAATGAAGGGATATACGGTAAATCCTAGAGGTGGTTTCCCTTGATCAAGCTTAGGAATCCTTGCCAGTGAATGGCTAGATATATGGTAAATCCTGGAGGGTGGTGTCTCGATTACGGCTTATTGATCCCTGGATCAGACTATGGATTGTAGTAAACCCTAGAGACTAGGAGATAGGAAAATTCCTCATAGTGTAGGTGTAGTAATCCGGTGGGATCCATGCTTGTTTATGGCCTAGTGATCTGGTGACGATTGTGGTAAAGTTGGTTTCTATTGATGAGGGTGAGGTGGTTTAGCCTCGGGAAGCCCTGGTTGGTTCTTCCGGTTTGACTCCCACATTCGTTCTTGGAATATGGAACGGGGGTGATTAGATGAAGAGAGGTTTGGCTCAGCCAATCTATGGTCAGGTGCAACATGGTAGTCCCATACCGGGTTGGATTTTGTATTCACTAATAAGAGCTCCTTTCCTTGGTATCTTGAGTGTACATATAATGGATTATATGTGGCATTTATGGTTGTTTTATCCTCATTTTTTCTGTTTTTTGTATGTCGGTTATGAATATGTTTTATGACAGTGAAAATGTATGGTTCTCATCATGTTTTGATCTATAAATGAAGGAGAAATGAATATATGACCTAATATATGATAATGTCGCTAATTATATAAGGCATCAATGCTTCTTAGCGATTCTCAGATAAGTATAAGACCCCTATGCTCAGATATATTATTATGACCTGTAGAATGCATCTTTATGACATGATTGACGAAATTCTTGTCATTAATAGTGGGGTCAAGTCAAGTTTCTATTCAATAATTTTCATTGGCATCATTGTCTCTATGTTTCATTTCATTTCTATAAATTTAATCAAGTTATGGGAAGTGACTGGGTCCTTGCTCTAGAATTCAGCCTTAAATCTCACAATCATTGGCATACCACTGGCAGAAAAAGGCCACAGTCACACTCAGGCAGGCTCATGGGGGTCACTGTGACCCATAGCCACTTGGAGGGCTTGGCAAGGGAGCGAATGGGGCTCTAGGAGCTTGAATTGATGAGTTTCCTCAAGGGTTGGTCACATGGAAAGGTGGGGTAGCTCTTGGAGGTTTTGTTGGTTGTGTGGATGATCAATTTGGTTTTGTTTTGTTGGTTCCACTTCCTCAAGGTGACCTAGGAGGTTGAATCAGATCATAGTAGCCTCTCGTCACATGTTTACCCCAGTGGACTATTTAAGTTGGGTAAATGTGGGAGGAGGGTGTTATAGAGTGGTATCATAGCATGGTTCACCCCTTGGACTAGATGGGCGGCATGTTGGTCATGCATTTGTGTTATTTTCTTGTGTGTTATTATGTTTTTGGACTATGTGTTTGTCGTGTATGAATGTTGTTGGTCATGATTGCAGTGGTATCGCCATGTGAAAATTAATGGTGTTGTTGTCGGATGTGTTTATCATTAGTTTATGTAAGTTATGCACTGGATATGCATGTGAATGTTTGTATGTAATGTGTATGCGTGTGTGTCCAACATATGTTATTATGCATGCATTGCATCTAGTTGGTGTTATGGTTGTAGTATCATGCATAACAATTGGATAATGGTTGAGACAATGATTAAATTTTTATATGAT
This sequence comes from Pinus albicaulis, assembly GCA_034641835.2. Taxonomy (NCBI): domain Eukaryota; kingdom Viridiplantae; phylum Streptophyta; class Pinopsida; order Pinales; family Pinaceae; genus Pinus; species Pinus albicaulis. The sequence goes on along the minus strand of CM076578.1, from coordinate 536,449,938 downwards.
TATGTTTATATATGTATTTTCTAATCTTGTCGGTCTTGCAGATGATATATCCTCACTAAACTATACTAAGGTACATTGGCTTGTTTATGATTTTTTTTAGCTGACATGGTATGCCTTGCAGATATCAAGATGACTAGCAATATGGTAGACTAAAAATATTCTCCCTATAAATAAGATGAACGACGTGGTGTTGGAAACTCTTCTAATTTAGCAAAAACATTGAGGAGTTTTAAGGAAGAAATAAGGAGTTACAAAGAATATAATGACAAAATCATGCATAGACTGTGTTGGGTATGTGTTATATTCTTTCCACGACTAGTCACGCGTGGGGGGGGTCACAGGGGGGGCATCATCCCCCCCTGTTCGGGGTCCGGGGCAGCAGCCCAGGAAAAAAAGAAATTGGACCCTATTTTTCGGTGGGCAGACCCGCCCATGGTTTTGTGCATGGGTTTTCACATGGTTTTGGGGCATGATGGTTTTGGGCCCCTAGTATTTTGTAGATCTGGTCAAGGGAACTACGGTTATGTTCTAATCTAGGGTTAATGGATTGGGGTTTATGTATGCTTCAGCATGTATATATATGTGTTGTAACACTAAAAGGAATATCTTGAAAAATCAAGGTGGTCGTCCCGATTTGGGATCCAGGGGAAAATCTTTGTGTAAATCTGTTTTATGTTTTATGCTCTCGCTATTGTTTTTTTTTTTTTTTTAATATTCTTTTGTAGATAATTTCTGTACAGGGTCAAAACCTACACACTGGAGAAACAAGCAGAGGTCAATGCAATAATTCTTTAGAGTTTGTTAGAATTGCAGAGACAAGGACCACTCTTGATCAGATATGGATAAGAGGATGGGACTAATGGGGCATATGGTAGTAGGTCTCATGGTGGTCACATGTCATATAGAGAAGAAACAATCATAGATGGTAGATTAATTTTGGATACTTCGGATAGGAGAGGTGATGGACACAGGTACCATATTTCTAGTTCCGGTTTTTATGGGAACTATGATCGTCATTGTTAGCACCATTACAGGAGGAATGATAGGGGGTACTTGTTGGATGGGTTTAAGAAAGAGAAACTGCCTACTTTTGAAGGATAATTGAAAAAGCCTGAGGATGCATGGGCTTGGTTATTTGGCATGAATAAGTTCTTTGAACTGCATGAGTATACAAATAATATGAAGGTCATAATAGCTATCTTCAGCCTCAAAGGGAAAGAAAATATCTGGTGGGAAGATGTAAAATAGGTCTTAGACATCACGACAGAGGAGTTGAGTTGGCATGAATTTAAGAGACTCTTCAGAAAGAAGTAATTGTCAGAAAGGTACTACGACAACAAAACCAAGGAATTTTATGATCTTAAAATTGGATCGATGCCAGATGAGGAGTATACAGCCAATTTCTTGGAGCTATTGAGGTATGTACCATATCTAGAAGATGAAAATTCAAAAGTTCAGAGATTTCTCAGTGGATTTCCATTAGAGGAAGCTCTTGGGAAATTGAAGCACTGTTATGAGTAGTCAAAGTGTTAGAATGAATCTCATCAAGGATGGAAAGGAAAAGATAAATATAAAGGTAAAGGTAAATGGCAGCCGAAAAGAACAAGGCCTCGGAATTTAGAAGAGAAAGAGAATATTGCACCACATAAGAAGTTCAATGCAGCTAGACAAGGACATGGGTCACATCAATAGAATAGGGGTGATGGTACAAAATGGTTGGAGTGTTGTACATGTGGTAAGGAGCATATTAAAATGGATTGTCTGCAAAATCAGGGTGGCATGCCTCATATCTATAGTGTACAAGAGGCACAGATTGTTGGGGATGTTGGCCATAACATTCCTCATATCTATGTAGTGATAGATAATAGGCAGGAAGACTATCAGGCATGTAACAACCTTGGTGAAAGTTTCATCTCATAAAAGTTAATAAAGGAAAAATAATAACCATAGTTATGGGACACTTATTCCAAGTTGAATGTTGGGAAAAAAATCCTAGTGCGGGTGTTCATTTTGTTTATTATGGCTAAGAAAATTGGCAAAGACAAAGGCAAAGGATTTGGAAAGGCAAAATGGAATTTTTGGCAATTTATTTATGAAAATAATGGAAAGTAGGAGAAACAAAAGGTGAAAGGTCACAAGTTGCATGTGAGGAGGAAAATGAAAGAAAATAATGGAAAATTAAGAAAATAAAGGCCTAATTGATAAAAAAGCTTCGGAGGATCAATTGGTACCTTTTTTTAGTTTAGTTTTGGCGCTCTCTCTCTATTCTCTCCCTCTATCTGACTCTTGGACACTTAAATTTTTCTTGGAGCACTTTAGCATTGGATAAAGAAAGGAAAAGAAGGTAAAGAGGAATCAAATATCAAGTAAGGAAGAGCAGGATCGAGAAACTATAATGGGTTTACTTGCAGGTATCGATTTGCATGTGTGATTCCTTGCTAGATTTGGCATGCATGGTTATGCATGTGTGTTCTTGGTTCTCTTGTTTCCATTGGCATGGGTTTTGCCATGTGTGACAATTTTCTTCAGCCTAGCCTTTCCATTTTTGGATATCCATGGTGTGATGGTGTTCTCATGTTTTGGTTGAGTTGGATTTCCGAATGGATTCAAAACTAAGTGAGGTAGATCTCTAAATGAAAGAACATGTGGCCTATTAATCCTTGAACTAGAATGTGGATTGCGGTAAATTCAATGGCGTAGTGACCCCTGAACTAGACTGGGGTTGCGGTAAAGCCAGGTATCATATGCCTCGTTGGGCCTATGAATCCTCCACCGGTGAATGGCGGGATATACAATAAAGCCTAGAGGTGGTTTCCCTTGATCAGGCCTAGGAATCCTTGCCAGTGAATGGCGAGATATACGGTAAATCCTGGAGGGTGTTGTCTTGATTACGGCCTAGTGATCCCTAGTGATCCCTGGATTAGTCTGTGGATTGTGGTAAATCCTAGAGATTAGGAGACATGAAAATTCCTCACAATGTAGGTGGAAAAATTTGGTGGCACTCATGCTTGTTTATGGCCTAGTGATCTGGCAATGATTATGGTAAAGCCAATTTCTTTTGATGAGGGTGAGGTGGTTTAGCCTCCAGAATCCCTGGTTGGTTCTTTTGGTTTGAGTCCCACATTCATGCTTGTAATATGGTATGGGGTGATTGGTTGAAGAGAGATTTGGTTAATCCAATCTATGGTCAAGTGGAATGTGGTAGTCCCATACTGGGTTGGTTGTTGCATTCACTAATAAGAGGTCCTTTCCTTGGTATCTTGTGCATAAATATACTGGATTATATGTGGCAATTATGGTTGTTGTATCCTCATTTTTTTTTATATGTTGGTTATGAATATGTTTAATGACAGTGAAAATGTATGGTTCTCATCATGTTTCGAACTGTAAATGAAGGAGCAATGAATATATGAGCTAATAGATGATAATGTAGCTAATGATATAAGGCATCCATGCTTCTTAGCGATTATCAGATAGGTATAAGACCCCTATGCTCAGATATGTTATTATGACCTATAGAATGCATCTTTCTGACATGATTGACGAAATTCTTGTCATTAATAAAAGGGTTCAAGTCAATTTTATGTTCAATAATTTGAGTTGGCATCATTGTCCCTATGTTTCATTTCATTTCTGTAAATTTCATGAAGTTATCAGAAGTGCTTGTGTCCTAGCCCTGGAATCCAACCTTAAATCTCGCAGTCGCTGGTATAGATCTGTAAAAAAAAGGCCACAATTGCACTCAGGCAAGCTTATGGGAGCGACTGGGACCCATAGTTTCTTTGAGGGCTTGGCAAGGGAGTGACCACGCCTCTAGGAGCTTAAATTGTTGAATTTCCTCAGGTTTTGGTCACCTGGAAAGCCGGGTTAGCTCATGGAGGTTCTATTGTTTGTGTGGTTGATCAATTTGGTTGTGTTTTGTTGGTTCCACTTCCTCAAGTTGACCTAGGAGGTTGAATGAGATCATATTAGCCTCTCTTCAGATGTTTACCCCAGTGGACCGATTAACTTGGGTAAATATGGGAGGAGGGTGTTACATCCTGTAAGGAATACTGTGTCAGCTAAAAAAAATCATAAACAACCAACGTACCTCAGTATAATTCAAGGAGGATATCTCATCTGCAAGATGGCCAAATTAGAACAATACACACACACACACATAAACATAATCAAGTCAACATATAATCATCATTTCAACCATTTTCTAGTCATTAATGCATGACCATAGCAACCACACATCATGACCCCAAGCATTAAAACTACATCCATTTCAATGTATGCACAAAACCTATAAATACCGACATGCGTAAACAATGCATAACCAATCATACACTCACGACGACACATTTCACAACAATGGCCCCCATCAACTTTCACATGGTGACACCACTGCAACCATGACCACCGCCATGCATATGCCACAAGCACATGGACCATAAGTATAAGGAACAGATATGTAACCAACATGAAGGCCTTACCAACACACACCCATATAGTCCAAGGGGTGTACCATGCTCTGATATCACTCTGTAACACCCTCCTCCCACATCTACCTAAGTAACTGGCCAACTGGGGTAAATATGTGATGAGAGGCTACTATGATCTTATTAAACTCCCCATGTATAGTTAAGGAAGTGAAACTGGTGGAACACAGACAACCTTACCTTCTACACATGAAACAGAACCCTCGGGAGCCAACCAACCCCTTGAGGTAACTAATCCCTTAGACAAACTGACATTTTGTTGCCTTAGAGCCTCAATTGCCCCCTTGACATGGGAATGCATGCGACTGGGACCCTATAATCACTCCCACATCAAGGAATTCCTATGACTAGGGATTTTTCTAGGTAGTTATGTGCCAACGACTCCAGATTCTGTGCCACTTTTTCAAGGCCGGGACTCAGGCCACTACCCATAACTCCATGAAACTTCCAAAATGAAAATTAACATCGAAACAAAGATAAAAATGCAAATAATTGAACAAGGACTTGACTGGAGCCCTATTAGCCATGATAATAATTTCATCAAACATGTCACAAATATTCATTCTGTAGGTTAAACAATAGATCTGAGCATAGGGATCTCATACTTATCTAAGAATCGCCAATAAGCATTGATGGCTTATCATATTTCCTGCATTATCATCTATTAGGTCATATATTCATTTTTCATTCATTTATAAATCAAAACATGTTGAGAGCCATACATTATCACTATCATAAAACATTCTCATAACTAACATAAATAATGAGGATACAAAAACCATAAATGCAACATATGAACCCATACATTTACACATTAAATACCAAGGAAAGGAAATCTTATTAATGAATGCAAAATCCAACCTAGTATGTGACTGCCACGTTCCACCCGACCACAGATTAGCTGAGCCAAATCTCTCTTCAGCCAATCACTCTCGTGCCATATTCCAAAAGAATCAACCAAAGCTTCCCGAGGCTAAACCACTCATCAATTGAACTAGGATTTACCACAATCCCCACCAGGTCGTTGGGACAAAATAAGAATGGATGCCACTTTATCTCTCCACCTAAACTGTGAGTAATTTTTCCGTCTCAACCTCTCTGCTTTAATATGTATCCCGCCATTATCCGTCAAGGGATTCATAGGCCTACGAGATCTCCAACCTCTAGGATTTACCGTGTATCCCAACCCGAGATTCCTAGGCTCAATCAAGGTTACTCACCACTAAGCTTTACCGTTTATCTCGCCATTCACCGTTCAAGGGATTCATAGGCTAAATCGAGGTGTTCACATCCAGGATTTACTGTGTATCCCATCTTGGGATTCTTAGGCCTTGTGACTAATCTTGAGACCACCCCACTCAGCTTCGAGTCCATCCAACAATTGAGCTCAACCAAAACATGAGAACCCCATCACACCATGGCTATCTGAAAATGGCAAGGAAAGGGTGAAGAACACTATCAGACATGAAAAAACCCATGCCAATGATAACAAGAAAATCAAGAACACACATGCATAACCATGCATTCCAAATCTAGCAAGGAAATCATACATGAAAATCGACACCTGCAAGTAAACCCATTGTAACTGCTTGATCTTTCTCTTTCTTGCTTCATATTTTCTTCCTCTTCTCCTTCTTTTCCTTTCTTGATCCAATTTTGAAGTTCTCCAAGAAAAATCTAAGTTTCCAAGTGATCCAGATTTTATGCAGGAACGCAACAGAATACAGATATAACCATAGATACAGAGATGCAGCGGAAATAATGCTTCATTTTATTCATAAAATAATGACTGAAATAAGCTTACAAACATAATGGAAAACAGTTGTGGCGTCGGTAAATGTATCTCCGAGAAGAGATGTGCGTACGTGTGCCTCTCGAACTATGTTACTGCGGCTCGAGGCCTATTACGTACATAATGGAATAGATGAGCTAGGTACCGGCAAACAAGAGTCCCTCAGAAATAGATGTGGTGGCTACTGCCCCCTAACCGTGTTACAATGCACATGATGGAGATGTTAAGATGTATAGTTAGGGCACTAGTCGCGCTTATCTCTGAGAAGAGATGTATCAGCTCCCAGCCCCCTGAACTGTCTTACAATGAGGCTCGAGGGCCTATTTATTGTTGAGAAACAATGTAGAATCCGAAACTTCCAAAACCCTAACCGTAGGAGATGAAGCACCAAAACTGTGGGTCTCGTTTGGGTAAATTGGTGGTTCAACTTCTCGGGGGCGTAACTTTGGCATCTGATCTCTGTTTGACGCGCTCAATAGCTCATTAGAAAGATCTATCCGAGGAGTACAATTTTTGAATGAGCAACATCGGTCCATGGACCCATGTTGCTCTCTATTTTCCCAAAAAACATCGTTTAGGGCCTCAAAATGGCTCCGGAAGTTTAAGACCCGAAAAACTGCTAAAAATAGTAAGTTGTGCCGAAACTTACAAACTGAAATAACTAATGCTGGGGGTTCAAATGGACTTGATGAGTGGCCACCAATATCCACTTGGATTATTAATGCCCAAAAACGGCTCCGGGTGTGCAGGACCCGAAAACCTGCTATAAATAGTAAGTTGTGCTGAAGCTGGAAAACTGAAAGAATTGATGCTGCGGGTCCAAATGGAATAGGTGGGAGGCCACCGATATCCACCTGGATCACCAAGAGTGTGAGAGAGAGAGAATAGAGAGAGATCTCCAAAACTGAACTGATAAAAGCCATGAATTGATCCTCAAAAGCCTTTTTATTAATGGGGCCTCTATTTTCTTCATTTTCCATTATTTCCCTTCATTTTCCTCCTCACATGCAACCTGTGACTCTTCACCTTCCTTTTCTCCTAATTTCCATTATTTTAATAAATAAAATTCCAATTAATGCCACTTTGCATTTCGAAAGTCTTTGCCATTGCCTTTTCCAATTTCCTTAACCATAATAAACCAAATGAACACCCACACTAGTATTTTTTTGCCCAACATTCAGCTTGGAATAAGTGTCCCATAATCGTGGTTATTATTTTTCCTTTATTAACTTTTATTACATGGAATTTTCACCAAGGTCGTTACATATATTATAACAAAAGAAAACTTCAACCTCTATTTTATGCCATGCAAGTGGAAACTTGTCTTCCTACAATAACTTTCAATCAAAAAATTTCCAAAGTGAATCATAAAAACTGAAGTAAACCATGGTCAGCCACAGTAAGTTAAATTCAACCATAGCGAATATTAGCCAACCAACATCAAGCCAAAATCAACCGTGGACAATCAAGTCAACAATATGAATACATGCTTAATCATAGTCTTCCACAATTAACCATGGTCAATTAAACTCAACCATGGTTAATCATGGTTAACCATGTTTAACCATATACAACCATAGTAAAACCAAAATCAACAATGGTTACCTAAATATAATATTTGTAAAACATGGTCAACCATAGTCATCCATATTGATGGAACATAGCCGAATTTAGTAACCATGCTAAATGTCACTGTATAAAAAAAATTGTGGAACATAATAAACATTGTATTACAACAAAACCATTGAGGATCGTGGAAATTCAACATTAGTCAACCAAGACAAGCATTGCAATGCTATATAACCATTGAGTAACATCACATTCCAACATATCTTTTCATTAACATTGCAATGTGACATGACTCTTAAATAACAATATAAATTAACATGAGTCCACCTACATCAATGTCATAGTGTGACATATCTATTAAGGAATATCACACATAATACTCTATGAATGTCACAGTTCAACGAAGGAATTGAGTAACATAGAAAACCCTTTAAACTCAACCAAGATTAATATCACAGTGTATCCTAACCATTTAACAATATAACAATTCTACATAGGTCAATTGAGATGAACATTAAAATGCCATATTACGCAACTATGGTTAAATATAATCAACATTCTTAATCCTAGTTGAGCATGGCAAACCATGGTCAACTAAAGAGAAACATAATGAACATAAATAATTTAGTAATTTGACATAAAGAAATGAAGATGAATGTTGAAATGTGGCACAACCATTGGGTTATGTCACGATTGAAGATAACGCTTGATGTAAGGTGCATCAACCATAGCCAAACAAGGTTTACCATGTATTATACAAAATTATAATCTACGGATAAACTAGATTCCCTGAGTGTGGTGTTCCTTCACTCATAACAACTATTATTTTCTCTAAGAGAAATAGATAGACTCGCTCTCTTTCTCCTTCTGTTGTTGTTGTCATCGCTCTCAATCCAACTAAAGCTGATAGATCGATTCCTATAATCAAAGACAAAGAACAACATACAACATACAAATATACAAGTATCTACTTATATTAACCAAATCGAACCTATTAGACCTGAGAATACATACACAATTGAGAATGAAATTCACAAGATATAAGCATATGCATGAGAAAATGAATAGATATTCTTATTAAGAAAGTAGGAGGAGAAGATTACAACCAATAGATCGGTTTTTCGTTAACCTGCTCCAACTTCATTCCATCCTCATCACACCAAGCATCATCTGAGCAACATAACAGTACTTCGAGCTCTCATCAATTGAGAATACAACAACATAAAATTACACAATTTCTTCCTCCATAGCACTTAGATGAGTGCTCAATTTATAGGGAAATTGAAGGTAGTTTCTCAATAAATGGAATTGAATGGATTTATAATAATAGGTGAGACATGTTTCCAATTTCAGTGGTGATGGATTAACACTTGTATTTGAAGTATGACACCTATGAGCTCTTCTAGAAGGCACTGGACATGTGGAGATTCCTGAAATAATGATGATTTTTCTCCCAGGAGACGAATGCACCCTTGAGTGTTAGGAAGTGCACTGAATTTCACCTTTGCATGGAGGTAAGTTCATTGCAACACAGTTAGGCCCATCCAGAGGAGCATTGATGAGTCAATGGGTCATATAATATATACTTCAAACCTTGGAAATATCACAATTGAAGCCATCAAAGGAATGACTTTTCTTAGGGCATATAACAACTGAATTAGGGGATGATAGACCCTATTCATTGGTCTTGGGGGATGATGCCCAATTTGACCAGGTCTTGGGTGATGATGCCCAAATTGTCCTATAACAGCTTCCCCCTAAAGCGTGAAGTCAAAATAATAACAATATTTGGATGAGATGCTTTACGATGTGATGAGTAGGATCTGAAGCGGATGATGAACTACATCAATTTGCAATACATTACATCATGATATCTTACATATTGGACATGAATTGTTGAGGGAGGCATACCCATGCTCATCAGATAAACTATCATAACATGTACATAATTTAGAAAGTTGTCTACATCGTAATGTTGCTTGATATAGACATGCCTACATATATAGGCCCATGTTTGGATGACGATCTGTATGTAAATCCATCGTACACATAATGTGTACAATTCCTGAAATCGCAACCCGGATGGATGAAACTAGATCCAGGGTCTTCTTATCTCGTTCACTCGATCGTTCAAGTACAAGTCTAACCATGTGAATGTATGATGTGAAGTCGAACATGGGAAGACATCGTCTGATTACTAGACAATGATGTGAGTTGTTAACAGAGACGGGAGAAACCACCATTGATGTTAATGGCTCTCAAGGTATTGCAACACAATTTTCAAGGTGTGAATAGATGATTTGATGTCAAACACTAAACAAAATATTTCAGTTGAAGGTCCAAAATCGAGAAACATGTCGATGATATAGCAAGCTCCAAGGTACTAGAAAGATGTTTCTAAGTTAACTTCCTGGATGATGAGCTGATGTCGACATGAAGCAACTTTACCACGAAACGGGAGTAATGATTTGGAGACAAAATGGGATTTGATATAGCAATGTTCAAGGATGAATGTCATGAAAATGAAGGTTTATGAGTATTGCAGAAGATGGGGAATTACTGGATGAATTCTCTTGAACATATCAGTGACACTAAGATGAGTTGGAAGCATTGACCCAAAACTAAATTGACGGTATGATGGACCATAGGTATGCTAGACCGTCAAGAATATTAACCAACCCAAAAGTCATGGTGATGAAGTGAAATTTTCATGTTCAAGAACGACCTACTACCATAAAGTGCTCTGTTCTTTTCCCCAAATTTTCCCCAGTCATTTTTGACTAGTACCTCTTTATTTTTTAATAATATTGAGGTGGGTAAAATATGCTTGATCTATAATTCGACGCTTCGGGTGAATCCATCGCTATTTAATGATTTAATGAGTCTAGCGATAATGAAACTCGATCTTGCCATGATTGACAAGTCCGTCGCTATTTTATGTTTTAATGAGTCTAACAATAGTGAAAACCCAATCCTTTTGCATGTTTAGAGAGTTTGAAAAAAACAGACAAAAAGAAAACTCCATGAGTCCTTTTTCGTAAATTTTTCGCTCATGTCCGAAAAAGTGTAAAATGATATCTGAGAAAACCTGTTAGCCATGTTTGACTAAGGTGTTCCTTTTTCGTAGATAATATATCTCAGTCTAGAAAAGGGATAAACTTATACTGAGTAGATGTGGTTTCATTTACTTTTACGAGCTCAAAAAGACAAGTGCTTGGCAATCTTTTCACATTATCAGAGTCTGAAAAGAGCTAAAAGAAGACTCCAGGGGGTTCCTTGATCCAAGTGGATATTGGTGGCCACCCGCCTATTCCACTTGGGGCCCCATCATTGTCTCTTTCAATTTTTTAGTTTCGGCACAACTTACTATTTTTAGCATTTTTTTGGGTCCTGAACTTCCAGAGTTGTTTTGAGGCCCTAAACGATGATTTTTGGGAAAATCGAGAGCAACATGGGTCCATGGACCGATGCTTCTCACACCAAAAGTTGTAGTCCTCAGACAGATCTTTCTAATGAGGTATGATGCACGTCAAACAGAGATCGTATGCCAAATTTACGTCCCCATGAAGTTGAAACACCAATTTACCCAAATGGGGCCCATAGTTTTGGTGCTTCATCTACTAGGGTTAGGGTTTTGGATGTTTAGGGTTTTCCATTGTTTCTGAATAATAAATAGGCCCTCAAGCCTCATTGTAACATAGTTCAGAGGCCCGTATCTGCCACATCTCTTCTAGGAGATAAGCTACCAGTGCCCTAGCGAGGTTATTTCCATTCTGTCTGTAAGAAAATTTCAGTTCTTTGATATTAATGAAATGAAGTGTTATTTCTGTTGCATATTTGTATTTATGGTTATATGTGTATTCTGTTGCATTCCTGCATAAATCCAAATCAGTGGTATCAGAGCAGTTTTCTTTTTCTCAATCCCTATTTTCATGTCCCCAACGAGGTCAGGGTATAAGGAGTTAGGTCTTGATCTGGTTGAATCTTTGCAAGATCAGCCTCGCTAACCTCGATGGCTGCCCATGGGGGACAAAAAGAAAGATGAGGGAGTAGGAGATCCTATCAAAATATTTCTCAAGGAGGCTCTCGAAAAACAAAGGAATGCGATGATGGATAAATTTTCCCAGATCCTTCAACGAGTGCCCACCGACAACACATTTTCATCCAACAACCACTCTGAGGCGCAACTCCGTTTAAGGTACAAGTAAAATTTGACATTCGCATATTTGAGGGTCAGATATATGCCAATGTTGTAGATATATGGTTGAATCTATTAGAAGGATATTTCTTGGTTTATGAATCTTCCGACCAGGAGAAGATTATTTTTGCACTCCTCAAAGCTACCCCCCATGTCAAGGACTGGTGGGAAACCTACTATGAGAAAAATGATGAGACAGAACCCTCCTTGTTCTCAGTCGTACCCACTTGGAATTATTTCCGAGACTCCATCAAGGAACAATACTATCTCGTGGGGAGCTATGATGACAAGTACATACAATGTACCACACTGCGGCAACAAAGGGATCAAGATGTGCATGAGCTGATGAATATGTTCCATACCCAGTGCACAAAGTTGGGTATCAAATATTCAGAGAAACATTTGGTGCTAAAGTATCGCATTTGTCTTCACATATACATTCAGGAGGAAAAGGAGTTCCTCGACATCTCCTCGCTTGGTACAGAATACTGGTATGCTGGCAAAATTGAGCAGAAATTCAAACAGAAGAAGTGAGACTTTGGATCTGCGAATCAAAATCAAGGGAAAGGTGCCCCAAAATCGTAGAACAAAGGAAAAAGCCAAGGCATCCTGGCCCAAGACAACCTGCCAAAGCCGCAAGCAAAGAACAACACCGTGAAGCCAAAGAATGACATGGGAAAGTGGTGTGAGTTCAATAAAAGCTCCACTCACAACACAAGTGAGTGTCGGGGCAAGCAATTGCTGGTGGACGAGATGAGGGATTATGAATCAGATGCATGCTATGACTCTGAATTGAAACCTGACAAGGGGAATGAAAAGGGGAAAAAAATTATTGATGTTGAGCCCAACGCCATCGTTGCCACTGCAAAGATCCAGAAGGAGGAACCAGAAGATCCAGAGGAGGAGGAGTGTCTCTTCCACTCCCAAATGTGGGTAAAGGGTTCCCTAATACAGTTCATTTGTAGTGGTGTAATTGAATGACATTATGATCTTCAGCCAGACTTGGGAATAGCACCTCCATCACATCCAACAAGTCCTCCAAACACTACGACAACACAAGTTGTGTGCCATTTTGGAAAAGTGCACTTTTGGCATGACCCGAGTTCAATATCTAGGATAAATTATTGATGAAAGGGGGGTGCATGTGGATCCAACCAAGATACAAGTCATTTGGGATTAGCCAGCCCCAACCACTCTAATAGAGCTTCACAGCTTTCTGGGTCTTGCTAATTTCTACCGTAGGTTCGTGTTGGGATTCTCTCATATCACTTGGCCCTTGAGTCAAGTCACCAAGGGAGGATCAAAAGAAAATTTATTTTGGTCGGAATCTCAACAGAAGGAATTCGTAGAATTGAAATATCGCCTCTATTCTACCCTAGTGCTCACATTACCAGACTTGCAAAAGCCATTTGAGATTGAGACAGATGCCTCTAACTATGCTATTGGGGCAGTTCTTACTCAACAGGGGCATCTAGTGGCATATCATAGTGAGACATTGTTAGAAACAGTCTGCAAGTATCCCACATATGAAAAAGAAATGTATTCCATTGTGAAAGCTTGTTGACAATGGAATCATTACATTTTGGGGAAGAAAACAATCATCCACACAGACCACCGACCCCTGCAGTTCATACAGACACAAGGGAAGTTGTAGAATGATCGCCATCAAAAGTGGTCCACATATCTACAACAGTTTCATTTGAACATCAAGTACAAGAAGGGTAGCACAATAATGTTGCATACTACCTTAGCTGACCACCGATCATGGCACTAACCACCTCTCTCAACTCTTGTGGGTACAAGACTTCTGATTGGCCGCTTCTCTACAAAAGCGATCCTGAATTCGGCCACACATACAAGGTATCTAATGGATAGATATACTAGATATTTAGTATATCTAGTATATCTATCCATTAGATATGTACTCTTAGGGGGCACACAAGTTCCAAATTTTCACCTCCAAGATGCACTGTTATGTCACCTAGGACACCTTTGTGTTCCTTCAAGTGAGCGTGCCAAGATGATATGGGAAGCACACTACAATCGATTCGATGGGAATTTCAGGGTCGAGAAAACAGTGGCATTACTGCAGAAGTATTTCTATTATCCGAATCTTTGACGGGATGTCAGGAAGTACATCAGATCCTACACTGCTTGTGCCATTTCCAAATCGACCATCAAGAAGCAAGGCCTATATATTCTAATACCTACCCCTAGACGACCTTGGGAATCCATCTCCATGGATTACATGTCGGGCCTTCCTTCTAATAAGCATGGAAATGATTGTGTTTTCATGGTCGTCAACAGATTATTGAACATGGTCATTATGACAGCCTGCAAGAAGAATATCACAACAGAAGCCACTGCTAAAATCTTCTTTGAATGAGTGTGCGTGCACTTTGGGATCCCACGGTGTATCATCTCATATTAGGACAACAGGTTCCTCAACACATTTTGGTCCAACCTCTAGTCAATGCTGGACACCAAGCTCACCAATTCCACAACTTTCCATCCCCAAACTGATGATCAGACATAGGTCGTCAATGGATGATTGTACACATTCCACGCATGTACAATTCAAAGCATCCACGCACATGGGATGAAAGCCTCTCCTATGTACAACACAGTTATAATCGGGCTCTCCATAGCTCAATCGGCCACAACCCCTTTCAGGTGGGCTTGGGATTCGAGCCACTATGTCACATTGTCGTATCCATGCCATTTGCGGCTACTCAGGCCGATTCGGCTCATATCCAGTTTGAAGCTAACAAAGAGAACAACTTCATTGAGCGCATCCAGTACATCCGCTAACAAGTTTGTGACATATTGGACAGAGCTAAATCTAAGTACAAGCAATGATGTGATCAACATCGGGTGCCACACAACTTCTAGGTGGGCGACAAAGTGTGGCTACATTTGCAGAAGGAGCACCTCACTGGACCCCACCACAAGCTTTGACCGCTCTGATATGGGTCGATATGGGAACAATTCCTTTGAGCTCAGTATTCCACCATTCCTTGTTCTATGCCCAATATTCAATGTGGACCGCCTTCATCTGTACTTCCCACCTCTATTGAACACCTCTAACATTGCAGAACAACTCACACCAGCGGAGTTAAACCCAGAATTCATGGAACAGGCCACCACAAATTGGATCATGGAAATGCAAGTCAAGAACACTCGCCAATAGAAGATCCAATTGTAGCGGGTTGTCAAAGCTGGCCAACTCCTGCACCAGGGCAAGTGGTTCACCAGGGACCAAGCTCAATAAAAGCTTCCTCATTTCATGGAGGAACTCAACGCAATGGGGACCATTTCTTCCTAAGGGGGGAGGAATGATCTAGGTGGATATCGGTTTCCACCTGCCTATTCCACTTGGGGCCCCACCATTGTCTCTTTCAGTTTTTCAGTTTCGGCACAACTTAATATTTTTAGCAGTTTTTTGGGTCCTGAACTTCTGGAGCCATTTTGAGGCCCTAAACGACATTTCTTGGGAAAACCAGGAGCAACATGGGTCCATATGCCTATGTTTCTCACATCCAAAGTTTTATTCCTCGGATAAATATTTCTAACGAGGTATGGTGTGCGTCAAATAGAGATTGTATGCCAAAGTTACGTCCCCGGGAAGTTGAAACACCAATTTACCCAAACGGGGCCCATATTTTTGGCGCTTCATCTCCTAGGGTTAGGGTTTTGGATGTTTAGGATTTTCCATTGTTTCTAAATAATAAATAGGCCCTCGAGCCTCATTGTAACACAGTTCACAGGCTTGTAGATGCCACATCTCTTCTCAGAGATAAGCTACCAGCGCCATAGCTAGGTTATTTCCATTCTGTCTGTAAGCAAATTTCAGTTCTTTGATATTAATGATATAAAGTGTTATTTCTGTTGAATCTTTGTATTTATGGTTATATGTGTATTCTGTTGCATTCCTGCATAAATATGGATCATTCCTTTTACGCATTTATCATATCTCAAAAAAGAGATAAAAGTGTGCTTTGTGGCCAAATCATTCTTTAATAGTTGTGCTCTCTAAACTCACTATATCAGCTGTAAAACCTGTTTAGAGAAGCATCAAACAAATTAAAAATACCTTTTTCATAGTAAAAATGAATAAAAACCATAGTCACAACATTAAATGTGAATAAAATAATCAAAATGACTAATAAAAATAGTTTTTACCATTTCATTTTTACCATTCCATTGTTACCATTTGAAAATTAGGAGCTTTGAACCAGTTTTTCCCTCGAACTTCAACAGTCAATTGCAACAGTTTCAGTGGAAGATTTCTCTTGTTGTTTGATCTAGGTTGGAGCTATGAACCTTATCTTTATTTTAGTATCATTTATGTTGCATTTCATGGTAATTTTTTAGGGTTTTGAGCCCATTAGGGAATATATATTTAATGTCGAGAGGTGCATTGCAATGCATTGAAATTGAAGTCGAGGTGCACTGCAATGCTCTGTCACTTGACCTGAGGTGCATTGGGCGCATTTCTCATTTTTATTTCTTGTTGTATGCCCAAAATTTCCCAATTTTTTTGCATTAAAATGGATCGTAATGAAGCTTATGATTAGCTTTCAGGTATTGATCGGATCAAAATGACGATTATGTGGTGAGAAATCGAACGTGAAGAACAAGATATGATTTCCCTGAATGATCTGGGTACAGTAAGAGCCCTTAGGGATTATGGGTTGCTTAAATACTTCATACTATCAGGGATGAGGCAGCATATGGAATTATTGGAGTTCCTAGTTCGTTCATGGGATCCGGTATTGCAGGCTTTTGACATTGGGGGAAAAGTTCTCCCAATATTGGTTGAGGATATTTACTTTCTCACTGGATTATTGAGACGAGGTGTTGGGCCTTGAAATTTTCATTTACTTCCATTAGTTTTTCACTTACATTTCCATATTATCACCTTCACTCCACCTCCATTTCATTACATTTACCTTACCATTACCACTTTTGGGTTACATTTATGTTTTTCCAAACTTTATTAATTCCTAGTATTTTTAAGTGAATTTGTGGTTAAAAATTGGAAAATAATATGCACATACTTATACCTAACAAGTGGAATGAGTTTGTTGCCATGTGTAGGTCAAAAAGAAGCTTCCAAAAGACCCTTATGTGGCCTCCTAAGGCCAAATTCGAATTTGGATGGAGAAGATCATGTGATCATAAGGATATGTGTCTCATTTCTTATTTGTAATATAGCTCTAAGAAGATATGTGCCTTATCACTTCCTATTTGGATTGTAACTCTAGAGATATAGGGAGAGATTTATGGACTCTCATTAATGAGATAACTTCTCATCTTTTTGTATAAATAGGGGAAGCTTTCTCCTATCAAATCATGTGTAAAATTGGAGTTTTCTCAAGTTTTGAATACATAATTATATTGTGGCACCTTACTCATGAATGTTCCTTCATTTTGATTTGGTTTTGCTTACATATGGAGCATCTTGATTTACCATCTCCCATACTTTTAGATCAGCTGCCTAAAATGTGTGAGATTTACTTGCTTTTATAGATTAAAGTTTATTTGCATTTTTAGTATTAGTTTTAGAATAACTGTATAATCTTTGATTTTCTAAATACATTTCAAAAAGTCAGATTTATCTATTTTTCAATAGGATTAAGTTTGAGGCAATAAAGCTCACAGTTATTTATTTTCCTTTCATGTTCTGTTATTTACTTTCTTAGATCAAACTATCAATTCATTGTATAATTGAATAAAAGATCAAGCCAAGAAGGTGACTTGTAATACTTCCAAATTGGGTGATTGAATATTCAACCTATGCAATCATTGAGCTTTACTTTTATGTTATGTTATTTAGTTTCCTTTCATGATCAGTTATTTAATTTCTTATATCAAACTATCAATTCATTGTATAATTGAATAAAAGATCAAGCTAAGAAGGTGACTTGTCATACTTTCAAATTGGGTGACTGAATGTTCAACCTATACAATCATTGAGCTTTACTTTTACATGATTTTACATTTCTTTTTAGATCCTCATTCAATTGTATAATGGGGTATTCTTGAAGATCATTTCAAGAAGGTGATTTTATCGTATTTCTAAATGCTTGAATATCTAACCTATGCAATTATTGAGTTTTCCCTTTGCATGCTTTAATTGCTTTCCTGATTTAAAGACTAAAGTATAATCGATTGCTTATCATCTCAAGAGGGTGATTCTATCATACTTCCATATTGAATGTTGGAGTGATTGAACATACATTAGTTGTTTTTATTTACATGCTTTGAAATGATTTCTTAGATTAAAATTTCAATTCCTGCAAGTATGATTATGCACTGTATTTTCTTTTGAATTTATTTTCTTTCTTTTGTTACTTGATTTCATAGGTTAGTTGAATTTCATTTTCATTATTTGATTTCATATATTAGAGGAATTGGTTTTTGTTATTCTTTAGTTAGATTTATCTAAAATGAAAGATAATTTCTAGTACATACAGTGCACGCATGCTTTACAAGCTTACGAAACCCCCGGGTTGACAAATTAAATGAAAGGCAATTATTTGCCCCAACATTTTGGCATTGTTGTTGGGGAAGTGTGCATAAGAACTAGCTTTCAGTCTAGAGTATATTTTATTTGTTTTTGTTTTTTTTACTAACCATTTATGGACAAAGGATCTAGAATGCAACCCAAAGACTACATTGAGGCATGGTATCAAAAATTGATTGTGCCACAACATTCATCAATTCTTCAAGAGATCCTTGGGTCAAATTGAAAGATCAAGTCGATTTCGCATACCCTTACAAACAATGAGGTACATTTTTCAAGTTGGGATATGAGCATTTCAAAAATTATAATCTGTAAATGGCTTCATTGGAAGCATGAATATACTTAAAAATAAAATAAAAATATAGGTTTTTTTAGATAAATAGGAAAAATAAAAACAAAACCAAACTTAGCTAGAATTTTAGAATTTTTTATTTATTTTGTTGATTAATTCATTTTGAATAAATTTCAGTGACGCAGAAAGAATCACTTCATTTTTTTTATCATCATCATAAATAAAATTTGTGTGTGAAAATACGAATTTATTTGACAATGCTGACTAGTATGCTCTCTTCTCGCGCCTCGTTGTGACCTAGAAGATCAGAAGATCAGAAGATCAGATTAGTCAATTTAAAAATTAAAATTCAAAAATTCGTTAAAAATTTTGCTATAAATTGAACTACAATTCTATTGAAAATTGTCATTTGAGTCATGATCCTTTTTTTATTTGTTCTGCAAATTTTAATGTTTTTCATCCTCTCATCTTTTTTTGATTTATTGAATTGCATGTGAAAAAAATTTCTTAAAAAAACAAAACAAAACATAATAAATAAAAATAAAAAAATTTCCCATGGAAAGGAGGCTCACGCATATGTGTGAGGCTAGCCTTTGGCTTGGCCTTACACATATGTGTAGGCTTTCAATCCATGCAAGGACCCATGCACTGCAATAAAAAATGAACCTTCTCTTTTCCATATTCGATCTTCCTAAAGCAGCAGTTATTATAAATCGATTTTAAAAGTTGTAGAGAGAGACAATGAAGGTGTATCAGATGAAGAAATTTCTGATGAAGAGAAGATCGAAGATTCAATTGCAGAGACAGACAATGACAGTGTATCAGATGAAGAAATTGTTGATGAAGAGAAGATTGCAGACTACTGATGAAGAGAAGATTGCAGATTCCATTGCAGGTAATTGGAATGAGGGAGATCGATATGAACTTATTTATGAGAGACAAGCCATTACACATCAAGACTTGCAAATAAAAAAATCAAACCACAGAAATTTTATTTTGTTGCAGAAGTAATTGCTAGAAAACGAAATTGCCAGAAATGCGTAACTGTTAAAAACACCCTATTTTAAAACACATGTTTTGAGAAAAAGAAGGCGAATTAGGAAAAAATAAAACATGGTTTTTTCAGGAACGGGGTAAATTAGATAACCCGCGAGTGATTTGCTGGATTTGGCAGCCATTTGGGAGAAATTCAGGGTTCTTCGGAGCTCTATTTTGCAGATTGCGTGAGGAAAAAATGATTTGTTTTGAACTGTTTAAACATGGTAAGTTGAAAGTAGAAGAATTCAAGTGAATAAAAAAATCTGCTCGACATGGCATGCAGTCTAAGAGTCCAATTTGATTTAATAAATTTGATTTTAGAAGAATCTAAGTGAATAACAGACTCTGCTCCACATGACATGTGGTCTAAGAGTCCAATTTGATTTAATAAATTTGATTTTAGACACATATGTGTCTCATAATAATAATAATAATAATAATAATAAAATATTTAAAATAAATAAATAAATAAATAAATAAATATATATATATATATATATATATATATATATATATATATATATATATATATATAAAATAAAAAATGAGAAACAAAAAAAATTTGCATATACAATCGATTTATTGAAGCAATTTATAAGGCGAAAAATACTTGCAAAATTTGATTGAAATAATTTTTTTGTGCAAGTAATGTTTTTTACCGCTTCAAATATTTTTAACTTTTACAGCACAGACAACGATTCAATTTGACAGATTTAATAATGACTTGACTTGCAGAACAATTGGAAGATTATTTAGATGATTTCTCAATATTTGGCATTAAAAATTTTGTTGTTGTGTATTTTTCTATGAAGCTTTAACTTGCAAAACACAACGAACCTTTGTGATGCCAATCATATTACTGAGCACATTGCATGAAGTCATCCGACAACAGAGAGTTGTTTATTTTTCTTGGTTATTTATTAAAAATGGATTTTTATCAATATCATGAATTATACTAAATATAACACTTTTGATTTTCCTTAATCTGTTTCATTTGACATTCAATTTTTTGCGTAAGAATTAGACAGGAATTGGCCATTTCTTATTTAACACACTTATGTTCTTTATGTCAAGTTTCTTCTGCAGGTTTGGGATGATCGAATGATCATTGAAGGAAACCAATTTTCTGGCACAATTGGTCTTCAAAAGACCAATTTCATGAGAAACATAAGAACAAGTCCATGTCCATATCCATCAAGACCATTACCTTTCCTCCCTTATGAATTATAAATCCAACCAAGCAATTCAAAGCAAGCCACAGTTATTTTCCCAGCAAGAGTCAATTGTCCATTTTTATTCACATACACTTTCCATTACTCTTTGTCTACTCCTAACCCACAAATAAAAACAAAAATCTCACTTACATGCTTATTGTCCATTGTCATTTTCCATTTTCATCTTCCATTTCCATTTTCCTTCTCCTATCCTTTTCATTTCACAAATAAACCTTGCTTCAATGCAAATTATTGAGTCCATAGTCCTTTGAGTCTAAAATCCTTACAAAAACACCTTGAGGCTTGCATGCCTTAATGGCAAGTCTTCTTGCTGACGAACAATGGGAATACATTAATGTTCCTTGTTCATCGGATCTTGTAGGTACTCGACAACAACAAAATTATTCGTACCTAGAAAGATGTGCTTGGGCATCTTGAATCTCATTGGCATCAATGGTGAGAGTTCTTGTGTTGAATAGTGGCATCCATTAATGGCCACTAAGTCAACAATTTCCTGCTATGTTCGACATCAGAACATCTATTCACATAGTAGGAATTATGCCAACGAGTTTTGAAGACACGAGACTATCATTTTCAACATTTTGAAGCAGATGAAGAAGATATGCAACTACAACAGATCGGTACCATTCTACAGCTGCAGAATCATAGGGCATCAACAGAATCAGATGGCAACTGCAGAATCAAAGGACAGTTGTAGAATCAACATCATTTCACAGCAAATTCAGCAGTTTTAGTAGAAGCAATAAAAAGTCATCTTGACTCTTTTATCCATAATTTGTATAGCCACATGAAGAAGATTATGATCATAATTTTGTAGCCACCACACATGCAGCTCATCCATTTTCAAAGGGTAAGTTAAGGTATGTCATTTTCTAACTTTTTACCATAGAATTTCTTGAAAAGCTAGAATGATAATTTTTGGAAAAAACACTTATTTTCCTCATTCCGTAAAATTTCCAATACCATCAGTTGGGGGGGGGGGGGGGGATATACATTCATATTCACATTTTTCCACATTCATATCACATTCAAAAGCCCACATAATTTCAAAAGATATTAAATATTACATTATTATTATGAGCATACAATGGCTTTTCAAAAGTACTTAAAATATAATTGGATGCAAACACAATTATGGTTGTCACACAAGAACCAACCATGATGCAATCCAATAAAGAAATACTTTGCAACAATAATCAAATTATCATTATGAAAAGTTCAAAGATCAAAATTGAATGCAACAACAAATTATGGTTGAAACACAAGAACCAACCATGTTGCAATTCAACTAAAAGACTTTGTAAAAGTATGAAGTTATCAAATGATACCATGAAAAGTTAAGCAAAGCTCAAAGGATAAAAAATAATTAATGTAATATATTGCATGAGGACATGCAATAGATTTTCAATAAAATTTCATTATCATTGAACAACTAATGCATTTGTCCTTTGTACTTAAATAAGTTAAAATAAATTATAATTAATTTGAAATTATTATATTAAATAAAATGAGATGAATATATAATTCAAAAATAAATATATGAAAATATACAAATATAATATTTATTGAAAAATGTGTAAAGACATGAAGATTATGTAAGGATATGCATTGTTTCTTTCAAAAAATATGAAATGACAATAATAATATTTTATTCAAAAAGTGTGAAATGACATTTATTATTAGTACTTTACTTTGACTTTAAAAGTAATTAAAGCACTATCATGGTTAGCCATGAGTTTTTATCCACCATTTAGAATGTAACAAGTAAGTACCTTTAACTCATGCAATGCCACCTCAACCATTGGGGTTGATGTCATCTCCTATAATGTGATTGATTCTCATAAAGTGAATTTTGATTGTACATTTTCCTTAGGAGGCCCATTTTAGACCTCAAAACTCCCCTAATGGGGCCATGCCATAGTGTTTCAAATTTTCCTGTTCCTATCAAATCATCTTTCTGATCATAAAGAAAGACAAGGTCTCCCCGTGAGAAGATGCGAGGCTTGACATGTTGGTCGTCTTGCGCCTTGATTTGTCTCTTATGCACTTTATTGGCCAATGTGGCTTCACAACATGTTTCATCCAGATGGGTGAGGTTAAAAAGACACACATCTTCATTAAAAGTGTCAGGTAGCAAGTCAATAGCAAGTTTTAATGATGGAATTTCACATTGGATTGGTAAGATAGCTTCCAGACCATACACCAACTGAAAGGGAGTAAATATGGTTGCATTTCTCACGGAGGTTTGATATGCCCACAAATCCGAGTACATGATTAAATTCCAATTTCATTTGTGAACCCTTATCATTCGTTGAAGAATTCGCTTAAGGATCTTGTTGATGGCTTCAATTTGTCCATTGGATTGTGGATGATAAGGGATAGAACTATCATGCGAAAATGCTAATTTGGCAGTCAACCCATTCATTATGTGATTGCGAAAATGATTAACATGATTTGTAACTATAGCTTGTGGTACATCAAACCATGAGACAACATGATTGAAAAATAACAATGCAGTTGTTTTGCCTGTGTTATTGAATGTAGGCATCGCTTCGGCCCACTTGGTAAAGTAGTCGACTGCGACAATAATATAACCATTTCCTCCAGTTGAAGAAGGGTTGCAGGTCATGAATTCAATGCCTCATTTTGAAAATGATCCCACAACGATAACATGTTGCATTGGTGATGGTGGCATGCAGATTTTACGATAAAAAATCTAGCACGCGTGACAACTTCTGACCGCAAGGATGTAGTCGCGAAATATGGTTGGCCAAAAGTAGCTGACGCAAAGAATATTTTGTGCGGTAGAATATCTAGACAAGTATCGGCCACAAGCACCAGCATGACAATCATTTAAAACCTTCGTGGCCTCCTCATGAGTGAGGCACCTCCTTAAAATCGTATCGACACCACGACGGTAAAGTCTATTGTCAACGATCAGATAATCTTTGGCTTGGTATTGAATACGTCGTTGTTGAGAGTGAGAGGTATTGGGCCAGAAAGTATGGGTTTGGAGATAAATGATAAAATCCCCATACCAAAGGTCAGATGACCCAATAAAAAATAGAGACTCATCTGGAATTGATAGTTCTGATGTAGTTTCAATACTATCAGAGGGAAGGTCGCAGAAAAGCTCAGCCAAAACTAAAGACTTCTTTGACTTGGATTTGATGAATTTCAAATCAAATTCTTGCAAAACGATGATCAATTTTGGATATTACCCCCCCCATCAATTGACGTGATAGAATGTATGTCATGGGGTTGCATTCCGAAATGACAATGGTCTTTCAGAGCAGGATATAATGGCGAAATATTTGTACAACTTGAACGACTACCAAGGCAAACTTTTTGACGTATGAATACTTAACCTCTGTGTCATTAAGATTACGAGTCAAATAATATATCAAATGTTCTATCCCATATTCTTCTTGGACCAAAACCATAACAATATTCATATCTATCACGGAGATATATAGGAAATAATAACTCTGATAATTGGGGGGATACATTGATGATGCTCAGATCAGGGTATCTTTAAGAGTATCAAAGGAAGTTTGCACAACCTTATCCCAATGGAAGGGAATCCCGTTTTTCAAGAGACGAGTAAATCCTTTAACCATTTCAATATAGTTGGGTATGAACCTCCTTAGGAAGTTAGCCTTTCCTGGAAGTTTATGTAATTGAGGTAAATTTGATGGCACAGGAAAATCAAGAATGGACTGGACCTTTAGTGGGTTGATTTGAATTCCATCTTTTGAGACGACGAATCCAAGCAAACGACCAGAACCAACACAAAACACACATTTTTTTTTTGGATTGAGGCGTATCTTGTAGTGTTAGCAGCGTAAAAATATAGCTCTCAAATGTGTCGGGTGATCAATCTGTTTTCGTGAATGCACGGGTAAATCATCTAGATAAGGTTGAACAATGTGCTTAATTTCATTGAAAGCATAATCCATTGCTCTCTGAAATGTTTCTCCATCATTCTTTAAACCAAATGGGAGTTTAAAATAAGAGAATGTGCCCCGGGGATAGATGAATGTTGACTTATATTGGTCCTCTGGGCTGATATTGATTTTTTTGTAACCATAGAATCCATCCATGAATGAAAATATTTCACACCTGACACATTCGTCAATAATTTGGTCAATAAAGGGAGTAAGATAGTTGGCTTTTGGACAAGTAATATTGACATCCCGATAATCGACGCACACTTTGATTTTCCCTTGTTTCTTCATGACAGGAACAATGTTGGAAACCCAATCAATAAGCAGAACAGGGTAAATGAAACCAACACGCAATTTTTTTTCAACTTCTACTTTAATGGAAGCAACCTTCTTCGAATGAACAGGACGAAGGCATTGACATACCGGTCAAACATCAGGGTAAATTTTAATTGTGTGTTCAACAATACTAGAATCTATGCCTAGCATTTCCTCATACGACCAAGAAAATATATCTCGGAATTCACGAAAAAGAGAGCGATAAATTTCGAGTTCGGATGGAGAAAAAGACACGCCGACATTAATGTTTTCTACAACGCCGAGTTTGGTCAAAATATTGATAGAAATGGTTTCTTCAATATTTGATAAATTTCGCTCGGATTCGATTGCATTAATTGGAATATAAGTCGAAAATAAAGTAGAGATCGTAGGGTGATATATTTCAAAAAGATTATCTTCGTTGTAATCCTAAAGATGGGAACGATGATGATGATCTTCCCATGATTCTCCTTCTCGCATCATGGATTCCACAATGCTCTCATCAGTCAAGAATGTGGATGAAAAAGGATCAGCTAGAGTACCAAAATCTAATGAATGATTGACCCAAACGATCAGCGACAACGAATCATGATGCGTCGCCGAAGCCAAGTAAATTGATTTCTATGCCATCTCAATTGGTCTTGGCGGTAGAAATTCATCAAGCGTATCAAATTTAGAATCATTGGTAATATTCCTTAAGTCAGATGAAGTGGAAGATATCATGCAACAGGTCTCTATTCGTGCAATTCCTGCCAACGTCGCAGGTGGTGGTAACGAAAAGGTGCCCATTAGGTAAGAATCCTTTAAGAGCCCTACACCAATGCTTTGAAGTGCTAGCTGGGGTGCATGAACTAACAAAATGCTTCCAGATACCTGAGAACTAGAGGCAAATAAGGAGAGTTGATTGAAGACTATGATAACACCTTTAGGAGGGAAGGCGATCATTCTAAAGTAAGTAGAGACGATCACAGTCATAGCGTAAACCCATGGCCTTCTGAGTAAAATGTTGTAGTCAAGGGGTTCGTCAATGACCTCAACTTCAACAGTTACAATTTTTCACCCTATTTCGACATGTAAGTTATTGATAATACCACAAGGCTTATATGTACGACTGTCAAAATCTTTCAACGTCGTAGGCGATTGAGATAAGCAAGGTGAGCCAAGTGACTTCCAGCAGTTTAGAGACATAATACAAGTAGATTCTTCCTCATCAATAATAGTTCGATGAACGAGGTTATCGAGGACATTTACTTGGATCAAGAATGCTAATTCAGATGGTAATTGTGGCACATAGCTCGTATGATTAAAGACTAAAAGATTGGAATCTGTCGGGTCGATTCAACCAATTGTCTTCAACAAAGCCTGCTTTTGGGAGGGACAATTTTGAAGTACCTCAAGCATCGACATAGATTAAGGTGATTGAGCCAGATTTTCAACTATATTATAATTTTTAGCTGCTTAGGCTCGAGGATTGAATGTCGATTTATGGACGACTCCCTTTGGTGATTTTAACTCTGGAATAGCAGTTGGCGGAATGGATTTAGTGGACAGATTCATGTTCGAGGTAGTAGGTTGATCAGTAGCCTAATTACCATAATATTTATTTCGTGTGGACACCAAAACATCAATTTTTGGCTTTGTGACAGATAGCATAAGCACTTGGGAGCTAGAAGCGGGATCCATAGCAACCATATGTCTAGATTCGGAAAAGGATCTGTCAACACATTAGATGCAGTCGAGGTCTTAAGAAATTTTGAGACTCTGGCACGGTGAGAAAAATCTCGAACAAAGTGGTCCTCATTACATATCAAGCAAGGGTAATGAGGTTTCCGAAAATTTCCAGCTTGTTGATTAGATGATCATTCCTGCAGGGTTGAATTTTTCTTTTTCTTTGCTTTCCCCTTTTTCTTACTTCTGGGTTGCTTATCACTTTTTCCCTTTTCATATGACACAGCATGAATTTTGGAAGAATGTGCAGAATCATATGCAGTAGAGGTGTGAGTGTTTGCAGGACCGATCATACTGTCATCGGCATGAGATTCCTTACCAAATTGAGGAGGAACAGTAAAATTGATCGCGGTGCGTTTGAATTTTTCTCATAGAGCATGCCAGACTGAGTATAAATCAAATCTAAGTACTAGGCATGAGAAATGACCTACTCTTCAGTGAAGACACCACATTTAGCTACATCCTCGGTGATAGATGGCAGAAAGGAAAAATAAACCACTCAGCGAGGAGTTGATTAGGAACAAATGTTTTGACCATTCTACGATGACGATGCCACTCATGAATATGATCAGAAATGTGACTAGCACTTTTCTGTTTAAAATTGGTCAGCATTTCTGTTCCAGTTTCATATCTTATGGGTAACTGGAAGTAGGTTAAGAAGGTAGTGGCTAAGGCAGTGAAATTATCAATGAATCTCGTGGTAGTTCAATCTACCACTTTGTGACCGAACTTGTGGGCATACACTGTAAAATATGTAGTCTAACAGAGTTATCATTTAAGGAGTTTGATGAGTGCCACAAATGATAAGTAATCACATACGTTGACGGGTCTTCTCTAGGGTTTCAATTCAATTTAGGAATGTCAGAGGGTAATTTATGTCGTATCACTAGCCACCAAGGAGAATAGTTGATGGGGTCATTGGTAAGCAAGTTTAACTCAGGTAATTATAAAGTTGCGACAAAGGGCAGCTGTCGATTGAATTCAGGTTGAACATAGGCAGGATATGATGGAATTGCTTAGGCAACAAGCCTTTGAGAACCAACATAAGGCATTTGTTGCTGGTAACCCATATAGGGGTTGTTTTGATGACCAAACCTTATGGGATATATTGACCAAGAACTGGGTAAAATGTTTGTTGTTGGAATTTTTGTTGTGATGTCCGAGGTTGTGGCTGCCAAGGTGACTGTCCACCAATATTATAGCCCAAACCATAATATCTTGGACTCAGTTGTGAATAGGTAAGACCAACAAGTTCTTGTGACATCCTGTAAAAGGGTAATCCAACCTGTGAAGGAAAGATTCCGGATATAGGCGGTTGTTGTAAACCAACCGAAGGAGTTGGAGTCTAAAGGCCCAAAACTTGAGGGTAATGGGTTGAGGGACCCGCATGAGACGGTTGAGGTACAACCAACTGAGCCTGTAAAAGGGGTAATGAAGTATTAACAGGTGGATTAAATGTGGATGCAATAGGTTGAACCGGTTGATATGAATGCACAACCGTTTGTGGTTGAATGGACGGGATAGGATGCCACTGACAAACATTCGTTCCAACATTTGGGTGACCATTAAACGATAGAGTATTGTCAAAATGGTTGACCATAGGTTTTCCCCTTGCATGAGGAGTATAATAAGATGGAATATATTGTTCTCCAAATGGTGGGAGTCTAGTCGAGATTGAACTGTATACAATATACCCAGATAGACAAGTTTTATGTTGCACTGAAGATGTGTATAAAGGATCAAGTCGTTTAGTACTCATTAGAGATGTACCAGATAAAATACTAGAAGATGACATGGATGAAGTCCGTGGATTTGAGGATGCACCAGATTAGGTTCTAGATAATGATTGGTAACACAGTGGGATGGAAGGACCACCATAAAGATGTGACTCTAGTGATGTGGTAAACATCGACGGAGTAGCAATAGTAGATGATGTCGAAACTGTAACAGATGGTATAGTTGAAGATGTTGACTCAGCCATGGTTAAATGACCCAGTGTATACCCTACAATATCTATAGGAACTTGAATTGAAACAGGATCAACAAAATCAGGGTAAGTCAATCGATAAATAGACTCGTGAAGATAAATCCCTGATCCAAAATGAATTGGATTTGAGGGGCGTGTTTCTTGTTGAGGTTCTTCCTTCATCAAAATAAAACCAGGTGGAAGAATTTTGCTGCCAGGCCCCAGATATATTTCAGGTGATTGACTGTGCGAAAGGAAAGACTCAATGGCTTTGACCGATTGAGGAGAGACCAATACAGGAATAAATTCCAGTTGTTCGACTTCGGGATCTAGATGTTTTGGTAAAAGAACGATGGGATCCAGATCAACTTCCAGTTGAACAACACCGGGTTTGGAAGGTATGGTCTCATTGATTGGATGTGCAGTGTCCACAAGTAGTTATGAGGACTCTGTTTCGACGAAAATATATAAACCAGGATGTGTAAAAATGACTCGATATGACTCTAGTAGATGTGATGAATATGTGTATTGGTTTTAGTAGTACGATTTTTCCTTCTCCGACCAGAAATGGCTTTCGGTGGTAAAGGTGGTTTAAGTGCTATTATACGCGAACGACGGTGAAAGGGATGTTCTTCTTCCATGATTACGGATTGATTTTATTACAAAAAGAAATAAACAAAATAAAACGGTGATACTAGACAAAAGGTTTACCAAGTAACTGTGAACTGCAAAATACCTCTTAGCGAACCAAGAAGTATGGGTGGGAAATATCCCCAAATGCTGTGTTCGGTGTATCAAAAGTTATCAAGCGACCGACTCAGTTACCTATGGATGGTAAGTGACCTAAATTTGTCCTCCCAAATATACCTGAAGGTACGTGGAGGCCTAAGTCTGTATTAGCGGTGTCTAATGTGAAACCACATAGTGAGAGCACCCCCTTATACTTTTTGTACTAGAACACTGCCCTATATACTCGAAGGTACATGAATAAGCTATGATATTCTTACGTACATGGAGTGAGGTATCACACTCAGAATGTATCACAGACAAGTTAGAGAAAACTGCTATGTTTAACGACGCCGAAACACGTCCCTAGCCTAGACCTTATAAGTGTTATCATTAATGTTACAATGCTTTATTAGTTTGATAGAGGTAAATTTTATGTTGATCTTGTTTAAAATTTTATCTTTGAGTTTCATCGCATGATGTTATGGGAAATTGCTAAAATGAAAACTAAATGAGAAGCAAAATTTTCAATTCAGCTTTTCAATGAAAATCTTAGATACTAAGGGGAAATAGCAATCTGATTTTTGAGCATACAACAAAGAGCACAAAATAGATAGATATTTCCCTAACTTGTTCCTATGTAACACACACAATCTCTCAATGCACATGCATGTTTTTCTTTTCAGTTTCCTTTAATGTGAATGAGTAAAAGAAACTAAATTCACAAATCAATCAAAAAAATGTTTTATTTTGAGAAATGAGGAATGAAACAACAATTTCTCTTAGGAAAATGAAGAATGAAATGACAATTTTCCTATAGGAAACAAGGAATAAAACAACAATTTCCTTTTCAAAAATAAGATTGATCTAATGAAAAAATCAACTAATTTGAATTTAATTTTCCAATGATAAAGAAAACATCTAATGAAACATTGAATAAATAACTTTTCAAAGGAGGAAGAACAAGGAATGTTTACTAGTCTCTAAGAGCAATCAAATATATGAGAATGCATCAAACAATTAGCTAAAACTGAAAGAAAAGACAAATTTTGATGGAATTTGGTTTTTGAGGAGGAAACACAACCTATAAGTGCAGACAATGCGTTTCAGTTCACCCTGAAAGGAAGATAGTGCACTGTACCCTAACCAACAGTGCGTTGGGCGTAGCTAAGTTTTGAAAACAAGTAGCCTAGACACACTTCTAAGGAAAAATTTTCATTCAAATGTTTGATAAGATAAATTAGAGTCTACTGCTGATGGTAAATAGAGATAGAAACACCAAGAATTATGGATTTATTCCCCATTATGGTTTCCAATTTGTTATACGAAATTCTAATCTATGGATAAACTAGATTCCCTTAGTGTGGTGTTCCTTCACTTAGAACAACATAAGAAAGAAAACTATTCTTTTCTCTAAGACAAATAGATAGACATAAAAGAAAGAAACCTACTTTTGATCTTTTTCGCTCTCTTTCTCCTTATGTCGTTGTTTTCGTCGCTCTGAATCCAACTAAAGCCGTTATATCGATTCTTGCAATCAAAGACTGAGAACAACAAACAACATACACATACACAAGTATCTACTTATCTTAACCAAATAAAAGCGATAAGATCTGAGAATACATACACAATTGAGAATGCAATTCACAAGATATAAGCATACATATGAGAAAATTAACAGATATATTTATTAAGAAATTAGGATGAGAATATTACAACCAATATATTGATTTGTCATCAACCTGCTCCAAATTCATTTTGTCCTCATCACACCAAGCATCATCTCAGCAGCATAACAATACTTCCATCTCTCATCAATTGAGAATCTAATAGAACAACATTAAACAATTTCTTCCTTTCTAGCACTTAGACGAGTGCTCAATTTATAGGGAAATTGAAGGTAGTTTCTCAATAAATGGAATTGAATGCCTTTCTAATAATAGGTGAGACATGTTTCCAAGTTCATTGGTGATGGATGAACACTTGTATTCGAAGTATGACACCTATGCGATCTTCTAGAAGGCACTGGACTTGAGATTCCCAGAACAATGATGATTTCACTCCCAAGAGACCAACACATCCTTGAGTGTCGGGAAGTGCACTGCAGTGCACCTTTGCATGGAGGTAAGTTCACTACAACATAGTTAGGCCCATTCCGAGGAGAATTGATGAGTCAATGGGTTATAAAATATATACTTCAAACCTCGGAAATCTCACAATTGAAGCTCAAAGGAACGACTTTTCTTAGGGTATATAGCAACTAAATTAGGGGATGATAGACCCTATTCATTGGTCTTGGGGGATGATGCCCAATTTGACCAGGTCTTGGGGGATGATGCCCAAATTTACCTATAAGTCCATGGAAATATATTATCAAACATGGCCAACCATCATATTCCATAGTTCACTAGAACATTTGGGCCAATTTTTGACGGCCAAAATGCCGCTCTTGCGACACATAGGCCTCCCAAGAGCTACACTTTGAGGTGGGGAAAAACGTCGATTCTCCTAAATCCGGAATTCTGACACTTGACTTAACTGTCGGTAGAGTGACGCTAATTCCGACGTTTCAAATTGGTCATCGCTCTTCCAACATTTCACGCTTCGTCACTCTTCCGACGTTTATAAGTGTTGCAATTTTGATGAACTAAAGCGTATCTCTTCTAACAAACTAAATCATTATTCTTCCGACTAACTAATGCATTTCTCTTTCAATGAACACAAGCATCATTAGTCTGATGCTACACAATGCCCCTACCGAAGCTTCTAAGAGTCTCTCTTCCAACCAAAACAAGCGTTGCTAGTCTGACACTTCTAAACATTGGAATACTAACGGAAACAAAAAAATATTTGAAAAAAATATCAAGTCAAATATTCAGCATATAAATATATTTTAAATATATATAACCAATAGAAATCTACTTTAATCACACAGAGAATCGACATATAAATCTATTTTAATTATATATAAAACCAATATAAATTCTATTTTAATCACATAGAAATTTAATATTTTATATTAATCCATTCATTTTCATAACATTAACAATGTATACTAAATTTCATGTTAGGTGTTTTATTCTAGGAAGAGAATTTTGCATCTAATCATTTTAAAATGGTAACAAATCTTATGGGGAAGTGGACGTCATCGACTTTTCCTCAAGGATTGGTTCATTTGGGTAACAAATCTTATGAGGTCCTATAGATCTTGGAAGGTCGGTGAAATTCATTATCTCACTTCTTGTGCTTGAATATGTCACTCCTCTTTTAGTAGTCAAATGATGAACTTTCAGATATTTTAATAATGAATTGTAAATGCATAGACTTTCACTCATTAAGCACCACTACTAGATGGTATCAAGTATTCTTCTTCCAGTTTTTATCATAGTACTTCTTTACAGAAGGCGATTTTATTGCAGGAACTATAAAATCCATGACGCAATGTTAGCAGGATAGAAGATCCTAAATATATGTTTGTTAGTTATTTTCTTTGCTGCCTGTGTTACTCTAGCTGATAGACATGACTGCAACAATCCTTTTTGTTTTAAGAAGCATCATACAAAAATGCCACTTTGTGGATAAGCATTCTTTAAAAATGCTTTGCAACTCCTGGAGTCAATAAAGCATCCTTAACCTAAAAAGAGACCTCAGATTGTCACAAAAATTTGAAGACTTCAAATAAATTACTCACAACACTGTCAAAAAAAAGTTGGGTGAACATCAACTAGGGGTTTCACTATTGAGGCAATGTACAAGGATTTACTTTATGTGATTGAGAGTTTAAATTTGTACTTGGTGTCATAATGATTTAAGAGTGTTTTGTTAGTAGATCTAACATTCCTTCATCCTCTGTTTTAATAGGTTTTCATTTTTTTGTTACCAAATATTTGTATAGGATTTCAGGTCTGCCTACCATGTGTCAGTGTTAGTTTCGATAACTGCATTGCTTAGAAGCAGTACTCTTTAGGATGGTGCACTCACCAGTTTTAGTAGACCAATACACCCTCAGTCTATGTGCAGATGTTTGGACAATGATGATTGAGGGCATAGCAATCATGAGGAGTAGCAGTGGATTTGTAGATGGATAAATTCATATACATTCCTCCAACATGCATGTGCCAACCTTGGAGAATTCCAATCTTGCGATTTTCTTTAATTATAAACTGTTGTTTTGTATTTTGGTCTAGATTTTCCCAAATTTAGAGCAAGGAAATTACTTAAAAAATATTCCAAGTTTAGAGTAAGCGCCATGTTTTCAGTTGATTTCCAAATTTAGAGTATGGGCACCTCTATTCTAGGACGATTGGTACTTTATTCTAAGCATTCTCTCATGCAGGTGGGGTTCATGTCTCTAGGGAGATTATACTATTATGGTTTCACTTCTAATTTGACCGTGTTATCAGAATGGGATATTTTGTGAATTCTTATCCTTTCTTATTATATAAAATAAAGGCAAGGCTGTGGTGTTTATTCATTTTTTAGATATTGTGGTGTAATTATTATTTTCAAGTTATAGAAGACCGATGTGATTGAGAGTTCAGATCTGCACTTGCTCCCATAATTTTTGGTGTTGCTTGTGTATATAGAATTCCTTTATCCTCTATTTTGATAGGTTTTTTTTTTCTATTACCTATTATTTGTAAAGGAGTGAGGTCTACTTACTAGTGCAAGTTATTATGTGAGTTTGACTTATTAGAGCAAGATGGAGTTTCCGGTTGTTTCCTCAAGACAAACTCTCCAAATAACGCTCAATTCTATTCAAGGTGTTCCTATATTTTTGTACTCTCTTGGATATAGGAAAGAGTGCAAGCAAAGAAGACTAATCATCAATGTCTTCATCCTTCCATCTTCTTGCTTCCATTTATTTCACTTGAAACTTAGATCTTGAGCAAGCATTTGTTGCTATTGCGACAATTGAGTTTCTCGAATTCATTACCATTGTTAAACTTTGAGTGATGTGAGGAGACTAAGGATCTTGGTATAATTTTTTCTATCTCCCAAGATCTGTAAATGTATTGACTTGACTCCAACTTGCTTGGAATTTTGTTCTTTCTAAACTCTGAGTAATGAAGATCAAATCAACATCTTTCAACAACCAATATGAGCAAACATGTGTATAAGAATTATATCTAGTGTAGCCCTTTCATGTTAAGTATTTATTTCTAAAGTTTAAGTACTTGTTAGATTTGAAAAGTGCCATTCAACTTTCAAGTATTTTTACCACTTTTATTCCATAATTCCAAGGACAAGGCACTAGTCATCTTTAAAAAATAATTGATTTACAAGTGTTTTTCCAGGAAAATCACATGAAATATCATTGTTGGTTTTAAAACGTACTTCCATATTTATAAGGGGAATACCCTATATTAACAGTGAGACAAATATATTTAATTCTTTCCTTGGGTTCCCTATTAAGATTTTCAGCACATGGTAAAAATATATTTCACTCATTAAAACCCTTACAGCTAGAAACAAGAAGCTTTAACTTACTCTCAAAACTGCTTAACCTGATCTATACTCAAAAGCTGAAACACATCACAAAAATGAAAGTATGAACTGCAAAAGTTGAATGGACTGCTAAAACTGCCACTATTTTTTCATTAATTCTGGAAAAGAAATCTGTTACATGAAACTTAGAAAAAAACTTATCTCAATAACGAGAGAAATGTGAATAAATATCTCACTCCCTTGCATTTCTTTTAAATACTAAGAAGGCAATAAAGACACAAAAAATATCCCATCCATGGGGGTGCACAGATTATAAAAGCAAAACCCTACACTACCTTGGGATCATCACCCAGTCATCCATGAAATATCCGCTCGAGAATAATCTGTCTCAACTGGAGTAGAACATAAAATAATGCCCAAACGTATCTCCTTCAGATCTACACCTGATCCAGGAGGATCTTGATCAGTGCAAGATCGGCAGAGTTCCAAGTCAATTCCAGCAGTTTAACGTCCAGTTCAGTCTTCGAAATCATCAAATCGCCAATGGAAGCTCCTTCAGTGTCATGGTTGTCATTTGTGATATGATGTAAAGAGTTTTTAATCCTAAACTAAGGTTAAAAAGGACATTGTGAAAGTTTAAGGTTGAAATTTATACCTAGAATTAAATCCCTAATACCTTAGTCTAAAACCCTATCCTCATCATCAAAAACCTAAATGATCACCTAAAGCCTAATCCTAAAGGTCTAAATCACTCTAAATATATGTCAAAAACTCATATCCTAAGTCTAAAATCCCTAGCGCAATGTTTAAAAACCTTTTCCAAAAACCTTATTCAAGGTTTGGACTATGTATCAAAATCGGGATCATAGTGGGGGTTTAAAACTATGGCATAAAACATTATTCAAAGGTTAAGGCTATAAAGTTCGGGTGATATAAAACCTTTGAAATAAAACCCAGAGATTTAATTATTAAAGTGCAGCGGAATTTTTTAAAGCGCTAACCGCCAAGCATAGAAATCACATCGGAGCTATGTGTGTACACATGAGAATAGGCTTAACCGTCGGATAAAGTCGAACCATCGGGAAGAAGCCGTAACCACCGGTTGAAATTGCTGATTACATTTCGACAGTTAGTGCCTTTGCTCGGTTAGCCTAACCATCGGGCTGAAACTTTAATATAATGTTTTAAAATGGGTTTTTGCAGTTAATTTCAACGCTATGGTTTGGGAATTAATCCCTAAGGTTCATGCAAGAGATAGGATTCGATATCCTAATATAAAATTTCACTCAACCACTTGTTAAATGGGGATTTCAGAGGTTCGATGCAGCCTATTTAAACCAGGAAATTTTCTCATGAAGTTCAGCTTGGATTTTTGTGAAGACATTGAGTTTTTGAGTGCAGTTTCAAGAGGAGAGAGGCGATTTTGTTTGCAGCATTGCTTAGCCGTTGGTGGTCGGAATTGAGCACGGAGATAGGCATCGGAAAAGAAGTGAAGATTAATTTCTATTCATAGAGTTCAGAAGTGCCTGCGAGCACAGTCATTCTGTTCTATTTCAGTGTAAATATTCCTCACGATCAATCCTAATAAAAACAGACGCCCACTTAAAAGCGGACCTGGAGATGTAGTCCACGAGGGACGAACTCCGTCATCAAATTGTTTGCCTCTTATTCTTTCTGATTATTGTTGTTATTTAATTCATTTATGCTACTGGTTTATGTTATGTTTCATTAAAGCATACTTTAGTTAACAGTCAATCTAAAATACAAACTAATCAAACTACCTCAGCACCTTATTCGGTCAATTTCAGATCAAGTGGTATTAAAGCAGGTTGTGCTTTGTATTTTGTTTGTCAGTGGATGTTAACCAGGTTGGGATTGCAACGTGGGAAAGGCGAGCTTGAGGAATTTGATCCAGAGATCGGAAAACGGAAAGTCGTTCATCAATAAACGATGGTAGGGACTGAGAACTTTGAGACTCCTGAAGCTACTGAAACGAAGCCCATGGATGAGACTCAATTCCAACAGATGTTTATGAACATGTAGCAAATGTTGGCAGAACTATATGAAGACAAAAATAAGAGAGATGAAGCCTCAACGTCAAAGGCATCAAAGAAAGGTAAAAGTAAGGTAGATAAATCTCTTCCTTCATCTCCATCATCATCTTCTTCTTCTTCTTCTACGTCTAGTTCTGAATCAGATAAATAAAATAAACATAAGAATCCACTTTTGAAACTTGATGTTAAGTTCAAATTACCTATGTATGATGGGGAAATGAACCTTGAAAAACTAGATAATTGGGTAAAACAATTAGAAGCCTATTGTCGTATTCAAAATATTACTGATGATAAGACAAAGATCCAATTAGCTACTCTTAGAATGGGGGGTACTGCTTTAATCTGGTGGGAGAGTAAGACTCAGATAGATTTAAAGCGTAAAGGAAAAGTTATCACCTCATGGAATACGTTTATAAGAGCTCTAAAGAAACAATTCTATCCCTTGGGTCACACATAGCAAGCTGTAATGGATTGGCAGCGCTTGCGACAAGGTAAGGGATAGAGTGTTCAAGAGTTCACACAGGAATTCCGAAAGAAGGCATTAGCACTTGGTATTTCTTTCGACACAAAAGAAACTTTGTTGAAGTATATAGGAATTTTGCATTCATATTTGCAGCATACATTATTAATGTTCAATCCTGATGATTTTGATGAAGTTTGTGTTCAAGCTATTCATGTTGAGTCAGGTGGTAGACCATTCTAGTTTACACCAAAGACATCCACGCAGATGGAAACTTAAGATAGCAAAAAGAAGGGCAAGTCAAAGGGAAAGAAGATTGCCACAGTTCAGAAGGGAGATGATAGATCTACTTTTACACATTGCCAAAAGATCGGCCACAACGAAGCGAAGTGTTGGAAACTTCATCCGGAACTAAAGCCAAAGAGGTTCCAAACAAGAAAGGGTGAAAAGAAGGCTGAAACAGCAGTCCAACAACACTTGGATTTGGGATCCGATTCAGGTGATGAAGGTAAAATCAATGTTATGGTTACAACAGGTAGGGTTTCTGAAGCTAGTACTTCTTCCTTTCCTAATGTTACACAGTGGAATGAAGGAAAAAGGATCAAGTTATTTCATATAAGGGTAACTTCAAAACATACTAAGATAGATACATTGTTTGATACGGGATCACAGAAAAATTCATTGGTTAAACAATCGAGTTTGAAAACAAATAATCATCCAAAGCCATATCCTTTAGGGTGGTTAAAGGAAAAATCTCAAGTTCATATTACCAAACAGTGTCGGTTAAAATTTGCAATCACATCTAACTATATCGATGAAGTAGATCTAGATGTGATACCATTAGACATTTGTGGAATTGTCTTTGGTAGCCCTTATCTCTATGACCGTGATGCAGTATTTTATAGAAAGGAACATATGTATCATCTCATAAAAGATGGGATTAAGTACATCGTTCGGGCACATATAACTCAAGATCACTTGAATTTAATTAATGCTAATCAGATGAAGCGCTTAATTAGTTCAAGTAAGAGGTACATACTCATGTCGATAAAAGAGCAACATAAGGATCTTAAGGATACTTGTTCAAGTTGTGAAATTCAGTATGAAGGTAATTTGGTTAAAGAATTAGATTCATTACAAGATCTAGTTAAGGAACCAAAACATCTACTTCATAATAAGGAAATATCACATGAGATGCAGTTGATGCCTGATGCCTCTAATAATGAAATGTGTCACAAGTCAGTTGTAGAGCATAAAGAAATAACGTAATTAAAAAGATTTGTAATCATGTGTGTAAAGGAACAACACAAGATTCAACCATATGTTAGTTCAAATTATGAGTCCCAGTTTAAAGATAGTTTGATTGAAGGAAACACACATATTACTCATAAACAGGGAATACAACATGCATTACAAATGATTCCTAGATCTCTTCTTTCTAATGACAGAATGAATCAAATCAGTTTAATTTTGAAACTTAACAGATGCAAGGATACAGGTCAGTATTGGTGAAAGTCAGTGTTTGATTTCTCTTGTATTGTGTTTCCATTAGAAGCCTCTTTTCAAGTGGAGAGGGAGCATTTTTGTTTTCATATCAAAGCCTTTCTAAAATAAGTGTCAAATTATTCAGCTTATGCATCAGGGGAAAGTGATAATCAATGGAAACATCAAATAGTGATGTCAAAAATGTCTTTAATAGTCTCTTTCATTCCGCAAAATAGATTGTTAATACAAGTCAATAGTATTGAAAAATATCCTATAGAGACTGTTTTCAAAGATTGTGAATCACTAACTCATGGTATCTTGTGGAAAGAAGTCAATTGCCATGTTTATAATAGGTTGTTTCACTATCATTGCAAGTTGTACATACTGCAGAAATGTGAAACAGGTCACCAGTTCAAAAAGTGCCATGGTCAGCATCAGGGTCATCACTTGCAGTTGATTGATCGAATGTATTGGTACATCATCAAAGTCAAGATGAAAGTGAGAGAATTTTATTCTCACTTATTGTCAGTTTAAAATTAAGCTTTGGTGGTCCAAAAGCTTTTTAAGTGGAGAGGATTGATCCAGGAGGATCTTGATCAGTGCAAGATTGGCAGAGTTCCAAGTCAATTCCAGCAGTTCGACATCTAGTTCAGTCTTCGAAATCATCAAATCGCCAATGGAAGCTCCTTCAGTGTCATGGTTGTCATTTGTGATATGATGTAAATGGTTTTTAATCCTAAACTAAGGTTAAATAGAACATTGTGAAAGTTTAAGGTTGAAATTTATACCTAGAATTAAATCCCTAATACCTTAGTCTAAAACCCTATCCTCATCATCAAAAACCTAAATGATCACCTAAAGCCTAATCCTAAAGGTCTAAATCACTCTAACTATATGTCAAAAACTCATATCCTAAGTCTAAAATCCCTAGCGCAATGTTTAAAAACCTTTTCCAAAAACCTTATTCAAGGTTCGAACTATGTATCAAAATTGGGATCATAGTGGGGGTTTAAAACTATGGCATAAAAAATTATTCAAAGGTTCGGGCTATAAATTTCGGGTGATATAAAACCTTTGAAATAAAACCCACAGAGTTAATTATTAAACCGCAGCAGAATTGTTTAAAGCGCTAACCGCCAATCATATAAACTGCATCGGAGTTATGTGTGTACACATGAGAACAGGCTTAACCGTCGGATAAATTCGAACCATCGGGAAGAAGCCGTAACCACCGTTTGAAATTGTTGATCACATGCCGACAATTAGTGCCTCCGCCCGGTTAGCCTAACCGTCGGGCTGAAACTTTAATATAATGTTTTAAAATGGGTTTTTGCGATTAATGTCAGCGCTATGGTTTGGGAATTAATCCCTAAGGTTCATGCAAGAGATAAGATTCGATATCCTAATCTCAAATTTCACTCAACCACTTGCTAAATGGGGATTTCAGAGGTTCGATGCAGCTTATTTAAACCAAGGAATTTTCTCATGAAGTTCAACTTGGATTTTTGTGAAGACATTGAGTTTTTTAGTGTAGTTTCAAGAGGAGAGAGGTGATTTTGTTTGCAGTGTTAGCTCCCTATAACTTGCAAGATTGGCAAAGTCAAACTACAGAGAGAACACTATTTCAACCACTTTGGGATTCTAGGATCTAGCCCTCCTGAATCCGGAGAGGGATCTCTCCAATAAGTGCAAAGATTGAATTTATCTTTAAGGCTTTTAGGGTAATGATATTACGCTAGTTATTAAGGCCGAGGGTTTTTGTTTGTTTTGGATGGTTGAGCATGATTTATTAGTTGAGTGGAAAGTCTTAAATGGAAAGAGTTTCAAAGGTGTGAAGTTGCAAGCAATCAGAACAAGTTTTTAACTAAAAAGATAGATATAACATTGGTTTTTAGTCCATTGGGCTATGGAGTCATAATAGGGCTTTAATTGAGCAACAACATCAAGAGTGATCCAAGGGGCAAGTCATCTACATCACAAGATCATTGAGATTAAAATGATGGAATGGAAACAATAAAGTGTTGGAGGGGTGGAAACTGATATTAATTTCAACAAGGATTTATAGTCAGTCCAAACAAGAAAAGCCTCTTAAGTCACTGTTTAAAACCAACCAAGGACAGGGCTAACCATAGAATTCTTGGGCAACTTTTTATTAAAGCAACTTAATTGACAAACAATCCAGTGATATGCATAATTACCTTCAGAAATTATGAAAACATATAAGAGAAACAAAGTGAAACTTAAGATCAGATAAGGTACTTTTAAACCTAGTCTACTTTCAGCCAACACTTAGGGAAACTTTTAGAACTACCTTTGGAGAATAGAAGCTAGAAATAGGGCAAACCATCACTTTTCTAGTCTAACTTTAATAAGCAAATTATGAAAATAACATTCACGAACAATTTTTAAAGCAAACAGTAGGACGAGGGAACACTAGCATTCCTAACTACTTAAACTATATTGAATCATTCTTAAATAAACAAATTGGAGGAAAACATTGAGATAAAGCTTATCAATCAGAGAAGGGTACTGATAAACAGTAAGTCTTAACTCTATGCTTGTTGTTCTTTATCAGAGAATAGTGGACAATATGGCATACATGAAAGGGAAAACAATAACAAAGAAAAGGGCACTTCACCAGTGATATAGACCAGGATCCCAAGAAACAACTTGTATATTGAAGTCAAACCAGTTACATCTTCAAGTCCAATGTTTCAGTTCAAAAATCAACTTCACTTCTCAGCCTAACTTATTAGATCACAAATAGAGCTTCAAGAGCCTTTGAACACTATTTACAAGTAGAAGTTTTCGAGCACAAGTATATTTCAAAGTTCTGCAACCAACATTTTCTCATCTTCTACAAAAGTATTTATAGAAGAAATGAGGAGGTGGGATCTGATAAAATATCTTCAAGGTCAATTAATACAGATTTTAATACTTCCCGGCCTTTGAGGGGCTCGATGGAGAAGTGTACAGACATGTCCTTTGTATTAAATGTTTTACATTAAGAATTAAGCTCAGTGGGAGCTTTTGTTGACTTTAAGGCTCTGTTTCACGATGTAATAACTCTGTTGATATTTTTTGCATTAAGTTCCTTTGGCTGAATTAACTATTCGGCTGCGTTGAGGCAAATATCTTATTTTCTGATCATAACTCGGCCTCTGTTGAATGCTTTGAGGCTACAGGTGGCATTAGGTAGCTAAGAGGAATCAATTAGCCTATGATGTGGCGGTGGAGGCATCTCTGTGTGATAGATATTTTTTATTTTCCTTAAACACGGTTAATTTAGTGGATTAGGCTTTTGATTTTCAAACTTAGCCCTAATCCACTCCAAACTGTATAATCAATGTTTAATTCTTCATCTCTGCTGTGTTTGAGTCTTCAACACTGATACTCTTTGTTTCCTTCAGGTTTCACTGTGTCTTGTTCATGTGCAGGTGATACGGGGTTTATATGGAATCAATACTCATGACGTATTTGACGAAACATGGTATAGAACCTCGCGGAACGATCTTCTTGAATGAATGAAAGCATGGAGGATCGTTATCTTCGGCTTCAATTTTCCTTTGATATAATGGAAAAAACCATTAAAACCTACAAAATACCAAAAATATTATAAAATCCTGTGTTATTGGGAAAAACTGCTTTGGAGGTTTCAGCTTGGAGCATGGCCGTTGGATGACAGCATCCAATGGTGGAGATCCGCTTGCAGGGTCAAAAGGAGAGCGATGGGAGCAGATGGCATAGTTTTTAAGTTAGGGCCGTTGATCTTGCAGAGATCAACAGTCGAGATCAAACGCAATATCATAATGCGAAGGGGTCACATTTTTATTACAAAGGCGAAAATGGAAGAAATACAAAGGAAAAGAGGGAAAATTCCTTTGGCGGAGGAAAAATACATAGGAAAGAAATTTGGGGTTTCGGGATGTTCGTGGGTCATCGGATGAGATCAGCCCATGAGATCAACGGCCAGGATTGATCTATGGAAATCCCTTGGTGATAGGCGAAGGGCCATAGAACAACACAGAAATGATCTGGGATCGTTGATTTCCAGAGATCAACGGTCAAGGAGGAACGGGATAAAATGCAAAGGAAACACGGGAAAGTGGTTTCGGAGGAGAAAACCACGAGTTTCGCGTGGCCAAAAGAGAGAAAGGTGGTTTCACCTTTTTGAACGTGATATGTGTTAGAGGCCGCCACGTGTCTTTTCAAAACAGCTTATATCACGTAAATTTATGGATTAACATTCGTGCTTGAAGTTATGCGATATGGAACGTCGATCATTAGATCTGGGGCCTCAGATCTAACGGTGGGGAGTGAGCACAATATTGGATACATGCGCGAGTGGAAGGAGGGGTGGTTTCAATCTGAGCCGTTGGATAAAAGATGGACGACTGAGATCAGATCTGGAGGGAGGCAGGACCCACAGGGGGTAGGTCTGTCGGGGTTAATATGAACCGTTAGATGTAGAAGATCAACGGTCAGGATTGAAACTAGGGTTTAAATGAAATAATACAATGGCGGAGAAATGGTTAATAGGGCCCATTGATCTGCATAGATCAACGGCTGGGATTGGTCATAAAACATTACATGAGGGGTATATGATTTTAAACCAAAGTTGGGAGGATCGATCTGGACCGTCCGATCTGGACACGTGGATGGCCCGATGCAATCGGAGGCATGCAATCGGCGAGGGAAAAACTTGAATGGCGCCGATACATTGAGCACAGGCCATTGATCTCAGGATCAGATCGATGGTGGGAAATGAGTCGGAGGAGGGCCAATCGAAGGGGGAGCAATAAAATTTTATAATGCCCCAATGGAAATCTTCGATGCAATATTGTGCTGATTTTTGATCGACTTTAGATCAACGGTCAGGAATGGGTTTAAAAAATGAATGGTGGAACCCCATTTATAATATAAGAAGGCGGAATTTAATAAAAAACAAAGGTTTAATGGCTCAGCGTGGGTTATATATATGAAATGGCGCTCGGTTGTGGGGCCTGTGGTTTATATGGAAAACAAAAAGGCCCGGGGCTTATACAAAGAAAGGGCCAATCAGGATCAGGACTTCGGAGCAGGATTTTCAATCTACCCATTTAAAATCTCCAATGCGAGATTATAAGGATCGTTGATCGGGGAAACAAAATCAAAGGTCTTTTTTCATTAAATAACATTGCATCAGCGAGTTTAATGCAAATCATAGGGAAAAGGGATTTTTTATGTTTTACAAAGGAAAAATATGATCGAGAGGGTTTATACAATATGTTAAGCGCCCGATTGCGGGCCCAAGGGTTATATGAAACGGAAATGGGATCAAGT
This sequence comes from Pinus albicaulis, assembly GCA_034641835.2. Taxonomy (NCBI): domain Eukaryota; kingdom Viridiplantae; phylum Streptophyta; class Pinopsida; order Pinales; family Pinaceae; genus Pinus; species Pinus albicaulis. Next base: position 536,405,350 of record CM076578.1, on the reverse strand, counting down.
CTTATAAAAAAATGGGTTCATCGGATTGGAGGCTTTAATATGACAAAAAGACTTGCGTTCTTCGCTTGCTTCCGATGCGATAAGAATCGAAAGGGTTTAGCCCTTGGTTCTAGCACCAAAGTGTATGGTGGGGAAGTGGTTAGGACTTAGCCCAAAGGGGCTTAAGCCCATAGTCAAAAGCACTTTTTTTTTATGAAATTTTTCAAAGTTTTTGATGGATTTGGGGTTTCGGTAAAGTTTAAAAATGAGTTTTAAAATTTGTATAAGGATTTTCATGAAGGGAAGAAGGGAAATCATGAAAAATGGAGGAATTTAATGGGGGGGAAAAAGAATAAAATGAAGGTTATTTTTTTAGTGGAGAAAGGGAAAAAAAATGGGATTTTGCAGCAGTCTTTTCTTCATGGAAAATAGCAGAATTTCTCAGTTTGAAAGGGAAAAATCAGTGAAGATTTAAACAAAAGGCATGATGTCTTCATGAGTCTTCAAGAGATAACATTTTTAGCAATAAATCATGTTTCTTGAAGGCTCCAAAAATGATTTAGCCACCTTTTGATATAACAAGTTTTATAGGTGGCTAACAGTGGCTCCACTTGGGGACGGTGCCTTCTTGAAGGCATCAAGAACTTTAGACTTGCATTCTCTGGAGGCTAATCAGTGCCTCATCCATTGGGCTGCAACTTCTTGACTTAGATGGTCTTTCTTTTCTGTGAAAAATGTTAGCAGCCATAAAAAATCAATGGATCCTCATCAACACAAGCTTTCTACCTACCCAATCCTACAGATCTAACATTTTTTCTTCTTTAGAGTGCACTTGGATTGGAAAATATTTTAACAACATTTTATTCTTTTGAAAGCATAAAACTAATCTAATTCTACTCCTTATTTCTCCATGAAATCAGATTAAACAGTTGAGTTCATATACTTCTCTACCTAATCTACTAATCTGTTAGGATTAAACAGTCTAACAGATTTTTATTCACTAATTTCTAAAACAGAAATTTAAAAGCATACAAGTTAGGTTTGAACAGTCTAACTTGTAGATGATCCATGGCATGACAAAACAAGCTACACATAGATGTTATTTTACAGAAAATTAAATCAAAATGGTGAAGGAATAAGATCTGAAAGTTTTAGGGACATCCTTCTCTTTTTCTTCAACTCTGTTTTTGAGTTTATTCGAGTTGTGTTTTCCTTGTTCTCTGGTTCAGATTTTGAGTTCATTAGAACTAGTTTTACATCTGTTTTTGACTCAAGAGTTAAACAAATTGGAGTCATTTCTCTTTTGGACACATAGGTTCAGATTTTGAGCATGTTTGAACCTTTTATTTCTAGCCTAATCTACCTACTGATAGCCAAGGTTAAGTTGTTTGGAAAATCGAATTGTCTAACCTATCAACAGTAAATTTAAAACTAATTAGTCAAGATTAGGTTGTATGACTAATCAGAAGTGTGTCTTTCAGGAGTGGCATTTAAGCTTGCACACTTTCAGATTTGTTTCTCTTTTTGTTGGTATGGGGTTGTACCTTTATTGCTTTTACAATCTGCCCTCTTTTCTTTCTTTCATTGTTTTTGTATTTTTGTTTTTCTAACTTTGAATGCAATGATGGATGAAATATTTATAATGGAAAAAAGATAAAATACTTTCAAAACATGATGGAATCAAGAGAAGTAATGTTTGAGCATCCTGCCATTGACAGGACCCCCAAACAGTTCAGCTCCATTCAACTCCTGCAAGAAAAAGGCATTGTTACCAGCAGCAGAATGAATGAGGTAAGGGAAAAGCCATAAGTTATCAAATTTTCCATGCTTTCCCTTGTCTTCTCTCCTTGAGTCCCACTTTAAAACTTTGTCCCCAACTTTGAAATTGCTGGCCTTTGTTCTTCTGTCAAAAAGCTTTTTGATGTTGTCCTGCTTTTGCAATGCTTTGTTATAAATATCCTCTCTGGTTTGTTGAAGATGAATAGTCTGGTTTATCCTTCTGATCATGTCATTGTCTTCAAACTGAACCTCTTGAGTCAACTTCATAACTGGTACACCAAGGCTGGTAGGAAAAATTGCATCTGTACCATACACAAGCTGGTAGGGTGACATTCCAATAGATTTTTTCAATGTCAATCTGTCTGCCCAAAGTGCATGAACAAGCTTTGTGTGCCAATACTTCTTGTTTTCCTCCAACATCTTCTTGATTATGTTCACCAAACTCTTGTTTGAATATTCTGCTAGTCCATTACTTCAGGGTAATAGGTTATGGAATGACCTAATGTTATCTGATATTTGTGATAGAATTCAACCATCTTCTTTGATCCAAATGTTGCTGCATTATCAGTGATGATCTTGGTAGGGCAGCCAAATCTAGAGAGAATATTAGTTTCCATGAATTTTATAATGATAGAATCATTGGCTTGCCTACATGGGATGGCTTCTATCCATTTAGTGAAGTAGTCTGTGGCAGTGAGAATCCATCTATGCTGAGCAGAGGATGGTGGATGGATTTCTCCTATGAAGTCAAGTCCCCATTGTTGAAAAGGGGCTTCAACAATGATTGGATGCAGAGGTAAGGGTAGCAGCTTCCTTTTGCCTTCAAATAGTTGGCATTTATGACAGACAATTATCATTTTATGGACATCTAGAAAGAGAGTAGGCCAATAGTAACCAGCCCTTAGGATTTTGTTGGCTATTGTCTTCCAGTAGAGATGACCTCCACACTCTCCTTCATGGAACTCGTGCTTAACCTTCTCTGCATCAAACTCAGGCAAACATTTAAGCAATATCCCACTTGCATTTTTCCAATAAAGACATTTATCTATAATGCAGTGGTTTACATCTTTTAATTTCAAAAACCTTGCCTTTATTTTTGATAAACCAGGAGGTGTATTCAATTTAAGAAAAACAAATAAAATATCATCATACCAAGAGGAATTCATAAAATGATCTTCAACAATGGGAGTTGAGAATTCTTCTTGGTCATCTAAAGCATTTATCATATTAATATCAAAAACTTCAAAAATTGATTCAACCATTAATCTAGCTAGACCTTGGCCTTTGATGAGTTTAGTGGGCTTGATCTCTAAATCATATTCAAGAACAACAACAATCCACTTACCTCTCTTGCCATCTGGGCCCTATGTTAGAATATCTTTCACAATTGAATTTGGGACAAAGGAAATGATGTGTGAGTGCAAGATGTATATTCTGAAATCTTTTAAAGCTTTAACCAAATCAAAAGCTTGCTTTTCCATGATGTTATACTTCAAAGGTGCATCTCTCAATGCCTTGCTAAAGAATGCAATAGGCTGCTCTTGTCCTTGTGAATTTTTCTGTAAAAGGACAACAACTATTGTATGTTCTGATGCGAATGAAAATATATAAAAATATTTTGAAAAATCAGGACTTATTAGAACCGAAGTTTTGGTTAACACTTGTTTCACCAGTTCAAAGGACTTCTTTGCTTCCAAGGTCCATTTTACCCCTTGCTCCTTCTTCAACATGTTTCTTATGTTCCTAAGGAGCTCAGCCAAGTTGGGTATGAACCTTCTCAAGAAATTAATCTTTCCAATGAAAGATTGTAGTTCCTTGATGTTTCGAGGATGAGATATTTTCAATATGGCCTCAATCCTCTTTGGATCTATCTTTATACCCTCTTCTGAAATAATGTGCCCAATAAGTTTGCCTTCTTGAAGCCCAAATAGTGTTTTCTTAGGGTTTAAAGATATCCCAAACTTTCTGCATTTCTCGAATAATGTTCTCAAATGCTCTAAGTGCTCTTCATCTGTCTTTGAAAAGATAGTAACATCATCAAGGTAAATAATGATGAAGTAGCCCAATTCTTTCGAGAATGCTATGTCCATGGCTCTCTGAAAAGTTGCACTAGCATTCATTAGACCAAAGGGAATTTTCAGATACATGAAAGTGCCCCAAGGTGTAGTAAATGATGTCTTTAGTTGATCATCAGGGTGAACTAAAATTAGATTGTACCCTAAATAGCCATCAAGAAAAGAAATTATTTTTGAACCAACTACCCTTTGTAAAATATGGTCCATCTTGGGTAAATGGTAGTTGTCCTTGAGTGAAGCTTTGTTTAAATCTCTAAAGTCTATACAAATCCTAATCTCTCCTGTTTTCTTCCTAACTGACACCATATTAGACACCCATTCATAATATCTAATAGGGACAATAATACCAGCTTAATACATTTTCTTGATCTCCTTCTCAACCAAAGGTAACTGAACAGGGTTTATTCTGCGTAGTTTCTATTTGAATTGCTTTTGGTTTTCCTTGAGAAGGATTTTGTGCTGAATTATTTCAGTGTCATAGGATTTCAGATCCTCGTAACTCCACGCAAAAACATCAAAAAAACATTTAAACAACTCTATGTATTTGAGTTTAATGTGAGCTGGTAAAGTCTTAGATAGTTTAATCATCATAGGTTTTTTCCCACTGCCTATATTACACTCTTCAACTTCAGTCTCTAGAGGCTCCAGTTTTGGCTTCTTGACCACATCGTTGAAATAAAACAACTCTTCTAAAGGGGACAGACCCTTTGGCAAACTTTGATTTTCGGACTGCAGAGTTTCTAAATCCTTTGTTTTCGACTCTGCAATCACTTCTATTTTATTTTCAAGTTTGCTTGACAACAGTTTTATATTAGCAACCTCAGGAGACTTTTCTTCTTCATCAAGAAAATTTTCTTCACTAGGGTAGTTTGTTTCATAATCTGAAACCAAACTTGGTAGTTTGAATTTGTTTCTGAACTGCATGAAGTCTTCTATTTGTTTGTCTCTGTCAAAAACTTGCCAATATTTATTGTTATCAGGGATAGCCGGTCTAAATTTAATCTGAGTTGTACATTCTTTGGTTTCATATGGTGTCAAACATGTTCTAGCTGCAAAACCTAAGCTGTGGGCCATGATATTTTTTCTTCTCAGGACAAAAATCAATTAGGACTCCTCAAAATTTTTTAATAGATCCACGACATCGTTTCGGTAGGCCCTAAGTCTGGGATGATTAGTGTTGTATTCCCCATTGACCTGCCTAATGATTAATTTTGAATCCCCATATACTTTAATTCTTTTGGCTCCTAACTTTTTCAACAAATGTAAGCCTAAAAGGAGGGATTCATATTCTGCTATGTTATTCGAACACTGGAAGTTTAATCTACAGGGAAGGCTTTCTTTGTGGTTGCTTTCAGTGTTTCGTATCCAGACCCCTGCACCAACATTGCTCCTAGTGCAGGACCCATCAAAGTACATACTCCACAGAAGACTAGTTTCAGGTTCTTTCGTTTGATTACCGTCCTCTTTAACAAGTGTGCTTTCGGTTTGTTCTTGAAAATCGGCACTCTGTTGTATTTGTTTTAATTCCTCTGGTTTTTTGTTAAGTTGAGGAATTCTTTCTTGACCATCAAGGTGAAAAAGTGATGGACGCATGATTTGTAGTTCAAGACCTGTGTTTGCTTCACTAAAGTTTTCAAATGTAGCAAACTACTCAAAAACTTCAGTGTTATCGACCTCCTCCTCTCTATATGCCATTAACTCTGTTAAAGTGACTTTTTCATTGAAGGATTCATCGTTAAACAAGATAAAAGAATCGAGGCCTGTATTTACAGAATACAAAGTAGATTTTTGCGGTCTGTCTTGACTAGTCACCATGTACTGCATATGGGACTCCCTGTAAAGTCTTCTTGTCTAATTAAACACAGGGATGGTTGCATACGTCATGTCCATCTTCATAGTTCCTTGTAACTTAGCCCCCCAAGATCTAGATAATAGCATGCCATATTTTTGGGGTACATCAACCACAACAATATCCATGACCAAACATTTGGCTGGAATCTGGGCTAAGTTAACGCAGAGGTCTTTGATTAACCCTAAACATTTTACTCTACTCTAGTCAAAAGAGTAAAGGTCTTTATAAGGTCTGGTGATTTCTAGACCCAAGCTCTCCATTACAGCTTTTGGCATTAAATTGTGAGAGGCTCCCAAGTCATGCATAGCATTGTGCAAGATCTTGTCATGAACGTTTAAACTTACATAAAAGGGAGGAATAGGTTCCTCTTGATATCTACCTTCAATCTTTGGACCAAAAATAAGATCAGGCTGGTCATCATTAAGATTGATTGTGTCATTATTCTCCTCTATATTTAAAGCCTTCAAAATTTGGGTTCTATATACATTTCAGGAAGCTAACTCAATAAGGGGAACAAATATTTTAATTCTTGAAATTTCCTGCTCCAGGCTGAAAGGAATTTGACTCTTTGAAGTGCTTGTCTCAGCCTTATTAACTGCCATCTTGTCAGCAAAATCTGTTTTTTGATTTGTTCTATTTACATTTGACAAAATTTTCTTCACAGGAGTACCAACTGAGGTGTTAGTACTACTAAGGTCTGCACTCTGTTTTTCATTGTTTCGAGTTCCTTTCTCTTTACCTTTATCAAAATTTCCAGCCACTGCTTTGTCCTTTTGTTTTGCAATTTTGGGTTTACTTGCAGTGATGTTTTGTGAATATTTTTCAGAGGTTTTGTTGTTGGGGGTTTCTATATTTTTCTTGCTTCTAAGGTCATACTCCTTTTGAGGCTCTATGATAACATTTTCCATATCTTGATAATAACTTTCATCATCATCTCTTTTGTCATCATAGGGTGTATAAAGACCTTGTTTTCTATCATAATGAACTTCAAAGTCATCATTATCTACTCCCAACATATTTATGTCCTCATCCTCTGTTTGCTCATCTGTTTCTTCAACCTCGCTTATATAGTTTTGATGAAAGGGAGGAGTTCTCTGTTGATCATCTTCCCTTGGTCTATTTTGATGATGGTTTCTCCTGAAATTCCGATTTTGGTTCTGATTCCTGTTTTGAGGAGCAGTTTGGTTTTGACTTGCTTCTGCTCTCTCAAGAATGCTACTCATTTTCTTCATCATCTCCTCCATCATTCTTTCCATATTTGAGTTGGAAGTGGAAGGTGTGGATTCTTCTCTGAAGGACACTCTCTTCTCATTCTTCATTCTTTCTCTTTTCTCCATCAAGTTAACTTCCACAGCAAGAGCACCTTTTTGCATATCTTCAAGAGTTAAAGGGTCTCTCTCTCAGCTGATAGGCCATTTCAGGGTCAAACCCTTCAGGAAATGTGTTTAACGCTGAGCCTTGTGGAGGTTTTAGATCTGGGGAAAGGGCATTATACACACTATTAAATCTAGTGCAGTAAGCTTGTACACTTTCGCCAGTATTTCTGTGGAGGTTCTTGTAATCAGAGAGTACTTGAAGAGGGTTTTTCCTTACTTCCCATTTATTTAAGAATGTCTGATGGAAGGCTTGAATATCATTTATACTGTGGGGGGTTAAGTCTTTAAACCATTTTCTTACTTCTTCCCCTAAACTCTGAGAAAATAGTCTAAGTTTGACATAATCGTCATCAATTTCATTTCTGTCAAAGTAGTCATTCATTTTATACACATGTTGTGATGCAGTTGTAGCATTGCTGGCATCATATAATGGAATTTTGTACTGATAGTCCTATGGAAGATTGACCAAGGGTACATGAAGGACTAAGGGAGCATACCATGCTGCCATGATATGTGGTGGAGGTGGATTTACAAGAGGTGGATTAACAAGAGGTAAAGTGGGTTGGAGTGGAGTGGTTTGGACAGTGGATGTAGGATGAACATATGTGAATGGAATAGCAGTAGATTTCTGAGCTGATCTTGGATGAGAGACACCTAAATTGTGAAGGAAATGTAAATCAAGTGGTGTTGTTTCTCTACTACCAGGATGTTCACTTGTTTTCGGGGATGAAAGTGAAGACTCAGAATCTAGCTGATCTAAATCATCAAGAGACCTAGTTCTAAATGGATTTCTTAAGTCGACTTGTGATTGTTGTAGAGCTGCAATATTTTCAGGAACTGAATTAGCTCTCAATGGTGATCTCAAATCAATTGAAAATTTTATCTTAGGAGACTTCCTAAGGATACTTTCAGGGTTATCAACTATCTCAGGTGGGTTTGGGTCAGGGTAAGCTCTAGTATGAATCTTTCTAGGAGCCACTATGTTGTGTTTTTCAGACCCAACTAAACAAGAAAAGTTTAACTAGATATGACAATCTTTAAGAGGTTAACTGATCTTAACATAGAAAACTTTTATCCTAAAATCCTCTTACTGAGTTTGAATGATATTATGATGATAATGGGTCTTCCCAGTGGAGTCTTAAGGTCTGTTTAGGATTTGTGGAGTCGCCAAGTGGAAGTTTTTAGCTCTTTTGGAGGTAAAAGATTTTATGGTCCACCACCATGTTTATTAAATACCAATCTAAATTATTTTTGGGTTTTCTGAGTTATTTCAGTCCTAAATCTGCTTCAAAATTTAGCTATGGTTATGAGACAAAGACAGTCTACTCTTATGGCTAAGCTAGTTGATCCTTCAAGGTTTGATAAGATCTTATGAGAATCCCAGGGTTTGCCTAGTTTGTCACTGATTCAAAAAAGTTTCATCATAATTACCATTAGCTTGGTAGTCCTTGAAAGGGCTGCTTTTACTCACTGCACAATGTTCTTGAATCAAATGTTTTCCCGAGTCCTAAGATGTACTTAAACTATCATTTAACTCAGAATTTCCCTAGTGGAGTCGCCAGAAATGTTAGCTCCCTGTAAGTTGCAAGATTGGAAAATTCAAACTACAGAGAGAACACTATTTCAACCACTTTGGGATTCTAGGATCTAGCCCTCCTGAATCCGGAGAGGGATCTCTCCAATAAGTGCAAATATTGAATTTATCTTTAAGGCTTTTAGGGTAATGATATTAACTAGTTATTAAGGCTGAGGGTTTTTGTTTGTTTTGGATGGTTGAGCATGATTTATTAGTTGAGTGGAAAGTCCTAAATGGAAAGAGTTTCAAAGGTGTGAAGTTGCAAGCAATCATAACAATTTTTTGGCTAAAAAGATAGATATAACACTGGTTTTTAGTCCATTGGGATATGGAGTCATAATAGGGCTTTAATTAAGCAACAACATCAAGAGTGATCCAAGGGGAAAGTCATCTACATCACAAGATCATTGAGATTAAAATGATGGAAACAATAATGTGTTGGAGGGGTGGAAACTGATAATAATTTCAACAAGGATTTATAGTCAGTCCAAACAATAAAATCCTCTTAAGTAATTGTTTAAAACCAACCAAGGATAGGGCTAACCATAGACTTCTTGGGAAAGTTTGTATTAAAGAAAATTAATTGACAAAAAATCCAGTAATCCGCATGATTACCTTTAGAAAGTATGAAAACACATAAGAGAAACAATGTGCCACTTAAGATTAGATAAGGTACTTTTAAACCTAGTCTGCTTTCACCCAACACTTAGGGAAACTTTCAGAACTACCTTTGGAGAATAGAAGCTAGAAACAGGGAAAACCATCACTTTTCTAGTCTAATTTTAATAAGAAAATTATGAAAATAACATTCAAGAACAATGTTTAAAGCAAATAGTAGGACGAGGGAACGCCAGCATTCCTAACTGCTTAAACTGTATTGAATCATTCTTAAATAAACAAATTGGACGAAAACATTGAGATAAAGCTTATGAGTCAGAGAAGGGTACTGATAAACAGTAAGTCCTAACTCTATGCTTGTTGTTCTTTATCAGAGAATAGTGGATAATATGGCATACACGAAAGGGAAAACAATAACAAAGAAAGGGGCACTTCACCAGTGATATAGACCAGGATCCCAAAAAATAGCTTGTATATTGAAGTCAAACCAGTTACATCTTCAAGTCCAATGTTTTGGTTCAGCAATCATCTTCACTTCTCAGCCTAACTTATTAGATAAAAAAGAGAGCTTCAAGAGCCTTTGAACACTATTTACAAGTAGAAGTTTTCGAGCACAAGTATATTTCAAAGTTCTGCAACCAACATTTTCTCATCTTCTACAGAAGTATTTATAGAAGAAATGAGGAGGTGGGATCTAATAAAAGATCTTCAAGGTCAATTAATACAGATTTTAATACTTCTCGGCCTTTGAGGGGCTCAATGGAGAAGTGTACAGACATGTTCTCTGTATTAAATGTTTTACATTAAGAATTAAGCTCGGTCGGAGCTTTTGTTGACTTTAAGGCTCTGTTTCATGATGTAATAACTCTGTTGATATTTTTTGCATTAATTTCCTTTGGCTGAATCAAATATTCAGCCGCATTGAGGCAAATATCTTCTTTTCTGATCATAACTCGGCCTCTGTTGAATGTTTTGAGGCTACAGGTGGCATTAGGTAGCTGAGAGGAATAAATTAGCCTCTGATGTGGCAATGGAGGCATCTCTGTGTGATAGATATTTTTGATTTTACTTAAACACGGTTAATTTAGTGGATTAGGCTTTTGATTTTCAATATTAGCCCTAATCCACTCCAAACTGTATAATCAATGTTTAATTTTTCATCTCTGTTGTGTTTGAGTCTTCAACATTGATACTCTTTGTTTCCTTCAGGTTTCACTGTGTCTTGTTGATGTGCAGGTGATATGGGGTTTATATGGCATCAATACTCATGACGTATTTGACGAAACGTGGTATAGAACCCCGCGGAACGATCTTATTGAATGAATGGAAGACTGGAGGATCGTTATCCTCGGCTTCAATTTTCCTTTGATATAATGGAAAAAACCATTAAAACCTGCAAAATACCAAAAATATTATAAAATCCTGCGTTATTGTGAAAAACTGCTTTGGAGGTTTCGACTTGGAGCATGGCTGTTGGATGATAGCATCCAACGATGGAGATCCGCTTGCAGGGTCAAAAGGAGAGCGGTGGGAGTAGATGGCAGAGTTTTTAAGTTAGGGTCATTGATATTGCAGAGATCAACGGTCGGGATCAAACGTAATATCATAATGCGAAGGGGTCACATTTTTATTAAAAAGGAGAAAATGGAAGAAATACAAAGGAAAAGAGGGAAAATTCCTTTGGCGGAGGAAAAATACATAGGAAAGAAATTTGGGGTTTCGGGATGTTCGTGGGCCGTTGGATGAGATCAGCCCACAAGATCAATGACTAGGATTGATCTATAGAAATCCCTTGGTGATAGGCGGAGGGCGATAGAACAACGCGAAAATAATCTGGGACCGTTGATCTCCAGAGATCAACGGTTAAGGAGGAATGCAATAAAATGCAAAGGAAACAAGGGAAAGCGGTTTCGGAGGAGAAAACCACGGGTTTCGCTTGGCCGAAAGAGAGAAATGTGGTTTCACCTTTTTGAACGCGATATGCGTTAGAGGCCACCACGTGTCTTTTCAAAACAACTTATATCGCGTAAATTTTATGGATTAACATTCGTGCTTGAAGTTACACGATATGGAACGTCGACCGTTAAATCTGGGGCGTTAAATCTAACGGTGGGGAGTGAGCGCTATATTGGATAGATGCATGAGCGGAAGGAAGGGGGGCGGTTTCAATCTGAGCCGTTGGATCAAAGATGGATGGATGAGATCAAATCTGGAGGGAGGCAGGACCCACAGGGGGTAGGCCTGTCGGGGTTAATATAAACCGTTAGATGTAGAAGATCAACGGTCAGGATTGAAATTGGGCTTTAAACAAAATGATACAATGGCGGAGAAAGGGTTAATAGGGGCCATTGATTTGCAGAGATCAATGGATGGGATTGGTCATAAAACATTACACAAGGGGTATATGATTTTAAACCAAAGTTGGGAGCATCGATCCAGACCGTCCGATCTGGACACGTGGATGGCCCAGATGCAATCGGAGGCATGCAATCAGCAGGGGAAAAACTTGAATGGTGTCGATGCGATTGAGTGCAGTTCGTTGATCTGAGGATCAGATCAATGGTGGGAAATGAGTCGGAGGAGGGCCAATCGGAGGGGGAGAAATAAAATTTTATAATGCGCCAATGGAAATCTCCGATGCGATATTGCGCCGATCGTTGATCAGCTTTAGATCAACGGTCGGGAATGGGTTTAACAAATGAACGGCGAGACCCCATTTATATTATAAAAAGGCATAATTTAATAAAAAACAAAAGTTTAATGGCTCGGGGTGGGTTATATATATGAAATGGCACTCGGTTGCGGGGCATGTGGTTTATATGGAAAAAAAAAAGGCCCTGGGCTTATACATAGAAAGGACCAATCGGGATCGGGACTTCGGAGCGGGCTTTTCAATTTACCCATTTAAAATCTCCGATGTGAGATTATAAGGATCGTTGATCGGGAAAACAAAATCAATGGTATTTTTTCATTAAATAACATTGCATCAGCGGGTTTAATGCAAATCATAGGGAAAAGGAGTTTTTTATGTTTTACAAAGGAAAAATATGATCGGGAGGGTTTATACAATATGTTAAGCGCCCGATTGCAGGCCCAAGGGTTATATGAAGCGGCAATGGGATCGAGACTTATAAACAAATGGGCTCATCGGATCGAAGGATTTAATATGACAAAAGGACTTGCGTTCTTCACTTGCTTCCGATGCGATAAGCGCCGAAAGGGTTTAGCGCTTGGTTCTAGCGCCGGGGCGTATGGTGGGGAAGTAGTTAGGACTTAGCCCAAAGGGGCTTAAGCCCATAGTCAAAAACACTTTTTTTTATGAAATTTTTCATAGTTTTTGATGGATTTGGGGGTTTCGGTAAAGTTTAAAAATGAGTTTTAAACTTTGTAAAAGGATTTTCATGAAGGGAAGAAGGGAAATCATGAAAAATGGAGGAATTTCATGGGGGAAAAAGAGAATAAAATGAATGTTAGTTTTTTAGTGGAGAAAGAGAAAAAAAAATGGGATTTTGCAGCAGTCTTTTCTTCATGGAAAATAGTAGAATTTCTGAGTTCGAAAGGGAAACAGCAGTGAAGATTTAAACAAAAGGCATGATGTCTTAATGAGTTTTCAAGAGATAACATTTTTAGCAATAAAACATGTTTCTTGAAGGCTCCAAAAATTATTTAGCCACCTTTTTATAGAAATTTTTTTATAGGTGGCTAACATGCAACATTGCTCAGCCGTCGGTGGTTGGAATTGAGCATGGAGACAGGCGTCGGAAAGGCAGTGAAGAGTACTTTATGTTTACAGTGTTCAGAAGTGCCTACGAGAACAATCATTCTATTCTATTTCAGTGTAAATATTCCTCACGATCAATCCTAATAAAAACGGACGCCCACTTAAAAGCGGACCCTGAGATATAGTCCACGAGGGACGAACTCCGTCATCAAATTTTTTTCCTCTTCTTCTTTTTGATTATTGTTGTTATTTAATTCATTTATGCTGCTGGTTTATGTTATGTTTCATTAAAGCATACTTCAGTTAACAGTCAATGTAAAAGACAAACTAATCAAACTACCTCGGCACTTTATTTGGTCAATTTCAGATCAACACCCTCATCCTAGAGGAGAATTCCTCATGCAAGAGACACATAATCCAAGCCTAATCTAAAAATGTCAAAACAATTTTCCTAAACTGGAAAAGTAACTTAGAAATAGAAAATTGTTTTTATTCTATAATTTGAAAAGTACACTCTAATTTTGAACTGAACTCAAACCACTAAATTCAGGATAGCAATTATACCAGTAGAAGTTTGATGCTGGCGTATGCATGTGCCAACTCTCCCCTTCACTATACCTCTTCTATAACATTGTTGCACCTCCTCTATTCTAATAGAATCTAAATTGTTGTTATTTTTGGTGCAGATTTGTTTCTGAACATGAACACTGTTTAAGCAAGAAGGTAAGAAAACTCTAACACTCCCACTTTACAAGTGTTCTCCACCAAGTAAATGTACTATTACAAAACCTTGAACCCCCTATCTGCTAAGGGAAACATCATCACATTGACCATCTGTGAACCTAAAGAAATATAACCTTAGACCACTACTCCCTTCTATACTCTAAAATCTATTTAGAATATTCAAAGTGTGCATTCCTTGTTCAAGGAAGACTTCATCAACAACCCACCATTCTATAACATTGTTGCACCTCCTCTGTTCTAACAAAATCTAAATTGTTGCTATTGCTAGTGTGCTTCTGTTGCTGACTCTAAAACTCCCTTTTTACAAGTGTTCTTAACCTTGTTGTAAGATAACCTTGTTCAAGAGTTCCTATAACTACATTTTCAATAATAGATGACACAACGAACTTGGGACAATTTGAAAGGAAGGGTCCAATATTGTGTATGCCCATATTTTGACTAGGGAACTAGAATGCAGAACCAGTGATAATAAAGAAGGGTGATCATAAGAGATCTAAATCTGTAGAAGCCCAAGTATGTAGATGTAGATAAGGCAAATGATTTCCCCTAAAGCAAGACTCCTAGATCCTTTACACATTTTACATAAAGGTGTAGTGCCCCTTTTATATCGATAGATTACAAATTCTATATCACAAGTTCACCTATAATATTATAAATCACCTTAATGAGCCTAGAGATATGTATTCAACTAACAATGTAGAGGGTTCAATTGGTTTTGTTCGATGTTACTGTTGTTTCTCTTAGTTCTTGAGTTGTTAAGTGTAATTTGTATTATTTTTAGAACTACTTATGTTTCTGCTATGAGATTGTTGGTGAAGTGAACCCAATAGTTCACTTCACAAGAACATCATGAACTATAGAAAGTAATCCATATTAAATAATAATTATTTATTCCAAGAATATGTCCTTGAGTTTCAACTTTTGTAAGCTCTTTCACTGGTACAAATTCATTGATAACAACATTAGGTTTTTCCACATCAATTATGTAGGTGTCAATGCTCTTATCCTTGTTTTTGGATCTTTTTTGTGCCTTCTCTCTTTCTCTATCTTCTTTATTTCTGTTAGTATATATTTATTATGATTTATCAAATGAAAATTTGTATCAACTTCCGTTGAATTTTTTTTATTAATGTTGAGATTGCAACAAGATGATGAGCTTAGTGGAAAGAAGTTGCCTTCACTAAGTGGGCCCGCAGGCTATTTTTGGCGCACAGACTATTTTTAGACTATGCCCATTTTTAGACATGTCGATCATATTCTATGAGTTGCAGGATGCTATTTGTGGATGGTTGGTCAAGTTGGAAAAATAGATGGACTTCTATTTTTAGACATATTGGGTGAAATCTATTTTTAGATTTCCAGTATAAAAATAGATATGTCGAATATTATTAGCTCTTAATAATATTTGGACTATAAACATCATCTTATTCTCTTGGAGCACTTCATTTAAGTGCACAGATGTGGCACAGGAGCTGACAGAAGGAATTACGCTATTCCTGAGGGTTAAGTGGAGCTATTGCATGGATAATTCAGTTAGAACTCATGTGACAGAGTTTGGTGGAGTTGATTGAGGAAGTTAGTGGAGTTGTATTTAGTTTAACTAATCTAAACATAGTTGAGCTATTTGTATCTAGTTTAACTGATTGATACAATTAGTGAGAGTGGTGTGAATTAATTATTAATTAATTCACTAATTATAAACTCACTAATCAACTAAAGAATACATCAATTAACTAAGGTATGGATGTGGGCTTCGGAGACTGAAGAGTAGTAGGTGAAAGAGAAGTGTGACTATCACAGGAAGCCTGTTGCTTCTTTTTGCAACACACAAGGGTTGGAGATGCCACGAGGGGTCAGCAGCTGCTAGCTGGAAATACCTGAAGTCTATTTAGGATCCATTCTTCAAGAAGTGATTGCGCAAAGAGATAAGCAAAAATGTGCTGAAGGTGGCAGAGATTGGACCATGTGATTTTCTAGACGGATTCTATTAGTGGTTGTAGCAATTGGAGATTTCACTGAATCACTGTGCCTGTGAGGTTTTTGTATAATGATTTTTACATGATATATATGACATATAATATACAGATAGTTTGGGGTTTTCAACTTTAAGCTTTCCCATAAAATACTGTGTTCATATGTGTGATTGTTTATGGTTTTAATGTGCGCATGCGATTGTTTTTATTTCCGCAATTAATGATCAATGGTAGAAGAGATTCTGTATTGTGCATGAAGTCAAATAGTGTGTGATCAGGAGAATCTCAGATGTATAACATATCAATTATATAAATTTCTACATGGTATCAGAGCGATATTAATCATTGGAGCAATTGCAAAACATTGAAGCGGTTGAGTTTTGTGCTGGTGGAATTCGAATTTGCAGCAGTGTTTTCTTGGTGTCGAAGTCGAGATGTCTTTCAACAGATTGCGATTGGAGTATGCCCTTGGGGGCAGCTTGAATTATATTTCATGGAAGGATAGGATGGAGGCGGTGCTGGATGACAATGGGTTGAAGGAGTTCATAGATGCAAAGATTCCAAAACTTGCTTCTAGCGATGTTGCCACATTTGACGCATGGAAAAAGAAGACAACAAAATGTCGAAGGATTTTGTTGGAAGGTGTGAAGGATCACATAGTGTCCAACCTTCATGGTAAAGCTTCCTTCTTGGGATGTGCTTTGACAGATTTATTTCAGCAAGAGTGACTCAGTGAAGTTGTTAAGGATAAATCCTCAGACATAAAATGGAGAAAGGCTGCATACCTGCGACTCATGTAAGTCATCCAAAGGCAGTAATATTTGAAGGGTTGGTCAGATCATGAGGACTTAGAGCTTGGTTTTGCCTCCAAGAGCAGACCTATTAGAGGCTCCCAACCCCAAAAGCGGATGGGATAATGTTATCTGGATCTTGTGCAAGAGGAGACAAGGCAGAGTACTAGGGACAGATCTTCATCAAAGAACTCCGATGAAGAAAATTTCACTTTGGCTGCCAAAGCAATGAAAGGGAAGAGAAAGAAGAATGCTTCTCAATCTAGTGTGAAAGGCAAGAAGCAGGACATGTCCAAGGTGAAGCGCTTCACTGCCACTACCTGAGCATTATACCACAAATTTTCTATAGAAGAAGAAAATAAGCAAGTTATTGATTCAGAAATGAGAGGCCTTAGCCTCGCAGTTTGAGTTGGATTTTTCACTAATCGCATGCTTGGTCTCAAGTATGATGGGTTCAGTGTGGTTTCTTGACAGTGGTGCGTCTTTTCATATGACCGGAGACAAAGATTTGTTTACTAATCTGGATGAGAAAGATCTTGGAGTGCACATCGAGATGGGCGATGATGGTAGATACAGTGCGATCAGTATCGGTACCATTTCCTTTGAGAGGGAGTCTGGTAAACCCTTCGTATTGAAGGAAGTGATGCATGTTCCAGGATTGAAGAAGAATCTTATCTCTGTGGCGATGTTAGAAGACAAGGGATATGATGTTGTCTTTAGCAAGGGAAAGGATTTCCTGCGCAGTAAGGCAACTGGTGAAACCCGGAGGATAGGGGTTCGATTTAAGAACCTTTATCAATTGCAGGTAGATGGTTGTGCAGCAATGGAAGGCAAGGTAGAAGGAGTGGTGAGCCGGGATGACGGTGAGCTATGGCACAGGAGATTGGGACATCTTCACCATGGTGCTTTGAAAATTTTGCAGCAGTTTTCTACTAGGCTTCCCAAAGGTACACTTGCGCAGTCAGATCAGTGCAAGGGATGTACTTTGGGAAAATTTGTGAAAGCCACATTTCACGAGAAGGATAGTCGTGCCACGACGATCCTTGAGAGAATTCACACAGACGTGTGTGGACCTTTCTCAGTAGCTTCGAAAACAAAGCACAGGTAATATGTGATATTTGTTGATGATTTTTCTCGTAAGTGCTAGATCTTCTTCGTGCAGAAGAAGAGCAAGACATACTCAAAGTTCTGTGAGTTCAAGGCACTGGTTGAGAAAGAATCTGGGAAGCAGGTGAAGGCTCTTAGGAGCGACAATGGTGGTGAATTCATCTCTGGCGAGTTCAATGACTTTTGCAGCGCAGAAGGAATTTGAAGAGAGCTCATAGCGCCTCATAACCCACAGCAGAATTGGGTCACTGAGCGAAAGAACAGATCGTTCGTGGGTGCTACACGGGCGATGTTGCATGATCAGGGCCTTCCCATACACTTGTGGGCTGAGGCATGCAATATTTCAGTTTATGTGCAAAACCATTGTCCTCAAAAGATACTTGGCATGATTACACCCGAGGAGACGTTTTCTGGTAAGAAGCCTGATATTTCCCATTTGAGGATTTTTGGTTCACCTGTTTACATTCATGTGACGAAGGATGCCAGGAAGAAGCTGGAGCCGAACGCGAGAGGTTGGATGTTGTGAAGAATTTTTGATACACCCCAACTATCACTATTATTTCTGAGATAGTTGGAAAATTTGTGCTGACTGTGACGGATATCAAATTTCATGAGGAGAAAGCCATGAAGTTGTCACTTGAGAGGGAGCTACACTTGCATGCAGATGAGGAGCTACTTGTTCCTAAAGATGAGCCTCGGGATGTGGATCAGCCACAAGAGGAGGTTCATGGAGTGGAAGAAACCACTCATGCAGTGCCAAACATCAGAGGGCGGAAGCGCACTATAGAAGGCGGCGGCGATTCAAGATGCGGGAGAAGATTCTGGGAGCATACATCATGACGCGGTTCTGAGATAGTCACTGGCCCGGAATTATCTTGGATACATGGCTTTGATGAGCAAGTGTACCGTGAAAGAACCATCCTCTTTCGAGGAAGCTGTGGAGGACCCTGCATGGGTAGATGCCATGGTGGAAGAGTATGATTCGATTGTCAGAAACAGTACATGGGAGATTGTCCCAAGGCCAGAAGGGAAATCAGTGGTAGGTTCGAGATGGATCTACAAAGTGAAGCAAGAAGCTGATGGGAGTGTGGAGAAGTACAAGGCAATATTTTTTGCTTGAGGCTTCTCATATATTGAGGGGATCGACTATGAGGAAACCTTTGCACCTGTCGCAAGGTATTCTTCCATACGAACGATTCTTTCTCTCTTAGCGCAGATGGGGTGGCACATTCATCAGATGGATGAGATAACCTTCCTCAACGGAGTGAAGGTGGGAAGGTGTCCCATGAAAATTGCTCGAAGGTGTGGAATCTTCTTTCGTGATGCATGGCAGACAAATAGCCTTTGCTGGATTGAAACAGACACCATAAATTGTGCTTGGTACACACAAATAGACAGTTATTTCACCACACTTGGATTCTCCAAGAGTGAGGCAGATCCGAACGTATACCAGATTGTGGTGGATGGTAAGTTGTTGATCATTGTACTTTATGTAGATGATTTGATTTTGACAGGTGATGAACTGTTGATACTCTCATGCAAGGCTGATCTTGCAAAGGAGTTTGAGATGAAGGACTTGGGCCTCCTTCATTATTTCCTGGGATTGGAAATTTGGCAGCGCAGTGATGGAATGTTTGTGTCTCAAGGAAAGTATGCCCGGGAGATACTGGAGAAGTTCAACATGCATGGCTGCAAGCCTATCGACACTCCTCTTCCTGGTGGATGGAGGAAAGAGGATTCTACATCAGCAGAGGTAGTGGATGCCACTATTTACCAACAGTTGGTGGGGTCGCTTATGTATCTAGTCAATACATGGCCTGACATACCATATAACATAACGACTTCCCAGCTATAGTTAGCCTACAGCTCTTACACGGAAGCGAGCAAGCATGTATTGAGGATATCTGAAGGCTTGCATAGAGAATGTGGATTATGTATTGGAACCAATCCAAAGTTGAGGTGGCATTTATTATTGTTGTTGTAGTTAGAGTGAGGCGGGGAGCAATGAATTTGAAAACTTGTCCGGAAGTAATGGGTATCGAATTATAATACAACTATTTCTTGTTATGACAGACGAAAGTCCGTGGCACTCATATGGGTGGGCGGGAGTATATGGCAACGTTTGTTTTGTGAAGTATATGGATGGGAAGATCTGAAAATTTAGGTTGTTAGGTTTCACTTGGATCCTAATGTATTATATTTAACGATAATGGAGACATCAAACTCCTGGTTCTGTCAAGTATTCATGATAGGTCTAAACACATTGACATCAGGTACCATCATATCAGAGATTGTGTTCAGCGGAGAATCATGATGCTTTCATATGTTCCCACGGAGGATCAGGATGCCGACATCCTGACGAAGGCGCTCACCAGGAGCAAGTTCGAATTCCACAGAGGCAGGATAGGGATTGCAGATAATCCATATCTTGCTGAGAGGGAGTGTTGAGAATGCAGCAAGATGATTGAGCTTAGTGAAATGAAGTCGCCTTCACTAAGTGGAGCTGCTGAGGAGCTATTTTGGTAGCACGATCTATTTTTATACTATGCGATTTTTTTAGACATATGGATCATGTTCTATGAGTTGCAGGATGCTATTTGTGGATGGTTGGTCAAGTCGAAAAAAATAGATGGACTTCTATTTTTAGACATATTGGGCGGAATCTATTTTTAGATTGCAGTCTAAAAATAGATATGTCGAATATTATTAGCTCTTAATAATATTTGGACTCTAAACATTATCTTATTCTCTTGGAGCACTTCAGTTAAGTGCACGGATGTGGCACAGGAGCTGACAGAAGGAATTACGCTATTCCTGAGGGTTAAGTGGAGCTATTGCATGGATACTTCAGTTAGAACTCATGTGAGAGAGTTTGGTGGAGTTGATTGAAGAAGTTAATGGAGTTGTGTTCAGTTTAACTAATCTAAACATAGTTGAGCTAGTTGTATCTAGTCTAACTGATTGATACACTAGTGAGAGTGGTGTGAATTAATTATTAATTAATTCACTAATTATAAACTCATTAATCAACTAAAAAATACATCAGTTAACTACAGTGCATGGACAGTTTCTGTGGAGACTAGTGAAGAGGTAAGTGAAAGAGAAGTGTGACTATTAGTTGTGACTATAGTGTTGCATGATTTGCAACACACAGTGGTTGGAGATGCCAATGAGGATTTCGTGAGCAAGGCTATACCAATTCGAGTTCATTCAGAGCCATTCTTCAGTAGTGATTGCGCAGTAGAGTCAGGCTAGCAGGTGGCAAAGATTGGAGCATGTGATTTGCTAGATCGGACTTGATTAGGTTGTAGCAATTGGAGATTGTACTGAGAGATTGTGAGGAGCTTTGTATAATGATTGTTACATGATCTCTATGACATATAATATACAGATAGTTGGGGGTTTTCAGCTTTAAGCTTTCCCATAAAATACTGTGTTCATATGTGTGAATGTTTACGGTTTTAATTTGCGCATGCGATTGTTTTTATTTCCGCAATTAATGATCAATGGTAGAAGAGATTATGTATTGTGCATGAAGTCAAATAGTGTGTGATCAGGAGAATCTCAGATGTATAACATATCAGTTATATAAATTTCTACAATTAATATCTTCAATCTCTCTTTTGTGAGCATTTTTTATGTTGTTAATTTGTTGTTGTAGTTCATTTATTTGTTGTTGAAATTGTGAATTTATGTACCTTGTTTTTCCAATTCCCTTCAACCACGTACGACTTCGTCATCTTTGTTGATAAGGCTTTTGTTTAAATATCTAATTTTCCCTTCCAAATCATCATAACATTATTGTTGTGATTCCTCATCATATTATATTTTCGCATTTGTATAAGGTCTATATATTCCAATGATAGAACTTTCATGCATCACTTTGGGTGCATGATATAACTAAGTAAATTAAAATTCCAAAAACAACCCTTTATTTAAATGAATTATTTTATTAAATAATAGTAATGATTTAACTATAAGAATGAATGGATAACACTAAATTTAGAAATACAATAAGACCTAACACTTTGGGAATCAAATTGACAATGCAATAGATATAATTTCATTGTACTCCATATTTCGCCATTAAACCTGCAATCTGAGTTTCTTCCTATGTTGGAGTCTCAAGTAATACACCATGCTACAATTTCATGTTTCTTTGAGATGGAAAATAATACATATATCTAGTCATCATTAGTGAATTTGGAAAAATAAAAATATGTGAAATCTTTGAGAATAGATTAATCAACAAAGGCACAAATGTTGTCAAAACTCATCTTCAAAAAACTTATACTAATCAATGCTAGAATCTAAGATTAAGGAAACTCTCAATTTGACCAAAAAAGAGAATATCCCCCTCTATTGTTCCCATTTCATTTTTTTGGCATTTATGATTTATTAAATGTCTTGGTGATCTTTACTACTGAACAAGATTCTTGTAGATCACTATAATTCAATTTATTAATCTGCTAGTATTCAATCAAATGTAGGTCTACAAAATTTTATATGTGGAGTTAAATTAGTTTTATGTAAGCACCATGTTTCAAGGTTTTTCATTGTGAACTAAATGTTGGGAAAAATACTGAGAGGGGGGGGGGGGGGGGGGGGGGGTGAATCGATATTCTTGCATATTCAAAATTTTTACTTTTTCACTCTCTAAAACCCATACGCTACTTTCCTTTAGTAAACTCGCGTATATATGCGGATATCCTTCATGCAACTCACGTATTAGCAGAGATCTAAATATGCAGATATTTATTAACTTAGTTCTTTGCACTATTCAATCATCTGATGTTAAGTTAACAATAAACATGTGTAGTAACAATAGAATAAACCATCACACAAAGCATCACATATGAACACCAGGAATTTTTAGGTGGAAACCCAAGTCGGGAGAAAACCACCGCTGCAGTTGCTCAGCCTTCAATATTTTATTATAGAGAAAACATCTTACAACATATGTGCTGGTGCAGACTCCTACCAGCACGCAGGCACCCACCTGCGCTCGTTTACCAGCCTCTCCTGGAAGGGAGCTCCAACCCCCTGACTCGTTTACCGGCCTCTCCTGGAAGGGAGCTACGACCCCCCGATCTCGTTTACCAGCCTCACCTGGAAGGGAGCTACAACCCCCTGACTGAAGGCTACAACCTTCAGCACCACCTTGGACCACGTTTCATCAATTTTCACACTGGATCCAACAACTTCAATAGAACACCACTTGCAGGCCACATTTCATCATATTTTCAAACTGGACCCTTTCCATACTTTTAAGCACAGTCAACCATGAAACAGATACATATAACTCACTGACAGATATCAGTAAACCAGCAGAACAGATCAGACATTTCTTACCACAGACTTCAGCAAACCCTAGTTTGCATACGCACTTTCCTTTCACTGATGTCGCGTATATACGCACTTCCGTTCACATAAACCAGCGTATACTTCTGTACATATTACAGAGCTAATTTCATTGCGCATACGCGCTTTCTCTTCAGCGAAGACGCGTATATACGCGCTTCCTCTGTGGCGAACTAGCGTATGGTTCTTCAGACATTTAGGTCATTGCAATTCTTCAGAACAGATACATCACACAGATTTAACCCTTTACTTCAGACAGATGTTCGCCTTATCTCAGATCTAATCATTCCATAAATAGATCTAGCAAATATAGATACATTTCAGATCTAGATATCCCGCTTCATCATTTCTTCATAGGTGCATCATAGATTCAGATCTATCATCAAACCTTTACCCTTTCCATACAGACATACTTCACAGAGAAGTATTCATTCAAGCTCAGACATCTTGCTCCCACACCCATGATTTGCACAATGAATTTCTTCTCTTTATATAGGTTTACCCTTTTTCAATACCATGAGCCCCTTTTTCAATACCATGAGCCAAACAATACCATGAGCCCAAAACTACATTACTTCCGATGGTATTCCTGGACGGGGTCATTTAGACGAATCATTACCCAATACAATGGGTCAATACCATGGTGGTTACCCCTGGTTTTGCACTTTATGAGCGCTTTTGCCCATACGCGACTTGGCACATACTTTACCGCGTGCATACACGACTTATCCTAGGCAAATCCGCGTATGCCTTGAGACATACTATTTTCATCATAGATCTAGCACATATTGAATTCCTTTCTTCATTACCTTCTGTAATCTCTGTAGATACATCAGATTTTCATCTTTAAACAAGTTCATCAAGACATATTCTATCAAGCACAACTTCATCAAGTAAGTTGCCATCATCTTCATCAGGTGGGTTGCCATTCAAGAACAACTC
Organism: Pinus albicaulis; assembly: GCA_034641835.2. Classification (NCBI taxonomy): domain Eukaryota; kingdom Viridiplantae; phylum Streptophyta; class Pinopsida; order Pinales; family Pinaceae; genus Pinus; species Pinus albicaulis. Next base: position 536,381,456 of record CM076578.1, on the reverse strand, counting down.
TCTACATCGTATTGTCAACAAACATCATATCACATCAGATTTACATCATTTACCAAGTCCATCAAGTCAAGAATAACTTCATCAGGTGTATTGCCATCAAGGACAACACATGCCAACAATCTCATGTCTTCATCTTCATTCAGTGGGTTGCCATCAAGGACAACACTCTGCATCATATTGCCAACACTAAACCTACCTGCTTCAACATTATATCCCTATAAGATATTTCCATTATTAATTCGCTCCATACGTTCTGGGCAAGTCAATCATTGCAAAGTTTTACAAGGATCCCTTCCTATACTTTTTCATGAGTTAAATTCTTTCAGATAATAATTAGGAATTAATGTTACCTTCTTGTATAATCACTTTGCTAAATTCCATTATGCAGTGATCCTAATGACTTCAACAATTTGAAGAGATCTAGTGTAGGCACCATTTGGCCACAAACAATATTTGCATAAAACAAATAATATGAATGAAGAAATTGGAGAAAACAAGGAAATAAATCATCCAAATAAATATATATGATATTGTAATCTATTTGAAACTCATAAATTGAGGGGAAAGCAGTGTGGGGTGGGTTGCAGCTCATGGTGACAGGGGATTTCTTTCAACTTCCACCAGTGAGGCGTCAGAACCCGAACAAATTATTCGCTTTCCAGGTAGATTGTTAGAATGACTGTTTTGAAAAGAAGACTGAATTAAGGCATTTATTTAGGTAGTTAGATAGTGAGCTAGTAGAGATGTTGCAAGAAATAAGAAGAGGTCTGTTTCACCCAAAAACCTTGGCCAAATTGAATAATTGTCATGGTCCATCGGTGAACTCAGATGATTGAGTGAATCTATTTTATCCGAGAAATGATGATTTTAGAAGGGTGAATGATGAGAGACTAAAGGCCTTGGGGTAGGAAATCATTACTTTTAGAGAAACAGATACAGGGGAAGAGCCAAAAAAGAGTCAGATGAATAGTGGAATTGCTCCTAATTAGATTGGTCTTTGCATAGGGGCGCAGGTGATGCTCATCAATAATTTAGAAATAGAGAACGAACAGCTGAATGGTGCAATAGGCCAAATTGTTGAGTTTTTCAGGGATGACACTTACAAATACCCTATAGTTTTTTTTTCATGAGGCCTCTGCACAAAGGTGAGATTTCTATCCGGGGTGGAAAATATGATCATGTCGGATTCCTAGGTGTTTATGAAGGTGAGAAGGAGATAACTACCAGAACACAGGTTCCATTAATTTTAGCATGGGTTGTCACCTTGCACAAGTGCCAAGGAATGACTTTGGAGAGACTAGAGACAAATATTTGTAGGGAATTCGATTATGGTATGGTATATGTAGCCCTTTCCCACGTAAATAATTTGGATCGACTGAGGCTAACATGATTTAATTCATCTAAGATCAAAGCACACCCGAAGGTGCTTGAATTCTATCGGAAACTTACCAAACATAAGTAGGGTAATTTTATGATCAAGAACAGAAATGAATCATGTAGCCATACATCAGACTCGTGGTGACATTATTAGTCTTCAAGCATCTCTATTAATGTGGCTTGGGTTCAAATATTTATTTGTCATAGGTAAATGGTAGCATTAAAGAACCCTTCTACCTATTTTGGATCATGTTGAAAAATCCTATTCTATGTGGATATTCTTCTCTTTATAGGCTAGTAAATTCAATTATGAATGATAATTGAACCCTGTCGGGAGTGTTAGAGGAAACCCTAGTCTAAATTTCCTGAGGAACACAAAGATGAATGCAAAACTGATAAAAAGTGATAATAGTTCTATTCCTGTAATGCTTAATAATTAATTTGAGGGAAAAACTTAAGTCTCGGGAGGTATTTACAACAAACGGGGAAAAGAGTCAGGAAACCCTTGAGGGGTATGACCCAAGTCCCACTTAGATAATCATGCATCAAGGTCTTGGGAGAACTTGCACATAATATAATGGTCTCGATAAACCCTAGAAGAATATACCATAAACGAGTTTAAGAACACGAGGCCAAGAAACTTACCGACAATGGTGACATCTGTAATGGTTTCAACGTCTAGATTTTTGAGTGGCATCGTAACCACTGGAGAGCAAGGAACACCAAAAAAATAAAATAAAATAGAACCATTAATCAATAGAGAAAAAAGGTGAAACAAATCTGTAACATTTGTACATATTGAATAGGGAATACATGTAGCGAAACCCTCCTAGACGAGCCCAAATTCCAGAAAGAGAACTTCCCGAGACTGTTCTGAGTGCAAATTTAAACAAGTGTTGATGCAAGACAAAACGATATACAGAGGAAAACTGGAAAATTTGTCGTACTCGCATCAAAGAAAATAAGGGGTAATGCAAAAAATGCACATTAGAAAATCTTAGGAAATGAAAGAAACTAAATTGATACATGTGGTATTAGTGAAGGTTGTTACTCTCGACTTAAGATACCTTGAGTTGCCGAATTGTAAATTATTACCAAGGTAACCACCGACAGCAGGTCCAAAAGGTCACACTAGGTTGTGGAGAGAAAGACCCTAGGGTGATAAAGAAAGAACCTACACAGATACCTTTGTGTTAGTGTAGTTCGAACAGTAAAAGAACTTGTCAAAAATTACTCAAAAATATTGATGGCATATCATCTGGGTTCAATACCTGTGCAAGAAGCATTATCATCAGACGCAAAACCTTGGTCTCCTGAACCAGTTCATGGGAAGGCACAACCATCAAACCCTCATCATAATTGACAAAACGAGCTCGGGATGCAACCCTGGGTGTAGGGTTTGGTACCTCAACGAACTCCTTTAGTCCTCGACTGTTCGATCATGGATGAGAGATCCATCGGCTCTTAGGTGGCTAGATGTCCTCACATCTAAGAATTTTCTACACAGATTATCTAAATATACTGATGATGCTTCAGCCATCTGGGGAAGCCATGACCTTGCCTTCTTAAATATACCATACAGAGCGGATTTTGTGTTTTTCATCTACCATGAAAGCTCCGCTGCCATGATGAACCCATCCACATGTTTACTTCCGCTTAAACCTTGGTATCGGTTCTCTATGACATAAAACCACAGATTCTCCCCCTAATTTTTTACAAACCCTAGAAACCCTATCTAATCAATTTATTGATGTCTAGAAACCCACCCAAAGATGACCAATTTCTCCAAATTCTCTTGGAATGGACCACATCAAGAACTCTGTTTTCTCGCATACACAGAGAAGAGGGAGCCTTGCGATGCGTGATGTGAAAGACTCCAAGAGCGGACAAATAGATGAATGGGAAAATAATGTGTATGAGTTGAACTTAGAATAAATTCATATAATCAAACATTAACCTAAGTTTGTAAATTAACAAGTCTACACCATGGTAATTATGCAATTATACAATGAAATTTAAAGTTATAGAAGTTTATGACATATTTTTACCATGAAATATTTTTTTTGTGTATAGATGTTACGTATGGAAATTAAATTAATTGAAAAAAGAGATTTATGTATTATTATTTAAATATTTATATACTTAAAAGGGGTTTAAATAAATAATGTTTGAAATATACAAATTACAAGACATTTAAATGATGATAATATAATATTTCAACATAAATTTGATAATTTGTAACAACTTTTAACCCAGAGCAAAGGTAACTCAAATAAATTAATAAATTATAGTTTTTTATTTTATTTTTTATACTAAGATATGGATAGGTTGGAGACTGCAAAATTCATGTAGGTGAGGACTACTTATGTCAGTTTCAAATATACTTGGAGAAAACTAAGGGAATTTGAATGTTGTTTTGAGCATGTTGTGGATAAAACCTTTGAGAAATATTGTAGACCTGTATGTGATTTCTACCCTTACATTTGGTACGAGAATGGACCAGTGTTAAAGGATGATGATAGGTAAAGAGACATCCTCATATCCTCTTTTTTCTTTTGAGGGGACATGAATTACATTGGGTCATGAATGGATATGAACCTTACTTTATTCCTATGAACTTAGATGCATTTGTGGATAGTAGAAGACCATATTGTTTCGTTTTTAAAGAAAATGTGTGGTGGATAATTGGGGGAAATGTGATTGTCTATAAAATGTAGATTGGATTTGGGGACCTTGTGGATTTTTTACTTCGACCCAAGTAGTGCTTGGAGGTTGAATTTGAGGGGTTAGTGGACACAAACCTAATATGACCAAGAATATTAGTGTTTGAGCACCTATTATTTGGGAGAAAGGCTTAGGGGTTCTAGGAGTTAAGGGGTTTAAGGGTTTAAGTGTTAGGGGTTAATGGTAAAGGGTAAAGGGTTAGGGAATAGGTGATTTACAGGTTAAGGGGTTGAGGTAAAGGGGGTGTAGGGGTTAGAGGCTAATTACAGTGGTTAGAGGCTTCAAGAGTTAAGGGTTAAGTACCATGGGCTTAGGGGTTAGGGGACTTAGGCGGTTAATTTATTAAGGGTTATGGGATATAGGTGTCAAAAGGTTAATGGGTTAGGGGTTAGGGCTAAAGGGTTAAGGGTGAGGTTTAAGATGATAAGGGGTTAGGGATTAAGGGCTTCAAGGATTCTAAGTTAAGGGTTAGGGGTTAAGGGGTTAATATCTTAGGGTTTAGGGGATCAAGGGGTTACTGCGTTGTGAGTTATGGCTATAGGGGTTACAATATTATGGCTACGGGGTTAAGGGGATAGGGAATTTACTGATCATGGGTTATGATAATAGGTCCCCTAATCACCTTATCACAACTATTGGGGGTTCCCCTATCAATTTATCTCGATGCCTTCCCTCTAGGCCTCCCTCCCTTGATACAACCTCCTTCACACAATACGACCGAACATGTCTCTCGTTGCGCCCTCACACGACACGACCAAACCCGCCCGAACGAAGGCACGAGGTAGAAAACAGAAAACGGATCGCACAAACTTACACAAGGCACACAAGAGGTCACAAATTAGCATTTTTTATACGGCCACCCTCACAAGACCCGACCCGACCCTACCCGACTCGCCCGAACCTGTTTCCTTGGGCACCCTCAAATGACCCGATCTCACACGACCTGACCTGACCCGACCTGACTCGACCTGACCTAACACAACCCGACCTCACATGACCCGACTTGGCCTAACCCGACCCGACTGGACCCACACACGTTTTCATCGTTATTCCGATGTTTCCAATGACCCCACATGTTCGTCGCAAGTCTGATAAGTACTGAAAAAACAAACCTGTTGTCACATTGTAAATATAATATAAAATAAGTACTGAATAAAATAAGTGAATTAATTGCTTACCTTTCTATCTTTAAATCAATATATATATATATATATATATATATATATATATATATATATATATATATATATATATATATATATATATATATATATATATATATATATAATTTTATTTATTTATATTTATTTATATTATTATTTTTTAAACAATGGTTTAATTAATAAAAAAAATCCTAGGCCAAAATTAAAAATCTAATCTAAACGGGAAACGGGTCGCACGAGGTCACAGGCACAAACTGACCCTACCCGACCTGACTCACCCCGACCTGACTCAACATGACCCAAATGTTGAAGGAACGAGGGAGAAAACAATGAAAGGGTCGCATGAACGTGCACAAGGCACATGGGTGGTCACAACTTAGCATTTTTTATACGGCCTCCCTCACACGATCCAACACGAATGCGTTTCCTATGGCGCCCTCACATGGCACGACCCGACCTACCCGAACGAAGGGCGCACAAGGGATCAAACGGAAAACGGATTGCACAAATGTGCACAAGCAACACGGGCGGTCACAACTTAGCATTTTTTATACGACCACCCTCACACGACACGACACGCTCGAACGCATTTCCTTGGGCAGCCTCACACAACACAACTTGATCGGACCCAACCCGACCCGACCCACCCGAATGCATTTCCTTGGGTTTCCTCACAATACGGCACGACTCGAACTAACCCAACCCGAACACATTTCCTTGGGTACCATCACACGACTCAACCCAACCCGCCTGAACGTGTTTCCCTAGGCGCCCTCACATGACCTGACACGACCCAACTTGACCGGACACGTTCCTTGGGCACCCTCACATGACCCGACCTGACTCGATCTGTCGAATGCATTTCCTTGGGCCCTCTTGTAGTATGACATGAATCGACCTGACCTGAGCTGAATGCATTTCCTTAGGTGCCATCACACGACCCGACCGGCTCAAACATCGAAGGCACAAGGGAGAAAATGAAAAACAGTTCACACGAACATGCACAAGGCACACGAGCAGTCACAACTTAGCATTTTTGATACGACCTCCCTCACATGATCCGCCCCGAACACGTTTCTTGTGGCACGCTCACACACAAACACGACCTGACTCACCCAAATGAAGGGCGCATGAGGGAGAAAACGAAAAATGGATCGCACAAATGTGCACAAGCAACACGAACGGTCACAACTTGGAATTTTTTATATGACCACACTCACATGACCCGACTCGACCCGACCTGCCCGAAGATGTTTCCTTGGGCAGCCTTACACGGCACGACCTGACCTGACCTGACCTGACCTGACCCGTCCGAACGTGTTTTCTTGGGCACCCTAAAAATACGGCATGACTCGGCCTGACCTAACGCGAACGCGTTTCCTTGGGCACCATCACATGACTTGACCCCACCCGCCCGAACACATTTCCCTAGGTTCCCTCACAGGGCTGGACATGACCTGACCTGACCCAACCTGAACGCATTTCCTCGGGCGCCATCACATGACCCGACCCAAACCGAACCGCCCGAACGTCGAAGGCACGAGGGAGAAAACGACAGACGGGTCGCACGAACGTACACAAGGCACACGAGCGATCACAATTTAGCATTTTTTATACGACCCCCCTCACACAATCTAACTTGAACGCATTTCCTGTGGCGCCCTCACACGACATGACCTGACCTGCCTAAACGAAGGGTGCACAAGGGAGAAAATGGAAAACTGATTGCACAAATGTGCACAAGCAACACGGGCGATCACAACTTAGCATTTTTTATACGACCACCCTCACACAACCCAACCTGACCCGACCTGACCTGCCCGAACATGTTTCCTTGGGCACCATCACAATACAACACGACCCAACCTAACCCGACCCGAACACGTTTCCTTGGGCACCATCATACAACTCAACCCAACCCGTACGAACGTGTTTCATTGGGAATCCTCACACGACACGACTCGACTAGACCCAACCCGACCCACCTGAACGCGTTTCCTTGGGTGCCCTCACAAGACCCGACACATTGTTCCTAAACCCTAAACCCAATCACACGACCCTACACATTGTTCCTAAACCCTAAACTCTAACTCCTGAACATTGTTCCTAAACCCTAAACCCTAACATTGTTCCTAAACCTTCATCCACATGTCTCCTAAACGTCGCAATACCGACACATATCTCCTAAACATCACAATACCGACACTTGGCTCTCAAACGTCACAATTCAGATGGAAACTCCCGCAACATCGCAATTTCGACGCTTTTCATTAGCGTCACAATTTTGACACTTGGCTCCTATACATTGCAATTCCGACACTTGGCTCCAAAAAGTCACAATTCTGACGCTTTGTCTCGAAATTTGGGTATTCTGGCGATTTTACTAAACTTCCTTGTTTCGACGATACTCTCTAAACATCGCTAGAGTGATGCTTGTTGGCGAGATTAAAAAAATTCATAAAAATTGGGGAACTTTCCAAAAATACATCAAAAGTGTGATGCAGGAGCATCCAGATTTAGCCAACAATGTGATTGTGTGTTCACATGTTGTGGCTAACAAGAGGTGGAAATTTTTTTTTATTATTAATATTTTCTTTAGCTTTAATTGTGAGTAGTTAGTTAGTTTTTATTTCCTAACTTAAAAAGGAATAAAAATAACAAATTGGTTCTCCCTACGAGGAGATCAAGTCAAGTAGATTAGACCATTAAGATAGGATAGGATCAGTTTGTTAGAGTGGTTCAACTGTGAGTGAATAAAAGATAGGGAAAAAAGCTTTCAGGTCTATATAAGCATGAATAGGAGAGGCGTGAGAGAGGTGGGACAGATAAGTGGACAAAGAGGTGAAGCAATGTAAAAATTCAGCCATTAAGGGCTCAACTCTGTATATTTTTCACTACTTTTAATTCCAAGTGTATGTGTGTTTTAAATTCTTATGCCTGTGTTAAATTGACGTTTCTTTTTATTTCTCTGTTGGAGTATATGTATTGCATCACGCACAACGGGGGTTAATGGTAATATGTTTTTGTGAAATTACAGATTCAAGTCAAACTTGGAGAGTTGCGATAAAAACGTCCACAATGATTTTGGCGTTGATCATACATCGCATCCAGAAAGGGCCGACTGGATGTGCGAACAGTGGAGATACAATGTGGACCATTAGATCTAGCATAGATCAACAATGGAGATTAAATCACAACCCAGTGAAATTTCGCACATCAGCAATTTTTATGTTTATTGTTAAGGTGTCGCAAGGTAACGAGTTTAAGTTGCAATGCGGTAATTTATTTAAGTTGCGATGTGAAGTATATCGTACAAATACAGTGTGGACCGTTAGATATGGCATAGATCAATGGTGGAGATTAAATCGCCACCTAATGAAATTTCGCACATCGGAAATTTTTGTGTTTATTATTAAGGCGTCGCAAGGTAAGAAGTTTTAGTTGTGATGCGATAAGTTATTTAAGTTGGAATGCGAAGCATATCACATATCTCATAAGATAAGGATAGCCCGTTATGGTAAATGTTAAAAGGTGCGACATGCGATAAGGTTTTCGCTACGGGTTGTGAAATCGTGAAATTCTTAAAGTTGCGAAGTGTGATCTGTCGTGATTGGTCACTAATTGTGTGGGTCCATAAACCACAAAGGTTCCACGTGTATTCTGAAAATTTGCAGCCTTGTTGCATCATTTGGTATCAGATCATAAACTCAAGGATTGTAGCAAGTATGCCACTCAGGAGAGGAGTTTGCATTGGTTGGGGAAGACCTGTAGCCAATGTAGTTTTTTTAAAAGAGATTAGACACCTTCGTACAAGGATGGAGATAGTGGAGACTGCTTAGAGGAGAGCACCTGATGAAGGAGATGTCAGTGCTGCAAAGGAATATTTTGAGGAAGAAGAAGAGGAAGAAAGCGAGGCAGCTAAAGTTTTCAAGATATTAGTAAAGGTTAGTGGAAATCCAAGAGTGGAGATTCCTTCATATGAGGGGAACCTTACTGTGGACAATCTGATGGATTGGATCAGTTCAGTGGATAAGTATTTCGACTTAGAAGAGGTCGAAGATGAGAAGAAGGTAAAGTTTGTAGCTACCAGGTTGAAGGGCTATGCTTCTATCTAGTAGGATGAACTACATACATATAGGGAGAGAAAGGGAATCCTAAGATCAAGAAATTGGATAAAATGGGAAGTAAATTTAAGAATAAGTTTATGCCAAAAGACTATCAGCTGAATCTTTTCAAACAGTTGCAGAATTTGAAACAGAAAGGAATGACTGTTAAGGAGTATACAGAGGAGTTTTACAAGTTGAGAATTAAAGCAGGACACGCTGAAGATGATATGGAGAAAGTAGCTAGATACATAAATGGTCTAAGGTATGATATATAGGATGAAAGCAATTTGTTGAGTCTCAGGACAATTGAGGATGCCTACCAAGTAGCTTTGAAGGCAGAGGAAACAATGTCAGAAGAATAGAGGTAAAAATTCAGCAAGAGGAAGAGGAAATTTCAGATCAAGATTTTAGCACTCTCAGAATGAAGCAGGAGGTTCAAGTCATAGACCGTTGTAGAGAGGATACTTTGGTAGAGGGAGATTTGCACCTAGAGGTAGAAGCCGAGGAAGAGAAATTCGGTGTTACACATGTGGAGAATGGGGACACAGATCATGGGACTATCCTCATAACAAACCTACAAATCATCGAAATGTGAATTTAGTTGAGGCAAAGGAAGAAAATCCTCAAATCACAGGAAAAGAAGAGCTACCTGAAGCGGGAGAGTCTTAATTGCTAAAAATAGTATTTCTTAAGGAAGATAAGGAAGAAAATGAGCCAGCACAAAGGAAGAGCTTATTCAGGACTGTGTGCAAATCAAAAGAAAAATTCTACAAAGTTGTGATTGATAGTGGAAGCACAGATAATATTGTTTCCTCAAAGATGGTTGAAAATTTGGGGTTGATTAAGATGGTACACCCTAATCCCTACAGAGTGTCGTGGCTTCAGAAGGGACATAAGATTTTAGTGATAAAACAGTGCAAGGTAGAGATACATATTGGTACATATAAGGATGTCATATTGTGTGATGTGATGCCAATGGATGTGTGCCATATACTGCTGGGAAGTCCTTGGAAATATGACAAAAAATCTATTCATGATGGCAAAAGGAATACCTATACCATAGAAAATGATGGAAAGAAGCACACATTGCTGCCTTTAAAGGATGAAGCAGACAAAGGAGCAACTAGGAATAATGTTATGCTTATTAGTGGAGAGGAATTGTTGCAAGAAGTCAAGAAGGAGAAAGAAATACATTTTGTTGTTGTGGGTAAACCCAAGGTAATTCTAACTTCAACTAATTCGCACAATCCACCTGTGGAAATTAAAAATTTGTTAGATGATTATGCTAATATAATTGTTAATGAATTACCAAGTGAATTACCACCAATCATAAGTATCATCCATCACATATATTTAATACCTAGTGCAAGTTTACCAAACAAAGAATGACCCCTCGGGAGAATGAGGAAGTCAGAAGACAAGTACAAGCGCTATTAGATAAAGGACTGATCAAAGAAAGCCTTAGCCCATGTGCAGTACCAACCGTGCTTAGTCCAAGGAAAGGAGGTGAGTAGTGCATATGTACTAATTCCAGAGCCATAAACAAGATCACTATCAAGTATAGATTTCCATTTCCACGCATAGATGATTTGATGGATTGTTTAAGTGGGTCATAGTAATTTACTAAAATAGATCTGAAGGGTGGAAACCATCAAACAAGGATTACAGAGGGAGATGAATGGACGACTTCATTTAAGACCAACAATGGGTTGTATGAGTGGTTAGTGATGCCTTTTGGGCTCACTAATGCACCAAGTGCATTTATGAGACAAATGAACAAGGTCTTGAAAGAGTATGCAGGAAAATTTGTGATAGTTTATCTTGATGACAATCTGATTTTCAGTCAGAGTAAGGAAGAGCATTTGGAGCATATCAAGCTGGTGTTAAATACTTTACAAAAGGAGAAGTTGCTTATAAATTTGAAGTGTAATTTTATGAAGAAAGAGCTCATTTACTTGGGTTTTATAGTCTCAGAGGAAGGCTTGAAGATGGACCCAGAAAAGATCCAGGTAATATTGGATTGGCCAACTCCGAGAAGTGTATTTGAGATAAGGATTTTTCATGGTCTTGCAAGTTTTTACAGAAATTTTAGAAGAGGTTTTAGTCAGATTTGTGCACCAATAATTGAAACAATAAAGGAGAGAAACCAACCATTTAAGTGGACAGAAGCAACATATCAGAACTTCAAGTTGTTAAAAAATAAGGTCACTGGAAGACCTATTTTGGCCTTGCCAAATTTTGATAAAATATTCCAAGTTGAGACTGATGCTAGGGATAACAATTGGAGTTGTCTTGAGTCAAGAGCAGAGACCGATAGCTTATTTCAATGAAAAGTTAAATGAAGGCAAGAAGAAGTATTCATCCTATGATAAGGAGTTCTATGCTATTATACATGCTTTGAAGAAGTGGAGGCATTATTTGTTGCCCAAAGAATTTGTGTTGTATTCTGATAACCATGCACTACAGTTCATAAATAATTAGTTGAAGTTGAACCAAAAGCATGCTAAGTCGGTGGATTTTTTGCAGAGTTTTACCTTTGTAATCAAACACACAAGTGGTAATTCAAACAAAGTTGTTAATGCTTTGAGCAGAGTAAATTTAATTATGCAAGAGTTGAAGATTGGCATTTTGGGGTTTCAAGAGATGATTCATATGTATGAGGAAGACACAAATTTTAAAGAAGTATATGCAACTATTAAAAATCTTGTAATTCATAATAGAAGCCAATGTTTGGACTACCTGATTCAAGGAGAATTGTTGTTCAAGAACAACAGATTGTGTATTCCTAAGTGCTCCATGAGGGAAAATATTATTAAAGAAAAACACAGTGGAGTACCGTCCGGACACATTGGACAAGATAAAACAGTTGCTCAAGTAAGTGATTTTTATTATTGGCCAAAAATGTAATCTGATATCAAAAATTTTGTTGATAAGTGCAGGATTTGTTAACATGCCAAAGGAAGAAGCCAAAACACTGGATTATATCAGCCATTGCCAATATCCAATAGATCTTGGGATGCTGTAAGCATGGATTTTGTTTTAGGTTTGCCAAAGACTCAAAGAGGACATGCATTAGGGGAATTTTGAGGTATAAAATGGCCCCCCTAAGGAAATTATAAAATAATAGTGGAAATAATAAAATAATATTTGATTACATCATCAAATTTTAGAGGGAAAAAAGAAAAAACTACTTTTTCAACTCGTATTTTCAACTTATCTCCCAAATTTTTTACTCAAATTTCGAGCGGGAGTACTTGTTGGATGCAAAATTCAATTCTTCATCCAAGGAGTACCCATGTTGCATACTTTTGATGGATCCTACTACATGAAAAATGAGAAATACATGAAAAACGTGATTGCAATCACATTTTTTCATGTATTTCTCATTTTTTGTGTAGGAGAGTCTATCAAAAGTATGCAACATGGGTACTCCTTGGATGAGAAATTGAATTTTGTATCCAAAAATTACTCCCACTCGAAATTTCAGTAAAAACTTTGGGAGATAAGTTGAAAAAACGAGTTGAAAAAATAGTTTTATTATTTTATTATTTTTTAATATTTTTACCCTTTTACTTAAAAAATGGTGAATCATCCCCCATGGTTGACATCATCATCTTGAATCCTATTGGTTCTTATAAATTTTATTTTGGTTGTACATTTTCTTAGGAGGCCTATTTTAGACCTCAAAATTCTCCTCGTGATTCTATCTATGTTGTCATAGATAGGTTTTATAAAATGGCTCGTTTTATTGCTTGTAAGAAAACTAGTGGTGAAACTCACATTGCTAATTTTTTTTTCTCTGAAGGTATAATATTACATGGATTGCTTGTGAGTATTGTTTCAGACAGGGATACAAGGTTTGTAGGACACTTTTGGAGGACTGTATGGAGGAAACTAGGTACAAACCTTAGTTTCAGTTCAGCCTATCATCCTTAGACGGATGGACAAACTGAAGTGGTGAACAAGAGCTTGGGAAACATATTAAGGATTTTGGTTTACAAAAATCCAAAGAAATCCAAAGAAATGGAACTTAGCACTTACTCAAGCTTAATTTTCCTATAATGATACTCCTAACCAGAGTACCGGGATGAGTCCATTTTAGATTGTTTTTGGGATGCATCCAAGAGGTGTGTATGAACTTAGAGATTTGAGAAAAAAAGAGACAAGGAGTGCAAAGGCTGAAGAATTTGAAAAACAGATACATAAGTTACAGGAAGATGTCAAGAAGAGATTAGAGAAAAACACTCAAAAGTATAAACAAAGGGTTGATATGAAGAGGACCGAAAGGGAGTTTCAAGTAGATGATTTAGTCATGGTTTATCTGAGGAAAGAAAGGTTTCCAGTGGGGACCTATAACAAACTGAAAATGAAAAAGATAGGGCCATGTATAGTTTTGAGGAATTTTTCCTCAAATGCATATGAGTTTGAGTTACCAGCAGGAGTTGGGATATCACCCATTTTTAATGTTGCAAATTTGTACCCATACAAAGGAAAAAAATTAGAACTACAAGAAGAAACTACATAAGGGGAGGACCAGACTATGAATTGGAAGAAACAGATGCCAAAGACAGTAAAAGAAATAACTGGAACCCATTCTGGAGAAAAGAGCAACAAAGAAGACCAGAGGACAGACCTATTATTAGTATCTAGTCAAATGGAAGGGACAACCAGTGGAATATTCCAGTTGGATGACAACATCAGAGTTACAGAAGTTTAATGCAGATCCTGAAACATTAATGGATCAATCTTTTCTTCCTTGGGAGTCTCATGTAGGAGCATCCGGATTTATCCAGCAATGTGATTCAGGGAAAATTTTAGGGGCGAATTTTAGCCCAAAGGCGAATTTTAAGGGGTTTTAAATTTTGATAGGGAAATTTTTTTATATAAAACCCATTTTCTATAGTTTTATAAATTTAGCCCTATAATTATTTTTAAAATAATTAATTATTAAATATTAGCCCACCAAAATAAATGCCCATAAAACTGAAAAAATGGAATTCGCTCCCGAATTTCTTTGCTTGGAGCATATTTCAATGGCATTCGCCTGGATTTACTGGGTCAGAGGGAGGTGTTGGAGTGATTCGCCCCATTTTTTCACTGGTTGGGGCTTGGAATTTGGAGGTGTAAAAAAAATTTCTCCGAATTTACTGGGTCAGAGAGGTGGTTGGGGCTTGGACAATGGAAGGGGCTTGAAAGTTATGTGCAAACCTACCAGATCGATGGAGGTGGAGATCGATGGAGATCTGGATGCATTTTCCATTCACCAATGACAGGCTCACCTGCACGCATTGACGAGGGCAACTCCCACCCTCTCCCGTGCTACTCCTCTCCCTCTCCTCAGACTTTAGGCTCATGTTATCCATAATGAAAAGCACGCAAGAAGTGGACATGTTGCCATACTCATCCAACACACTACGAGTGCACTCTAATTTGCTCGGACCCAACTGGAGTTTGGCCTCGATTTGATCCAAAATTGCAGGTCCCCCTGGATGCACAATCCAGAACAATTCGTCCCAATCCGAGACACCGAATTGATCAAAAGATTCTTTGAGGATCTTCTCAATATTCTTCGAAATTATCTGCATTCTAAGTGTCAAATTTGGGTGAAATCACTTAACCCTAAAGATATTTTAGAAGGGATGGATGTAAAATACTATTTACTTCCTAGGTTTTGAAGTGTTTCTAATGTTAAATCAGTGCCTTACTTGACAAGGTGAAATGTAAGACCCACTTCTCTGAGGTGCCCATCTATGGCTCCTTCACTGTTTTATAGAACTAAACTTTAATGATTACTTTGAATTGTCATTGCGGGCAGGATTTAGCAGAGCATATATTTAACCATTTAGTACTTTAGGTGGAATGGATCCATATAGACACCGACCTTCTACTGCCCACAATGCTCCTTTTTGGACCAGCAACCAAGGTTCCCCTGTTTGGAATAATAACTCCTCTCTTACAGTTGGTGAAAGAGGTGACTGTTTTATTTATTAGAACATTTTGTTTATGATTAAATTACATGACTGTAACATTGATAGATTAAGTGAATAATTGCATTTCAAAATTTGAGCTTCAAATGTTACACTGGGTTTGATTCTCAGAGCGGGGCTTACTTCTATGCTATAGGTCATGTTTTGTTGGAGGATTATCACCTAGTAGAAAAGCTTGCCCATTTTGACAGAGAAATAATCCCTGACCGAGTTTTCCATGCTAGAGGAGCAGTAGCCAAGGGCTTTTTTGAAGTCACACATGTTATTTCACACCTCACATGTGCTGACTTTTTTAGGGCACCTGGAGTTCAGACCCCTGTGATAGTATGCTTCTCTACAGTTATACATGAACGCGGGAGCCCGGAGACTTTAAGGGATCCCAGAGGCTTTGTAGTGAAGTTTTACACGAGAGAAGGGAACTTTGACCTTGTTCGCAACAACATCCCAGTGTTTTTTATTCGTGATGGTATAAAGGTTTGTTTATTGGGACCATACATTGAAATCCATTCCTCTCATTTTGAAGTATATGTAAAACTGAAACATATGCTTTTCACAACTTATTGACTCTAAATTTTTTAAACTTGTGTTTCTGGCTATGCAGTTCCCAGATGTCATTCATGCTCTGAAGCCCAATCCAAAAACCCATATTTAGGAGGCATGGTGTATCATGGATTTCTTTTCCCATGTACCAGAGAGCTGTCATACGTTCACATTTCTGTTTGATGACTGGGGAATCCCATCTGACTTTAGACATATTGAAGGTTTTGGAGTTCACACTTTCAAGGTTAGGCACAATCTCTCAATATGTTCTCTATACAGTTTTAGACTCATCTGCACCAATATTTCGTTGTTAATGCAAGAAATTATCTCATGAATGGGATACATGGATTTCTTAAGTCTGTGGTAAATATGTTAGCGTGTTAAATATTTGTTATTAGTTGTTCTAGTGCAAGCCTCCCAGTTTCACTTTGGAATCCTTTCTATCATTGAAATTCATGATACTCATGAAGCCCGATTACTACAAGAAAACTTGTAAGCGGATAGGCATTTTGGATCAATGTTGGCATTGCAAGCCACACCTAATAAGTAGCATTCAACACTGAACTTTCTTTGAGATCTAAGTTGAACGAGCTCAAATCAATTTCACAAGTGAAACAGAGTCCTACTACTATTTTTTTTTCATTTCTCAACACAATGAGCTTTCTTGCTACATAAAATGGTAATCAGCCAGTCTTTGATCTCTAAGCTACACGAGATCAAATCAATTTCATAAGTTAAACAGAGTCCTACTACTATTTTTTTTTTCATTTCTCAACACACTGAGCTTGCCTGCTGCATAAAATGGTAATCATCCAGTCTTTGAGATATAAGCTGCACGAGCTCAAATCAATTTCATAAGTTAAACAGAGTCCTACTACTATTTTTTTTTCATTTCTCAACACACTAAGCTTGCCTGCTGCATAAAATGGTAATCAGCCAATCTCAAGGTCACATTCAAAACACGCTAGCATAGCACAATATTTTTAATTACGTGTTTCAAGTTTTGTGCTATATGATATTTTGATTTATTATGTATATGTTTACAATATGATAGTAATCCTAGTACGTATTTATCATATATGAAAATGGACTAGTGATATGCTCAGGAGATGGTCATATTGGATGCGATGGGGATTTACCCAGGTTCTGAAACCATCTCTGAAAATTTCATAAAATTTCCCTCTGGTTTCATTTCATACCCACCCTTTGACTATTTCTTTTAAACCCTTGGATTTGGGTATTTCAAGTATCCTTATTTGTTGTCAAATTAACCATGCTTGAAAAATTTGTTATTACTGTTTAAATGACCTGATTTTTTTTTTTTTTTATTATCTTCTTTGCAGTTTATTAACAGAGAAGGTAAAGAAACCTACTGCAAGTTTCATTGGAAGCCTACTTGTGGACTCAATTTTTTTCTTGATGAGGAGGCTGTAATTTTTGGAGGTACCAATCACAGTCATGCTACCAAAGATTTATATGATGCCATAGCTTCTGGTAACTATCCTGAATGAAAGCTATGCATTTAAACTATGGATCCTGCATATGAAGATAGGTTCGAATTTGATCCTCTTGACGATACTAAAATATGGCCAGAGGATCTATTTCCTTTGTAGGTAAAGTACATATAAAATACTTAAGACTGGAACTATCAGTCATATAATCTGTAATATAAATTCTTCTTGCTTCACAATTTTCAAGTGCTGGTAGTAATTCAACTTTATATGCTCTTCAGTTTCAAGCTTTCTGCATTGAACCATGGTTGAAAATTGGATCCTTTTCTTGTGCAACCTGTTGGGAGGATGGTTTTGAATAGAAACATTGATAAATTTTTCAATGAGAATGAACAGTTGGCATTTTTCCTTGGAGCTATTATGCCCGGTATCTACTACACCAATGATAAATGTTCCATACTCGAGTTTTCTCATACTCTGACACGCAGAGGCATAAGCTTGGGCCAAATTACTTGCTGCTTCCTGTGAACGCACCGAAGTGTTCCCATCATAACAATCATCACGATGGTTTTATGAATTTCATGCACATAGATGAGGAGGTATGCTACATGCGATTACTTCCCTGCTAGTATCACCGATCTTCTCTCTTTTTTATTTCTCACATGTGGTTTGGTTTGGCATAACACCTTAGTGAAACTTAAATATCGATTAACTTTTTGTACCCTGATCTAAAGCTAAAATTTTCCATCTAGATTCTAAAATCCCCCATATAGAGGATGATTTAAGGCAACTACTAGTACTAAATCCTTATATAAGCAATCACTAGTACACATTTTATGGAGTGCTAAGATTCAATGGAAATCTCATTTTGTCTATTGCTTTTATTTTTTTGCCTTTTCAAATGGGCAACTGAGAACAGTTTTATACATAATGGTTGTTGAGAGATTGCATTTGTCTAATGAGTTCCATTTTGTGATGTTTGGATTGGCTTTTAGTATATCTTCTGTCAGATGCATGTGCCTTTTCCTTATTCCAGACTTCTCGCCTGCCATACAACCAATATTAACTGCTCAAATTATAAACACAAAAGTACTTTCATGTCTTAACTAGTTCTCATCTTTAATTTGTGGCGTTGTATAACTATTATAAGTTCTGGAATTTAATTTTTGGCTTGAATTTGGAAACAATTTTTCATCTAATCTTGTTTTCAAAAAATCTCTCCAGCATTTTGGGCAAATGAAACTAAAAAATATGTTCAAAAAATATACCTAAAAAGTTGAAAACCCTCCAAAATTTATAATAAATAAAATGCAGCATCTATTTTTGATGAGTGAAGAAAGTAGATGGAAAATTATGATCTGTTTAAGGGCTCAGTTTTAAGGATCCCAAGTGCAAATAAGTAACATTATTTATGATTAGATTTTGCAGATGATGGTAATGATTTCCCATCTAACAGACAATGTAATTACCATAGTGTTAGCCTTTAGGTTGCCAATTTCAGAATCTGAGTTACAGAGTGAAACATGCTGACCTATTTAATAGATGCCTGAGGAAGCATCCTTTGAAATGGCTCAAAACAGGTGGGAATGGAAAATTGGCTGTTGAGATTCGATACAAATGAAGGTGAGAAAATATATAGTTGCAACTGAGATCTAAAATAAAACACACTAAAATTTCTTTGGATAAAGACATTTTATATGTTAATTCAGTTGAATTTCACAGTAGCAGGTAGCCAAAACACACCAAAATTTCTTTGGAGAAAGATATGTTATATGTTAATTCAGTTTAAGGTCACAGTCGCAGGTAGCTAGTTGATTACAGGAAAAAAAATCAAAGGGTTATATTTATATTTTGGTTAGGATTTGTCATTTTGGTGGTTGGGAGAAATTTGTTATTCTTTTGGTTACTATTCTTGTTTTGCATGTGACATTGTTGAATTCATAATGAATATTTTTTATAATGAATTTGAGCATGGTTATCTAAACAATCCCTCAAAAAAAAAAATTACTATAAACTATAAAAATAATACCCACATAATACTGAGGAAGGTTTTTTTTGGGAGAAAGATGTTTTCTATGTTAATTCAGTTTTTAGGCAGCTGATCACAGGAAAACGATCAAAGAGGTATGCTTACACTTTGGCTGGCATACCAAGGAGTTCATTGAAAAATGAAAGAATATGATGTATGGAATGCTTTAAAGCTCACAACAGCAGGTAGGCAACTGATCACAGGAAAAGTATCCAAGAAGTATTCTTACTCTTTATCTTGGATACCAAGGAGCTCATTGAAAAATGAAAGGACAAGATGTATGGAATGCTTTAATAGGCAAATCAAACAACAACATTAAGTGTGAGGAACTTCTGAAATGATTTTGAATAACAGACAACAATGATGAAAATGGGAACAAATTCAGAGTTCATGTAATGGATCTTACACATGTGCTTGAAATTTTCTTTGAGTTCAGTCTTATGGCTGGAGTTGGTAATATCAAAATAAAAATCCAGATATGAGCTCTAAAGAAATATCTCCTGAGGATTAGCAGTCCCAATAGCTAGAACACTTGCAGGTCCCTCGGCTATCTGCGCCTTCCTGAACCCAACTAGTTCATGGCTTCCCTTAACATTTCCATTGTTCTCAGACATGGGCATTGTTGCTCTACTTTGATTAACCATGTAGCAAGAATTCAGAACTGAAAACTACAGATGAAAAGATCATCTTGAGAAGTCATATATATAGAAATAAAATGTTTAATAAATTCATAATGTCAGATCAAGGTTGCAGCTGCATGAGCGTGCAGATACCAGACATGCCGAGATTGTGAATCCTTCCATGGAAGTATTTAATTCAACTGGAATATACTCATGACCAATTTGGTGGAGGGATAGCAGTTGTAATATCCAAGTATGAGGGGCCTTATTGTTGATAGCATGTTTTTTCAGGTCTTGTTTTGACCCAGGTAGATAAGGTATGGAGTAATACAATTATGAATGTAATTGGATTATAGATCTTGGAAATATTTGGGAACAGATACAATATGGAGCATTATCATGGTTAAAGAATCTGAATAGTATAATTTGAGAATATTTGGAATTTGTTCAGTTAATAAATTTATGGGTCAAAAATGCACCATTAAAATTTATGGGTTTTTAATTTGGATAGACAGTGATCTGGTGTTTTGTTAAATTCACTATTATCACTGTCACTTGTTTCCGGTATATAATAATATCAATGACAGTAGTGCGGACACTATAACATAATAGAACCCTCAATGTTAAAGGAAATAACTGTATAATAACACATCACAAACCAACTGTTTTATTTTCATTGAATTGGCCTCCCCAAAATTGTAAGTGACCATGATCCATCCTCAAATGTAAATGCCCAAAAAACAAAAAACAAAATCAGAGGGAGGTATCAATCTTCAAAAGAATGGACTTGATGAAATGCTATTGGATCTTCTGACTTTATACATTATAGGAACTTCGAAGGGTATCCTTATCCTTCTCCTTGTAGCTAGTACACTTGGGTGTTAGGTTTCTCGTAATATTATGGAAGGTTCCATTAACTTACATGAGAATGCATCTTCCACTCAGTACTTGTCTTTGAAGTTAATGTGTTTTTTTTCTTCAATATGTAGGCTTAGGGTGTTAGACATATCACATTAATTGGCCATGATCATGTGGCTATGTTGAATCCTCTGTGCTAGTGTTTATATACTCATGATGATTTTTTGAATGGATGTCAACTAAAAGGTAATGCAACAACATAGAATTTGAAGCACATTTTTCTTGGTGTGGTAGTTTCTATATCCTTTAGTGGCTTGATTTCTTTGTTAATTATTTTGAGAGGCATGTGACTATATTTTTCTAAATTGTTTTGGTTCAAACCTTACTAAGCAGGAAGAAGAGGGTGTTTCTATGACCATTCCAATGCTTGGACATTTTGTGACAATAGACGAACTATAAAATATTATGAAGGATTGTATGTAGCTTAAATATTTGATTGATATCCATGATGTCATTTTCTTGCTGACCAATACAAGAGAAATTCATTGGCTTCCAACACTTCTATGTGCTAATGCTAACAAGGTGGGATGAAATTTATTCAAAATATCTACAAAATATCTACTGAAAAACTCTAAAATATGCTTGCTACATGTCATATGGCATGATTTTTCACCTGTGATATTCATTTAAATGGATGGTTTTGGACTGTTGCAACAGGGTACATTTTTGAATTTGATGGATTAACATATTGGTGCACACAAGGAGAGAGGAATATCACTAAGATGGATGGTATGCATTCTCAGATGCATGCATACTGAACTGAAGGGTACACCTCCCTAATTCTATTCTTGGCGTCATGCACAGGAATTTTGGGACTTAATGTGCAGGTTTCAAGGAGAAATAACTTTTTAAAATAAGAAAAAATCATTGCAATGAGGATGAATTCTAGGAGTTTTGATCTCTGCCATTGCAGATTCAGAATCTAAAAGACTTGTAAATGCCTGAAAATCTAGAATGAGTAAAGCTTGGGCACTTGGTCGTCTTCCTCATGTATTTTCCATTGTTGGTGAATGCTTACATCTATATTTTTCAGCCTAGTCAAGTTAATTTTGTGACATGGTGTGGGCCTTTGTCCCATGGTTTCACTAAGATTATTATGAATTTTCCTAGCGGTCCTTGACCACAAACATTGGTAAGGTAAGAATTGTTCTGATTAGGTTTAAACAATAAGAGTAGGGTGTTGTGTCTAGGCATATGTTGTAGGGTTCAAAATAGTGTTACATAGTGAGATTCATCTAACATAGATGCCTCACTAGAATTCTCTATCTCCTATTTGACTTCAAGACCCAATGGAAAACTCCTATTATTGGATCCTTCCCAAATATTATTACTATTTTCATTGTTTATTTTACTTGTTGGCATAGTTCATTCTCAGTGATTTATTTGTAGATCGTAGGCAGGTGATACAGATACCCCTTTTTTGTTGGGAACAAAAAACCAAAAGTGAGAGGATTTCAAGAGGTGAATCTATTTCTTTTTCTATGAAACATGCACCCAAGGCTCATTTTAGGTGTCAAAACATTTCATGAAGATATTTGTGCAGTCAACATCTCTAATGATCTAAGGAAGTGTACCACATAAGCATCAAGACAAGGTCTAGAAATTCCCATAAGAAATCTATCTTGAGTGTGAATATCCATCATGGCACAACCAAGGGTTATTAACATATCATACACCCCACATCAGATGAAGAGCCCCCAAGCATGATTTATACACTTTTTCCTTGCACCTAGAAAATGATAGGATAGATTTTTAGATCTTCAACCCACCTTCTCCTTTTATTTTTATGCATTATTTATAAAATAAAAAACACCTTTTATTGGAAATCCACACTAAATTTCCTTTTAAGGAGGGCCTTATCATACCTGGATGGTCACAATACACACCAATATGTGGTGTTGTATTCCTGTACTTGTAGTATTCTTGTACTACTAGGTACAAAGTATGAAATATACCAGTACTTGCTTGATGTGCTCTGGGTTTGGGTTTACATACCCATGATGCATACATTTGTGGCCATCTTGTTTAATATATATACTACATATGAAGTTCTACAGATGTTCAAATTTCTAAAATTCTACCAATTGTGGCATGAGTATTCTACCACCATAGGTATATGAAAGTTTCAAAACAAAACTTCTTAAATTTTTCATTCACTTCCATCCGTGCTTGAAACCTATAAACAATATTTTATCTCAATGTTATAATATTACTCCATATTTTCATAAGTAATAAAAATATTTCATCATAATTTTAGTTCCAAATCCACCTTATTAGCAGCTTGTAATGAATGACACTAGTCAACATCAATTACAGGTTAGCACAAGCCCCCTTTCATAAAGCAAAAATATATATGCTTGCAATTATTGGTGAAGGTCAATGCGTGATATTTGAGGTTGTTTTCACTTGATGTCTTGTATCCTCAAGCCTTAATTAATATCGAAACATATACTGATTCACACAGAAACAAGACTTGGCCAAATGTAGGTGTTCCTTTCTTTTTGGTTCACATAATCTCTGATGTTGTTGTTAGACTACGACTATTAAGAGATTGTGAAGCATCCCAGTGAGAAGGTTGGAAGGTGAGTTCATGGAATACTTTTTTGTAACAATATTCTTGAGGAAGCTATAAAATTATTTTAAAAATACTAACATAGTTGTGCTACTAATAATTTTTTGTGTATATATCTAACACATGTTATTTAAGTAGAATAAATTTATGATGACAATTTGTACAATAAGAACAATTAAATATTCTTTGAATTTCATTGAAAGGAAAATTATTTGCTTGATTAGAAAATGGAAATGCAAAACATATCTTTGTGTTTAGTTTCCTCATATTCTTTACTTTAATTTGAAAACAATATGACTTGGTAGGTGCTTCTTGGTTTTTATGACCCATGCCACCTTCCAACCAATCCTGGTTGGCCACTTCACAACTTTATTCCATTTTCTGTTCTAAGTCTCCTTTCATTCCCACTTTTTCTAAAGGCTCGATGACCTACTAGATATCCTTGATGAGACTTGGAAATCACTCTGAGTCCCAAAAAACCCATATTTCTAGCCTTTTAGGGTAGCAGCGAACCTTCACACATGGACTTGGAAACCCTTTCTTTGTTCTAATATTTTTTCTTGTTCCATCTCAGATTTAACCTATTATATATTAAAGTTGGCATTGATGTGGATAATATTTTTCCATTTGGATTAATTTTTTCACACTAACATCATTGTTTGATCATTTGGATAAATTTTTCATATTGTAATTCCTCATTTCTTCTTGAATTATATTTTTATTGTTATTTTTTGCAATGAACTAATTACTATGAATGTGTAGGAGAAGTCAATATTTAGTGTGCATCACTATTAGTTGATATAATCATAAAGACCTTGTTCATATATGATGATTGGCCATATCAAGTAGTTGTGGACTCTGGAGGATGCCATATCGAAAGCACTAAGAGAACCCGCATTTGTAAAAACATTTTCTTCTCCACTTGTTAGATGGTCATTTAATTTTTAGACGGTCATGTCTTGATGTAGGGGCATAATTTAATTTTCTGATTTTACCTTGGTAATTTCTAGAGAATTTAGTTTGTTAGATTGAACGGTGATGTGTGTCCAATAAATGGCTTTATTTCCAGGTGGAGCTCGAGATCATCCAGAGGAACATGAGATAACTATTGTCATGATAATTTATTTTCCTATTTTTGGTTGATTGGATCCTATATTTTTGGATCTAAAATGAATTGTAATTAATGTCGAAACATATTAATAAAAAAATGTGTTAATTTTTAGTTAACGATGGTATTTTCTATGCTTGGAGTAATTTACTTCAATCTTTTAGCCCAATTCAATTTCCTATTTAGCAATCACATTAACATTGACAGTAAATGTTGATAGAACATAAGAAAATAACTAGAAGACAAGCCAAGACAAGAGGACAAAATATTTTTGCGGATGCTAGGGAAAAACTCCAATGTGGGAAAAACCCTTTGATCAAATCTTCTTATTATTCTTCAAATTCAGCAGAGAGAGAGAGTACAAGTTATAGCAGCCAACATGATACAATACATCATACAATACATAGGAGTGGTATGGCTATGAAGTTCAATATGAAATAATCTATTGATTGCTACTATTACTATTATATAAGGGGTGCTCTTCCAATGGCCATTTATTAGCTATGTGAAGAAGGATTTGTGGAATTTGTATTTACTATAAGATTATGTATAGCTGAGTTGCAGACAACTAAGTAGAATTTGGTAGGAAGTTTGGAGTATGTGTAATTCATAATGATATTTTCTTCTCTTCATTGACGAATTTTCAATGTGTGAGTTTTGACCTAAGACATTGCATTATCAATGTGTCAAGGCTCAAAACTCAACCTATATGTCAACTACTTCTTATGATCGTTCCTAGGAACATGAATCCTAATTTTTGTAGGTTTAAAATTTATCACAAGTTTTCTCTATTGTGGTTGAATTTGTGGATGTTATCTCAAAATTTATTTAAGGTACCATGGATCTAAATTTCTTATGAACTTTCAACACTATAACAAACTTTGGTGCAAATTGTTGATCAATTCTCACTTGGTTAGGGTTATAGATGTTAATGAAAATTTTGTGTGCATGCATGAGAGTTGGGTGCAAATGCTCAATGTTGTGTAGAATTAGTGTGATAAATATGGGATAGTGCAAAGCATAGTTTTGAAGATTAGTCTAAGTTGACTCGTACCTAATCAACTCAGTCAAGTTGATTGTTGGTTGAACGGTTAATTTTTGGTTCAATGGACAGAAGATCTTGCAGGCCCAACTACCAAAGGGAAAAATGGAGCCCATCATGGGGTTCTCTTTGTAATTCTCCACCACTTCTACCTTCCATGCTTCCTCAAACTCCTCTCCAACCTCAATATCAGTGCTAGTAGTAGCATGAGCAGCAACACTATGCTTAGTATAACTAGAACACGTTTTCCAAACTGCACGAGAACTACTTCCCTCACGAGTCACCATGTGCCATGCTTGGTCTTGGTGGTTCGCTTCCTTCAACTCCTGGTTCAACTACCATATCTTCATTGGAACCAACACCCTGAACTCCACTAGAAAACGATTCACCATTTTTTACTAGTGATTCGCCATTTGTACTGGTGATTCGCCATGATTTTACAAGATAATATAATCTCGTGAGAGATTTGCCAAAAAAATTATATATACATATTATATTATTAATAAAATCACCTTCCATTTTTCCTATGTATCATGGGGATTCGCCCATTTATTATACATATAAATTTAGGGGGGTTCTTAAAATTTTCCCTGATGTGATTGTGTGTTCACATGTTGTGGCTAACAAGAGGTGCAAAAAAAAATTGATTATTAATATTTTATTTAGCTTTAATTGTGAGTAGTTAGTATTTTTTATTTCCTAACTTAAAAAGGAATAAAAAATAACAAATTGGTTCTCCTTGTGAGGAGATCAAGTCAAGTAGATTAGACCATTAAGATAGGATAGGATCAGTTTGTTAGAGTGGTTCAACTGTGAGATAATAAAAGACACAGAAACCGATTTCGGGTCTATATAAGCATGAATAGGAGAGGTGTGAGAGAGGTGTGACAGAGAAGTGGACAGAGAGGTGAAGCAATGTAAAAATCCAACCATTAAGGGCTCGACTCTGTATATTTTTCACTACTGTTAATTCCGAGTGTATTTGTATTTTAAATTCTTCTGTCCGTGTTAAACTGTCGTTTCTTTTTATTTCTCTTTTGGAGTATATGTATTTCATCGCGCACAACGGGAGTTCCTAGTAATACATTTGCGTGAAATTACAGATTCAAGTCAAACTTGCAAAGTTGCGATACAAACATCCACAACAATTTTGGCGTTGATCATACATCGCATCCGGAAAGGGCCGACTAGACGTGTGAATAGTTGAGATACAGTGTGGACTGTTAGATCTAGCATAGATCAACGGTGAAGATTAAATCGCAACCCAGTGAAATTTCGCACATCGGCGATTGTTCTGTTTATTGTTAAGGCATTGCAAGGTAAGGAGTTTAAGTTGCGATGTAGTAAGTTATTTAAGTTATGATACGAAATATATCACATATATATAGTGTGGACTGTTAGATCTGGCATAGATCAACAATGGAGATTAAATCGCAACCTAGTGAAATTTCGCACATCGGCAATTTTTTTGTTTATTGTTAAGGCGTCGCAAGTTAAGAAGTTTAAGTTGCGATGCAGTAAGTTATTTAAGTTGCGATGTGAAGCATATCACATATCGCATAAGATAAGGAGAACCCACTATGGTAAATGTTAAAAGGTGCGACGTGCGATAAGGTTTTCGCTACGGGTTGCGAAATCGCGAATTCACAAATATTGCAAAATTCGTAAAGTTGTGAAGTGTGATCCGCCGGGATTAGCCACTAATTATGTGGGTTCATAAACCACATAGTTTCCGCACTTATTCTGAAAATTTGCAGCCTTGCTGCATAAAAGTGTCAGAACTAAAGTGTCGGAAAATTGACCATGTGTACTAGTGGTTAATCAATATCAATCATAGTCAAACAAAGTTGATCATTATTAAAAACTTTTATCGATAGTCATTCATAGTTAAACATTATTAGCCATATTCAAACATGATCAATCGTGGTTAAATACAATAAACCATGGTTAACCATGGTGAACCATAATCAACAAAAGTCAATCACTCTCAACTATGGTCAATTATATTCAATCAAAATCAACTATAGTCAACCTTAGTTAACCACATTTAGACATGGTTAACCATAGTCAAACATAGTCAACCATAGTTAACCACATTCATACATGGTCAACTAAGATCAACTAAATGTCAACTATAGTTGATGTCATCAATAATGGGAAAACATAGCCAAACACAATCTACCATAGTTAATCGTACTCAAACATGTGTCTCCTTTATTATGTTGCAAGGAATTTCCCTTATGCAATTGATGTTCTAATCTTACCTCTAATGCATCACTGACAGCATGAGGACCATTGATCTTATTATATGACCACTGAGCTACTCTAAACCATACACATGTCCTAGATATCCTCTTATGGAATTGGATTTTTGTCTTTAACCTTTTGTTTTTTTTTTTTTTGCATTTTTTTATTCATTAGATGGTACCATAGATTCTATTGGGATCATCCATGCAAACTAGGTATCCTCTTATAAAGATAGATGTATATTTGCAATTTTTTGTTTGGTATGCATCATATGTTTCACTAAGTGACCATAGTTTCAATAAGATTTATCCACATGCATGAGAAATTTGGTACAATGAAACAACATTAAGTGGGATATGCTCTTTTGTGAGAAAAGACAATTTTAGTGTTTTTTCATGGTGAATGGAACTTTAACTAAGTCACAAATGTATCACACAAATACAATCTTTTATGTGATGTGATATGCCATGATAAAAATGGATATGAGCATGATTTGAGTGCGGAAAAACACAAGTAAGAAACATTCCAATGATGTGATGAATGAAACTTTACCTTTGAAAGGTGCAAAACAATGAAGGAAAATCTTGATGTCATATGAATGGAGGTCTTATACAACCATAGATTCAATTGAAAATTATCCATGTGCACTAAGGCTTTGGTGCAATGCATAAAAGGGTTGTCACAGCCAAGGAAAATTTGAAGAAGTTGTATCACACAAATATAAAATTTCATGTAATGCGATGTGATGTGTCATGATAAAAATAGCTTCAAGTTTGATACTACATGTCATGACAAAAACACCTTTCAATGCAATAAACAATATCATGAACAAAGGAATTTTGTGTGAAGAAAAAAAAAATCTGATGTTTGCACAAATAGGAATATCTAAAGGTTATGACAAACACAAATTTCTAATTAACATTTTTATCTTTTACAAAGCAAACTTCTCTCATTGCATAACTACAAAATTTACACATACGTGATACATGACAATACAATAAAAACTACATACATGTGATACAACACATATCTACAAAATTTCTATTACAACCAAATAATTCAATAAATCACTACAAATATTACATTTATGCAATAAAGTACCAAAAAAACAAAATTTACAAATACACAAAATAATACATTGCAACAAAGTTTATATCCATATAATACATTGCATCACAACCAACTCTTTATATCATTATACAAACATTTCTCTTCATTTTTGTGATATACCAAAACATTCCAAAAATATATGTATTCACATAATTATAATCACAACGTTCTTAATTTATTTACCTCAGTTTTAAAATAAAATATTTTAATATTTCACTTTTATAAGGGCTCGCTAATTGCTAGATTTAAATAATCCCAAACTAAAGCACAACATACATACATTTATTGCACCGAACAAAATTTAATGGTTCCATTCCATTCCGAATTTTTTATGGTTTTTATTACATTTTAACTTCTGCGTTTGAAGGTTTTGATTGTCAAATCGTGATTTCCACCAAATTTTATGAGTGAGCGCAAACGGGTTTGTAACCCTGCAAAGAAGCCCCTGGAAAAATGCGGTAAAAAGGATCACGATTCCCACCAAATGAGTTGTAAAGAGGGCAAACAGGTTCTTAACTGTGCAAAAGAAATCCCCAGAACAATCTAGAGGAAGAAGACGATTCGTTCGAATAATCCAGTGAAAGAGGATTAGATTATTTGAGAAGCACCTTCGTTCTTGAACATTCTACACATCTTTCCCTGCGGTTATTAATTGTCACAGATCCTTCCCCAATTCGCAATAACAAGAACTGTGCAAATCTTGAAAGATATTGCGTTCAGAGTTACAAAATCGATATTCATTGCAAGCATGTCTCTCATTCCTAGTTTCTTCGGTAATAGATCCGGCATTTTCGATCCATTATCGCTAGATTTATGGGACCCTTTCGAAGCAAGGAAGTCTTCATTTTTTAGGGATAAAGGGCATTTTTCAAGAGATGATGCAACAGCCATAGCCAACACTCAGTTTGACTGGAAGGAAACTTCTGACGCGCACATTTTCAACGCTGATCTTTCAGGTAATTATCATGTTTCTTGCTACCAATTTACAGGGATTTTGTTATTCTTGTCATTAATGGCAGATTAGTTGGTATTTACAGGCCAGGTTTTTTTTGTTTTATCAAATTAAATTCATGACAAGTCTTAAGAAAGAGGAGGTAAAGATTGAGGTGGAAGACGGCCGAGTTCTACAGATAAGTGGCGAACGCAAGAAGAAAGAAGAGAAAAAAAAAATGATAAGTGGCACCGCATTGAATGCTCTCATGGGAAAAAATTTCGGCGTTTCCGGCTACCCGAAAATGTGAAGGTGGAGGTGGTGAAGGCTACAATGGACAGCAGATTACTTACTGTCACGGTCCCCAAATATCTGGTTAATTAAAAGAGAAATGAGTGGATATAGATGCAGGGGCTGTGTTGAGTTCTATCATTTATTTAGTCACTGTATTTAGTCACTGTACAATCTTGAGTGTTTGTAAGGGTTTGGTTTTGTAACCAGCTTAGATCTATTTTAATGTCGGATCTATCAAGTGCTAAGAGAGATCAATCTCTCGACGTGCAAACCT
This sequence comes from Pinus albicaulis, assembly GCA_034641835.2. Lineage (NCBI taxonomy): Eukaryota > Viridiplantae > Streptophyta > Pinopsida > Pinales > Pinaceae > Pinus > Pinus albicaulis. The sequence continues at coordinate 536,350,963 of CM076578.1, read as the reverse complement.
ATTTTTTGAGTGCAAAACTTGAGGAAAGGTTTGCATCTTGAGAGATTTGATCCCTCTAGGCGCTTGATAAATCCGGAGTTAAGATGGATCTAAACTAGTTTCACTGGTGTGCTGCCAAGGAAAATCTTTCGAAGATATGATTAATTTTATCAATAATATGTAAATATATGAAATATTAGTATAATCATTTTAAATATGTTAAATATTTCTGAAATTAACTTGGTAATTTTAATTTTAAATTTTCTTAGTTACCTCAGTTCGTTGAGAAGATAAATATTAGGAATTTTGCTTTTGTGATCCATAAATTGTGATTAAAATATTTCGGTGAAAATCACATCAAAATAGATTTGGTCAACGCGTTTCCAACTAGCCAGTGTGGTTCTATAATCATGAAAAATGAACTCAAAGTGACAATAATAATGTTGAAAGATAGAAAATGTGAATAATAAGAATGTACTAATGTTACAAATATTCTTCATTGTGATCAATTTCAAACTATTTTTTTTTACTATTCTTATTGCCACAGTTTTGTTATCTTTTCATATCGATTATATGAAAAAGAAAATTTAAATTGTAAACCATTTAAATCTTTAGCTTGAGCTGTTGTAGTAAACATGATACCTTGTCTCTCTTGCTCTCCAATATTAATAGGTTAAATTACTATAACACAAAAATCAGTGTACATTGTCAATAACTTTTTGTGCTTACACTAAAATCAATGCATATTGTTAATCCAATCACTTTAAAATTAATGTATCGTCATATATCCAATTACATCAAATCATAAATCAACATATACATTGAAATCAATGCATTTAATGCAAGCAATCAAATAAGATTAGAAAATAACTTCTACATTGAAATCAATGCACCTAATGCAAGCAATCAAATAAGATTAGAAACCAACATCTACACTGAAATCAATGCATTTACTCAAAAAGCAATCAAATAGGATTAGAAATCGCCATCTACACTGAAATCAATGCATTTAGTGAAAACAATCAAATAGGATTAGAAATAATCTACATTGACATCAATGCATCTAGTGCAAGCAATCAAATATAACTATAAATCGACGTCTAAATTGAAATCAACACATCCAGTGCAAGAAATCAAATAGTATTAGAAATCACCACATACACTGAAATCAATGCATCTAGTGCAAGTAATCAAATATCATTAGAAGTAAATATCTACACTAAAATTGATGCATTTAGTGAAAATAATCAAATAGGATTATAAATCACCATCTCCACTTAAATTAATCTATCTAGTGCAAGAAATATTCTTCCCTCTCTCCACCTTCCATCCATATCTATATCCCCCTCCATATCTTGTTTTTTGTCTCTCTATCTCACCCCCCTAAACACACACGCTCTCGCACTCCATATATATCATTCTTTTTGTCAATCACCCCCTCTCCCCATCTCTCTCTTCTTCCTTTTCTTCACCTTCCGTCTATATCTCTATCCTCCCCTCCTCTCCCTCTCCCCCACTAATATCTCTCTTTCCTCCTTTTGTCCTCTCTCCCTCTCTCTCCATCTTCCTTATCACTCACTCTCTCTCTCTAGAAACCAACATCTACACTGAAATCAATGCATTTACTCAAAGAAATAAAATAGGATTAGAAATCGCCATTTACACTGAAATCAATGCATTTAGTGCAAACAATCAAATAGGATTAGAAATCATCTACGTTGAAATCAATTCATCTAGTGCAAGTAATCAAATATAATTATAAATCAACATCTAAATTGAAATCAACACATTCAGTGCAAGAAATCAAATTGTATTAGAAATCACCACCTACACTAAAATCAATGCATCTAGTGCAAGTAATCAAATATCATTAGAAATAAATATCTACACTAAAATCAATGCATCTAGTGCAAATAATCAAATAGGATTAGAAATCACCATCTCCACTTATATCAATACATCTAGTGCAAGAAATATTCCTCCCTCTCTCCACCCTCCATCCATTATTTTTTGTCTCTCTATCTCACCCCCTTAAACACACATGCTCTCGCACTCCATATATATCAATCTCTTTGTCAATCACCCCCTCTTCCCATCTCTCTCTTCTTCCCTCTCTTCACCTTCCATCTATATCTCTATCTTCCCCTTCTCTCTCTCTCCCCCGCTAATATTTCTCTTTCCTCCTTTTGTCCTCTCTCCCTCTCTCTCCATCTTTCTTATCACACACACACACTCTCTCTCTAGAAACCAACATCTACACTGAAATCAATGCATTTACTCAAAGAAATCAAATAGGATTAGAAATAGCCATCTACACTGAAATAAATGCATTTAGTGCAAACAATCAAATAGGATTAGAAATCATCTACATTGAAATCAATTCATCCAGTGCAAGTAACCAAATATAATTATAAATCGACATCTAAATTGAAATCAACAAATTTATTGCAAGCAATCAAATTGTATAGAAATCACCACCTACACTGAAATCAATGCATCTAGTGCAAGTAATCAAATATCATTAGAAATAAATATCTACACTAAAATCGATACATATAGTGCAAATAATCAAATAGGATTATAAATCACCATCTCCACTTATATCAATCCATCTAGTGTGAGAAATAGTCTTCTCTCTCTCCACCCTCCATCCATATATATATCCCCCTCCATCTCTTCTTTTTTGTCTATCTCACCCCCCTAAAAACACACACTCTCGCACTTCATATATATCAATGTCTCTGTCAATCCCCTCCTCTCCCCATCTCTCTCTTCTTCCCTCTCTTCACCTTCCATCTATATCTCTATCTTCCCCTTCTCTCCCTCTCCCCCGCTAATATCTCTTTTTCCTCATTTTTTCCTCTCTCCCTCTCTCTCCATCTTCCTTATCTCTCTCTCTCTCTCCACATTTCTCTCTCTATGTCTTTCTTCTTATCTCCCTATCCCTCCCCCTCCAAGTCCATCTCTTTCCCTCCCTCTCTCCACTCTCTCACATCCTCTCTCTTCCTTCCTCTCTTTCCCTTTCTCTCCCATCTCTCTCTCCCTCTCTCTCTTCACCCACCAACTATGTTACTATATCCCTCCCTCTCTCCTTATATCTCCTTCTCCCCCCCCTTATCTCCATCTCTCTTTATTTGTCTCTTTATCTCAGCCCCAAACATACACGCTCTCTCCCTGTCTCTCCCTTGTCACTCCTTCTCTCTCTCCACTTCTCACTCTCTATATTTCTTATTTCCTACATCTCTTCCCCTCCAACTCCATCTCTCTATCGATCTATCTCAAGTCCTCTCTCTCGTCCTTCCTCTCTCTCCTAACTCCCTCTCCTTCTCTCTCTCTCTCTCTCTTTCTCTCTCTCTTCCCCCCCCTCCAATACTCTCTCTTCCCCCATCACTCTCCTCCTCTATCTTCCCCCAGGTCTCTCTCTCTCTTTCTAATCCTCTCTCTTCCCCCATCTCCCTTTCTTTCTCTCTCTTTCCGCCCCTCTCTCTCTCTTTCTCTCTTCTTCTCTCCCCCCTTCTTTCCATACATTTTACTTTGTCTCTTTATCTCACCCCTAAACATACACACACTCTCTCCATCTCTCCCTTATCACACTCTCTCTCTCCGCTTCTCTCTCTTTCTTTCTATTTCTTCTTAGTTATGTAAACTAATGAACATAAATATTCGTAAATATAAAGCAGATTATGGAGTAAATATGGAAAGAGGTTTTATTTATTTATATTTTTATTTATTTACCATATCTCTTTTATTTACTATGGTATTTTGCCCATAGGTTTGTTATATAATTAGATTTTTATTTATAATCCTATTTGATATATTGTTATTTATTTACCTTACCTCTTTATACCTCTTTTATATTTATTTATTTACCATACCTCTTTATACCTATTTTATATTTATTTATTTATCATACCTCTTTATACCTCTTTTATATTTATTTATTTATCATACTTATTTTATAAATATGGTATTTGGCCCATGGTATCAATATTAATTTGTCCCATGGTATTCGTCCCATAGGTTTCAATTAAATAAAACCTCTCTTTAATTTTTTTTTAAATATTAAAAGGTTATGGAGTAAATATAAAAAGAATTTTTATTTAGTTACCATACATCTAGTTTATATATATTTTTATTTATTTACCATAGCTCTGGAGTAAGTATAAAAATAGGTTTTATTTATTTACCATACCTCATGTTTATTTATATTTTTATTTATTTAAATTTTAAAATATTGCAACTTTGATAGGGAAATATTTATGTCTTTAAATATTTTAATTTATCCATAGAATATGGGTTTTTCATTTTACAAATATTTGAAAGAAATATTAAAAGATTTTGGATTTTGATTATTTGTGTTGAATTAACTCTTTTCCTTCGATTTAGGAAATGGTATTGACTTTAGTAAAGAGTAAAGATGTTTAAAATTTTACTTAATTTGGAAATTCAATTTAGTAATTTTTTGTTAAAGGTAAATTTATGATCCATTCAAATTCACGTATTTAATTTACTATCCATTCAAATTATATAAATAATACATAGTTGTATTTTAATAGTTAATCTCAGCCCATTAATAAGTTAAAAAAGTTATATATAATCTAAATATTCAAGCTATATAAAATTCAAGATTAGGTTAATGCTTTGGCCAACTTTTTAAGAACGTGACATACTCAACATCGGGTCATACTGGGTTGTAGGTTTCCCCTCTCATCGCAATGAAAAGAGGTTTTATTTACTTACCATACCTCTGGTTTATTTATATTTTTATTTCTTTACCATACATCTTTTATTTACTACGGTATTTTGCCCATAGGCTTGTTATATAATTAGATTTTTATTTATAATCATATTTGATATATTGTTATTTATTTACCTTACCTCTTTATACCTCTTTTATATTTATTTATTTATTTACCATACCTCTTTATGCCTATTTTATATTTATTTATTTATCATACCTCTTTATACCTCTTTTATATTTATTTTTTTACCATACTTATTTTATAAATATGGTATTTGGACCATGGTATCAATATTAATTTGTCCCATGGTATTCGTCCCATAGGGTTCATCTAAATAAAATCTCTCTTTTAATTTTTTTTAAATATAAAAAGGTTTTACCATACATTTAGTTTATATATATATATATTTATTTACCATAGCTCTCGAGTAAGTATAAAAATAGGTTTTGTTTATTTACCATACCTCATGTTTATTTATATTTTTATTTAATTAAATTTTAAAATATTGCAATTTCGATGGGGAAATATTTGTCTTTAAATATTTTAATTTATCCATAGAATATGGGTTTTCTTTTTAAAGGTTCATCTTACAAATATTTAATTAAAAGAAATATTAAAAGATTTTGGATTTTGATTGTTTGTGTTGAATTAACTATTTTCCTTTGATTTAGGAAATGGTATTGACTTTAGTAAAGAGTAAAGATGTTTAAAATTTTACTTAATTTGGAAATTCAATGTAGTAATTTTTTTTTGTTAAAGGTAAATTTATGATCCATTCAAATTCATGTTTATAATTTATTATCCATTCAAATTATATAAAATTATATAAATAATACATAGTTGTATTTTAATAGTTAATCGCAGTCCATTAATAACTTAAAAAAGTTATATATAATTTAAATATTCAAGTTATATAAAATTCAAGATTAAGTTAATGCTTTGGCCGACATTAGAAAAAGTAAAATTTATTATTTTTTAAGAACGTGACATACTCGACATCGAGGTCATACTAGGATGTAGATTGCGCCTCTCGGCACAATAATCATAGTAGCAACATAAACTCGGGCCTTAAATAAATGGCAGTGTTTATGTAAAGTTTGTGCCCCTCCAATTGCATTTTCTTAAAATTGAAGTAATTAAATTCAGTTAGTCTTTTGGCCAACTGTGTCCCATTGTGGTTTTCCTAAATGACTATTGGGTTGTCTTCTGTTTTCTCAATCTTTGTTTTTTTTCTGACGATGTGAAAATTTGCGATTTAATCCACCAACGGGTTCATGGTCTTTTTGAAGTATTGTTGATTTCTATTGTTGGAGAGCCTTCACTTAATTATATATTTCTCTCTTTTTTTTTTAAGTATTTCTGATGAGGAGCCTTCACCTATATTATATATTTTTCTTGTTCTATTATATATGTTTCTTGTTGGAGATCCTTCACTTGGATTCTTTAGAGCAATATAATCATTGTTTCTTTCCTTATCAGAATATCATTAAAGTAAAAAATGTCAACACTTTTAGATTAAAAATTTTTATTATGACATAATTGGTATGGTAGGTATGTCTTTTTTTCTTTCAAGTGATTTACTTTCCTTACCAAGATAAAGTGGTTAAGTGAATGACCAATTAGTAAATGGTCAACACTTTTAGATTACAATTTTTTATTATCGCATAATTGGTCTAATGTGATGATGGTATGTGTGTCTTTTTATTATCCTATAATTGTTCCTAGTGTGATGATGGTAGGTGTGTCTTTTGTTTTTCCAAGCGATCTACTTTCCTTACCAAGATAAAGTGGTTAAGTGAATGACCAATTAGTTTATTCTCACCCAAATTTAGACTCAAAAATGAAATGAACATTCCATTTATCAATAATTTAAGCTTTACATTTAATAATATTGGTGGTGCTATATTAGATTCACTATTTAGTATGTCTTTAAATGTTATCAAGATTTATTATCATTCTAATGACATCCTCAAATCTAATCAAAATCTTCACTTATCATGGAGCATGATTAGTCTACTTTCACCCATGGGTTGTAAACTCTTCTAGTTCTTCACTTTTTGGATTCTTTTATGCCTTCTGATGAAGTTATCTTAAAAACCTGAGTAAGTTTGAATGACCTTGGGAAGATATGCATCATCATTTATTATTTTATTTGTAAACCCTCCCAGTTCTTGACTTCCTGGATTCTTTTATGCATTTTGATGAAGCTATCTTAAAAAAACTGAGTGAGTTTGAATGACCTTTGGGAAGATATGAATCATCATTTATTATTTTATTCTTGAATTGAGAAATATAGATGTGGTATGCAAAGATTTGTTTCACCAATAAATCTCAAGTAATACTTATCCATCATCTTAAAAATTGATGTCAAGCAATACTTATCCATCCATCTTATAAATTTGATGAATACCTCAAAAACATTACTCATTGACATATCCATGAAACTTACCATAGTTGAAAACATATTGATTGGTAAAATTTGTCTTAACGAACTTGAATTTTGTATTTTCTTTATCAAATATTTTCATAATGTGTTAGGTGGTATGAAAAAATGCCATGCATTGATCCCTTGGATTGTTATTGTTAAGTGTGAAATTACAACTTATCATATGTTAATCTTGTTCAATAGAAAGTACATCCAATTTATTTGAAGGCCACTTTTATCAAGGCAAAAATAGAAAAAAATGCTTCATGAAAAAATCTACTAAGTTCCCTTTTTAGTGGATTTCCAACCTAGTTCCTATGGGTAAGAAACATGGTACCATATGCATTTAAACTGATTTTAGGGACCTAAATAAGGCTCAAATAAATGATAATTATCCTACCCCATTGATCGAATCATTGATGGATTCACCAATAATGAAAATTTCTCTTGGATGGATGGTTTCTCTAGCTCTAATTAGATATAGATAGAATGAGAAGACTAACACAAAACTATTTTCATTTAAGGAAAGCTACATTTTACTATTGTAAGATTTCATTGTTGAAACATATTTGGATGATGTAGCCACTTGGTCATTCAACTCACATTTATATCATTTTCACTCTATTATGGTACATTAATATTCATTTGAATTCACATAAGCATATCTTTTGTGCAATATTGAGAAGTATGGGTTCATAATTGATTCGAAAAACATATATACCTTTATTAATATAACAAAAATATATAGTCAAAAGCCATGGAATTCATCATTTCTTTTAAGACCTTTACATATCATTCCAATGCCTATTAATATTTCCACCTCATTTCATAACATCTTGGAATGTGAACATTTCGGCATGAAAAGTGTTGAGAATTTGAAAAGTTGTAGGTTAATACAAATTCTCTTCTAGATAATTACTTGTGAACGTACTTGAACATACTTGAGGTACTTATGTATTCTCTTCTTTTAGTTAAGTCAATTATCAAAACACAAAAACACAAATATTAGGCTCACTGTTATTAACTATGTATATCAACCACTTGCTATTACAAATTGTTATTTGACCATCCGCGGACTGTCTTCTTCCTTCAATTACACATTCATAGATTAGCCTTTATTTTCATTTATTTGTTGCCCTAATTATCTGTCTTGTCCGCACTTAGTTACTGTGGTGCATCCGCAAATTTTTCTGTGGTTTATCTGTCCAAATGTCCACACTATAATATCAGCATTTGTCAAATTTCTCCTGAAGTATAATAGGCTCAGACTTCTCCACAATTTCAGAGTAATACGCATTCAATTGTATGTTTGGCTCAGAATTCTCCGCAATTTTCAAAGTAATACACTTTCAATTGAATGTCTTACTTTCGAGAGATCTGCATTATTAGTTGACAAACTGAGCCGCAGTTTCTATATATATATATATATATATATATATATATCACATTTTAAACTATTGGAAGGCTGACCATATATCTTGCATGAAGGCTGACTTCACCATTTGAGAATATAGGCTGACGTGTAGTCTATTTATCCTAGCGTTTATGAAGGTATCTTGAGCATCTTCCAGAAGCCATTTCTTCAAGGTATTATGACCAAGTTCTGGAGAATATAACTAGACCCTTTATCTATATGACACTTAATTACATTTGTGAGTAGAAGAAAATCTTAGTAGGCATCAAGAAGAAGTCTACTGACCTATAAAATCTTTCTCATGAAACCCATGAAAAAAGTACAACAAAAATACATTTTTATTATCTTTGTCTTCTACTTTAGTCAATATGAAGATCGACCTAGTTACACTTTTCAACACTCCCTCTTAACTAGGGAGGTATTCATATAGGTACATATTTACTTTCAAACTGAAGAATCTCATAGAAGAATCAGATTGGTAATCGCATCCGTATAGCATCATATCAACCAGCTTTTCCCTAGTGCAACACTTTGACTAACAGCCCCATCTCTCAACGAGACAATGGGATACAATGTTGGCAAGACACATGACTTATAGACACTTTCATCATTGTCTCTCCAAGGTACATACTCCACCCGGGTGTTCCCAAAGTATGACCTTCTTAGACTATTCTTCTCTTGGGTAGATAGCCCTCAATGAATATCGGCCCCTGACTACTCTTATCTTGAATGCCCTAACACATTCTCAAAGAGTATCGAATGCCAGATGATTACCCAATCCTCCATTTTGTCTTCCCAAGACCAGAATGATGTGTCTATCTCTCCCTCTCAACTAGGGAGGACCTATTCCACAAGGGAATGTACTCATCCCTATACAAGGAATGTACCTAAGCTCATTCTTAGGAATTACCAAGTTTCTTCCAAGTAAGAAACTTATCAGCAGGCTCCCTCTTAACCAGGGACCTCCAGCAGCAATGGTGAGACATCCAGCTGCTCATGAAGAATTTCTATCATCGATCTCATGGATTTTGATATTGAGGAATCTCCAACTTTTAGCTTCATAGGACACAGATAATCCATCACTTTCATCCTAAGTCATGTCAACTATCAGAAAGTGATTCATTAGATTTCCTCATCTGGTCCACTGTTATGCCATGTTGCTTTCCTTCGAATCATTTCCAAGGATCATACATCCTTTCTCATGATTAGCATCCCTGCACAAATTCTTCCAAATAAACATATTCATATGAACTTTTAGAACAAAATTTACCTTAGTGACGATCTTTCACCATGACATCTTCTTGTAGGCATCGACATCATTCATACAGATTGACACATCTCCTAATAATATGATTTTTTCCAAAGGTCTTCTTCTTTACCAGACTTCCGTCAGAGTCTAGTACATATCTTTCTAGGAGATCTCTTAGTCACATCTTTTTGGCTTCTAGATGGTAACTGCCTCTTGACATTATTGCATTTCATGATCTCTTCCTCTCTACACATTCTTTATTCCCAGGAACTTATAACGTTTCTATTTTCTTGTTCATATACAACCACCTCATATTCCATGAGGACATATTATGTTGATTTCATTTGTCCGTGCACTGAGAGACACTCCTCCATAGATCATACTTCTAAATACAGAAGTTAATTACCTGCAATCATATGACATGACTACACAAAATCCAATGTTTAGCAAATAAATATATACATACCTCATACCCTTTTTCCCTTGAGTCATCCTGTAGTGATGAAGAGCTTCATTCTCTTGGTATGCTCCATCAATATCCCATAAAATCTGTTTCCATGATGACCCTTGCTCTTGATGATTTATTTCCATTAGTAATTTTATCAGAGAGGTTTTCTCGGAGTTGATTCACTAAGAGCTCCTTCCATGCTTTCATCAAGGTGTTACACTGCTTCCTATCATATAACCAACAGAAATCACTTAAAGAAGATGATCTCAATCGTAGTTTAGATTCAATACTTCTTCTTATTTAGATTTTCTTTGAATCATGTTATTCCTTCTTCTTCAAATGATTGAGTTCTGCAAAACTATTGCCTTCATCTTGTCTTCTTCCATAGAAACCCTAGATTGATGAGTGAGGTAACTTACTTATCCCATGATTTTGTTACCCTCATGATCATATGAGTTCTTGTTTCTTATACGTCCATGATGTCACTTTGCATCAAATCTTAAGTAGGATCTAGGAGCCATAAAGAAACTTATTATGACCTCTTACTCCCTCTTTCCATCCACTCCTTCCATCCTTTTCCGGTGACATGAACTTTCTTGTACTGTTCATAATTCTTCTTTCAGCTTCTTTTGTGTCTCTAATATTGTTCATGTGAGAGAACCTTAAGAGTTCCTTTCCATGAATTCAAAGGAGACCTTTATCTATTACTTCAGTTATCTATGAGGACCATGACTATCCTCCTTGTTTTTATGCAAGGATCTTCGGTAATACAACCACCTCATATATCTCCTTTCAAATCGAAGTCATTTAACCAAAATTAAAATGAAAATGAAAGATACTTACTTGGCAAGTGAAGAGGAGATCTACACCTTGTTCTTCTTTGAATGATCTTCTTCTTAGGTTGTTCCAGACTTGAGATTACATGTCATCCATTTGTTTAGCTGATCTTTCAGACTGTATTCTTCCAAGGTGAATTATGATAGTTTCATAGCTCTATTATTATGGTAGCACTAATGACCGGAGTCTTTATCCCTTCCCATCTATATTATGCACTGTGTAATTCACACTATGTCATTCGCACTATGAAACTTTAGATTTCAATGCATTCCATCAGGTGATATGTCTATGTCCCTTCTATGCATCAATCATAGACTTGATCTCACTTTTATTGAAGGTGTATATCATCGAATTTATCTCAGAATTGTTCCTATTCTTTTATTAGTATATAACCTTGTTCCTTGTTCTGCAATCCGTTGTCTTTTATCACATAAACCTCATCGAAAAACTTAGAGAAGGTCGAGGTTATGTCCACCTTTTTTTGCGCAGTATATGGGGAATATATAGTTGACCCTGACTGTTATTTGTTGAGAATTTCACTTCTAATCACTTGTAATTTTTCTCACTGATATCTTTATATACTTGAAACTGTGTTATCCGAGTTTTTCTTCCTTTTTCAAACTTATATACTATCGAGATGTATGTATGCTGAGACTAAGTCTGAATTGTGGGGATGTATGTATGTTGAGACTGTGTTTAGGATGACTATGTAATATTTGTGCTATAAGCGCTATAATGTAACCAAGCTGAGATTGTAACCTCCAAATTGAAGTGGATTTGTATCACTGATAGCCCTTTCTTGTAACCAAAAGCTCTGATACCATGTTGAGAATTTGAAAAGTTGTAGGTTAATACAAATTCTCTTCTAGATAATTACTTGTGAACATACTTGAACGTACTTGAGGTACTTATTTCTTCTCTTCTTTTAGTTAAGTCAATTTCTCATCAAGTCAATTATCAAAACACAAAAACACAAAGATTAGGCTCACAGTTCTTAACTATGTATATCAACCACTTGCTCTTACAAATTGTTATTTGACCATCTACAGATTGTCTTCTTCCTTCAATTCCGCATTCATAGATTAGCCTTTATCTGCATTTATTTGTTGCCCTAATTCTTTGTCTTGTCCGCACTTAGTTACTATGGTGCATCCGCAAATTTTGCTGTGGTTTATCTGTCCAGATGTCCACGCTATAATATCAATGTTTGTCAAAGTTCTCCTGAAGTATATCTGTCCTTACGTCTTGTTGTCATCCGCAAGGTAGATTTTATATTTGTTTGATTATTCTTCTTCGAGATAGTCTGCAATTTCCTTTTGTAACATGTAGTCTCTATTGTGGTGTCCACAATTCCCTTGTTGTCTTTGCTGTAGTGGATACAATTACCTTTTGTATCACTCTGTCTCTACTGTGGTATCTGCAATTCCCTTGCTATCTCTTCCTATAATAGGCTCAAACTTCTCCACAATTTCAGAGTAATACACAATCAATTGTATGTCTGGCTCATACTTCTTCGCAATTTTCAGAGTAATACACTTTCAATTGAATGTCTTACTTCCGAGAGATCTGCATTATTAGTTGACAAACTGAGCCGTAGTTTCTATATATATATATATATATATATATATATATATATATATATATATATATATATATATATATATATATATCACATTTTATTGTTGGAAGGCCGACCATATATCTTGCATGAAGGCCGACTTCACCATTTGAGAATATAGGCCGACGTGTATTCTATTTATCCTAGCGTTTATGAAGGTATCTTTAGCATCTTCCAGAAGCAATTTCTTCCACATTTTATTGTTGGAAGGCCGACCATATATCTTGCATGAAGGCCGACTTCACCATTTGAGAATATAGGCCGACGTGTAGTCTATTTATCCTAGCGTTTATGAAAGTATCTTTAGCATCTTCCAGAAGCCATTTCTTCAAGGTATCATGACCAAGTACTGGAGCATATAACTAGACCCTTTATCCATATGACACTTAATTGCATTTGTGACTAGAAGACAAACTTAGTAGGCATCAAGAAGAAGTCTACTGACCTATAAAATCTTGCTCATGAAACCCATGAAGCAAGTACAACAAAAATACATTTTTAATATCTTTTTCTTCTGCTTTACATAAATCCATAATTACATAGTCAATATGAAGACCAACCTAGTTACACTTTTCAACAAAAAGAACTATAGTCTCTTCTACTTGATGACACTGATAACACCATTTTGGACTTATACAATCCCTCTTCTAGAGAAATTTGTTTGGGAGTTTTGTTGTGTAACCTCAGTGAGAAAAATATATTGTTTTTATTTGGGCATTTTAACTTCCATGTCATTTTTCACCACCAAATCTATTTGTCTTCTCTTCTTCTATTGGTGCATTGTGGCTTATTATAGGAATATGTGCACCAATAGGATTCAACGATTAGATGAGTTGGTTCTCTTTACCCTTAATCCTAATATTGTTTTTATTTATAATATTTGTGTATCTTTTCCATTCCTCCACATTGTCTACCCTGAAACTATTTTCTTCCCATGCTAAATATTGTTGATGCCAAGTGGTAGACCTTTCCTAAATTGTAGCTTGTCTAAGATTAAAAAAACCTTTATCTAAACTCCTAAATCATTTGAAACAAAAGTCTATACATTCCCTTTGCTTCCTACTCAATTGCAATTGATCCTTTTCCAATTTGTCAAATCAACTAATTTCCAGCCAAATGAAAAAGGAAAAAAACATATTTCCATATTATTGAGGTAAAAAATTTTATATTTGAGGGGATTTTGAATAATTCTCCCACTATTAGAGGTGATATATTACTCATTTAACCTACAACATATTCCTTGAATTAGCATCCACACATTTTTTGCAACAAGAGTCTTTGAAAAGATAGGTATTTTTGAGGCCCTATCCTCCGATGGATTTTGGTAATGCTAGCTTTTTCCATGAGTCTGGCATTAGTCCTCTAGCTTTTTTGTCTCTACACTAGATAAACTCGAAATTTGTAATGGTCTCCTAAACACCTTTTTGTACCTAAGCAATTGATATCCAATAAAATTACACTTGCTTCCAAAATTGTATTTAAACCAAATGACTTCCTCTACACAGCTACCAATTACACCATGTTTATTTTCTTCTCCACTTTAGTTATTAAGCATGACCAATCACATTTTTTTATATTGATTTGGCTTCAAAAATATACCCAAATGCTTCAAACGTTATTCTAGACTAATCAACTAATACAAAGATAGCTTACTAATATATTATTTTCCTACTCATATACCCCCATAAAGGCTATCATAGATTTTTTGATATTGATGACCATTCAAGTTGCTTTACAAATAAATCAATAATACTCTTGAATTTATGATAGACTCTTTTGATGCCTTCATAAAAATTAATATATTGTTTACAAATATTAATATGTGATATGTAATAATACTCTAATAGGCATCATTTTTACATGTCTACCATTTCCTTCAAATTCTTTAAGTAGCCTACTTAAGCGTTCAAATATTAAAATAAAGACAAAGGGGGATAGGGAACATCCTTATTGAAGGCATCCTCTTGATCCAAAGAAAAGGGTTGTTGATCAACTTAATAATACAAAAAAAGATATTGGAGAAATGAAAATCATTATCCAAACAACAAATTGATGGAAAAATCATAAATGAATTAGAATTAGCCTAATGTAAAGCCAACTTATCCTATCATGAGGTTTATTGTTCGTTATAAGCATGTATTATGGTAGCGATGATGTATATCTCTCATCATGTTTTGATTTGTAAATGAATGAGAAATGAATATATGACCTAATAGATAATAATGCAGTTAATGATATAAGGCATCAATGTTTCTTAGCAATTCTCAAGTAAGTATGAGACCCCTATTCTCATATCTATTGTTTAAACTTGTATATTACATATTTGTGACATTTTTGACTAAATCCCTGTCATGGCTAGTAGGGGTCTAGTCAATTCCTTGTTCAAGTGATTGCATTTATATCATTGTTCAGCTATTATCTTTTAGTCCTTGAAGTGTCATGGATTTCTGAAAAGTGACCTGAGCCATGGGCCTGAAAAAGTGGCACATAAATCAAGGTTGCAGGGTTAGAATTAATTGGAATAATCTTTAATCGCACACATGCCCATGTTGTGCGAGTGACTGAAGGTTTCCAGTCACACTCTTGCCCATATCAAGGGAGCGACTAAGGGATTGATGCACTGAAAATGTTAGTTTGTCTCAGGGGCTAGCCACTTGGAAGGTTTGGATGGCTCCTAGCTTTCTTGTAGAAGGTAGAGAAGTTCTTTGTAGTTGTGTGGTGTCGGTTGCACTTCATTAAGGTGATTTAGGAGTTTGAATCAGATCATAGTAGCCTCTTGTCGTATGTTTACCCTAGTGGACCAGGTAGCTTAGGTAAATGTGGGAAGAGGGTGTTACATTAACCCACACACATGTTCCTTGAATAGCCTCCACACACTTTTTGCTACAAGAGTATTTGAAAAGAGAAACGAATTCTTGAGGCCCTATCATCCAATTGACTTTAATAATGCCAGTTTTTTCCATGAGGCCAACACTAGACCGTTATTTATCTTGTATCTACACTAGATAAAGTAGTAGAAATGTTTCCTAATAGTTTCCAAAACACCTTTTGGTACCTAGGAAAGTGATATCTAGTAGACTAGAATTGCTTCCAAA
Source organism: Pinus albicaulis (assembly GCA_034641835.2). Lineage (NCBI taxonomy): Eukaryota > Viridiplantae > Streptophyta > Pinopsida > Pinales > Pinaceae > Pinus > Pinus albicaulis. The sequence continues at coordinate 536,335,156 of CM076578.1, read as the reverse complement.
ATTGTTTTTACCAAAACCAAATGACTTTCTTTGGACAACCATCCATTGCACCATGTTTATTTTCTTCTCCACTTTAGATATCAATCATGAGAAATCACATTTTATATCAATTTCACTTCAAAATAAACCAAAATGATTTGGACCCTATTCTAGATAAGTCATATTATAGAAAAATAACTTACTAATATAGTATTTTCCCCAACTGCCTCTTCCCTATAAGAACCCAAATTGTCCTTTAGAGATTTTATTTGATAGAAATTACCTTTGAGATAATTTTTTTAGATGCAATTGGATAAAGAGATAGGTATAAATCTCTCAAAGTTTGTATGATTGAGTTCTTTAGGAATTAGTGCTAGGGATGTTGTATTGAAAGCTCCCAGATTTTTTCCTTGATTTCTTGTTGTCTCCAACACTCTTTGTAAATATTCCTATCTAAAATCGTAACCTAGAAAAAAAAATCATTAGTAGACCATTAGACTCGAGGCTCTTTTCTTTTTGAAAACTCTAGTACGATACAAGTTTTATTTTCCAACCTACTTTATTAAGACTTGATTATCTTGCACATTGTAGAAACTAGAGAAAGAGTTTGATGCCTAATCACTTCTATCTTTTTTCCAAAGAAAAAATCCATTCCAAAATACATTTTGTATATGCACCTAAAGTGCATTCTATAGAATCTGCCTTGATCCTACAAGAAGCAAAAAGAGGCTATAAACCCTAGAGGCCGCAAACCCTAGGTCTCAGAACATACCATATAAGGCACACAGGGCTGACAAACAAAGACTCCAAAGGTGCCACATAAATAGATCCCAAAATGAGCATCAATACATAAAAAAAAAAAAGAGTAAACCCCAACAAATAACCTTCGCGAAGGGGACGAAACCAAGAGTCGCAAACCCCAAAACCACAGTGCCAAGAAATCCACGAGCCTGAACTAACAGAACAATGGCAAGCGACAAAGCTCACGAAACCAAGAGTCGCAAACCCCAAAACCACAGTGCCAAGAAATCCACGAGCCTGAACTAACAGAACAATGGCAAGCGACAAAGCTCCATGAAAAACCATGCAAAAACCAGTTATGCAAAACCTAGCAATAGTGAAAGAGAAATATGGCAGCGGAGACAACACCCAAAAGGTAAACCTATGAGCAGAAAAACGTAGGCAACAACAAAGGCCCCTGAGAAGCGAAGCCGCGCGAACCTCAGTGAAGAACGACACCCAGAATGTGACCCTAGCAGAACACAACCCAACAAGGGACCCGAAAACCTTGAGCCACCTAGCAAATCGCCCAACTCGCAACCCCCTTAACCGTTCCTCCGAAGGACCACGCTGCAACCAAATTCCAAATGACCACGCCAAAGAGCCACGCCGCAATGAGGGAGAATCGACAGGAAGGTTGACAATGGGAGGCACGGGGAAAAGGAAACTAGGGTTAGCTGCTTTGCCCTGGTCCCTCGCCTAATCACTTCTATTATTGTATCACATGTGCCTTTCAAAGGAGGAAAAGTGCTCTACTCCTTTCAAAACCGTGCCTTTCAAAGGAGGAAAAGTGCTCTACTCCTTTCAAAACCGTGCCTTGAAATTTGTAGCCTATGTGCCAACTCCCTTATCAAATTTTCAAACAAACTTTATATTCTTTCCCATAATTGGAGAAATTATGAAATATTTTTTTTCTTTGCCCCAACCTATAAACATAATGGTTTTCTCTTGAGACTTCATTCCTTTTCTAAAATAGTGTGTCTTTTTTTTTTTATATCTGGAAGTACCTCTACGTCAATTTTATGTTCCTCATTTATAAACCATAAACCTTCGCTATTGTAGAGCACCTCCAAGGTTTTATTTACTCCTTGAAGAACCCTAATATTTTTAAGCTTTTTGTTCCTTTCCAATTATAATCTACATTTTTTTCCTCTTTTAAGTATGTTTGAAATTGAAGTGGAGGAGATTATTTTAAATTTCCACTAAAAGGTTTTTAAAAAAAATTGATTCATCCATTCTAGATATAGTTTAAAAGGGCCAGCAGGTTTCTTTATTAGAAGAGCCACTTTTAACACCACAATATTATGGTCAAAATCCCCTCTAGTGGTGACCCATTATTTGATCCTAATGAATTCATTTAGGAAGGATTCAGATATTAAAAAGCTATCGAGACTCTCTTGTACTCTAGGTAGGAGATAGCTTAGCTAGTACAATATCCAAAAGAATAATTTCTTCCAATTTTCTAACAAAATGTCTAAATAGATGATCCATTTGAGCAATCATGTGTTATGAATTTTATACTTTTATGTTCAAATTCAAGTACCTCCTATTGACACAACCAAATCATTTTGAACATTATTCATTTTGAAAAACCTATCCTAATAATCCATGTGTTCCATATAAGGACCATAAACATTCAACATTATGATATATTTCCCCAAGTAAAAAAAAAAAAAAATTAGAGGTCCCTGTAGGAAAATTTCAAGAATCAGTGAGTGAAGGAGGTTTTACTCCATCCAATCACATTCACACCCAATATCCCATTTTCATCAACAAAATAGAAGCCCCAATTCCATACCAATTTGGAGAGTTCCCGAGTGATATATTCCACGTCTGTCATTGTCCCTTGCAATAAAATAATAAAAGGTTTGATAGTATCAACTAATCTATTTACAATCAAATTCTTTGGGGTGTTATCCATGCCTCTACAATTAAGGGTCAAAAAGTCATTTGAAACCCTCAAAAAGGGCATTTACTCTAAGAGTCTTGATTAAGGATAGTTGTTTCCCACACATGAATTTCAAAGATGAATTTTTTTTAGCCATAGATATGAAATATTTACTAAGAGCACTAACCAAAGGTTCAAAATTCAAAATATACCATTCATGTCAGGAAATGTGTACTAGCATTCCATTATGCATTCGTTATACAATATGTATCACTCCTTTCCTAAAATTTAGTGTGTTTTGTCTTATGTCACACCTCTCTTAAAGTTCAAAATGATATACCTTAAACCTTGAAAGTGTTCTTGTATCACATGAAAGCAAACTTTGGTGTGATGCGCTATTAAAAACCCTTTTCATGTGTATTGCATGAAACAAAACTTTGGTGTGGTGCGACATGTTGCATAATAACAAATTTTATCACAATGTGGTATGTCACGTGAAAGGGAGGTTTGAAAAAGTGCATTGTGGGACATACAAAAGTTTGGTGTGGTGCAATATATCATGGCCCAATGCATTTTAAGTGTATTGTTACATGGGAAGAAATCTTGATTTGATGCAATATCTCATATAGAAGAAAAGTTCCTAAATGTGCAATATTTCACATGGAAAGAAACTTTGACATGATGCAATATGTTGGGGTGAATTCAATTTTGGAGCAATGTGATATGTCAAAGCCCTTTGTCACAATGGAGGAAAGTTTATGAAAGTGCAAAAATAAACTTTGATGTGATGTGATATGTCACAACAAAGGAAAGTTTGAGGCTATGTTATATGTCTTGTGAAGAAAAACTTTGTGTGATATATCATAACAAAAGAAAAATTCAACCTCTACTATATGACATGCAAGTGGAAACTTTTCTTCCTATGATAAATTGCAATTAGAAAATTTCCAAAGTGAAACATAAACAACTAATGTAAACCATGGTCAACCATAGTAAGCTAAATTCAACCGTAGTGAACATTGGCCAACCAACATCAGACCGAAATCAACCATGGATAACCAAGTCAACAATATGAATACAAGGTTAATCATAGTCATCCATAATTAACCATGGTCAATTAAACTCAACCATGGTTAATCATGGTTAACCATGTTTAACTGTAGAAAACCATAGTGAAACCAAAATCAACAATGGTTATCTAAAGATTACAATTGTATAACATGGTCGACCATAGTCATCCATATTGGTAGAAAATAGTTGACTTTAGTAACCATGCTAAATGTCATTGTATAAAAAAACAATGTGGAACATCATAAACTTTGTATTACAACAAAACCATTGAGGAATGCGACAATTCAACATCAGTCAACCAATATGAGTGTTGCAATGCTACATAACCATTGAGGAACATCACATTCCAACATATCCTTTCATAGACATTGCAATGTGACATAACTCCTAAAGAGCAATGTAAATTAACATGAGTCCACCTACATGAATGTCACAATGTGACATATCTATTAAGGAATATCACACATAACCCTCTATGAATGTCATAGTTCAACAAAGACATTGAGTAGCACAAAAATCCCATTAAAATCAACCAATATTAATATCACAATGCATCCTAACCATTTAGCAATATAACAATTCAACATAGGTCAATTGAGATGGAAATTAAAATGCCATATTACCCAACTATGGTTAAACGTAATCAATATTCTCAATCCTAGTTGACCATGGCAAACCATGGTCAACCAGTGTGAATCATAGTGAACATAAGGAATGTAGTAATTTTAAATAAGGAAATGAATATGAATGTTGAAATGTGACACAACCATTGGGTTATGTCACAATTCAAGATAACACAAGTGTGGTAAGTTTCATCAACCATAGCCAAACATGGTTTACCATGGAAATATATTATCAAACATGACCAACCATAATCTTCCATAATTAATCAATATCAACCATAGTAAACAAAGTTTATAATTATACAAAAATTTTATTGGTAGCCATTCATAGTAAAACATTATTAATCATAGTCAACAAAGGCAAATCACTCTCAACTATGGTCAACCATAGTCAAACATATTCAACCATAGTTAACCACATTAATACATGGTCAACCAAGATCAACTAAATGTCAACTATAGTTGATCTCATTAACAATGGAAAACATAGCCAAACATAGTCTATCATGGTTAATTGTAGTCAACCATGTGTCTATCTTATTATTTCGCAAGGAATTTCGCTTATGCAATTGATGTTCTAATCTGACCTCTAATGCATCAGTGGCAGTAAGACGACCATTAATCTAATTATATGACCATTGAGCTACTCTAAACCATACACATGTGCTAGATATCCTCTTATGGAAGTGGATTTTTGTCTTTAACCTTTTTTTTTTTGTTGGGTGTGGAGCTTGATTATCTTCATGTTTGTTCATAGGATTTTTATTATTATTATTATTATTGTTTATTTATTTATTTATTATTATTATTATTATTATTATTTGCAGATGTGGTTGGATCCCAGTCCCTAATGAGAGGGTGTGGGGGGTTTGCCCCCCAAATATTATTGCCAGGGTGGGGGGCGGTTGCAATTCTTTGGAGGCCCCACTGGCGGGGGTTCGAAGGCAGTGCTCCTGAAGCGAAAATTAGATGAAAATTTGCCTTGTAAAATATCGTAATTTCATAGTCAATTTGGATCATTCATTAGGTGAAAGATCTAATGGTAGAAGTTAAGTTAATTTAGGGTTTTTTCTCCTAGAACAAAACCCTCGATGTATATGAGGGAGTTGTATTTCGGACATGAGTATTATTCTGAGCAAGAAAGAGAGAGGAGATTGTGAGAGTGAAGAGGAAATTACAGTTGATTTTTTGTAGGTTGTATCTCTTCATTTTGTTAGATAATAGAAAAGGAATGACTCGTTGTTTCTCCGTGGATGTAGCTGAAATTGGGTGAACCACACATATCCATGTCTCTCTTGTTTTATGTTTTTCTGTGGTTGTGTTTGTGTTTCCACAGTATTTTATGTGTTCCATTGCTCTGTTATTTAATTTCTAACATTTCCTCATCCTTTGATTCATTATATGACACCATAGATTCTATCGGGATCATCCATGCACAGTAGGTATCCTCTTATAGATGTAGATGTCTATTTGCAATCTTTTGTTACATATGCATCATATGTTTCATTAAATGACCATAGATTCAATAAGGTTTATCCACATCCATGAACAATTTGGTACAATGCAATAGAGGTTTAATGTGGCCAAGTAAACTTTTAAGAAGTGTGTTGTGCAATGTGTTCTCACAAAAACAACATTTAGTGGGATATGTTATTTTGTGAGAAAAGACATTTTTAGTGCTTTGTCATGGTGAATGAAACTTTAAATAAGTCGTAAATGTATGACACAAATAAAAACGGTTATATGATGTGATATGTCACAATAAAAATGGATATGAACATGATTTGAGTGCACAACAACACAAGCAAGGAAACATTCCAATGATATGATGAATGAATTTTTACCTTTGAAAGGTACAAAACAATGAAGGAAAATCCCCATGTCATATGAATGGAGGTCTTCTACAACCATAGATTCAATCAAAATTATCCATGTGCACTAAGGCTCTGGTGCAATGCAATAAAATATTTTTCATGGTTAAGGAAAAACAGAAGAAGTTGCATCACACTAATAGAAACTTGCATGCAACATGATGGGATTTGTCGTGGTAAAAATAGATTTTAGTGCGATACTACATGCCATGAAAAAAACACATTTCAATGCAATAAACAATATTATGAGCAAAGGAATTTTGTGTGGTTTGTCCAGTGAAGAAAACTTTTAAAAATATGATGTTTCACACAAATAAAAATAACTAAAAGTAGTGACAAACAAAAACTTCTAACTAATTTTTTTATCTTTTTACAAAGTAAACTTAGGTATATGTGATACATCATAATGCAATAAAAACTACATAAATGTGATACAACACATAGCTACGAAATTTCCATTTAACATAACAAAGTTTTCATGCATGCAATACAATACATAGCATTAAAAGTTACAACTATGTAATTCACTAGAGTACTACAAATTGAACATTTATACAATAAATATTTACATATACACAAATTAATACATTATAAAAAATGTGCATAGCATCATAACACATTTTCACATTTTTTATATCATTGCATAGACATTTTTTGGTGATATACCAAAATAATAAAAAATATATGGATTTACATAAATATAATCACAAAGTTCTTAATTTATTTGCCTCAGTTTTAAAATAAAATATTTTGATATTTCAGTTTTATAAGAACTTAGTAATTGCTAGTTCTAAATAATCCCAAATTCCATTATGAACCTTTTTTAGGTTTTTATTTTTGAATAGTTTAAAAAAATTCACAAAATAATAGTGAGATTATGAAAAAATTTAGCAAATTCACAAAATAATTTAGAGATTATAATGAGATTATGAAAAATTTTCGTAGAATTTTTTAAAAATATAAGTTATAGTTGTCAATTTTTAAGATTTTGGGTTTTAAATATTCCAAAATTTTTTTTATGGTAATGAATCTATTTCTACCATAAAAATAAATAAAAAATTGATTCAAACACTACAGCTAACTGATTTCTTGAAAATGTTTTATCTAAGAAAAAAAAAAAAAAAAAACCTGCCGTACAAGCTATGCTATTTTGTTTTGTTGGGTGGTAGACAACTCGTTTTATTATATTTTAACTTCCGCGTTTTAAGTTTTAAGGTTTTGACTGGTCAAATCATGATTTCCACCCAATTTTATGAGTGGGGCAAACAGGTTTGTAACCCGGCAAAGAAGCCCCTGGAACAATGCGGTAAAAGGAATCACGATTCCCACCAAAAGAGTTATAAAGAGGGCAAACAGGTTCGTAACTGTGCAACAGAAGTCCCTAGAACAATCCAGAGGAAGACGATTCGTTCGAATAATCCAGAGAGAAGCACCTTCGTTCTTGAACATTCTGCCCATCTCCCCCGGCTGTTATAAATGGTCACCTATCCTTCCCCAAATCGTAACAACAAGAACTGTGCAAATCTTGAAAGATCTCGCATTCGTAATTTCAGAATCGATATTCATTGCAAGCATGTCTCTCATTCCTAGTTTCTTCGGCAATCGATCCAGCATCTTCGATCCATTATCGCTGGATTTATGGGACCCTTTCGAAGCAGGGAGGTCTCCATTTTTTAGGGATATTGGACATTTTTCAAGAGATGATGCAACAGCCATAACCAACACCCAATTCGACTGGAAGGAAACTTCCGACGCACACATCTTCAAGGCTGATCTTCCAGGTAATTATCATGTTTCCTGTTACCAATTTACAGGGATTTTGTTATTCTTGTCATTAATGGCAGATTAGTTGGTATTTACAGGCCGGGTTTTTTTTTTCTTTTTTTTATCTTCTCAAATTAAATTCATGACAGGGCTAAAGAAAGAGGAGGTAAAGATTGAGGTGGAAGACGGCCGAGTTCTACGGATAAGTGGCGAGCGCAAGAAGGAAGAAGAGGAAAAAAACGATAAGTGGCACCGCATTGAACGATCTCACGGGAAATTTCTTCGGCGTTTCCGGCTACCCGAAAATGCTAAGGTGGAGGAGATGAAGGCTACAATGGACAGCGGAGTGCTTACTGTCACGGTCCCCAAACAGCCTCAGCCTAAGCCTGAGGTCAGAGCCATTGAAATCTCTGGTTAATTAAAAGAGAAATGGGTGGATATAGGGGCAGGGGCTGTATTGAGTTTTATCATTTATTCAGTCACTGTACAGTTTTTGAGTGTTTGTAAGGGCTTTGGTTTTGTAATAATCGTAGTAGCGGCATAAACTCCGTGCATTAAGGAAATGACAGTGTTGATGTAAAGTTTGTGCCCCTGTAAGTCCATTTTCTTAACATTGAAGTAATTAAATTCAGTTAGTCTTTTGGCCTCCTGTGTCGCATTGTGGTTTTCCAAAATGACGATTGGGGGTGTCTTCTGTTTTCTCAGTGTTTTGTTTTTCTATGTGAATTCAATTTATGTGAAAATTTGCAATTTAATCCACCAATGGGGTCATGGGGATCTTGGGAAAAGCTAGTTTATTTTGTTTTCTTTGAATCCATAAACTGTTTGGCCTCCCCGATTCCCATCGGCAGTGTTGCATTCTGTTCCAATTGCCGACATCTATTTTTTAAATTTAAAATTACGGCCAAGGCAAACATCAAATTTTGGCTTCCTCCTCGATTCCCATCGGGCGGTGTTACATTCTGTACTTTTGATTTTCCCGAGGTATGGTGAGTCAATGTTATACTGTAATAAAACATCTATTTTTCCCTGAACAAATTACGAATACGAAAGCTAATCTAAATCTCTTTCATGATAAAGAGTGAAGAATGAATCATGCCTCTATTTTGAAACTAATTTTGTTTGCTAAATGCTCTATTTTTCTTCTTGCATTCAATCTATGCTCATGCTTGCAGTTCGATTCGATTCACCAATAAGGTAGATTCACGGTAGATTCAGCAGTATTGTGTATGGCTTAATTCAATATTGTATATTGGAAGTGTTAATTCTTCATATATTATTTAATTAATTTTTTATACAATTTTGCTTCTGTTTCTTTTACTCATAAAATGTATATAAAGTATTTTGGTGATAATTACATTTAAGTATATTTTGTCATATTTTGCTTTTGTGATTCATAAAATGTATATAAAGTCTCAAGTATATTTTACCAACTCTATTTCTGCTTTTGTGATCCATAAAATGTATATAAATTTTTTTGGTGATCATTACATCTAAGTATATTTTGCGGACGCATTTTCAACTAGCCAATGTGGTTGGAGAGTCTTCACTCAAGTGTTAAACTTTAATACTAAATTTTAAATTGATGAGAAATATGATCTAGGAACTAGTTTAAATAGACATAAAAAGGATGCTCCAATTAGCCATTGTAAATACACTATTTAATTACTTTTTACCTTGACCATGCTAGGCTTCCCCAAGTGTTGAACTTCTTTTTGAAGTATTGTTAATTACAAAGCGTTCACCTATGTTATATATTTGTCAAGTTGGAGGGCCGTTGGAGGGCCTTCACTTAAGTGTTAAACTTTAAACTTTTTTTTGAAGTATTTTTGATGAAAGAGTCTTCACCTACATTATATATTCGTCTTGTTGGAGAGCCTTCACTAAGATTCAACCTTGTATATATTTGTGTGGTTGGAAAGCCTTCACTTAGATTTAGCGTTCACTGATGTTATATGTTTGTCTTATTGGAGAGCCTTTACTTAAGTGTTAAACTATTTTTTGATGTTATATATTTGTCTTGTTGGTAAGCCTTTACTTATGTGTTAATTTTTTTTTTTTATTTTAGTATTCTTGATGAAAGAGCCTTCACCTATATTATATATATCCCTTTACCTATATTATATATATCCCTTTTGTTTTGTTGGAGAGCCTTCACTTAGATTCTTTAGAGCAATAATTGGCGCTCATTTTTAGATTACAATGGAGTAAGAATATATTAAAGTAAAAAATGGACAACAGTTTTAGATTACAATTTTTTGTAATTGCATCACTGGTCTAATGGGAGTTGTGTCTTTTGTTCTTCCAAGTGACTTACTTTCCTTACTAAGATAAAGTGGCTAAGTGAATGACCAATTAGTTTATTCACACCCAAATGTAAATTCAACAATGAAATGAACATTCCATTTCCCAATGATGCAAGCTTTGCATTTAATAATATTGGTGCTAGGGTGTTCACGTCTTATGAGAAGATTGGTGCCTCATTTTTTGAAGATTAACTATTTAGTGTCTTTAAATGTCATCAAAATTTATTATCATTCTAATGGCATCCTCAAATCTAATCAAAATCTTCACTTGATCATGGAGCATGATTAGTTTACTTTCACCCGTGGGTTGTAAACCCTTTTGGATTCTTTTATGCCTTTGATGAAGCTATCTTAAAAAAATGGAGTGAGTTTGAACAACCTTGGGAAGATATGCATCATCTTTATTTTTTTATTCTTGATATGAGAAAGATAAAGGTTGGCACACAAAGATTTGTTTCACCAATAAATCTCAAGTAATACTTATCCATCATCTTAAAAATTGATGTCAAAGCAATACTTATCCATCCATATTATAAGTTGGTGAACACCTCAAAAACATTAATCATTGACATATTCATGAAACTTACCATAATGGAAAACATATTGATTGGTAAAAGCTATCTTAACGAACTTGAATTTTGTATTTTCTTTATCAAATATTTCCATAATGTGTTAGGTGATATGAAAAAATGCCATGCGTCAATCCCTTGGATTGTTAGAGTTAAGTGTGAAATTAGAACTTATATGTTAAGCATGTTCAATAGAAAGTACAACCAATTTATTTGAAGGCCACTTTTATCAAGGCAAAAATAGAAAAAAGGCTTTATGCAAAAATCTACTAGATTCCCTTTCTAGTGGGGTTCCAACCTCGTTCATATTGATAAGAAACAAACATAGTACTGTATGCATTTGCACTAAATTTAGGGACCTAAATAAGGCTCATATAAATGATAATGATCTTACCCCATTTGTCAAATCATTGATGGATTCACCAATAATGAAAATTTCTCTTGGATAGATGGTTTCTCTAGCTCTTATAAGAATTAGATAGAATGAGAAGACCAACAGAAACTTGTTTTCATTTTAGGTACATTTTACTATTGTAAGATTTCATCCAACTCATGTTTATATCATTTTCACTCTATTATGGCATATTAATATTCATTTGAATTCACATAAGCATATATTTTGAGCAATATTGATAAGTATGGGTTCATGATTGATCCAAGAAACATATGCCTTTATTAATATAACAAAAATATATAGTCAAAGCCATGTCATTCATAAATTCTTTTAAGCGCTTTATATGTCATTCCAGTGCCTATTGATATTTCCACCTCATTTCATACCATCTTGGAATATGAACATTTCATCATGAAAATAGCTATGGTTTCTTCTACTTGATGACATTGACAACACCATTTTGGACCTATACAATCATTCATATAGAGAAATTTTGTTTGGGAGTTTTGTTGTGTAAGCCCAATGAGAAAAATATATTGTTTTTATTTGGGCATTTTAACTTCCATGTCAATTTTCACCACCAAATCTATTTGTCTTCTCTTCTTCTATTGGTGCATTGTGGCTTATTATAGGAAAATGTGAACCAATGGGATTCAATGTTCTTATTTATAAAATTTGTGTATCTTTTCCATTCCTCAACATTTTATACCCCAAAACTATTTTCTTCCCATGCTAAATATTGTTAATGCCAAGTGGTAGACCTTGCCTAAATTGTAGCTTGTCTAAGATTAAAATAACCTTTATCTAAACTCCTAAATCATTTGAAACAAAATTTTATACATGCCTTTTTTTCCTACTCAATGTTCAAGATCAAATTGCAATTGATCCTTTTTCCAATTTGTCAAATCAACTAATTTCCGGCCAACTGAAAAAGCACAAAAACATATTTCCATATTATTGAGGTAAAAGTTTTATATTTGAGGGGATTTCGAATAATTCTTCCACTATTTTAGAGGTGATATACTTAAATATTACTGATTGTTTTTAAACCAAATAAATTCCTCTAGATAGCTACCAATTGCACCATGTTTATTTTCATCTCCACTTTAGTTATTAATCATGACCAATCACATTTTTTTTTATATTGATTTGGCTTCAAAAATAGAGCCAAATTCTTCAAAACTTATTCTAGACTAATTAAATAATACATGGATAATTTACTAATATATTCTTTTCCTACTCGGATACCCCCATAAAGGCCATCATAGATTTTTTGATATTGAAGACCATTCAAGTTGCTTTACAAAATAAATCAATAATACTCTTGAATTTATCACAGATTCTTTTGATGCCTTCATAGAAATTAATATATTGTTTACAAATAGTAATATGTGATAAAGCATAATACTCTAAATAGGTATCCCTTTTTAAAAGTCTATCATTTCCTTCAAATTCATTAAGTAGCCTATTTAAGCCTTCAACTATTAAAAGAAAGACAAAGGGGGATATGGGACATCTTTATCGAAGGCCTCCTCTTGATCTAAAGAAAAGGGTTGTTGATTGACTTAATAATACAACAAAAGATATTAGAGAAACGCAAATCATTATCCAAACAACAAATTGATGGAAAATCATAGATGAATTAGAATTAGTATAATGTAAAACCAATTTATCCTATCATGAGGTTTATGGCTGGTTATAGGCATGCATTATGGCAGTGATGATGTATGTCTTTCATCATGATTTTATTTGTAAATGAATGAAAGATGAATATATGACCTAATAGATCATAATGTAGTTAATGATATAAGGCATCAATGCTTCTTAGAAATTTTCAGGTAAGTATGAGACCCCTATGCTCATATCTATTGTTTAAACCTATAGATTACATATTTGTGACATGTTTGACGAAATCCTTGTCATGGCTAGTAGGGGTCTAGTCAATTCCTTATTCAAGTGATTGCATTTATATCATTATTCAGCTATTATCTTCAATTTCTTGAAGTGTCATGGATTTCTGGACAGTGACTTGAGCCATGGGCTTGAATAAGTGGCACATAAATCGGGGTCACAGGCTTAGAACTACTTGGAAGAGTCTCCAATCACAAGCATGCCCATGTTGTGCAAGCGACTAAAGGTTTCCAGTCACACTCTTGCCCATATCAAGGGAGTGACTAAGGGATTGATGCATTAAAAGGTCAGTTTGTCTCAGGGGCTAGCCACTTGGAAGGTTTGGATGGCTCCTACGTTTCTTGTAGAAGGTTCATAAGGTCTTCTTAGTTGTGTGGTTTCAGTTGTACTTCCTTAAGGTGACCTAGGAGGTTGAATCAGATAATAGTAGCCTCTTGTTGTATGTTTACCCGAGTGGACCAGGTAGCTTGGGTAAATGTGGGAAGAGGGTGTTACATTAACCCACAAACATGTTCCTTGAATAGCCTCCACACTTTTTTTTGCAACAAGAGTATTTGAAAAGAGAAACGAATTCTTGACGCCCTATCATCTAATTGACTTTAATAATGCCAGTTTTTTCCATGAGGCCAACACTAGACCTTTATTTATTTGGTCTCTAAATTAGATAAAGTAGTAGAAATGTTTCCTAATAGTTTCAAGAACACCTTTTGGTACCTAGGAAAGTGATATCTAGTAGACTAGAATTGCTTCCAAAATTGTTTTTACCAAAACCAAATGACTTTCTTTGGACAACCATCAATTGCACCATGTTTATTTTCTTCTCCACTTCAGATAGCATCATAATAAATCACATTTTATATCGATTTCTCTTCAAAATAAACCAAAATGATTTGGACCCTATTCTAGGTAAGTCATATCATAGAAAAATAACTTACTAATATAGTCTTTTCCTCAACTTCCTCTTCCCTATAAGAACCCAAATTGTCCTCTAGAGATTTGATTTGATAGAAATTAACTTTGAGATAAATTTTTTAGATGCAATTGCATAAAGAGATAGGTATAAATCTCTCAAAGGTTGTATGATTATGTTGTTTAGGAATTAGTGCTAGGGATGTTGTATTGAAAGCTCCCAGATTTTTTCCTTGAATTCTTGTTGTCTCCGCCACTCTTTGTAAATATTCCTATACAAAATTATGACCTAAGAAAAAAATCATTAGTAGTCCATTAGACGCAGGGCTCTTTTCTTTTTGAAAACTCTATAGAGTATGATACAATTCTGCTTTTCCAACCTACTTTATCAAGACTTGATTATCTTCCACATTGACAAAGCTAGGGAAGGAGTTTGATGCCTAATCACTTCTATTTATTTTCCAAATAAAAAAAACAATATTTTCATTCATATATGTGAAAAAAAATTACATTTTGTATATGCACCTGAAGTGCGTTATCTAGGATCTTCCGAGATCCTACAAGAAGCAAAAAGAAACTATAAACCCTAGGGGCTACAAAACCTAAACCTCAAATATACAAGAAGCAAAAAGAAACTATAAACCCTAGGGGTCACAAACCCTAAACCTCAAAACATAAAAAATACCATATAAGGCACACAAGCCTTAAAAACAAAGACTCCAAAGGTGCTACATAAATAGATTCCAAAATGAGCATCAATACATATTACAAAAAAAGGAGAGTAAACCCCAACAAATAAGATTCAATAAGGGGACGAAACCAAGAGTTGCAAACCCCAAAACGACAGTGCCAAGAAAGCCACAAGCCTGGACTAACAGAACAATGCCAAGAGACAAAGCTCCACGAAAAACCCTCCAACACCAAGTTATGCAAAACCCAACAATAGTGAAAGGGAAATGTGGCAGCAGAGAAAACACCCTAAAAGTAAACCTATGTGCAGAAAAAAGGTAGACAACAACGGAGACCACGGAGAAGAGAAGTCGCGCAAACCTCAGTGGAGAACGACACCCAGAATGTGACCTTAGCAGAACACAACCCGACAAGAGAGGAAAAGGGGCCTAAAACCTTGAGCCATGTAGAAAATCGACAAACTCGCAACCTCCTTAACCATTCCTCTGAAGGACCACGCCGCAACCAAATTCCAAATGACCGCGCCAAAGAGCTACATCGTAATGAGGGAGAACCGACAGTAAGGTCAAAAATGGGGGGCACGGAGAAAATGCAACTAGGGTTAACCACCTTGCCCTGCTCCCTTGCCTAATCACTTCTATTATTATATCACATGTGCCTTTCAAGGGAGGAAAGTGCTCTACTCCTTTCAAAATTGTGCCTTGAAATTTTTAGACTATGTGCCAACTCCCTTATCAATTTTCCAAACAAAATTTATATTATTTCCCATAATTAGAAAACTTATGAAAGAATTTTATTCTTACCCCCAACCTATAACCACAATGGTTTTCTCTTGAGACTTCATTATTTTCTTTTTCTAAAATAGTGTGTCTCTTTTTATCTTGAAGTGCCTCTACGTCAATTGTATGTTCCTCATTTATAAACCATAAACCTTCGCTATTGTAGAGCACCTCCAAGGTTTTATTTACTTCGAGAAGAACCCTAATATTTTTAAGCTTTTTGTTCCTTACCAATTATAATCTATT
This sequence comes from Pinus albicaulis, assembly GCA_034641835.2. Classification (NCBI taxonomy): domain Eukaryota; kingdom Viridiplantae; phylum Streptophyta; class Pinopsida; order Pinales; family Pinaceae; genus Pinus; species Pinus albicaulis. The sequence continues at coordinate 536,319,376 of CM076578.1, read as the reverse complement.
GTTTTTCCTCTTTCAAGTATCTTTGAAATTGAGGTGGAGAAGATTATTTTAAATTTCCATTAAAATATTTCTAAAAAAAATTGATTTCCCCACATATTGCTTCCATCTTCATCCATTATGGATAGGGTTTAAAAGGGCTAGTAGGTTTCTTTATTAGAAGAGTCGCTTTTAACACCACAATATTATGGTCAAAATCCCCTTTAGTGGTGACCCGTTATTTGATCTTAATGAATTTATCTAGGAAGGCTTCAGATATTAAAAATTTATCAAGCCTATAAGCAAGTCTTGCTTCGTGAACTCTCTTGTTACTCTAAGTAGGAGATAGCTTAGCTAGTACAATAGCCAAGATAATAATTTCTTCCAATTTTCTAACAAAATTTCTAGAGAGATGATCCATTTGAGCAATCAAGTGCTAGGAATTTGATACTTTTAAGCTCAAATTCAAGTACCTCCTATTGACACAACCAAACCATTTTGAACACTATTAATTTTGAAGAATATATCTTGGTAGTCCATGTGTTCCATATAAGGACCATAAACATTCAACATTATGATATATTTCCCCAAGTACAAAAAAAAATGGAGGTCGTTGTAGGAAAATCTCAAGAATTAGTGACTGAAGGAGTTTTTACTCCATCCAATCACATTCGCACCCAATATCCCATTTTCATCAACAAAATAAAAGCCCCAATTCCTTACCAATTTGGAGAGTTATTGAGTGATATATTCCACATCTATCATTGTCCCTTGCAATAAAATAATAAAAGGTTTGATAGTATCAACTAATCTACTTACAATCAACTTAGATGAGGTGTTATCCACGCCTCTACAATTAAGGGTCAAAAAATCAATTGAAACCCTCAAAAAGGGAATTTACTTTAAGAGTCTTGATTAACGATAATTGTTTCCTACACATGAATTTCAAAGATGAACTTTTTTCAGCCCTAGATATGAAATATTTACTAAGAGCACCAGGCAAAGATTCAAAATTCAAAATATACAATTCACGTCATGAAATGTGTACTAGCACTCCACTGTGTATTCGTTATACAATATGTATCACTCCTCTCCTAAAATTTAGTGTGTTGTGTCTTATGTCACACCTCTCTTGAAGTTCAAAATGATATACCTTAAACCTTGAAAGTGTTCTTGTATCACATTAAAGCAAACTTTGTTGTGATGCGCTATTAAAAACCCTTTGCATGTGTATTGCATGAAACAAAACTTTGGTGTGGTGCGATGTGTTGGACAAAAACAATGTTTATCACAATGTGGTATGTCACATGAAAGGGAGGTTTGAAAATCTGTGTTTTGGGACATACAAAAGTTTGGTGTGGTGTAATATATAATGGCCCAATGCATTTTAAGTGTATTTTTACATGGGAAGAAAGCTTGATTTGATTTAATATGTCACATAGAAGAAAATTTCCTAAATGTGCAATATTTCACATGGAAAGAAACTTTGACATGATGAAATATGTTGGGGTGAGTTCAATTTTGGAGCAACGTGATATGTCATAGCCCTTTGTCACAATGGAGAAATTTTATGAAAGTGCAAAAATAAACTTTGATGTGATGTGATATGTCGCAACAAAGGAAATTTTGAGGCGATGTTATATGTCCCGTGAAGAAAAACTTTGTGTGATATATCGTAACAAAAGAAAATTTGAACCTCTACTATATGCCATGTAAGTGGAAAATTTTCTTCCTATGATAACTTGCAATTAGAAAATTTCCAAAGTGAATCATAAACAACTAAAGTAAACCATGGTCAACCATACAAAGCTAAATTCAACCATAGTGAACATTGGCCAACAAACATCAGGCCAAAATCAACCATGGACAACCAAGTTAACAATATGAATACAAGGTTAGTCATAGTCATCCTTATTTAACCATGGTCAATTATACTCAACCATTGTTTATCATGGTTAACCATGTTTAACCGTAGAGAACCATAGTGAAACCAAAATCAACAATGGTTATCTAAAGATAACAATTGTAAAACATGGTCAACCATAGTCATCCATATTGGTGGAAAATAGCTGACTTTAGTAACCATGCTAAATGTCATTGTATAAAAAACATTATGGAATATCATAAACATTGTATTACAACAAAACCATTGAGGAACACGACAATTCAACATCAGTCAACCAAGATGAGTGTTGCAATGCTACACAACCATTGAGGAACATCACATTCCAACATATCCTTTCATAAACATTGCAATGTGACATAACTCCTAAAGAACAATGCAAATTAACATGAGCCCACCTACATGAATGTCACAATGTGACATATCTATTAAGGAATATCACACATAACCCTCTATGAATGTCATAGTTCAACAAAGCCATTGAGTAGCATAGAAATCCCATTACAGTCAACCAAGATTAATATCACAATGCATCCTAACCATTTAGCAATATAAAAATTCAACATAGGTCAATTGAGATGAACATTAAAATTCCATTTACCTAACTATAGTTAAGTGTAATCAACATTCTCAATCCTAGTTGACCATGGCAAACCATGGTCAACCAAAGTGAATCATAGTGAACATAAGGAATGTAGTAATTTGATATAAGGAAATGAAGATGAATGTTGAAATGTGACACAACCATTGGGTTATGTCACAATTCAAGATAACACTTGTGGTAGGTTGCATCAACCATAGCCAAAAATGGTTTACCATGGAAATATATTATCAAACATGGCAAACCATAATCATCCATAGTTAGTCAATATCAACCATAGTAAACAAAATTGATCATTATCCAAAAATTTTATTAGTAGACATTCATAGTTAGACATTATTAACCATTGTCAAACATGATCAATCGTGGTTAAATACAATCAACCATGGTAAACCATAGTCAACCAATGCCAATCACTCTCAACTATGGTCAATCATATTCAATCCAAATAAACTATAGTCAACCATAGTTAACCACATTTAGACATGGTCGCCCATAGTCAAACATAGTCAACCATAGTTAACCACATTAATACATGGTCAACCAAGATAAACTAAATGTCAAATATAGTCGATCTCATTAACAATGGAAAACATAGCCAAACATAGTCTATCATGGTTAATTGTAGTCAACCATGTGTCTATCTTATTATGTTGCAAGGAATTTCCCTTATGCAATTGATCTTCTATATGACCTCTAATGCACCAGTGGAAATAAGAGGACCATTAATCTTATTATATGACCATTGAGCTACTCTAAACCATACACATGTGCTAGATATCCTCTTGTGGAAGTGGATTTTTGTCTTTAACCTTTTTTATTTGGTTAGGTGTGGAACTTGATTATCCTCATGTTTGTTCATAGGTTTTTTGTTTCAGATGTGATTGGATCCCAGTCCCTAATGAGGGGGTGTGGGGGGGCTTTCCCCCTCACTATTGTTTCCAGTGTGGGGGGCGGTTGAAATTCTTTGGAGGCCCCACCGGCGGGTGTTCAAAGGAAGTGCCCCCGAACCAAAAATTAGATGAAAATTTGCCTTGTAAAATATCGTAATTTTGTAGTCAATTTGGATCGTTCATTAGGCAGAAGATCTGATGCTAGAAGTTATGTTAAATTTGGGTTTTTTTTTTCCTTAGAAGGAAACCCTTGGTGTATATGGGGGAATTGTATTTCGGATGTGTATTATTCTATGCGAGAAAGATAGAGGATATTGCAAGAGTGAAGAGGAAATTACAATTGATTTGTTGTAGGTTGTATCTCTTCATTTTGTTGGATAATAGAAAAGGAATGACTCGTTGTTTCTCCATGGACGTAGCCCAAATGAGGTGAACCACACATATCCATGTATCTCTTGTTTTATGCTTTTCTGTGTTTGTGTTTCTGCAGTATTATGTGTTCCATTGCTCTGTTATTTAATTTCTAACATTTCTTCATTCTTTGATTCATTAGATGACACCATAGATTCTATTGGGATCATCCATGCACAATAGGTATCCTCTTATAGATGTAGATGTCTATTTGCAATCTTTTGTTACATATGCATCGTATGTTTCATTAAATGACGATAGATTCAATAAGTTTTATCCACATGCATGAGAAATTTGGTACAATGCAATAGAATTTTTTTGTGACCAAGTAAACTTTGAAGAAGTGTGATCTGCAATGTGTTCTCGCAAAAACAACATTAAGTGGGATATGGTATTTTGTGAGAAAATACATTTTTAGTGTTTTTTCACGGTGAATGAAACTTTAACTAAGTCACAAATGTATCACACAGATACAATCTTTTATATGATGTGACATGCCATGATAAAAATGTATATGAGCTTGATTTGAGTGGGGAACAACACAAGCAAGGAAGCATTCCAATGATGTGATGAATGAAACTTTACCTTTGAAAAGTGCAAAACAATGAAGGAAAATCTTGATGTCACATGAATGGAGGTCTTATACAACCATAGATTCAATTGAAAAGTATCCATGTGCACTAAGGCTTTGGTGCAATGCAATAAAAATATTGTCACAATTAAGGAAAATTTGAAGAAATTATATCACACAAATATAAACTTTCGTGCAATGCAATGTGTCGTGATAAAAATAAATTTAAGTGTCATGATAAAAACACCTTTCAATGCAATAAACAATATCATGAGTAAACGGGTTTGTAACGCTGCAAAGAAGCCCCTGGAACAATGCAATAAAAAGAATCATGATTCCCACCAAAAGGGTAATAAAGAGGGAAAACAGGTTCGTAAGTGTGCAAAAGAAGTCCCTAGAACAATCTAGAGGAAGACGATTCGTTCAAATAATCCAGTGAAAGAGGAGGATTAGATCATTTGAGAAGCACCTTATTTCTTGAACATTCTACCCATCTCCCCCTATTGTTATAAATGGTCACCTATCCTTCCCCAAATTGTAACAACAAAAAATGTGCATGTGATAACTGCATTTATTGCTAACTAGTTGTTAAAGAGTTAAAATTACTTGTAAATATTGTTTAAGGAAAAAAGATTGAGACAATTTTTATTTTGCTAGAAAAAGTTATTTTCCTTCTTTTAATTATGAAATAATAAAATTAGTTAAGGAAAGTAAAAGTAAAAGGCTGATGGTAAATGTTTTCCAAGAACTGAAAGGTGGTTGGACAGTTTGAACAGTTACCTACTCCTCTAGGGATAAGAGACTCATCCCAATGAGGAATAGGGGTTTCGTTCATGGGCTAAGGAAGGGTGGAGATTTTCGTGAGTTGGTAGAGACTAGTGGAAAAACACTGAGTAATTCCTGAATTTTTCTGGCTTAACTGGACCTCGAGTCCCGAGGTCACAACAGAAAAATTCTACTGTGAGCCTGAGCTTTTCGGTGGAAGCACGGGGGAAGAGCTGGACGTCATTGCCGCTCTTAAAGGTTGGGAGGAACATCATAAGTAGTGCGTATTGTACTGATAAGTACTTGATTTACTTTTTTGGATTGAGTAGTAAACTGGAACCCATATATGTATTTGAATTATAGAATAATGTAATTTCTGAATATCATATTTAAGTGAATATTGACTTGAGATCAGAGATAAGCCGCATATATTTTCAAAGAAAGAGTATTTATTGTTGCTACTGTATTTATTCATTTATTTATAAATATGGAATAGCTATTGTTTACGCTGTGACAGAGTTTGGGTAAACATGTTACTGTGCTCTGTTAGGAAAATCAGGGAGAGGTTACTAAGGACAAATTATCCTCATTTCTGGAATTGAGATGTTGATTCTAGGTAAAGGAAGAAACACAAAATACATCGTTCATTCCTCTCTGACTATACTCGGACAGTTTTCTAGGTGGTCCAGTCACCCCATTCTAGAAGAAAATAGTACTAGTGAACGGAAATAATCCACAGTTATGAAATAAGTAACAATTGCAAGAAGAGTATTTGAAGTGAATTATTGTACAACAAGCCTGTTAATAGAATATGAACTATATATCTGAGTACTCAAAGAAATATTCAAATAACATAGAAAGGTAATAAAATCTATATGATCATGCTTTCGAAAAATATGTTTAAGAGTGTTAAAGCATCACTATTCATTTAATATAAATAAAAACAGTGGAAACCCTTATATACAGATTCACTGTAAGGGATTAAAGCAAGCATGTCGGTCGAAGAATCGATTAAGTTTTCCTTAATATTAAAGGCAGAGACACTATATGACAGAGGAGAAACAATATACTATATATCATACTGAAAAGAACAAAGGGTTCGATTAATTAGATAGAGTGACCATTTCTTTTAAAACTTAAATAGAATTTAGGAGACTAAGAACAGTTCTCTGGGTAAGTTAAAACATGAAACATAAACCAACAGTTCATATATCAAAAAAGTAAAAAAAAATACTTGAAATTTATTTATAAACAGAAAGGTAAATATTATAATTGTGGTCAAGCCTCGGCATGGAGGAAGAATAACCAGTTCCAAAAGATTACATTACAAAATAAAACAAAGACCATCTAAATACTTATAAACTAGAGCGAAAATCAATTACAATAAGGCCTAAAGAACTGGCCGTAATTTTAGTGTTTAAAACTCTCCATAAAGGAGGTTAGTCTATTTACATAAACTCGAATTAAATTTATACATAAGTCCCGATAATTAAACCCTTCACCAGAATCGACGGAAGTGCTTTGGCTAGAAGTGAGTTCCTTAAAATGGAAATACCTGTAAGAGAAATGTGAAGTTATTAACGGGAAGTTTGGGGCAATACGGAAAATAACTTCATGCTTGACTTGGAAAGCTTTGCATTCACAAACAACATGAGGACTAACCTGTTAGCACCAACCAAACACAGAACCGGGTTTCTGTGAGTAAACATTTAGGGTGTCAGATAGCTAATAATGAATAAGACAAGGGAAAACAGTGTGTGTGTGTGTGTGTGTGTGTATATATATATATATATATATATATAAGGAGAAGATTACCTGAGAAGGAAGTTTCTTCGTCTCTCCAGAACGGCGAACTAAAGTTCATGATAGAGATAAATAAGAATAAGACATGGTTTTATAAACTGTGCAAATAGATAAGCACTGAACCAGTCGAACAAGAAAATTAGTCCATAAAAACAAATGGGTACGTGTCATTTTACCTGAAAATGTGGTGGTTGCAAGCACAGGCTCTCAAAAATATGACCATGGCGGATTTGGAGACAAAATACCACTGACCGATTTTGCATTGTGCGTTGCAGAACCTATCCTCCATCGCAAAGCAAAAGGATGGAACGTATACCTCCTCTAACCTCAATGCTGAGACTCATGGTTTCTGCGCTGAGAAGACTTAAAACTTTTAACCAAAGGCAACAAAGCTCGATACAAGGCCGAAGAATGAAAGCTCAGAATGGAAGAGTTTTCTCGACAGAGACAAATGGAGAAATGGCGAAGCAAAACTAGGGATATGGTGGTTATCTAGGACAGACTCTCGCCAGAAACCTAGACCCTCGATCTACCAAGAAACCGACGGTGGAGATCAATGCGGGTACCATCGAAAACATCAAAGAGTAATGGCAGACTCTACAGCTGTCATATAAAATTTAATACAAGTACTTACTGCCTTAACTCCTCGTCGTTCTAGCTAGTTTCTCGATTGAAGACACAATGTGATGGATGTGTATAGGGGGGTAGCAAAGTAAATTCATTAACAACAACATATTAGTAAGTATAATGTCAATAAATGAAACTATATAAAAACCTAATATAATGTGTCAGAGGTGTTAAATTAGGCTATGGTAAGTGATTAGGATTTGTAAAATTACAATGAAATCAAATAACAAGAAAAGGATTGAAGCTGCCACATAATCCTTAATTTAAGTTATATATTATGGAAAATAATTTCATAAGTCTCTTTTGGTTAGACATTAACTTTATGGTAAAAGTAAATTTTATTTTTTATATGTATGTTACAAGTGGTATCAGAACAACGTTCCTACGCTAGGACCCTAAGGGTCAACTAACGATTAAGCTGTGTGTATACTGATGCACAGAGTTTAGAAGCATAGCAGGAAACATCATGAGAAGGGGAACAATGCAACAACCACCCCAAGACACTTGGAAACCTCAAACACAACCAGTAGTGAACCCTGAGATGTGGGTTCAGCTGAGCGTCGATCAACACCAGCAAACCAGTAGACTGCTGGAGGAACAATAGTATCAAACCAACATACTATTGAACACAATATAGCAGTTACAGGAAGAAATGGTTTGATTTCGAAGGGATAACGAACGATTAATGCAAGAACAATAAAAGACACTCAAAAGTCTATCTGACAAACAAAATCAAGAAATGGAACACCCTAGTGCTGATAGGGGCATGCAAGACAGTGATGAACAACAAACAAGAGACAACACCACTGACAGAGTGGAAAGAAGCCCATCCCAGCGAAGTAATAAGAGCAAAAATTACAATGAAGCAGAATCTGACAATTTTTCGGATCAACAAGAGGTTAAAAAGCAGAAAGTAGAGCTTTAGGTGGAGTTTCGAAAAAAAAAACCAACCAACATTTGATGGTGAAGCTGAGGAAGTGGTAGAGGCATGGTTAATAAACGTGAATAAGTATTTTTAGGTGTATGAATACAACAGCAACCTGAAGGCCATATTGGCTATATATCAGTTAAGGGAGAAAGCCACTCTATGGTGGGAAGAAGTGAAGAATGTTCACAACATTGAAGAACAAGATGTCACTTGGGAATCATTCCAAAAAAAATTTAAAGACAAGTATTTAACAGAACGTTTCTACGATGAGAAAGCTAAAGAGTTTCATGACTTGAGGCTGGGAAAAATGACTATGGACGTGTACATCACCAAGTTCACCTCCCTGTTACGTTATGTTCCATACCTTCACGAGGAAAAGGCTAAGGTGCACAGATTTCTGAGTAGCCTACCAACGCATATGAAAGAGCGTATTGAATTTGAAAATCCCAGAACCATGGATGAATCCATTCGTAAGGCATGAATGTGCTATCAACAGTCCAAGGCTAAAGGGGAGGTTGGAAAAAGTTGGCAACCAAGGAAATGACAAAATAGCATCTCCAAATTCAAAGGATCCAAATGAAATAATTTTAAGAATTCTGCCTGAAGTTCTATCAGTAAAAAATTTAGCAGAAATCACCAAAGAACCTGATGGACAATAGAGGAAAAGACTATAGTGGCATCCAACAAGCTTGAGCAAGGACAGGAGACCAAGCCACCTCTACATAGTTGCAAACTTGCAGGAAGCTTCCACCGTAGGTGATGTGGCGCAAAACATTCCTCGTATCAATGCAGCATTGGAGGATTGACAAGCAGATTATCAACCAACGATGATTGAGTTGGAAGGTTAATTATTATCTCAATCTATTTCTATTTTGGTAGACCCATGTGCAAGTCTAAGTTGTGTTAGTCCCAAAATAGTGGAAATGTGTAAATTGAAAGAACAGGAATTTAAAAACTCATGGCTGGTACAACTAGCCACATGAGCAAAAAGAAAGGTGACTGCTAAGATTCCAAATTGTACACTAGAAATTGTAGAACATCAGTTGAATGTGGACTTGAACATACTGCCACTAGTGTCCTATGATGTTTTCCTGGGCATGGATTGGCTAGAAAAACATTGGACGTTAGTGGACTGCAAGGAAAATATTATTTATTACAGAATTCAAGATGGAACGTGTAAGGAGATTCAAGGAGTCAAGAAGCTGCTACAACTACATCCAAACACATCATCCCAAATGAGTAAATGCATGAGGAAGGGATGCCAAATATATGCTATTCAGGTTGGATATGCTAACTCCAAAGAAAAATCACCTATGATGGAAAACATACCAGTGGTACAAGATTTTATGGATGTTTTTCCAGAAAGTATTCTTGGATTACCACCAAGGCGAGATATTGATTTTACTATTGAACTGATGCTAGGAGCATCACCTGTGTCAAGGGCTCCTTACAGAATGAGCATTCCAGAATTAACTGAATTGAAAATGTAGTTACAGGAACTGTTGGAAAAAGGTTACATTCGTCCGAGTGTGTCCCCTTGGGGAGCACCAGTGTTGTTTGTGAAAAATAAGGATGGAACCATGCAAATGTGCATGGATTATAGACAAATTAACAAGTTAACAGTTAAGAATAAGTATACATTACCCAGGATTGATGATATGTTTGATCAGGTGAAGGGAGCCACAATTTTTTCAAAGATAGATTTAAGATTTGGATATCACCAGATCTGAATCAAGGATGAAGACATTTGCAAGACTACGTTCCGTACCCGCTATGGGCATTATGAATTTGTGGTGTTACCCTTCGAGTTAACAAATGCACCAACAACCTTCATGAGGTTAATTCATGGTGTATTCCATCCTTTCCTGGATAATTTTGTACTTATATTTATAGATGATATTTTAATCTATTCTAAAAACCAGGAAGAGCATAAGGAGCATTTGAGGATTGTGCTGGAAATGCTAAGAAAACACCAGCTGTATGCTAAGTTTAGCAAATGTGATTTCTTTAAAACAAAAATCCAGTATTTAGGCCATGTTCTTTCTGCAGAAGGAATTGATGTTGATCCAGAGAAGATCAAGACAACCATGGAATGGTGAGTACCCTAGAATGTGGCAGACATTCAATCCTTTATGGGATTAGCTGGGCACTATCGAAGATTTAATGAAGGATTTTCCAGAATTTCTTTTCCCATTACTTCTGTGCAGAGAAAAGGAAAGGTTTTCAAGTGGACTATTGAGTGCCATAACATTTTTGAAAAGCAGAAACAACTTTTGACCATTGCACCACTGTTGAGGGTAGCTGACCCCAAAAAATAATTTGAAGTTTGTACATACGCAAGCAAAGAAGGTGTTGGAGCAGTTTTATCACAAGAAGGCAAAGTAGTGGCATATGAGTCAAGAAAGTTATAAGAGCATGAACAAAGATACTCAGCATATGATTTGGAATTAACGACAGTAGTACATGCGCTCCGGGTATGGAGACATTACTTATTGGGTAAAAATTTTGTGCTAAAGACAGATCATAGCAGCTTAACGAGTTATTTTAAACATGCTGATTTAAATTCCAGATAGGCAAGATGGAATGCCTTTCTAAGTGAATTTGATATGGACATCCAACATGTGAAAGGTAAAGAAAACTGGGTGGCTGATGCTTTAAGTAGGAAGTTGCATTGTGTCTATGACCTTTACTACAATAAGCTTGAAAATAAATTCTTAGATCAAGTGAAAGAAGAAGAAAATAAAGACCTGGAATATCAATTTCTATAGCAACAAATGGAAGAAACCAGAAAACAAGGAAGTATTTATGAATTTGGATTTGATAAAAATCAGATGCTAACTTTTAGGGGTAAGGTGTATGTACCAAACCGTGTGGACCTAAAGGAGCTAATAATGAATGAATATCATCGCAGCAATTATGTAGGTCATCCAGGATATCAAAAAATGTTGACTACAATTAGAAAGGTATATTTTTGGCCTGGTATGCGTAAAAATATTGCTGAGTATTTAAAGAAATGTTTGGAGTGTCGGCAGGTGAAGGTGGAGCATCAACATCTCGCAGGATTGTTGCAGCCCATACCGGTACTTGAATGGAAGTGGGAAGTCATATCTCTGGACTTCATTACAGGTTTACGATGGAAAAAAAAGAAAAACGACTCCATCATGGTGGTAGTGGAAAGATTGATTAAATCTGCACATTTTATACCTATGCAATCTACTTACAAGGTTGTACAACAGACATATTCATGAGGGAAATATTCAGGCTACATGGTATTCTGAAGACGGTTATCTCAGACAGGGATGTTAATTTTACCTCAGCATTTTGGAAGAATCTATTTACAGTTATGGGGACCCAAATAAACTTTAGTACAACTTATCATCCCCAGACAGATGGTCAAACATAGCGAGTAAACCAATTGTTGGAAGACATGTTGCGCATGTATGTGATGCAGAAACCAACCAAATGGGAAGATAATTTGCATCTTGTTGAATTTTCTTACAACAATGGTTATCAGGAGTCCCTGAAGATGAGTCTGTTCGAGGCCTTATATGGAAGGCAATGTCGCACTCCCATAAATTGGAGTAGCCCCGAAACAAAATTAATGTTGGGACCCGAGATGCTTGCTGAAAGGGAATCAAAAGTAAAGAAGATAAGACAAAATCTGAAGGTTGCACAAGATTGGAAAAATATTTATGCAGATAAAAAGAAGTCTTATCAGGAATTCAAAGTGGAAGACCATGTATATGTGTGGATCAAACCCAAGAGGAGTACCTTGCGGTGGACCTCTTGTGCCAAGTTGGCTCCTAGGTTCTGTGGATCCTTCCAAATTTTGGAAAGAGTAGGACCTATGGCCTATCGGCTGGCTTTACCCAGTCACATACGAGTACACAATGTGTTTCATGTGTCCCCATTGAAGCGTTGTGTGCATGATTCAAAGCACATAATTCATTGGAAAAATATAAAGGTAGGATAGAATTAAAAATTCTAACTTGGAATATGATTTATATATGAGAATTTGATAATAAATTTTGTTGTTTGTAGGTAGAGCCGGACGATGAGTTTCTGGTCGAGCCGCAACACATACTTGATCGGAGAGAAATTATGCTCCGAAAGAGAGTCATCACCCAGGTTAAAATGCAATGGAAGCACTTTGGCCCAGATGAAGCTACTTGGGAGGATGAAAATTTTGTGCGCGAGGCTTACCTAAAGCTATTTACTACGATGGAGTAAAAAATCGAGGATGGTGTTATTTCCAGGGGGGAAGTTGTGACAACTGCATTTATTGCTAACTATTTGTTAACTAGTTAAAATGACTTTTAAATATTGTTCAAGGAAAAAAGACTGAGACAATTAGTATTTTGTTGGAAAAAATTATTTTCCTTCTTTTAATTATGAAATAATAAAATTATTTAAGGAAAGTAAAAGTAAAAGGTTGGTGGTAAATGTTTTCCAAGAACTGAAAGGTGGTTGGACAATTTGAACAGTTACTTGCTCCTTTGGGGATAAGAGACTCATCCCAGTGAGGAATAAGGGTTTTGTTCATGGGCTAAGGAAGGGTGGAGATTTTCCTGAGCTGGTAGAGACCAGTGGAAAAACACTCATTAATTCCTGAATTTTTTTGGCTTGGCTGGACCTGGAGTCCTAAGGTCACAACAAAAAAATTCCACTGTCAACTTGAGCTTTTCGGTGGAAGCACGGGGGAAGAGCTGGATATCAACACCACTCTTAAAGGTTGGGAGGAACATCAGAAGTAATGTGTATTGTACATATAAGTACTTGATTTTTTTTTTTTGGATTGAGTAGTAAACTGGAACCGAGATATGTATTTGAATAATAGAATAATGTAATTTTTGAATATTGTATTTAAATGAATATAGACTTGAGATCAGAGATAAACTACATATATTTTCAAATAAAGAGTATTTATTTTTTCTACTATATTTATTCATTTATTTATAAATATGGAATAGCTATTGTTTACGCTATGACAGAGTTGGGGTAAACATGTTATTGTGCTATGTTAGGAAAATCAGGGAGAGGTTACTAAGGACAGATTATCCTCACTACGGGAATTGAGCTGTTGATTCTGGGTAAAGGAAGAAACACAAAATACATCGTTCATTCCTCTTTGACTATACTCGGACAGTTTTCTAGGTGGTCCGTGTTGTGCTCGACTTAGTGTTCCTAAATTGAGGTCATAAATTATCAACCAGGGTCAGTAAACTGCTGAAGTGTGGTGCACTATATGTGCCCAGGTATCTGTTTCTCACTACGTTGTGTTTAGTGTTTTTTATGATGTTTTTGGTTTTGTGGTTTTATGTTAAGAAGTAAAAGAACTAAATGTTGAAAAAGAACAGGTGTTGGTCACACTAAAAACAGAGCAAAGCCTATACTAGATAATAGAGAATGCAAAGTTTGATAATGACTCATAGCAAGAAAATAAATCATAACATGAACTCAATAACTCCTAACATAAACTCATCCAATTCATTCATTAGAAATATGTTGGAATAGCTTGAGAAAAGGACAAGTTTAGTACAAATTAGGTTCTCCTAAGTAAACAACCATCTTCACAATATTACAAAGAATCTCATCCATGGCTAAAATTTTATTGGAACACAATTGGAAAAAGACTATTTGTAACACAATAGTATTTCTACTCTGAATTAACTTGTCATGCTAAGATCAATTCATTCTGCAACTCAACTTGTCACCACTAACCTTATTTGAAAGTTAGAGATTTCTAAAATAGTTTTTTTTTTGGAAAAAAAGGCTTAATTGTGAAATTGCGAAGGGTTGCAGAACAATCAAGGCCTTAAACTGATATCACTAACTCATTCCTGTTCATATGATAATGCATTAATAAAAAGTCAAAAAAAGATTAGTTTGTAAACAATGAGGGCCGTGAAGTCTAGTTTTGACAATTATTACAACTTAAAGAACAATGGATAACACTGAACTAGAATGCAATTGATCAAGCTCAAAACACAGTGATCACAACTAACCTAGAATTCTTTTAGCCTAACTTTGAAATACAGTGATTTGGAACTGAACTAGAATGTCACTAATCTAACTTAAAGTACAGTGAACAAAGTTATACTAGAGTGCCATTATCAAACTTGAAACACAGTGATAGAATTAAACTAAAGTGTCATCTACCTCCGGAGTACTACAACTAGACTAAAGATGCAACTAATCATTAAAATGTCTAAGCTCTGTCTCATTCAGAATTAGTGGTATTTTGGAATAATTTATGGAACAGGACTGGCTGCAACATGTTATGTAAATGAGCATGAAAGCATACAATTCAACAAAACACAACAAAGCTCTAAAACACCATAGCTATGTCTCATCTAGAATTAGTGATATTTTGGAAGAGTTTATAAGATCACGACTAGCTGTAACAACTGATGTAATCGAGCACAAAATCATAAAGTTCAAAGAAATGCAACTAACTCCTAAATACTACAGTTATATCCCATCCAATGTGAGTGATATTTTGGCAGAGTTTGTAAGGATAAGACTAACTGTGGCATCCACTGCAAGTAGTATAAAAAAACAAAGTTCAGGAAATTAATTAAACTAAGAATGAAGCAAGGCTAAGTTACTTATCTAAACCATATGAACAAAGCTTCTCAGGTAGCAGGGGCCCTCTACCACCGGATTAGCACGCAAATCTACTCAATATTGACTCATCTCTTGCAATAAAGTGATGCTTCTTTCATTAAAGGAGAAATTCTTTACGGTCTTCTGAGATCTAGCAATAAAACATAAATCTAGCTAAGCTATTTCTCGGTCTCCCGAGCCATACTTATAACAAAATTACATAACTGTCTTTGAGATAAAACAGGAGTAATTGTCTTTTCAAACTAAAATCAAACTAGGACTCTGGTGATGGCCTCGTTCTATGATTAAGGACATCTGTACAATCCTTGTCCTATTAGAATTCTGTCACCTAGTTTTGGTTTCCCACGTGCATAACCGCCTGTAGACTCGAGCTCAGACTTCGTGGAGAGCAAGAAATGATGGGGGAGTGATGTGGAATACGACCATATGCATTTTTCCTTGAGGTGACACCTGGAACCTGTGTAAACATGAGAATGGCTGTGGAATAGGCGACTGGCTACAGAATGATTGTGTTCTGTAGCCAGTCTAGTCAAAAATTGCTACAAAAACAAAATCATGAAAACATAGCAAGTTAGTCATTATATACATTCTTAAAGTAATCCTAATTAATCCTATTGATCATTTAAGCCTGTAATTGATGAAGGACAAAGAAAATGAAGTGAAATGTGGTGGAAAAGAAGGATATCTTCGGGGCTCAACAGTCCGGTCACCCCATTCTAGAAGAAAATAATACTAGTGAACGTAAATAATCCACAGTTATGAATTAAGTAACAATTGCAAGAAGAGTATTTGAAGTGAATTATTGTACAACAAGCATGTTAATAGAATATGAACTATATATCTGAGTACTCAAAGAAATATTCAAATAACATAGAAAGGTAATAAAATCTGTATGATCATGCTTTCGAAAAATATGTTTAAGAATGTTAAAGCATCAGTATTCATTTAATATAAAGAAAAATAGTGGAAACCCTGATATACAGATTTACTGTAAGGGATTAAAACAAGCATGCCGGTCGAAGACTCGATTAATTTTTCCTTAATATTAAAGGCAGAGATACTATATGACAGAGGAGAAACAATATACTATATATCGTATTGAAAATAACGAAGGGTTGGATTAATTAAATAGAGTGAACATTTCTTTTAAAACTTAAACAAAATCTAGGAGACTGAGAACAGTTCTCTGGGTAAATTAAAACAAGAAATGTAAACTAGCAGTTCATATATCAAAACAGTAAGAACGTGAACTTGAAATTCATTTATAAACAGGAAGGTAAATATTACAATTGCGGTCGAGCCTCAGCATGGAGGAAGAATAACTAGTTCCAGAAGATTACATTACAAAATAAAACAAATACCATCTAAATACTGATAAATATGGAGGGAAAATGAATTACAATAAGGCCTAAATAATTCGCCGTAATTCTAGTGTTTAAAACTCTCCAGAAAGGAGGTCAGCCTATTTACATAAACTCAAATTAAATTTATACATAAGTCTCGA
The DNA here is from genome assembly GCA_034641835.2 of Pinus albicaulis. Lineage (NCBI taxonomy): Eukaryota > Viridiplantae > Streptophyta > Pinopsida > Pinales > Pinaceae > Pinus > Pinus albicaulis. The sequence goes on along the minus strand of CM076578.1, from coordinate 536,302,767 downwards.
TAATTAAACCCTTCACCAGAATCGACAGAAATGCTTCAACTAGAAGTGAGTTCCTTAAAATGGAAATACCTGTAAGAGAAATGTGAAGTTATTAATGGGAAGTTTGGGTAATCCGGAAAATAACTTCATGCTTGACTGGAAAGCTTTTCATTAGCAAACAATAGGTGGACTAACCTATTAGCACCAACCAAACACAGACCCGAGTTTATGTGAGTAAACATTTGGGGTGCCAGATAGCTAATAATGAATAAGACAAGGGAAAATAGTGTGTGTATATATATATATATATATATATATATATATATATATATATATATGAGGAATAAGGAGAAGAATACCTAAGAAGGAAGTTTCTCCATCTCTCCGGAATGGCGAACTGAAGTTGATGATAGAAATAAATAAGAATAAGACATGATTTTACAAACTGTGTAGATAGATAAGAATTGAACCACTCGAACAAGAAAATTAGTCCATAAAAACAAATGTGTATGTGTCATTTTACCTGAAAATCTGGTGGTTGCAAGTACAGGCTCTTGAAAATACGACCATGGCGGATTTGGAGACAAAATACCACTGACGGATTCTGCGTTGTGCATTGAAAAACCTATCCTCCATCACAAAGCAAAAGGATGGAATGCATACCTCCTCTAACCTCAACGCTGAGAATCATGGTTGCCGCGCCGGGAAGACTTAAAACCTTCAACCAGAAGCAATAGAGCTCGATACAAGGCTGAAGAATCAAAGCTCAAAATGGAAGAGTTTTCTCAACAAAGACAGATGGATAAATGGCAGAGCGAAACTAGGGATAGCATGGTTATCTAGGACAATCTCCCGCCAGAAAATTGGACCGTCGATCTACTAAGAAACTAACGGTGGAGATCAATGTGGGTACCACCGAAAATAGAAAAGAGTAATGGCAGACTCTACAGTTTTCATATGAAATTTAATACAAGTACTTACTGCCTTAACTCCTCGTCATGCCATCTAGTTTCTCGATTGAAGACACAATGTGATGTATGTGTATAGGGGGATGGAAAAGTAAATTCATTAACGACAACATAATAGTAAGTATAACGTTGGTAAATGAAACTATATAAAAACCTAATATAATGTGTCAAAGGTGTTAAAGTAGGCCATGGTAAGTGATTAGAATTTGTAAAATTACAATGAAATCAAATAACAAGAAAAGGATTGAAGCTGCCACATAATCCTTAGTTTAAGTTATATATTATGGAAAAGAATTTCATAAGTCTCATTTGGTTAGAAATTAACTTTATGGTAAAAGTAAATTTTTTTGTATATGTATGTTACAGTGCAAATATTGAAAGATCTTTCATTCGCAATTTCAGAATCAATACTCATCGCAACCATGTCTATCATTCCTAGTTTCTTCGGCAATTGATCCAGCATCTTCGATCCATTTTCTCTAGATTTATGGGACCCCTTCGAAGCAGGGAAGACACCATTTTTGAGGGACATTGGAAACTTTTCAAGAGATGATGCATCAACTATAGCCAAAACTCAGTTCGACTAGAAGGAAACTTTGGACGCGCACATGTTCAAGGCCGATCTTCCAGGTAATTATCATGTTTCTTACTACCAATTTAGAGGGGTTTTGTTATTCTCGTCATTAATGTCCGATAGTTGGTATTTACAGGCCGGGGTTTTTTACTTTTTGTTAAAATTAAATTCATGATAGATCTGAAGAAAGAGCAGGTAAAGGTTGAGGTGGAAAACAACTGAGTTATACAGATAAGTGGCAAACACAAGAAGGAAGAAGAGGAAAAAAACGATAAGTGGCACCGCATTGAGCGCTCTCACGGGAAATTTCTTCGGCATTTCCGGCTACCCGAAAATGCGAAGGTGGAGGAGGTGAAGGCTACAATGGACAGCGGAGTGCTTACTATCATGGTCCCCAAATAGCCTTAAACTAAGCCCAAGGTCAGATCCATTGAAATCTCTGGTTAATTAAAAGAGAAATGAGTGGATATAGAGGCAGGGGCTATGTTGAGTTCTATCATTTAAGCAATCACTGCACAATCTAGAGTGTTTGTAAGGGCTTGGTTTTGTAATAATCATAGTAACAACATAAACTCTAGGCCTTAAGGAAATGGAAGTGTTGATGTAAATTTTGTGCCCCTGTAATTGCATTTTCTTAACATTTAAGTAATGAAATTCATTTAGTCTTTTGGCCTCATGCGTCAAGAAATAATTATCCATCCATCTTATAAATTTGGTGAATACCTCAAAAACATTACTCATTGAAATATCCATGAAACTTATCATATTTGAAAACATATTGATTTGTAAAATTTATCTTAACGAACTTGAATTTTGTATTTTATTTATCAAATATTTTTATAATGTGTTAGGTGATATGAAAAAATGTCATCCTTTGGATTGTTATTGTTAAGTGTCAAATTAGAACTTATGATATGTTAAGATTGTTCAATATTTTTATAATGTGTTAGGTGACATGAAAAAATGCCATCCATTGGGTTGTTATTGTTAAGTGTGAAATTAGAACTTATGATATGTTAATATTTTTCAATAGGAAGTACAACCAATTTATTCGAAGGCCCCACTTTTATCAAGGAAAAAATAGAAAAAAATGCTTCATGCAAAAATCTGCTAGGTTCCCTTTCTAGTGGGTTTCCAACCTAGTTAGTTCCTACACGGTACCATATGCATTTACATTGATTTTAGGGACCTAAATAAGGCTCATAATGCTTCATGCAAAAATCTACTAGTTTCCCTTTCTAGTGGGTTTCCAACCTAGTTAGTTCCTATTGATAAGAAACACGGTTCCATATGCATTTACACTGATTTTAGGGACCTAAATAAGGCTCCTAAATGATAATTATCCTACCCATAAATGAAAATTATCCTACCCCATTAGTCTAATCATTGATGGATTCACCAATAATGAAAAACACTAATTTTAGGGACCTAAATAAGGCAAATATAAATGATAATTATCCTACCCCATTGATCAAATCATTGATGGATTCACCAATAATGAAAATGGGTTTCCAACCTAGTTCCTATTGATAAGAAATACGGTACCATATGAATTTACACTAATTTTAGGGACCTAAATAAGGCTCATATAAATGATAATTATCCTACCCCATTGATGGAATCATTGATGGATTCACCAATAATGAAAAACACTGATTTTAGAGACCTAAATAAGGCTCAATAAATGATAATAATCCTATCCCATTGATGGAATCATTGATGGATTCACCAATAATGAAAATATCTCTTGGATTGATGGTTTCTCTAGCTCTAATAAGATATAAATAGAATGAGAAGACTAACAAATTTTTTTTTTCATTTAAGGTACATTTTACTATTAAAAGATTTCATTATTGAAACATATTTGGATGATGTAGCCACTAGGTCATCCAACTCACATTTATATCATTTTCACTCTATTATGGTACATTCATATTCATTTTAATTTCATTTTAATTCACATAAGCATATCTTTTGTGCAATATTGAGAAGTATGGGTTCATGATTGATCCAAAAAAAATATATACCTTTATTAATATAAAAGAAATATATGGTCAAAATCCATGGCATTCATAAATTATTTTAAACCCTCTACATATCATTCCAATGCCTATTAATATTTCCACCTCATTTCATACCATCTTGGAATATGAACATATCGACATGAAAAGAGCTATAGTTTCTTCTGCTTGATGACATTGATAACACCATTTTGACCTATACAATCCCTCTTCTAGAGAAATTTCGTTTGGGAGTTTTGTTGTGTAAGCTTAGCGATAAAAATATATTGTTTTTATTTAGGCCTTTTAACTTCCATGTCATTTTTCACCACCAAATCTATTTGTATTCTCTTCTTTTATTGGTGCATTGTGGCTTATTATAGGAATATGTGCACCAATAGGATTCAGTGATTAGATGAGTTTGTTAACTTTATCCTTAATCCTAATATTGTTGATATTTATAAGATTTGTGTATCTTTGCCATTCCTCCACATTGTATACCCCCAAACTATTTTCTTCCCATGCTAAATATTGTTGATGCCAAGTGGTAGACCTTACCTAAATGGTAGCTTGTCTAAGATTAAAACAACCTTTATCTAAACTCCTAAATCATTTGAAACAAAATTTTATACATGCCTTCGCTTCCTACTCAATGGTCAAGACCAAATCGCAATTGATCCTTTTTCTAACTTGTCAAATCAACTAATTTCCAGCGAAATGAAAAAGCAACACAAAAACATATTTCCATATTATTGAGGTAAAATTTTTATTTGAGGGGATTTTGAATAGTTATTCCACTATATTAGAGGAGATATACTTAAATCTTACCGATTTAACCTACAAACATATTCCTTGAATTAGCCTCCACACATTTTTTGCAACAAGAGTCTTTGAAAAGATAAAGGTATTTTTGAGGCCCTATCCTTCGATGGATTTTGGTAATGCTAGCATTTTCCATGAGGCTGGCATTAGTCCTCTAGTTTTTTTTTGTCTCTACACTAGATAAACTATAAATGTTTTGCAATGGTCTCCTAAACACCTTTTGGTACCTAAGCAATTGATATCCAGTAAAAGTACACTTGCTTCCAAAATTTTTTTTAAACCAAATGAATTCCTCTAGATAGCTACTAATTGCACCATGTTTATTTTCTTCTCCACTTTAGTTATCAAACATGACCAATCACATTTTTTTATATTGATTTGGCTTCAAAAATAGACCCAAATGCTTCAAACCTTATTCTAGACTAATCAACAAACACGGATATAGCTTACTAATATATTATTTTTTTCCCCATAAAGGCTATCATAGATTTTTTGATATTGATGGAGATAGTAATATGTGATATGGAATAATACTCTAATAGGTATCCTTTTTTACAAGTCTACCATTTCCTTCAAATTATTGAATTAGCCTATGTAAGCCTTCAACTATTAAAAGAAATACAAAGGGGAATAGGGAACATCCTTATCGAAGGCCTCCTCTTGATCCAAATAAAAGGGTTGTTGATCGACTTAACAATACAACAAAAGATATTGGAGAATTGCTAATCGTTATCCAAACAACAAATTGATGGAAAAATCATAAATGAATTAGAATTAATCTAATGTAAAGCCAATTTATCCTATCATAAGGTTTATTGTTGGTTATAAGCATGTATTATGGCAGTGATGGTGTATGTCTCTCATCATGATTTGATTTGTAAAAGAATGAGAAATGAATATATGAGTTAATAGATAATAATGCAGTTAATGATATAAGGCATCAATGCTTCTTAGCAATTCTAAGGTAAGTACGAGACCCCTATGCTCATATATATTGTATAAGCCTATATATTATATATTTGTGACATATTTGATGAAATGCCTATCATGGCTAGTAGGGGTCCAGTCAATTCCTTGTTCAAGTGATTTCATTTATATCATTATTCAACTGTTATCTTTCAGTTCTTGAAGTGTCATGGATTTATAGACAGTGACTTGAGTGTAATGACCCAACTCGAGTTATAGGGAACATAGAAATATTAGCATGCATATGAGACCTACATATGATAGCTACATATGCATGTATCATGTGTACTTCACTAGTACATGCACTAATCAATTATGAAAAGTCTCAGTGTAGAGTAACGAGTGAATTATTGAAGTATTGAGGAAATACCTAACTCACCAGAATATAATGAATGTATTATTTATACCTACCACTATCATAATATAAACTAATACTTTTTTCAATGAAAATTAAAAGCATTGAATTATGCAAATAAATGATGATATTTTAATAAATCCAAGATATTTATTAAATAATAATATTTTAATAAATCTAAGATATTTATTAAATAATAATATTTTAATAAACCCAAGATATTTATTAAATAATATATTTTAATAAATCTAAGATATTTATTAAATAATAATATTTTAAAAGATGATATTTTAATAAATATCTTGAATGGAGTTTGTGTATAAAAGGAGAAGAGGGGGAAACTTGATGGGCATGGTAGTGAGTGGGTAAAATGACTCAGATGTTGTCAGAGGAGTTCTAACTGCATGAGACGTGAGCAGTGAGTTCTAACAGAGTCACAGAGTGATCTTGATTGTTATTGGAGTTTTGGGCATGGGGGCCAGAAGACTTGTCTTCTGGATCTCGGGACCGGAGAGCTTGATCGTAGATAGGTTGGGAGGAAAACAACGGTTTGGTGAAGGGAGCTGAAGCCAAGGTGTATCAGGAACATCTTCAAACAAGGGTTCCAGGTAAGTATTAATTAGTCAATTGATATATATTCTGCTTAAAAAATCCCACTCTAAATTGTGTAATATGAATTTTGTGAATGATTGTTAAATTCTAAGAGTTAAGGCTGTTACACATGGTATCAAAGCACGGTTGAACCTTCAGGACCTTCAGGCATTAAAATTGTAAAAATAGGGCCTTCAACATATTGCTCCTATTATAGGAAATTTTTTAATTTATTATTTGTATTTTCTAAATTCACATAAAACATGATAGGTGTGTGTGGTTTATTTTGTTCATTCTATGTTAGGTAACTTGATACAATATGCTCCTTGTTGACGATAATTGCCCCAATTTGATGAATGTTGGCCCAAATTGTAATATGCACTCCCTCAGCCATGAATTTGTTCCTCGCCTTCTTATTTTCTATTTTTCTTCAGAAAACCCGCCAATGTATGTCCACTTCGCATTATCCAAGTACGTACGGGCTCTCAATGCTAGAAAAAACAACCACACATCGAAGTTACTTTGAAACTTACTGTAATTTTCGTTTGACCAACTGAAACCTTCATCTGACAGCAATACTTTCACGTCAAGCTCCAGCAAAATCCGCTTACTTGCACCGTTAATTTCCCTCATCTTCTGAGGCACCAGCGCTCGAAAACTAGATCCATTTACACGTCCATTGATGGTATAACCATTAATTACCTTTTTCGTTGACCCGTTAACTATGTCATAAATTGAAGACAAATTATTTCTAATCTGTGAAGTGGCCTCTTCCATGGGGACCATTTGTGGCACCTGTCCATTAATCTTTGCAGGAGGATTGCCAGAGCTAGAGCTTCTAGATTCAATTTTAAAACCTGAAAATTCTTCGGCGTCTCGCGACGTTTCGACTAGGGGAAAATTTCGCGGCACAAATGCGTGGTAGAAGCTCAAAGCTTGAACTGTCATTGGACTATGAATAGACGAGGCAAGAAACGTAGACATGGCTCTTTGTATCAATCCACAAAATTATTATTCAACTCAGCACAAGTGCAACTTAGACCATGGCTGCATGCTTGTAATTTTAATGGAGGAGATGGTACCACAATTATTTTATTTCACAGAGAAATCATGTTAGTGGTCCAGTCCTAGGAGTGTTATGCATCCATCATAATTAGCAAGATCAGATTTAAATTTTAAGCCTAAATGAGAAAAATATCGTTACTTAGTAGAGGAGCGGATGTTAGGCTACGTTTAGTCACTTGACTGAAGTAACTGTAATGCACCCGAAGCCTTTAATAAAGGGAGAGCGAGAGTAACTTCTAGTTTCTTGACGATGAGGGAGAGGGAGTGGAATTAAGTTTAGTTGCTTAAAAGGGAAAATATCTACCAAATGTCTCTGCGGAAAACCCAGGGAAGCGTATTGAAAATGTCAATTCCACAACTATTTCACTCTAGAAAAGATCAATTCTCCCATATTGTGCTTCTGACAGTGATATGAAGAATTCCTATTCATGAACTCTATTTCATTTTCCTTTAAGAAATATGGAACAGGCAGCAGTTAGAAAGCTTTCAAGGAAATCATATTCGATAGAAGATATTGCTTCATTGTTTACTCAGTTTTATATAGAAGCAGTCCTTACAATGTTTTTTTTTTCTCTGAAAAATATAACCACATTAGAAATCTAAGTTTGGAATACATATGCCCAAACACTAGAGCGAATATATTCTTGTTATTTGGAGTCACCTAATTCAAAGTTGGTTTCACACCGTCGAGCATTGCTTAGACTGTCTAATTTGGACATAAATACGAGTACTGTGATAGATGCATTCTTGTTGGATGTTGTGAGGGAGCCTTTTGGTGCAGCCAAAAATGAGGAAAAGAGATTTGATTCCTTTATGATTATACAGTCAATGGCATCTTCATCTGGCAGGATTGGTGTTTTGGCAAATAGTGCTGCAAAGAAACATGATTTGCATATGTTACCCTGGGCATCTGTGGTTGCCTGTATTTCAGATAATGTGACAAAGGCATTTATCAAATAGCGAGAAAATAACTGTATATGGTCATAGGGGTGGCATTTGAAATTCCACTTTGTCCTGACACTGTTGTCAAAGATGGGACCCTCGACCATCATCCCCAGAATAGTGTCTATTAGCATTGCAATATATATATATATATATATATATATATATATATATATATATATATATATGATTTTTTTTATTATTATTAAAATATAAATAGATTTTTAATATTAAAAATAATAATAATAATAATAATTAATTAATTAAATATATATTATTATATAGGTATAGTATTGAAAGTTGTGAAAGGGATTAAAGTAGAGTATGAAAAATAATGGGAAAATGTACAAACCAAATTTTATTTAATCCTTGAGTTAAATATGACACTTGAACATTTGATAAGTAGTTTGGCAGAGAAGCTCATTCGATAATAGCGTGATGCCAGTTCAACGAAATGAAATTTTAAACTTACTAAATTCTAGTGATTAGTTATAGTCATAAGTAAAATAAAGGCAGTAAAACCCTTCCATAACTCTACATCTAGGACTGGACATTCTAGACAAATTTTATGAAACGATACTATGATCTATCAAAACCCTTGCATATTACTAAAGTATTACACATAGAATATCCTACATTAGGAAAAGGAGGTTGCGTTTAATCCAGGGTAATTAACAGTGGAAGAATATGAGATAAGGTCTATAGATTTGGTAAAATATGTTCCTTATCCAGATACAGACGAATGTCAAGCCGAATATTTTGTATATGGATTAAATCCTCGAATTAGGGCTAAGGTTAGAATGTGGTAACCATCATCAATAGCAGAAGTAGTTGAATGCGCACGATATGCAGAGGAACATTTAGGGATTAAAAGAGATATCAGGCCAATAGAACCCTCATACCCAGGATTTACAGGAAAGACTCCCTGGAACTTCTTCAGGGGAAGTAGCTCCATACCACCTCCTTATGGTAACATGTTTACTCCGAGAGGAATAGGAGCAAGAACTCCCATGACCATTAATACTGTAGTTGTTGAATCATAAAATACTAGTCCATGGAAATCTTGAGGGACTGCTAATAGAGGAAGAAATGGGAGAGGAAGTGGCACAAGAGGACGGAGCTCCTTATCTAGAAATACACAAACTGACTCAAGGGGACCATCCCAAGTAATTATTGAGGATGTGGAGGACCGAATTTTCAACATGATTGTCTGGAAGTCTCGTCAAATATAATACATAGAACATGAAAAGAATCATCATCCAATACTCAAGGCAATCATAGAATCCATGCTGTGGTAAAAAAAAAAAAATCAGGCAACGCATCAGTTCACTGTTGTGGAATCTTCAGGTACTATCAATGGAATAAAACTTAAAATATTATTTGATACTAGTGCTATTGATAGCTTCATTTCGTCATATGCATTAAATAAATATGTGTTGGAAATCGCAAGAAAAACAATTTCATACAGATAGAAATGGCTTCAGGAGAACTTCAATCCATAAGTTAAGTGTTGAGGAATACAAAGTTAATCTAGGGGTCAGTTAGACTAGGTTGAAAGTACTAGGACGAATGATCTCAATGGGAAATATCTTAGTTTTTTAACCATTTCCCAAGTTCTTGTGCTGATTCTTGGATATCACCACCTCATTTTCATAATTATAAGCAACAATCATAATATAACCCGAGGTGTAATACTCCGAGTCATCCTTGATAATTTACCAAAAGCATTCAGTGTTATGTAGTATTCAATGACAAGAAAATTGGTTTTCAACTTATGGAAGAAATTGAAGTTTTTTTCTAACGGTGATAAAATGAAATTTTATACAATTCGATATTTGAAAGCTATGAAACCTAGGATGATACACTTTATTAGAAGAGATGGGATAATTAATGCAAATGTAGGTATCAAAGACATATATCAAGCTCAATTCCACTTGATTCCTAATCCATTACTTTTACTTTACATTCCATCCAACTAAGGAGTTGAGATAACTCATGGATATCAGCTCCAAATTTTTCCTCAATGAATTTTAAAATTTTGTATATCATACAAGTAGAGTTTGAAGTGCATTCAAATTATTATATTAAAATGGGCACATTAACATCACTTTAGACATCAAATTTTTCCTATAAAACTTTCGAACGTTAGGATGGAAACTATCCTGGTTGTTTTTATGCAATTGAAACATTACATTCTTCAAGTGACGTTGAGATTTCCATGTGAATATCTTACTAGCTGATAAATATAACCATTGATGATATGAATTTATGCAAATATATTTTATACCGCTTTCTTATATTAATACTTTAATTACTATCCGAGTATATGTGTAAGTGGTTTAAGGAGGAGAGTAAAGGTTTAAATTTTTATAGTCTAATATACACTAAATTGGACATTTTGATATTCAACCATTATGTCCTTGTTAAGACAGATAATTAGCCATTTGCAACCGTAAGGATATATCGACGTCCAAAATGAAATAATACGGCAACATAGCATTTTCAAGGAAAGGAAAATAATGTGGTTTAGGAAAGAGAAATTAGGGACATTATGAAACAATATAAGATGATTCATGTTAATTATTTAGGAATATATAAAGACTAGTTGGCAGAGTTTCCCCAAAGAAGTTAACACTTGAAGAAAGGAATAATGGTAATGAAAGCGTGACTATGGACATTATGGCGAGACCATTAGATGTGGAGCTACAATCACCCAAAAGGGTAAGCTAGTTTGAGGTAAATTAATGGATGAAAGAAGACACTAACTATTCAAGAAATGTTGGGAGAAATCATGAGTAATCAACTTGAGAGTACAAGTATAGTTCACTAAAGGTACACATCAAAACAAAAACAAAATGGATGAAACATATTTTAAGACGGTAAGAAACCACCCTATAAGGTAGAAAACACATTATTAGAACAAGACGATATAGTTACCATGAGAGTACAATGGAAAATATCAAAGTTTGATCTCCATTGTTACCATATTATAATCAATATAGTACCTAGGGAGGACAGGAAAAGAACGAAATGGAAAACTTCCAATGATGATAATAAATGTTAGTTATCCTAATCAACTTAGAATATTGAGATCGACAAAATAGCACCAAAGGGTGAGTGAGTGGAAGTTTTACAAAGAAATATAAGAAGTCAATGAAATTAGATTAAAGAGTGGATCTATAATAATGTCAATCAATTATAGGATAATTTATTTGCATAGGCAACATCTATAATAGTTTCTCCCTCTAATGGGAGAGTCACATTATAAAATTTTCCTTAACTGACTAACTATATCCATGGATTACGGACATCAGGGAGTATGATTAGGAAATTATATCCCGTGATGCCTTAAAACATGAAATGATAAGTATATTACATCCAATATCGATGTTATTGAATTTATTTATAGGGTTTTACCCAAGTTGGGAAATAGTAACAACATTTCCAAGTGTAATAATTGTATGCATTAAGAAAAGAAAAGAAAACAATGATGACTAGAGGTGAGAAAACAAAGTCAATTTGATAAAATTGTTCCTTTTCAAATTGAAGTGGACCTGGAATATTAGGAATATCTGGTATAAGGAAGAGAAGGGATGTTTTCTATCAAGAAGAATTTTCTTAAAAATATGTGCAACATGATTTGGTAAAGGTCAAAGCAATGACCTATAAGGAGTTGTGAATACTCCTAATTTGTTCAGAATAACAAGTGACAAACTGGGAAAATGTTTTAAAAAAATAAAAATTAAAGATAATAATTGTACATAGTTAGAAAAGAAAATACATTTGGCAATAAGATGAGTCCTAAGGAATAATAAGAAAATGATTGATGTGAAGAAAAGAAGAGAGGATACCAGTGATGTGTTATGTGTTTGGATTAAATGAGTCAATATAATAGAAATGAAACAATGGTTTAAGGAATGATGGTAAAGCTAGTAATATCCTAGCTAGAGTTAAGACTCTAAAGGGTGAAACTTGAAAGTAAAGAGACTATATCAAAACTGTAACATACTAATACTAGGACTATGCATATCTTGTAAATTGTGAATTTCCTATTGAAAGAGGAGGAAATTATTATTCATCAACAATTGACGTCTTGTTGAAAACATGACACTCTTAGTAGACCAAGTATAATGCAAAGTGAATAATGCATTTTCAAGCAGTGACAAATTCCTTGTATGAAAATAAACCTCTCACTAAAGGATCTTTAGAGTAGTCAATTAACTCTTCCTCCATCTCCAACATAACCCTAATGATTAGCCCTGCAAAACCCTACTCCTTGGCTTCTAGAATTTTAGGCCAAAGATGAGCTAGAATAACATGATAAAGAAGTTAATGTTATTATTATCTCTTGGGATCCAAATTACAGATCAAATATAATTAGACTTAAAAGACAAATAATTAACAAGAATTAAAATATTGGTTGGATCCATATGTAGTTTTGTGTTTCAGAGTTCTTAATCAACTTGTATCAATAAATTAGATCATGCTTCGACTAAACAGTAAGTGTTTTGTGCTCTTGTTTCAATTCATTTCATTTCTATATATGCAATCATAAAGGGGAACATCCCTCCATTTAGATTTAGAGTCTCAACCTGTGACTTTTATAAGGTTAAACGGTTAAAATAATATAGAAAATAGTGGCTACACCCTTATTTGTATATCCATGTTTGATTATTCTATATGACATTTATAATTGTGGGTTATATTTATAAGCATTTAAAAACTTATTTTTGTATAATCTTACCTTGTTTTGGATGGATACTTAAGACTGTCATTTTGTACTATGACATGTGAGGATATGCTAAATTGCTTAAACATTGCTGGTACATGGATACCAATATGAAGAAAGTTTTGCTTAAACATTGTTGATACAACGATACTAATATAAATTATGAATTATGTTGTGGATATGGTATCTATAATTTTACATATCAACATAAATGATGAGATAGAAATAAAAAAGTGATTGCACCAGGGATAATTTTAAGAACCCCCCTAAATTTATATATATAAAAAATAGGCGAATCCCCATGATACATAGGAAAAATGGAAGGCGATTTTATTAATAATATAATATGTATATATAATTTTTTGGCGAATCTCTCACGAGATTATATTATCCCGTAAAATCATGGCGAATCACCAGTACAAATGGCGAATCACTACTACAAAATGGTGAATCGTTGTCTAGTGGAGTTCAGAGTGTTGGTTCCAATGAAGATATGGTAATTGAACCAGGAGTAGAAGGAAGAGAACCACCAAGACCAAGCATGGCACATGGTGACTCATGAGGGAAGTAGTTCTCGTGTAGTTTGGAAAACACGTTCTTCTAGTTCTGCTAAGCGTAGTGTTGTTTGTCATGCTACTACTAGCACTGATATTGAGGTTGGAGAGGAGTTTGAGGAAAGGTAGCAGTGGTGTAGAATTACAAAGAGTACTCCATTTTTCCCTTTGGTATTTGTGCCTGCAAGACCTTCTGTCCATTGAACCAACAATTAGCCGTTCAACCAACAATCAACTTGACTGAGTTGATTAAGTACGAGTCAACTTAGACTAATCTTCAAAACTATGCTTTGCACTATCCCATATTTATCACACTAATGCTACACAACATTGTGCATTTGCACCTAACTCTCAATAATTCTTTTCCAAGAAAAATCTATAATAAGAAAAATATTTTACCATATTCTAAAAGGTGAAGATGTCGAAATCATGCCACAAAGTGAAAGGAAATAAAATATCTTTCCTCAAATATCCATTGACTTGTTATGACACAGGTGGTGAAGAAGGTCCAGAATCCAATCAAGTAGCAAGATAACCCAAATCATGCATGCCACCATATCCTCTAATATCCTTCCAACTCTTCCTGAAGAACTGCTGATCCATTGACATGAATTGTTGCTCTTCATGATTATTAACACCCAACTGCAAAATCTAAGGACTTTATAGCTCAACAATGTAGCTATACTAGACTCAAAATTAATATTTTTTGAGTTCAATGATAGATCCATCTCCTGCTTCTGAAAAACCTATGGACCAATTTCATCTTTGGGCCAAATGTACAGCCAAATGCTGAAAATCACCAATCATCATACTAAGTATGGTCCTCTGTTTTTTCTGTCAAATATGGGAACCCAACTCAAGATCTGTGACAATTTCCCTGGGGGATCCATTAAAACTTATGTGGTTACTCTTGATTTCCCAAGCAGAGAAAAACAACAATATTTCTTAGTATTCAGATCTCAATTCTCTTGTCAGATTTCAATCCAAAAGGTTTAATGGTTTTCATATGGGATCAAGTAATTTAGAACCTTGCAACATATATTGTCAAAAATAATTTCACCATGAAGCACAAGTTAGAAAAGAAGCCCCAAAACCTTTACTCTTACATAATTTGTGAAAAAAAAACATGTAGCAATAGAGTCTATGGTAGTTTCAAGTAGCATAAATATCCTTGTATATGCACAATTCAGTCCTTTTATTGACTCATGGTCCTCTGTTAAAACAAGCTCACTGCTTGACATACTCAATATAGATTGTTAACAAAAACATCCAAACACATTTTACTATGATACCCCTATACTCAACTATGTATCGACATATATAATGCATTAAAAAACCTTCTCTTCCAATACCAATCCTGATGAGAGAAATTCCAACCATATACATATGAACTCGAACATTGAAACCCATCTATAAGTAAATGTCATAAGTCATAGTTTTTTAAAGGAGTATCCGATCAAATCAGTAGATCAAAAACAACATTTAGATTTTATGGTGAAGATGGTTCTGCATACAACAAATTAGTGAAAATATTATGACCATAGTTCAAATTGTTTCATCCCACTCAGCCAAAACATCCCTTACTCAATAGTAGCAATATGTCCTTTATATCTTAGGGAAATCTTTTTAGTAGTTACTCTTGCAATATTTTAGTGACTGATCATAGAATAGTATTGTCGAACATGAGTCATTGAAAAAGGGTCTTGGGGATCCAAATCACAACCACTCAAATCATACAATGATATGTTATCTATAGTATCATTAAGGGTAGATCAATAAAAGGCACTCAGCATCACTGTAGCAGAGAAAATAAGCAGAAGCCTCATACTCCAAGGCATCACACTAGAAAACTGCCAAAACCAAGATGTAAATATCTAGCAACTAAAATCATGAAGCCTCCCAATGAAAGCAACACACATTATAGATGGAAATTTTTTTTTAGTAAAGAGAATGGGCAATGCCAACTACATAGAATAAGAATAATCTTTTTCATTTCTATTCTTATGCAACATTTCTGTTTGTGATTCAGGAAAACAAAATGATGGTTTCAACCATTTAAGGATTTTGGGCTACTATTTTATCAAAATTGCATGAATATCAACTAAAAACACAAGTCCAAAGCCCATTGATGTCCACTCATTATGAAAACTTAAGACTTGGGTCATATGGAAAATGGATAAGATTGATCACAAACATAAAATGAAGGAATACACCAGAGAAACAGCTGAGGTGACTGCAATCCCCTGTAGAAGAATTAACCCCTGAAAACTTAAAAAACAATCTCTTAAAAGTACATGCAATGCATAGACATTAACAATGCAATTTCCACAAGGATGAATCTACAGATATTTTTGTTGTAAGGAATATAGGAAAAATATTGTTTTGATTTCATGTCAAGGCCACATTTAAAAACGATGTATCTCCAATCTGAAAACAAAAGAATGAAATAAATGACTTTAAGTACAGATTTGAGTTGGACAGTATGCCTTTCACATAAAACTCTTGTGCTTCCACTGTATTAGTCCTTAAACGCATTTACAACAAGAACTAACCTAACAAAACTTAAAAATGATCTCTTGGACTACTAGGAATGCATAGATATTGACAATAGAATTTCTGAAAGGTACAATCCATAGACCCATACCTGATAAGGAATATAAGAAATATCATTTGATTGCAAATCAAGGTTAAGTTTAAAGTGTGATGCATCTCCTATCCGAAAAAAGAGTAAAATGAAGCAGACTTCCCTCTTGCAACTGCAACATGTTCATCACCCTCCTTCAAAATGCATTGGTTAAATGAGTTCAATTTTAAGCAAAGACAAATTTACTCTACCGCAGAATCCTGGACCCTATATGCATGCCATTATCTTTCCCCTTCTGAATAAAATGGTATCAATATCTATGTGCCACACCACAATATGGTACCACCATATGTCCATGTTATCAAAAACATATCCAACATATGTGCCACATTTTAAATCTAAAATGCAAAACACAAGATATTGGGAAAAGAAGCATTTTCATAAGCACTGTGCCACATAACACCATGGTACCACCATATGTCAACGTTATTTAATACACATCAAGTCAAATTTGAATGAAAGTCAAATTTCCAAGATACATCATATACCTAGGAAAACCTACATCTAAGAAGCCTCGACAATTGCATTCTGATCTGCAGTAAATAAAACTTCTTAAACATATAACAAAATATAGAAGTGTCAAACTCATTCTTATGAAACAACATACATTTCAAATTTGTAATGGAAACTGGACAGATGTTTACAAGATGGTACAAAAACATGCCTTCTATTTTGATAAAAATAAGGGGTGACTCTTTACTTCTCAACAACAGTAAAAGTTCCGTCAAATGCAAAATGTAGAAATGTGAGCATTTCCCCTTTAGGGTAACTACCATAGAGACACATTTTGTTGAGTGCGATGTTGCTGCTTATATGTGGTTCATGTTCCAGCTTCTCGAATCAAGGCCTGCTCCTCTTTCACATTCCATCATACACTTGTGCTTCAAATTCATTATGCAGTGGTATAACAGTGCATACTCCCTAGACACTTCATCTCATATGTGCTAGCATATATTACTCCATGTTGATTTCTTCCCAATTATTATGATTCCATGTGTTGTTTCCTAGATTAATGGAACACCCAAAAGAGGACCCCCATGTATATTGGGCATATTATGTTTAAACTTTAGGCTACTGAGCCAAGATGTGTTGGGTCTGTGTGCCAATGTGTTTTTAGGTATTTTAGGGGCCAATGGACCTATGCTTATATGTTTTGAGGCTAGAGTGCCTTGTGATTTTACGACAGTGAGCTATCTGCTATCTACTAACATTAGTAATAATACACTATTGCTGCAAACCAAGTCAAACAAGAGAAATGGGGGGCTAGGACACCACAAGTTGGATAGCTATATATTAAGTAGAAGGTTATGTAATGCTTTGTCAAGGATTGTTATTGTATTTGAAACATTGTTTTAGGAGGTCACCCCTTGAAGAGGCAAGTGAACATAGCTCTTTATTTTTTTAATTAACAAGAGATATTTCTCAGGATATATCTATTTTTTACACTACATTTTATGTGAATGCTCTGAAATTTTCAGGTTAAACACATTGCCTAAGTCCTCTGTTAAAATCTATTTGATATCTAATTAATCGAAAGCATATACTTATAGTGTTGTTGTTGTTTAACTAAACTATGCTCACATTGAAGGTTGATATTTAGAACCTACGATGATGCCACAACATTGATAGTTAAAGGGGTTGGAAGGAATTGTTGAAGTCCAAACAAAGATAAATTAACCTAGTTTGGAAATTGATTCAAAATCCAAATTCAATAGTAAGCCTCCAATTCACAACATTTTTCTCATATGAAATTTTGCAGGACATTAACAAAACTTTCAATTATTTCAAGAGGACTTCCTTACAAGTTCAATTTTCAATTTTCTCCTCATAAGATTTCATTATTTCTCCTGCATTGACTGTGTGAATGTTAAACAACATAGCATCATGATTGCAGTGACATAAACTTTTACAAGAATTGATTCCCCTTAGGTTAAATACAACACCTCTAAATTCCATAGTGCTATGTTGTCTTAGCAAAAAGAATAATTCTTAGACAGGGTGCAAAGCAATGGAATAAGCAAATGCTCGCTGCTTGGTTTTAGCAGCAATACCAGAAACCGCCATGAGAGTATTGTCGATATCTAAAATTCTAGAGCGGTTCGCATCTCTATCATCACAATATTGGAGATTCATTTGACAGACACCATGAAAAATGTCGTTCTTGGCAATCATGATAGGTGTCTCAATCTTGATATTATAAAAACCAAATTTTATATGTCCAACTTTGAACTGTGGTTACAGAGGATGCTTTCCTTCTCACAGGCCCACTTAACTCGTTATTTAAAATATCAAGAAAACTAAGCTCCAGTGCACCAAAAATGCTTGGAATTGAACCAGATAGTTTGTTGTTTGAAAGATTTAAGGAGTTTACATCAGCAATAGATCCAATAACTAAAATTAATTTTATGTAGTGTATATTATAAATATAGTATACTACTAAATTGAAATGAATAAAAAACATTTATAGAGGAAGAAAGCTATCATCGTGATTACCAGTACATGTTTTACATTCTTTGTGCTTGCTGTACTAGTAATCACATATTAGATAAATCATAATACTTAGAATCTTCTGACAGATCTAAGCTCCAGTGAGAATCTTCATCGAATGGGTCCGTACCATGAAGAGTTGAATTCATTTGTGTGATAAAGAGATGATGTGAGAACAAAATGGAGATGGTATGAAGATGTCAGGTTATAACAGAAGGACTTTCATCTAGAGGTCAAGTCCAAGGGAGGAGAGTGCAAGTTGGTCACAGCAAAGGGGAGGAAACCTAACAGCCAGAAATCGAAGGACATATTTCTGGGTTATGTTGCAGGAAACATGCCCTTCATAGGGGATATAAATACTATCATAGGATCTGAGTGTATCCCTTGGAAAATTCAAATCACTGTATTTAATAAAATTTAAAAAATTTTATTTTTGGTTCTTGCAACTCTACCTTTGTTTTTTTACATGTTTTGTAGCAAAATTGATCCAGAGGAACTTGTGAAGAAGATACACACCCACTCTGTAGTAGTGACACTTGTATTGAAACTACTATTAGAAGAGGTGGGACCACTATGGCAAATATGGAGACTAGGGCATTTGGCTAAGTGTGGAATTGTCTCCAAATTTGTAAGTCAGTCACCCATGTTGATTTTTTATAATTATTGCAGATGTGTATTTTGCCTTGGATGAGAGGCAGAGGCAGAGTAGAGACATGATTCCCTATTTGTGGATAGAGGTGGATGTACTGTACTTAGATCTAACATGGAAAACAAATATCAGACACCTAGAATTTGTAGACTAGACTTAGGAGGATTTTAAGATGGTTAGATGCCTGAAAGTGTTGAGGCGGAGGATACATATTGTTGCAGACATATGGGGATACCATTCTCTGCAGACAATGAATTTTGGAGATCCTCGACCTGTGTTACTTGTTAGGGCACAAATCAAAGCCTGTGAAGTGAAGGAAAATTTGACATACATATTTATAACTCCTAGTGAATATTTATGGAAATCGAAAACCTTCCATTAAGAGTGATAGTCAAAACCTGAAAGAAAATGCTTTGTCAAAAAAATATGTTTGGAGTCTGATTTTGTGATTGCTATTTGGATGCCAAAGATTTGTAGGCAGTGGATATGTTGATGTGTAAGAGCAAGCACATAATTTTTCTTGAAAAGTAACAAGTGTCTCCCTTAGGGAAGTGAAGAAAAAATGCATGATACCTGATGATGTTAAATGTTGAAGAGGGCGCTGTTGGTGATGACAAGGTGGCGACTACCTATTTAATTGCAATCACTGTGATTACCAGTACAGCAAGCACAAAGAATGTAAAACATACATCGCTAATAACCTTTATCAGTTTCTGTCCAAAGGTCTCTGCGGACTTTGTCGACTTCATGCCTTCGTCTTCTGTCTCTGCAACTTCTGTACATGCAAGCAGACAGACTATAAGGAAAACCATGCACAAATAGAGGAAAAAATCAAACCCCTTACAGCAAAGCAAAATCAATGCAGAGGTCAAGTCCAAGGGAGGAGACTACAAGAAATAATGGTTAGATCTGTCAGAAGATTCTAAGTATTATGATTTATCTAATATGTGATTACTAGTACAGCAAGCACAAAGAATGTAAAACATGTACTGGTAATCTATGGCATAACATGAGTTTGCATAGGATATTGGGGACAAGACTCTAGAGGAGGGCATTCATTGGGGTGAAGCCAGAGATAAGGTAGTTGAGAATCTCTGGTTTTCCAGTATACATTCATGTGCCTGCGAAGAAGAGGACAAGGCTACACCCTTCAAGCGAGAAGGGGATATTTGTTGGATATAGAGAGATCTAAAAAGCTTACAAGATTTTTATACTAGTGCAGAGGAAGGCAATTGTGAGCATAGATGTTAAGTTCAAGGAGATCTTGTCATCTAGGAAGGTTTATGAGTTGCTCCTTCGAGTTTTGTCACAAGACAAAGGTGGTTTGAGCAAACATTGAGGGATGCTGAGAAGCATGTTTAGGTCATAGGAGCACATTTAGGGAGAGCGGACATCTAAAGAAGTTTATGAGGTATGTTTCATTGATGACTAACATCATTGATGAGGAAATAGACTAGGAAGTTTGGAGGATTGCAATGCTGAGGGAAGATGCATGAGACATTGTGTTGGGATTGAAGGGAAAGCCGATTCTAGCATAATATGAAGTCAACTGAATCATATATACAGTAAAAAAAATCCTCAGGGTGCTGAATCATATATACAGTAAAAAAAAACTAATTTAAATCACACAAATCAAAATCAAAATTTCACCTGAAGCTCCAAAAAAAATCTCACTAAGCATAAACACAATTCCTTTCAAAAAAATCTCACTAAACATAAACACAATTCCTTTAAAATATAGTATGGCAATATATATTTCAAAACCATTCATAACGTACTCAAATGTATCACAGTAAAAGAAGATTTAACAAACTGGTATGTGAAAATCCTTTTTTTTCATTCAGTGTAATTGAGGAAGGATACAAGCTTAAGAAAACTGAAAACTTTACATATCATTAACCTTTTACAGGACAAGCTCCCTTCATTGGTTGGGCATCATCTCCTATAATTTCAAGCCATGCAACTACTTCTTGAATTGTGGGTCTTTTAAATTGGTTTTTATTAGTACACATGCAAGCAACATCAAGTACCTGCAACATTTGATCCTCATATCCTTTGCCCTGGATCAAAGGATCAAAGACCTCCTCCTGCTTACCTTCGGACCTCATTTGCTGCACCCATGTCACCAAATCACTGCTTATTATTGACTTGGAGACTTCAACTGGCCACCTTCTAGTGAGCAGCTCCAAAATAACAACCCCCAAACTGTAGACATCACCTCTGAGAGTAGCTACCCATGCTTGTCCATACTCAGGGGGAATGTATCCCAGAGTGCCTACTAATTCTGTGGTCACATGTGTATCAAATGGCAAAATCAACCTTGAAAGGCCAAAATCTGCAACATAAGCTTCAAATTGCTCATCTAAGAGAATATTACTAGACTTAATATCTCGATGTACAATGTGAGGATCACATACCCTATGCAAATATTCCAACCCCCTGCTTGCTCCTTGAGCTATTCTTAGTCGAGTAGGCCAGTCCAACATTGGGCTTCCATCATGCCTTTCATGCAACCAATAATCCAAACTCCCATTTTCCATGTAGGAGTAAATAAGCAACCTGAAATTGTCAATTCTGCAATACCCTTGCAACGATACAAGATTATTATGTTGAGCTCTTGACAAAGCTTCCACTTCTGCTGTGAATTCACGCTCCATCTGACCACAATCTCCTGTTAATCTTTTGATAGCTACTTTTGTACCATTCCCCAAGGTGGCTTTATATACCAATCCAAATCCTCCACATCCAATGATGTTGGCCTAATCAAAATTATTGGTGGCTTTCCGGATATCAGCCACAGTCAAGTCCTTGATATCATGATTTTGGAATAGAAGCACCAAGGAAGATCCTAAAGCATCAGAGATTCTATGAGACACGCTGCACTGTATCTCATTTACATCTGCCTCAGTTTTAATGGGTTTTCTTGATAGGCTCCACAGCAATGCACCTAGCAAAAGAGCAATACCAACTCCAACACTAACTGCTATACCTAAGATGCCATTCCTGTTCAATCTCCAAGTCTTGACTTCAAAACCCATGTAATCATAACCTGGCTTTAAAATACTGGCATTGCAGGGAGAAAGAGGCGGTCCATATAGACCAGGGTTGCCTTCAAAACTAGATTTTGGAAAAGTATCGAACTGCTTTCCTGAAGGAATAAGTCCTTCCAAATGGTTATTGGATACATTGAATTTTGACAAAAATGTGAGTTCCTGAAGAGATGTGGGTATTCTTTCAGTCAGACTATTGTTTGAGAGATCTAAACTCTCCAAGTTTGTCAAATGAAAGAGCTCATCTGGTATGTTCCCTATTAAACTGTTGCTCCTTAATTCCAAAATGTGAAGCATTTTCATGCACCCGAATTCTGGCCATATACTTCCATTGAGTTTATTGTTGCTTAAGTATATCGCAGGAGGAAACTTGGACAGCTGCTTGTACTGCAGTCCAGATGCATTTTCATTGTGCTTAACAATTAGTGGCAATTCAAATGAAGTTTGATCCATATCAGTGTAATTTTTCTTAGATATTAGGCTAGGCAGCTTTGTGAGTTCAAGGGGAATCGATCCAGAGAAGGAATTGTTTGCAATATCCAAGTAAAAAAGAGACTGGAAACTGCCAATCCAATGTAGAATGCTTCCAGTGAGGTTATTCCAGGAAAGGTCCAATACCTGCAACTTTGAACAATTCCTCAACCAGCTGGGAAACTTCCCTGAAAGAGCACAATTTCCAAGGGCAAGAATCTGAAGCCCTTCAAAGCCCGTGATGCCTTGCGGAATGGACTCCTGATGGAAGTTCTTAAACAGAATCAAAATGCTGAGGTTCCTGAAGTCCTGAAAAAAATGAAGGGCTCTTGTAATATTTCTCAGGCTATTGTTTGAGATGGAGAAAAAGGTGAGAGACTTAAGAGATGTCATGCTCTCTGAGATTTGACCTTCAAGTTTGTTTCTTGACAAGCTTAATGACTTGATCTTTATGCAGGTCGATAAAGTAGGTGGAAGCTGACCGGAGAACTGATTGGAAGCAAGATCAAGTGAAATCAGGTCAGGAAATATTCTGAAATCAAGATGGATCTCTCCACTCAGAGAATTGTTCCTCAGGTTGATGACTTGCAATTTGTTACACTGAGATAAAGATGTTGGCAGGCCTCCACTGAACTGATTGCTATAGAGAACGAGTTGTTCCAACTTCTCAAGCTTTCCAAGCTGCTTGGGAAGATTTCCTGTGAAATTGTTGCCATAGAGAGACAAAATGGTGAGATTTGATAGGTACCCAATATCAGAATTCAGAGCCCCAGAAAGCGTGTTGACGGGTGCAGAGAACCTTATCAAAGATGATATATTATATAGATCCTTCGGGAGAATTCCCACGAGGTTGTTGAAACCCACTTCGAACTCCTCAAGTACCTTACATTCTTGCAGCCCTTCATCAAGACGTCCCTCAAATCTATTCATCGAGAAATCAAGGATCCTGATTGAGCTCAAATTCCTGCAAATAACTGTTGGAATTGGACCAGTGAAGGAATTGTTACTAACATTAAGGGCAATCAGATTTGAAAGAAAGCCGAGTAGGTGAAGCCTATCTGAAAAGGAATTGCTTGAAATGTTGATGGATTGAATCTCCAAGTCTCTGCTATATACGAACTATGGGAGGCCCTAACGGAGTCCGGACCAGAGAGAGTCGGCCAGGCCCTAACGGACCATGATGGGATTCCTGTGACTGTTTTTTTCCGACTCGGTCTCGCTCAACCAGCAAGAAATTAGAATATCGATGTGCAAAAAGACCAGCCACCTCTCTGAAAGGGCGAATGCCATGTAAATCTAGAAAATCGATTGAAAAAATGGAGCGAATGCCATAGAAATTTGGAAAATCGGGGGCGAATATCATGTTTCTAGTTTTGTGCGCCCTTTTTTTGGTGGGCTAGTATTAAATAATTAATTATCTTTAAAATATTTTTTGGGCTAATTTTATTAAACTATAAAAATTGGGTTTTATATAAAAAATTCGCCCTAATAAAATTTAAAATCCCTTAAAATTCGCCTTTGGGCTAAAATTCGCCCCTAAAATTTTCCCTGGATTGCACTTGACTATTCAAGGTGAAAATGAATTAACAGACCTATTGGATAAACATAACCAAGTATGTGATATGAACTCAAGGATCAATATCGTAGATGGAAACATATTTGGAATGTGTAGAAATTTTTATATGGGTAACAATTTTCTTTGAACATATTGATACATATGTTATAATTTGTGAACAAGTGTTTTACATTGCAAAATAATCTCGTATGCTATACAAGTGTTTTGCCAAGTATATTATATTAACTCAAGGATCAATATCGTAGATAGCAACATATTTGGAATGTGTATAAATTGTTATATGTATAATAATTTTCTTTGAACATATTGATACATATGTAATAATTTGTGGACAAGTTTTTTACATCGCAGATGATATCATTACCAAACCAACCGCGTGATGAAAAAACTCCAAGAACAATTGAGATGCACTGAGATTACATGATAAGGTGTTAACCTTGGTCCTACTAGGAGGGGTGGAGGTGTTGCCCACCATTTATCCTCCAAAACCTGGACTCATGTGAGGGTTGTGCGAGTCACGCTCCCCTAGATGTGTGATGATGATTGTTGGATGCCTACTAGTCCATCAGGTTGACATAATCAACATTGACACCCTTAAGATCTATGAATGGTTGGATCAGTAAAATTGATGCCATGGCATATTCCTGTAGATGACGGATAGGATGGGAGCAGAAGAGATTAGGGAGGATAGGATGATTCTAGAATAGCTTGAGAACACTGTTGGGGAAAGACGTGACTACTACATTTGTAAACCAATAAATGATCAAAACAAAAATGTTAAATTTTTCTCACACATTAAAAGAAAATTCAACTATGGTACACCACCCTTATACGATTATACTAATCACTTATATAATTAATGATATACGACATAAAACTTAACTTCGAGACGAATTTTTCTGAAGGAGGGGTGTATGTAATGACCCAACTCGAGTTATAGGGAACATAGAAATATTAGCATGCATATGAGACCTGCATGTGATAGCTACATATGCATGTATCACGTGTAATGCACTAGTACATACTCTAATCAATTATGAAAAATCTCAGTGTAGATTAATGAGTGAATTATTGAAGTATTGAGGAAATACCTAACTCACCAGAATATAATGAATGTATTAGTTATACCTACCACTATCATAATATAAACTAATACTTTATTCAAATAAAATTAAAAGCATTGACTTATGCAAATAAAAGATGATATTTTAATAAATCCAAGATATTTATTAAATAATAATATTTTAATAAAACAAATATATTTTAGAAATCCAAGATATTTATTAAAAGAGGATATTTTAATAAATACCTTGAATGGAGTTTGTGTATAAAAGGAGAAGAGGAGGAAACTTGATGGGCATGGGTAGTGATTCGTTAAATTGACCCGGATGCTATCAGAGGAGTTCTAACTGTGTGAGACATGAGCAGTGAGTTCTAATAGAGGCATGGAGTGATCTCTATTGTTATTAGAGTTTTGGGCACATGGGCCAGAAGACTTGTCTTCTGGATCTAGGGACCGGAGAGGTTGACCTCAGATAGGCTGGGAGGAAAACGACGGTTTGGTGACGAGAGATGGAGCCATGGCGGATCAGGAACATCTTCAAACACGGTTCCAGGTAAGTATTAATTAGTCAATTGATATATATTCTACTTCAAAAATCCCACTCTGAATTGTGTAGTATGAATTTTGTGAATGATTGTTAAATTTTGAAAGTTAAGACCGTTATATTGAGCCATGGGCCTGAAAAAGTGGCACATAAATCGGGGTCGCAGGCTTAGAACTACTTGGAAGAGTCTCCAGTCATATGCATGCCCATGTTGTGTGAGTGACTGAAGGTTTCTAGTCACACCCTTTCCCATATCAAAGGAGTGACTAAGGTATTGATGCACTAAAAGGTTAGTTTCTCTCATGGGCAGCCACTTTGAAGGTTTGGATGGCTCCTAAGTGTCTTGTAGAAGGTGAAGAAGGTGTTTGTTGTTGTGTGGTAACGGTTCCACTTCCTTAAGGTGACCTATGAGGTTGAATCGGATCATAGTAGTCTCTCGTCGTATGTTTACCCCAATGGACTAGATAGCTTGGGTAAATGTGGGAAGAGGGTGTTACATTAACCCACAAACATGTTCCTTGAATAGCCTCCACACAGTTTTTACAACAAGAGTCTTTGAAAAGAGAAACAAATTCTTGATGTTGGATGATCCCAATATAATAATGTAAAGTTAGGATAAAAATATTTATTAAATTAGAATATTTAACAAATATTAGAGACACTTAGAAATAGAATATTGTTAGCAAAGATAGGACTTTAGAATTGAGTCGTATATTAGGCTCTAAAATAGGAACAAAGTTAGTAGATTGGATAAAAGATCATTTATTGTAAATGGACACTTGTTATTTTTTCAAGTGGTCCATAACTAAATTAAGTTAGGACATATAGCTTATAAATAGGTTAGTCTCCTAATTGAAAATTAGTGGAAGTTTACGTTTGTAAACTCCTGCAACTTTTTATGTAATTTCTTTTCCAATATCAATACAATTACGTGTCTGAGGACACTTCTGTATTAATGTGGTATCAGAGCCACCAGTAATGTAGATGACATGAAGGTGGAGATTTCAGCTATGCAGGCTTTCGAAAATTCTACCAAACAGATAATTGGTATGCAATTTTGTCAATATTTTAAGGAAAAGAAATTTATTGATTATAATATGATTATCAATTTTTTAAATTTTTTTTTGTCAAGCTGCTTCTATTAGCACCGTTTAGAAGCACGTTTTTTTTATTTTTTTAATTAATTCTTTGCTTTTTGCAGTGCAGAACGAAAATCTCAGATTGTATTTCCAAAAAACCCTGCTAAAAGTAGCATAGGATAAAATTAGAAATGAGAAAGTTGTAACTTGCTGCATGTTACCCCCTACTGACTTGTAGATGAGTCCACCTAACCTGAATTGCTTCAGTGATAAGGTGATTCTGGCATGAGAGTGCATATGAAGTAGTCAGTGTTCTCCTTGTAGGTTTCCAGTTCTGTTACATTCCCATGCAAGAATGACTTGGCTAGCAAAACATCAATTCTGACACGCTTATTGTCCTCACTTTCCTCAAGGAATTCATCACAAAACCCTGCTAGGATTTCCACACAATTAGCCAAATTGCATTTCAATTAAAACCATTGATTCATTTATACGTTATAAAACCCGCAATTGACACCTCGGTAGAGGCGCCGATGGGGCACTGGTTGTATCGAATTTAAAACCTTTAAATATGTTTTGTGCCTAGGTCACCTCCTTCCCTGAGCACGTATTACCTGCCACTATCCTGCTCACAAAATCCAATCCACATTTATCCAAAGTCCACAGTATCAAGCGCTACATTACCGATCACCTCAAGAATATTTTTATCAGATTTGATGGGACTTCCAGTAAACACTATGATACGTTGCTGCTGTTTTTTGTTCTGACGATGTTTAAGAACCAACTGTGCAATCTGAACACTAGATGTCAAATTCATTTCTCCACCAACTTCCAGACCATGCATGGATGCAAGAATCCTTCCAAAATCACTAGTGGGAGTCACAAGGACACATACACCTTTTCCCGCTGTATTCATAATACAACTGTATTCTCTGGACTAGACTGAGTTTTGGCCCTGCAAATACGATTAATAGCATCAGCTTGTGCCTGGAAGTGAGTAGGAGAGTAATCCCCATTTCTCATCCATTCAGAATTGTCAACGCAAATCATTGTTGCCTCGAGAACCATGGTTGACGATGGCTTTTAGGCCGATCTCCTTAAGTTTTCAGTTATTTGGCCAGCTTTGCAAGCTTGTGCACAAAACAGATACAATCAAACACCTTCGGCTGCAAGTTCATAACCACATTAAGGTAGCGCGGCGAATCGGCTTCGTCTGACCAGGAGTTGTTGAAAATCTCAATCGAACCTTCGATATCTGACACTGTACCTAGCATCAACCACAATGGCCAAAATGACGGTCGTGTTATCGAGCCACAGGGTAGCATGGTGATATCAATCTAGGTACTTTGCGAGGTGACCGAAAATTTCAGCGAGGGGAACATATTGGGTCGAGGCGGGTTCAGGGTCATATACAAGGGGGAGCTGCACGATGGCCCAATATTGTCGTGAAGAAGATGGAGGCTTGAATTAAAATCTGTCCCGAGCCTACGTTTTTCTTCTGCAAAGTGAAGTGTTCTGTTCAGATCGTGTGCCCATAACCCACAGATCCACGCATTTTGAAAATATGCAGTTTCACAAATCTATAAATTTTGAGAAGTGTGCAGTTTTGTTGTCATCAAAAGTGTTGAGATCAGGAATATGGAAGACGACAGTATATATATTTTATTTAATTTTTTTATTTATTTGTTTCTGGAGTGATAATTTTTTTTTGGAGTTACAAGTTTTTGTAATTGAAGTTATAAGGGAGGAACTTGAAATTTATTTATTGTTTTATTTTGGAGCAATAAGGTGAAGTGAAAATGTTGTCATTGATTTTGGAGAAATCAGTGTAATTTTTCTTGGATAAATAAGGGTTATTATTTGTAACTCAAAGTACCTTTTACTTTGAGGGGGGGTAGATTTTTTTTTAAGAAGAAATTTGTAATGGCAGTGTCAAGTGGTCAAATTTTGCAAAGATTTCATTGTAAATGTTGAACGAGAAATTGACTAGAGCCAAGTGCAAAGCTCAGTCACTTTTCTCCCTTTTTAACAACTATACGAGGGTCAAGGCCAAGCCCCGATAGATCATTTTTTATTTGCGTGGCATGTGTCGTTTTTGGCATGGCGTGTTTCATGCGACGAGTTGCTCACTTTCTTCTTGTGCTTGATTCTTTTGGTGCACTGCTTCAACACTATCATGTCAAAGTTAATTAATTTGTTCTCTAAATCTGATAAGCTAGATGGGATGAAATCTTATAAGACATGGAAACGTCTAATTGAAAGTACTCTCATTTATAATGAATTGTGGCATGAAATTTTTGATGGCAACATTAAGCCAAATAAACCAACAGATGCGGCTTCACTGGCAAAATGGGAAGTAAAAAATGCCAAGGCATTAGCTCTTATAAAGGCTTCAGTTAATAATGAAATGTACATACATATTGAAAATTCCTCAGATGCATGGACTGATTTATGTACATTCAAAGATATCTTTGATACACAACCTGAATCAAAGAAGGTTGATCTTTAATTAAAATTGCTTCAACATAAATTAACTGAAGGTGGTGATGTCCTTGAGTATATTTCATGACTTAAAAACATCAAGAAATAAATAATAAATGTTGGTTTTCAAGTTGTTGATGAAATTTTCTTGACCACGATTTTAATTGTTGGATTTCCATCATATTACACACATTTTTTGGAAACTTTGCAAGTCACTGGAAAGTTCGAGAAGATAAAATTTGATGAATTGAGTAACATGTTAGCCCAACATGATAAAAAATTTGGGAAGAAGAAACAGATTGGAGAATATGTCTTTTTCACTGAAGCCATCTCAAGTAACCCCTCAGCTGATATTTCAAGAAACAAAGGAAGAGGAAATTTCAATCAAAATCAAGCAGCCCAAGGTCGTGGTCGCAGTCAAAGTAGAGGAAACAATTTCAACAAAGGCTACAATTTATGCAGGAGAAATTTTCAAGGAAGAGGCAACAATCAAAGCAGAGGATATAATGAAGGCAAAGGACAAATTCCAGGTAGAGGAAAAACTCAGAATAGAGGCCAAAGCAGAGGAAAAGGACAATATCAAGGCAGAGGACAGTATCAACGCAGATGATAGTCTCAAAGCAGAGGCAGATATTTCAGTCAAATTGTTTGCAGGAGATGTAACAAAGTTGGCCATTATGCAGAAGATTGCAAAACTTCTATTGAGAAAATTCCCAAGTTTCAACCAAACTCTGCACAATTTGCAAATGATGAAGATGATCCTGATGGTTCCGAATATGTCTTCACCAATACAGAATCAACAACTTTACAGGTTTCAAGCTTTCTTAGAAGTGATTATGAAGATGCATGGATTATGGATACAGGTGCAACTCAACATATTACTTTTCGACGGGATTTCTTTTGGAATTTCAAAGAATTCCATCTAAATTCAATCTATTTTGCTAATAAAACAAAACATACTCCTTTTGGCAAAGGTGTAGTTAAAGTTTTTTAACCAGGCATTAGAGAAATAATGATTTCAAATGTATGGTATGTCCCAACATTTAAGCAAAATTTGTTATCTTTAGTCACAATTTGACAAGCAGGATATATGGTGATTATGGAAGATGGCTTAGTTAAAATTAACTCAATCAAACAGAACATGAAAACAGTGACGACAAGTTATGAAGATGGAAAATTGTTAAGGATGAAAGGGACAGTTATTCCAATAAAATCTGACTTTGCAGGAGCAGCAAGTACAGACATTTCACCGATCAGATTGTGGCATGTAAGATATGGCCATCTCAACTTCGAAAGTCTCTCTCAGTTACAAAAACAAGGAATGGTTAAGGGACTTCCAACATTCAAAAGGGACAATGCTAAGTGTGAATCTTGCATTTTTGGAAAACAACATCGAGAGACTTTTCCTACAAGTTCATGGTGTGCAAACAAGCATTTGCAGCTGGTTCATAGTGACATTTGTGGACCCTTACCAAATTCGCTTGGAATATGCAAATATTTTTTACTCTTTATTGATGATTTTAGCAGGATGACTTGGGTATATTTTTTGAAGCAAAAGTCAGAAGCATTTGAAAAGTTCAAAACTTTTCGTCAGCTTATTGAAAATGAATTAAAGGAGAATACTGGCATTCTTAGAACTGACAATGGCGGGGAATTCACTTCAAATGAATTCAAAATTTATTGCATGGATAATGGCATAAAACGACATCTTACCAATGTCTACACTCCACAGCAAAATGGAGTAGTAGAAAGAATGAATCGTACCTTGTTAGGAATGGCGCGATCTATTTTAACTTTCAAAAAGTTAAGTCCTTTATATTGGGCCAAAGAAATTCATACCGTTGTCTACTTGAGAAACATATATCCCACTGCTTCTTTAGACAGAATCACACCTTGTGAAGCATGGTTTGGCTTCAAACCTAGGGTTAAACATCTCAAAGTTTTTTGATCCGTATGTTATGCCTTAGTTCCGAAAGAAAAATGAACTAATCTTGACTCACGAAGCTTGAAGTGTACAATGATTGGGTATTCTGATGAGAAGAAAGGGTACCGAATTTTGTCGAATGAAAATTTATTGTCAGTAGAGATGTGTTTTTTGATGAAAATGAGAGTAAGAGCGTTGAAGAAGTTGAAAGTCTTCTTCAAAAGTTAGAAACAAAAATTTATAAAAGAAATGGAAATATACAAAGTCACCCAAACTCACAAAATTGGTATGAACTTGAGTTTCCTTCATTTGAAAATAATTCATCTAGTCCATCTTCTTCACCAGCGCCATCTGAGTCTTCTAGTAGTTCATCCAAATCTCCTAGCAGCAACAGTTCTCCTGACAATGACTCTTTGCCCCCAGAACCTGAGGTTGATCAACAAACATCAGTTTATATCAACCCTCTTTACAATGATGGTGATTTTTCACAATCCCAAACTAGTGAACATCAATTGCCAAAATGGGCAGTTCAACTTTTGAAAGATGTAAGGCCTAATGAACAGAATAAAACAGGAACAAGGGGATCACAAAGAAACGAAGGAGCCTTGATAGAAAATGATTTTACTGAATCTTCTACATACCGAGAGGCAGTAAAACATAAAGAATGGAAACATGCTATGGTTGATGAATATCAGGCAGTTCAAGACAATAACACTTGGAAACTTGTTGATTGTCCTCAGAATGTTAAACCCATCGGATGCAAATGGGTTTACAGAATTAAGTACAAGCAAAATGGTGAAATTTACAAGTATAAAGAAAGAATTGTTGCTAAGGGTTTTTCGCAGCAAGAAGGGATAGATTACGAGGAAACGTTTGCTCCTACAGCTAAATGGAACACCATCTGACTCACACTTGCCTTAGCAGCTCAAAAAGGATAGAAAGTCCATCAAATGGATGTAAAAAGTGCTTTCCTCAACGGTGATTTACAGGAATAAGTGTACATGACACAACCACCAGGTTTTGAAATTGAAGGACAGGAACGTAAAGTATGCAAACTAATAAAGGCTTTATATGGGTTAAAACAAGATCCCCGAGCTTGGTATGCTAAAATGGATGAGTACCTTCGGAAAGTTGGTTTTCAACAAAGTGAATCTGATGATACCTTGTATGTACGCCAACAAGGTAAAAGTCTGGTGATTTTGGTTATGTAGGTAGATGATTTGATAATCACTGGAAGAAATAATGATCACATTGCACAGCTGAAAAAGGATTTACATGCAGGTTTTAAGATGACAGATTTGGGACTACTTCACTACTATCTTGGAGTTGAAGTATTCCAATGTCCACATCATATCTTCATTTCTCAGAGTAAGTATGAAGTAGAAATACTTTAGCGATTTGGAATGCAGGATTGCAAGCCTATTCTTACCCCTATGGAACAAAACTTTAAACTTTCAAAATTTGAAGGGGGGGAAATGGTGGATAGCACTACTTATCGACAATTGATTGGTAGCCTGATTTATCTGACAACTACTTGACCAAAATTTTCTTATGCCATCAGTATTCTTTCCTGCTTTATGTAGGAACCACGAGATAGCCACTGGAATGCAGCTAAAAGAGTTCTTTGTTATATCCAAGGAACAAAAGCTTTTGGTCTTCTTTACAAAAAGACTAAAAATTTTGTACTTGGTGGATTTTCAGATGTCGAATTTTCTGGAAGTATTGATGATAGGGCATCAACCTCAGGTTATTTAATGAACATGGGGTCAACTAAAATTTCCTGGAGTTGCAAGAAGCAAGCTACATTGGCCACTTCTTCAGCAGAAGCAGAGTACATTTCAGCATGGGAAGCAACATGTGAGATTGTTTGGTTGCGTAGAGTTTTACAGGACTTGGGTATTCCTCCAGCAAAAGCTACTTCGTTATTCATCGATAATCAGTCAACAATAAAGCTTGCCAAGAATCCATTTTTTCATTCAAAGACAAAGCATGTGGACACGAAGTATCATCATATCAGATCACTCATTGCAAAGGATGTCATCAAGCCGATTTATTGTCCTTCAGAAGATCAGACCTCCGATATCTTCACCAAACCTCTTGGCAGAATAAAATTTACTAAGTTCAGAGATGAGCTTGGTATATGTTGTAATGTATCTTTGGATCATGGGGGGAA
The DNA here is from genome assembly GCA_034641835.2 of Pinus albicaulis. Classification (NCBI taxonomy): domain Eukaryota; kingdom Viridiplantae; phylum Streptophyta; class Pinopsida; order Pinales; family Pinaceae; genus Pinus; species Pinus albicaulis. The sequence continues at coordinate 536,269,081 of CM076578.1, read as the reverse complement.
TGTTAGATGATCCAAATATGATAATGTAAAGTTAGGATAAAAAAATTTAATAAATATTAGAGACACTTAGAAATAGAATATTGTTAGCAAAGATAGGACTCTTGAATTGAGTCATATCTTAGGCTCTAAAATAGGAATAAAGTCAGTAGATTGGATAGAAGATCATTTATTGTAAATGAACACTTGTATTTTTTCAAGTGGTCCATAACTAAATTAAGTAAGGACATATAGCTTAGAAATAGGTTAGTCTCCTAATTGCAAATTAGTGGAAGTTTACGTTTGTAAACTCCTGTAAATTTTTATGTAATTTATTTTCCAATATCAATAAAATTATGTGTCTGAGGACACTTCTGTATTACTTGAGGCCCTATCGTCCAATTGATTGCTAGTTTCTTCCATGAGGCCAACACTAGACCTTTATTTATCTAGTTTATACACGAGATAAAGTAGTAGAAATGTTTCCTAATAGTTTCCAAAACACCTTTTGGTACCTAGGAAAGTGATCTCTAGAAGACTAGAATTGCTTCCAAATTGTTTTTGGGTGAAAATGTGAAGCTGGGTTACACTTTTTTCCCTTTTTTGAGAAAAAAAATTCATTTTTTTCGGTTCTTCAACTTTCTGCAAAATATAACAATTTTTCTGTGTAGAATTTCATTTTGCGATAAAAATAAAAGTTGTGAGAAATTTTATTAGCTTTCTATTACTTATTTTTTGAAATTTTTTTATGCAGATTTGATATGTCAACTTAGCGTTTCTTTGAGTGTGTGTTTCTTAACAATCAAAGGATTCATAAGAAGTCATGTTATGACGCAATGTTGTATTCATTGAAAATTTGTGTTTTTGAGAAAACAAAATGTGTTACAACAATCTAGACAGAGTCTACTTTGGTTTTGTCATATTTACAAAGCCAATGGATGCATATCATAATTACTAGAATTTTTTGAACTGGTCCAATACGAAAAATTGCGTATTTTGGATATGTTTCGCGATGCAAGAAATTTATTAACATATAAGTTATAAACTAAAAATCTAAAAGCTACCCATTAGAGACGACGGACCAATGTAATGCCCCATAATTTTTTCATTTTTTTTTACAATGTTTTTTGGGAGATACAAAATCTTGATTTCACTGAATCACAATGACCCTCGAAAATTGTTTGCACCCATTTTATTAGAAAAATAATTAAAATTAGTAAACGTTTATGAACTTCCATAAAAGTTATATTTCCTAAAATTAGATTCAATTTTGAAAATTCTTGTCCTGGTTCCGACAGTTAATTAACAACCTTCCATGGAGTTTAATTAGTCCAAAGTTGCAGAAACGTATTCATAGCCTAGTTTTTGCGTAACTAGTGATGCATTAGTTCGGCCGAAATTTGATTAACAGTTCGGCCGTTTTACCAAAACCAAAAGAATTTCTTTGGACAACCATCAATTGCACCATGTTTATTTTCTTCTCCACTTTAGATATCAATCATGAGAAATTACATTTTATATTGATTTCCCTTCAAAATAAACCAAAATGATTTGGACCCTATTCTAGATAAGTCATATTATAGAAAAATAACTTACTAATATAGTCTTTTCTCCAACTGCCTCTTCCCTATAAGAACCCAAATTGTCCTCAAGAGATTTGATTTGATATAAATTACCTTTTAGACAGTTTTTTTAGATGCAATTGCATAAAGAGATAGGTATAAATCTCTTAAAGGTTGTATGATTATGTTCTTTAGGAATTAGTGTTAGGGATGTTGTATTGAAAGCTCCCAGATTTTTTCCTAGAATTCTTGTTGTCTCCACCACTCTTTGTAAATATTCCTATATAATATTATAACCTAAGAAAAAATTCATTGGTAGTCCATTACACTTAGGGATCTTTTATTTTTGAAAACTCTACAAAGTATGATATAATTATGCTTTTCCAACCCAATTTATCAAGACTTGATTATCTTCCACATTGATGAAGCTAGAAAAGGAGTTTGATGCCTAATCACTTCTATTTTTTTTCCAAAGAAAAAAATTGTATTTTCATTCATATATGTGAAAAAAATACATTTTGTGTATGCACTTGAAGTGCATTCTCTAGGATCTTCCCAAATCCAACAAGAAGCAAAAAGAAACGATAAACCCTAGGGGCCGCAAACGCTAGGCCTCAGAACATAAAAAAAACCATATAATGCACAAAAACCTGAAGAAAAAAGACTCCAATAGTGCCACATTAATATATCCCAAAATGAGCCACAATACATACAAAAAAAATGAGAGTAAACCCCAACAAATAAGCTTCACGAAGGGGTGAAACTAAAGTATCGCAAACCCCAAAACCACAGTGCCAAGAAAGCCACAAGCCTGAACTAAAAAACCAATGGCAAGTGAAAAAGCTCCATGAAAAACCCTGCAACACCCAGCTATGTAAATCCTAGCAATAGTGAAAGGGAAATGTGGCAGCGGAGACAACACCCAAAAATTAAACCTATGTGCAGAAAAACGCAAACAACAATAGAGGCCCCTGAGAAAATAAGTTGTGCAGAACTCAGTGGAGAACGACACCAAAAATGTGACCCTAGAAGAACACAACTCGACAAGAGAGGAAAAGGTGCCTGAAACCTTGAGCCACGCAACAAATCGCCAAACTCGCAACCCCCTTAATATTTCCTCTGAAGGACCACGCCACAACCAAATTCCAAATGACCACGCGAAAGAGCCACCACATGCCAAAGAGCCACGCCGCAATGAGGGAGAACCGACAGGAAGGTCGACAATGGGAGACACAGGGAAAAGGCAACTAGGGTTAACCGCCTTGCCTTGATCCCTCGCCTAATCACTTATATTATTGTATCGCATGTGCCTTTCAAGGGAGGAAAAGTTCTCTACTCCTTTCAAAACTGTGCCTTGAAATTCGTAGCCTATGTGCCAACTCCCTTATCAATTTTCCAAACAAAATTTATATTATTGCCCATAATTAGAAAACTTATGAAATAATTTTATTCTTATCCCCAACCTATAACCATAATGGTTTTCTCTTGAGACTTCATTTTTTTCTTTTTCTAAAATAATGTGTCTCTTTTTATCTTGAAGTACCACTATGTCAATTTTATGTTCCTCATTTTATAAACCATAAACCTTCACTATTGTAGAGCACCTCCATACTCCTTGAAGAACCCTAATATTTTTAAGCTTTTTGTTCCTTACCAATTATAATCTACATATTTTTTCCTCTTTTAAGTATGTTTGAAATTGAACTAGAGAAGATTATTTTAAATTTCCATTAAAAGGTTTCTAAAAAAAATTGATTCATCCATTACAGATATAGTTTAAAAGGGCTAGCAGGTTTCTTTATTAGAAGAGACGCTCTTAACACCACAATATTATGGTCAAAATCCCCTCTAGTGGTGACCCATTATTTGATCCTAATGAATTCATCTAGGAAAGATTCAGATATTAAAAAGCTATCGAGCCTATAAGCAAGTCTCACTTCTTGAACTCTCTTGTTACTCTAGGTAGGAGATAGCTTAGGTAGTACAATATCCAAAAGAATAATTTCTTCCAGTTTTCTAACAAAATGTCTAGATAGATGATCCATTTGAGCAATCAAGTGCTATGAATTTGATACTTTTAAGGTCAAATTCAAGTACCTCCTATTGACACAACCGAACCATTTTGAACATTATTCATTTTTAAGAATCTATCCTGATAGTCCATGTGTTCCATATAAGGACCATAAACATTCAACATTATGATATATTTCCCCAAGTACAAAAAAAATGGAGGTCCCTGTAGGAAAATATCAAGAATCAGTGAGTGAAGGAGGTTTTACTCCATCCAATCACATTCACACCCAATATCCCATTTTCATCAACAAAATAGAAGCCCCAATTCCTTCGCAATTTGGAGAGTTCCTGAGTGATATATTCCACGTCTGTCACTGTCCCTTGAAATAAAATAATAAAAGGTTTGATAGTATCAACTTATTTGGGGTGTTATCCATGCCTCTACAACTAAGGGTCAAAAAATCATTTGAAACCCTAAAAAATGGCATTTACTTTAAGAGTCTTGATTAAGGATAGTTGTTTCCCACACATGAATTTCAAAGATGTTTTTTTTTTTTTTTTTTTAAGCCATAGACATGCAATATTTACTAAGAGCACTAACCAAAGATTCAAAATTCAAAATATAACATTCACGTTAGGAAATGTGTACTAGCATTCCATTGTGCATTCGTTATACAATCTGTATCACTCCTTTCCTAAAATTTAGTATGTTGTGTCTTATGTCACACCTCTCTTAAAGTTCAAAATGATATAACTTAAAACTTGAAAGATTTCTTGTATCACATGAAAGGAAACTTTGGTGTGATGCACTATTATAAACCCTTTTCATGTGTATTACATGAAACAAAACTTTGGTGTGGTGTGATGTGTTGCATAATATCAAATTTTATCACAATGTGGTATGTCACATGAAAGGGAGGTTTGAAAATGTGTGTTGTGGGACATACAAAAGTTTGGTGTGGTGTAATATATTATGACCCAATGCATTTTAAGTGTATTGCTACATGGGAAGAAAGCTTGATTTGATGTAATATCTCATATAGAAGAAAAGTTCCTAAATGTGCAATATTTCACATGGAAAGAAACTTTGACATGATGCAATATGTGGGGGTGAATTCAATTTTGGAGCAATGTGATATGTCATAGCCCTTTGTCACAATGGAGGAAAGTTCATGAAAGTGCAAAAATAAACTTTGGTGTGATGTGATATGTCACAACAAAGGAAAGTTTGAGGCGCTGTCATATGTCTTGTGAAGAAAAAATTTGTGTGATATATCATAACAAAAGAAAACTTCAACCTCTATTATATGCCATGCAAGTGGAAACTTTTCTTCCTATGACAAATTGCAATTAGAAAATTTCCAAAGTGAATCATAAACAACTAATGTAAACCATGGTCAACCATAGTAAGCTAAATTCAACCATAGTGAACATTGGCCAACCAACATCAGGCTGAAATCAACCATGGACAACCAAGTCAACAATATGAATACATGGTTGATCATAATCATCCATAATTAACCATGTTCAATTAGACTCAACCATGATTAATCATGGTTAACCATGTTTAATCGTATAAAAACATGGTGAAACCAAAATCAACAATGGTTATCTAAAGATAACAATTGTATAACATGGTCAACCATATTCATCCATATTGGTGGAAAATAGTTGACTTTAGTAACCATGCTAAATGTCATTGTATAAAAAAACAACATGGAACATCATAAACATTATATTACAACAAAACCAGTGAGGAACGCGACAATTCAACATCAATCAACCAAGATGAGTGTTGCAATGCTACATAACTATTAAGGAACATAATATTCCAACATATCCTTTCGTAAACATTGCAATGTGACATAACTCCTAAAGAGCAATGCAAATGAACACGAGTCCACCTACATGAATGTCACAATGTGACATATCTATTAAGGAATATCACACATAACCCTCTATGAATGTCATAGTTCAACAAAGCCATTGAGTAGCACAAAAATCCCATTAAAGTCAACCAAGATTAATATCACAATGCATCCTAACCATTTAGCAATATAACAATTCAACATAGGTCAATTGAGATGAACATTAAAATGTCATATTACCCAACTATGGTTAAACATAATCAATATTCTCAATCCTAGTTGACCATGGCAAACCATGGTCAACCATTGTGAATCATAGTGAACATAATGAATGTAGTAATTTGATATAATGAAATGAATATGAATGTTGAAATGTGACAACCATTGGGTTATGTCACAATTCAAGATAACAAAAGTTTGGTAAGTTTCATCAACCATAGCCAAACATGGTTTACCATGGAAAGATATTATCAAACATGACCAACCATAATCTTCCATAGTTAATCAATATCAACCATAGTAAACAAAGTTTATCATTATCCAAAAATTTTATTGGTAGCCATTCATGGTTAAACATTATTAACCAAAGTCAAACATGATCAATCATGGTCAAATACAATCAACCATGGTAAAACATAGTCAACAAAGGAAAATCACTCTCAACTAAGGTCAACCATATTCAATCAAAACCAACTATAGGCAGCCATAGTTAATCATATTTAGACATGGTCAACCATAGTCAAATATATTCAACCACAGTTAACCACATTAATACATGGTCAACCAAGATCAACTAAATGTCAACGATAGTTGATCTCATTAACAATGGAAAACATAGCCAAACATAGCCTATCATGGTTAATTGTAGTCAACCATGTGTCTATATTATTATTTCACAAGGAATTTCACTTATGCGATTGATGTTCTAATCTGACCTCTAATGCATCAATGGCAGTAAGGGGAGCATTGATCTAATTATATGACCATTGAGCTACTCTAAACCATACACATGTGCTATATATCCTCTTATGGAAGTGGATTTTTGCCTTTAACCTTTTTTTTTGTTGGGTGTGGAGCTTGATTATCTTCATGTTTGTTCATAGGTTTTTTGTTTTAGATGTGGTTGGATCCCAGTCCCTAACAAGGGGGTGTGGGGGGGCTTCCCCCCCCCCCCAATATTGTTGCCAGGGTGGGGGGCGGTTGTAATTCTTCGGAGGCCCCACTGGTGGGGGTTCAAAGGCAGTGCCCCCGAAGCGAAAATTAGATGAAAAATTGCCTTGTAAAATATCGTAATTTCATAGTCAATTTGAATCATTCATTAGGTGAAAGATATGATGGTAAAAGTTATGTTAATTTAGGGTTTTTTTCCCTAGAAGGAAACCCTCGGTGTATATGAGGGAATTGTATTTCAGATGAGTATTATTATGTGCAAGAAAGAGAGAGGAGATTGTGAGAGTGAAGAGGAAATTACAGTTGATTTGTTGTAGGTTGTATCTCTTCATTTTGTTAGATAATAGAAAAGGAATGACTCATTGTTTCTCCGTGGATGTAGCCGAAATTAGGTGAACGACACATATCCATGTCTCTCTTGTTTTATGTTTTTCTGTGTTTGTGTTTTTGTTTCCGCGGTATTTTATGCGTTTCATTGCTCTGTTTTTTATTTTCTAACATTTCCTCATCTTTTGATTCATTAGATGAAACCATAGATTCTATCGGGATCATCCATGCACAGTAGGTATCCTCTTATAGATGTTGATGTCTTTTTGCAATCTTTTGTTACATATGCATCATATGTTTCATTAAATGACCATAGATTCAATAAGGTTTATCCACATGCATGAGCAGTTTGGTACAATGCAATAGAGGTTTATTGTGGCCAAGTAAACTTTGAAGAAGTTTGTTGTGCAATGTGTTCTCACAAAAACAACATTTAGTGGGATATGTTATTTTGTGAGAAAAGACATTTTTAGTGCTTTGTCATGGTGGATGAAACTTTAAACAAGTCATAAATGTATGACACAAATACATTCTTTTATATGATGTGATATGTCACAATAAAAATGCATATGAACATGATTTGAGTGCACAACAACACAAGCAAGGAAACATTCAAATGATATGATGAATGAATTTTTACCTTTGAAAGGTACAAAACAATGAAGGAAAATCCCCATGTCATATGAATAGAGGTCTTCCACAACCATAGATTCAATCGAAATTATCCATGTGCACTAAGGTTTTGGTGCAATGCAATAAAAGATTTTTCATGGTTAAGGAAAAATAGAAGAAGTTGTATCACACAAATAGAAACGTGCATGCAACGTGATGGGATTTGTCGTGATAAAAATAGTTTTTAGTATACTACATGCCATGAAAAAAACACATTTCAATGCAATAAAAAATATTATGAGCAAAGGAATTTTGTGTGCTTTGTGGTAGTGAAGAAAACGTTTAAAAAATTGATGTTTCACACAAATATAAATAACTAAAGGTAGTGACAAACAAAAACTTCTAACTAAATTTTTTATCTTTTTACAAAGCAAACTTAGGTATATTTGATACATCATAATGCAATAAAAACTACATGCATGTGATACACCATATAACTACAAAATTTCCATTTAACATAACAAAGTTTTCATGCATACAATACAATACATAGCATCAAAAGTTACAACTATGTGATTTAATAGTACTACAAATTGAACATTTATACAATAAGTATTCACATATACACAAAATAATACATTACAAAAAATTTACATGGCATCATAACACATTTTTTATATCATTGCATAAACATTTTTTTGGTGATATACCAAAATAATCCAAAAATATATGGATTTACATAAATATAATCACGAAGTTCTTAATTTATTTGCCTCAGTTTTAAAATAAAATATTTTAATATTTCACTTTTATAAGGCCTTAGTAATTGCTAATTGCGCCAGGCGCATCTACAGCTCAATATGACTGAATGGATCATAAATTTACCTTTAACAAAAAAAATTACCACATTGAATTTCCAAATTAAGTAAAATTTTAAACATATTTACTCTTTACTAAAGTCAATACCATTTCCTAAATCAAAGGAAAAGAGTTAATTCAACACAAACAATCAAAATCCAAAATCTTTTAATATTTCTTTTAATTAAATATTTGTAAAATGAATTTATACTTACTCCGGAGCTATGGTAAATAAATAAAAAAATATATAAATTAGATGTATGGTAAATAAATAAAAATTCTTTTTATATTTATTCCATAAACCTTTTTATATTTAAAAAAACTTTAAAAAGAGGTTTTATTTAGATGAAGCCTATGGGATGAATACCATGGGACAAATTAATATTGATACCATGTGCTAAATACCATGGGTAAATAAATAAATATAAAAGAGATATAAAAAAGTATGATAAATAAATAAATAAATATAAAATATATATAAAGAGGTATGGTAAATTAATAAATATAAAAGAGGCATAAAGATGTAAGGTAAATAAATAACAATATATCAAATAGGATTATAAATAAAAATGTAATTATATAACAAGCCTATGGGCCAAATACCATAGTAAAGAAAAGGGGTATGGTAAATAATAAAAATATAAATAAACTAGAGGTATGTTAAGTAAATAAAACCTCTTTTCATATTTACTCCATAATCTGCTTTATATTTACAAATATTTATGTTCATTAGTTTACATAACTAAGAAGAAAGAGAGAGAGAGAGTTATAAGGGAGAGATGGAGAGAGAGTGTGTATGTTTAGGGGTGAGATAAAGAGACAAAGTAAGATGTATGGAAAGAAGGGGGAGAGACGAAGTGAGAAGGAGAGAGGGAGGGATATAGTAATGTAGTTGGAGAGAGAGAGGGGTGGAAATAGAGAGAGAAAGAAAGGGATGGGGGAAGAGAGAGGATTAAAGAGAGAGAGAAAGAGAGAGATATGGGGGAAGAGAGAGGATTGGAGGGAAAAGAGAGAGAGAGAGAGGTGGGAGAGAAAGGGAGAGGGAGGAAGGATGAGAGAGAGGAGGAGAGTGATGGGGGAAGAGAGAGTATTGGAGAGAGAGAGAGAGATCGGGGAAGAGAAAGGGATTTAGGGGAGAGAGAGAGAGGAAGGACAAGAGAGAGGACTTGAGAGAGAGGAGGAGAGAGGGATCGATAAGAGAGATGGAGTTGGAGGGGGAGAGATGTAGGAAATAAGAAATATAGAGAGTGAGAAGTGGAGAGAGAGAAGGAGTGACAAGGGAGAGCCAGAGAGAGAGTGTGTATGTTTGGGGCTGAGATAAAGAGACAAATAAGGAGAGATGGAGATAAGGGGGGAGAAGGAGATATAGGGAGAGAGGGAGGGATATAGTAACATAGTTGGTGGGTGAAGAGAGAGAGAGAGATGGGAGAGAAAGGGAAAGAGAGGAGGGAAGAGAGAGGATGTGAGAGAGTGGAGAGAGGGAGGGAAAGAGAGATGGACTTGGAGGGGGAGGAGGAGAGAGGTAAGAAGAAAGAAATAGAGAGAGAAAGGTGGAGAGAGAGAGAGAGAGAGAGAGATAAAGTGATAAGGAAGATGGAGAGAGAGGGAGAGAGGGGGAAGATAGAGATATAGATGGAAGGTGAAAAGAGGGAAGAAGAGAGAGATGGGGAGAGGAGGGGATTGACAAAGAGATTGATATATGTGTGTGTTTAGGAGGGTGAGATAGAGAGATAGAAAATAAGAGATGGAGGGGGATATAGATATGGATGGAGGGTGGAGAGAGGGAAGAATATTTCTCACACTAGATGGATTGATATAAGTGGAGATGGTGATTTATAATCCTATTTGATTATTTTCACTATATGCATCGATTTTAGTGTATATATTTATTTCTAATGATATTTGATTACTTGCATTGATTTCAGTGTATGTGGTGATTTCTAATACAATTTGATTGCTTGCACTGAATTTTTTGATTTCAATTTAGATGTCGATTTATAATTATATTTGATTACTTGCACTAGATGAATTGGTTTCAATGTAGATGATTTCTAATCCTGTTTGATTGTTTGCACTAAATGCATTGATTTCAGTGTAGATGGCGATTTCTAATCCTATTTGATTTATTTGAGTAAATGCTTTGATTTCATTGTAGATGTTGGTTTCTAGAGAGAGAGAGAGAGAGAGAAGGAAGATGGAGAAAGAGGGAGAGAGGGAAAATGGAGGAAAGAGAGATATTAATGGGGGAGAGGGAGAGAAGGGGAAGATAGAGATATAGATGGAAGGTGAAGAGAGGGAAGAAGAGAGAGATGGGGAGAGGGGTGATTGAAAAAGAGATTGATATATATGGAGTATGAGAGCGCGTGTGTTTAGAGGGGTGAGATAGAGAGACAAAAAAGAATAGATGGAGGGACCTGAATATGAGTGAAGGTGGAGGGGAGGGCTTGCCTCTGCTTCATTCAGTTGTTTTCAAATTGAGGTGTTTCTCCTGTTTGTTCTTGCCTGGTATGTTTGGTGTGAATATTTATTTCCTAACTCAGGCATCTAATTTTGGTGGCTACCACTGCACCTGGGTGCATTGATTTTAAGTGTAGGTGATTTCTGACTCTAGTGCAAATGCTGCACTAAATGTCTGGTTTACTATGTAGGTATCAATTTATAATTATGTTTGATTTCTACTTGTATTTAGATGAACAATTTCAATGTAAATGATTTCTAATCCTATTTGATTGTTTGCACTAAATTCATTGATTTCAGTGTAGATGGCGATTTCTAATCCTATTTGATTTCTTTGAGTAAATGCATTGATTTCAGTGTAGATGTTGGTTCCTAGAGAGAGAGAGAGTGGGTGATAAGGAAGATGGAGAGAGAGAGAGAGAGAGAGAGGACAAAAGGAGGAAAGAGAGATATTAGTGGGGGAGAGGGAGAGAAGGGGAAGAGAGGGAAGAAGAGAGAGATGTGGAGAGAGGGTGATCGACAAAGAGAATGATATATATGGATTGCGAGAGCGTGTGTGTTTAGGGGGGTGAGATAGAGACAAAAAGAAGGAGATGGATGGGGATATAGCTATGGATGGAGGGTGGAAAGAGGGAAGAATATTTCTTGCACTAGATGGATTGATTTAAGTGGAGATGGTGATTTATAATCCTATTTGATTATTTTCACTAGATGCATCGATTTTAGTGTAGATATTTATTTCTAATGATATATGATTACTTGCACTAGATGCATTGATTTCAGTGTAGGTGACGATTCCTAATACTATTTGATTGCTTTCACTGGATGTGTTGATTTCAATTTAGACGTCGATTTATAATTATATTTGATTTCTTGCACTAGATGCATTGATTTCAATATAGATTATTCCTAATACTATTTGATTGTTTGCGCTAAATGCATTGATTTCGGTGTAGATGGCGATTTCTAATCCTATTTGATTGCTTTGAGTAAATGCATTGATTTCAGTGTAGATGTTGGTTTCTAATCTTATTTGATTGATTGCATTAGGTGCATTGATTTCAATGTAGAAGTTATTTTCTAATCTTATTTGATTGTTTGCATTAAATGCATTGATTTCAATGTATATGTTGATTTATGATTTGATGTAATTGGATATATGACGGTACATTAATATTAAAGTGATTGGATTAACAATATGCATTGATTTTAGTGTAAGCACAAAAAGTTTTTAACATTGTAGATTGATTTTTGTGTTATAGTAATTTAAGCTATTAATATTGGAGAGCAAGAGAGACAAGGTATCATGATTACTACAACAAATCGAGTTAGAAAATAGTTTGAGATTGATTGTAACATGAGTACGTTCTTATTGTTCACATTTTCTATCTTTCAACACTATTATTGTCACTTTGCATTTAAAAAAAATATTTCATCATTTTTCATCATTATAGTAACAATAATTATCATCTCAATGAACTGAGGTAACTAAGAAAATTTAAAATTAAAATGACCAAGTTAATCTCAGAAATATTTAGCATATTTAAAATGATTATATTAATATTTGATATATTTACATATTATTGATCAAATTAATCATATGCCTCGGACTGGAACCAGCATAGATCCATCGGTTTGCACCTCGAGAGATTTGATCCCTCTAGGCACATGATAGATCCAAAATTAGATGGATCTAGGCTGGTTCTAAATAATCCCAAACTAAAGCACAACGAGCATAGAACAAAATTTCGTGGTTCCATTCCATTGTGAACTTTTTTTAAGTTTTTATTACTGGGTAGTTTTAAAAAAACTCATAAAATTTCTCATAAATTATGGTGAGATTATGAAAATTTTTAGCAAATCTACAAAATAATTCAGAAATTTTGGTGAGATTATGAAAAAATTTAGCAAATCTACAAAATAACTCATAAATTATGGTGAGATTATGAAAAAAAATTGCAGGATTTTTTTAAAATATAAATTACAGTAGTCAATTTTTTAGATTTTGGGTTTTTGGGTGTCTTAAATATTTTTTTTATGATAGTGAATCTATTTCAACCATTAAAAAAAATAAAAAACACTCCATTTTTTGAAAATGTTTGATCTTCGCAAAAAATTCAAACACTCCATTTCAAACACTGATCTCTTGAAAATGTTTTATCTTCGCAAAAAAAAAACTGCCGTTGTTTTGTTGGGTAGTAGACAACTCATTTTATTACATTTTAACTTCCGCGTTTCAAGTTTTAAGGTTTTGACTGGTCAAATCATGATTTCCACCGAATTTTATGAGTGGGGCAAACAGGTTTGTAACGATGCAAAGAAGCCGCTGGAACAATGCGGGAAAAGGAATCACAATTCCCACCAAAAGATTTATAAAGAGCGCAAACAGGTTCGTAACTGTGCAAAAGAAGTCCCCAGAACAATCTAGTAGAAGCCCATTCGTCCGAATAATCCAGCGGAAGAGGATTAGAACATTTGAGAAGCACCTTCATTCTTGAACATTCTACACATCTTTCCCTGCTGTTATAAATTGTCACAGATCCTTCCCTAATTCGCAATAACAAGAACTGTGCAAACTTTGAAAGATATCGCATTCGCAGTTACAGAATCGATATTCATTGCAAGGATGTCTCTCATTCCTAGTTTCTTCGGCAATAGATCCAGCATTTTCGATCCATTATCACTGGATTTATGGGATAAAGGGCACTTTTCAAGAGATGATGCAACCGCCATAGCCAACACTCAGTTCGACTGGAAAGAAACTTCGGACGCGCACATCTTCAAGGCTGATCTTCCAGGTAATTATCACGTTTCTGGCTACCAATTTACAGGGATTTTGTTATTCGTGTCATTAATGGCCGATTAGTTGGTATTTACAGGCCGGTTTTTTTTTTTTTTTTCAAATTAAATTCATGACAGGTCTGAAGAAAGAGGAGGTAAAAATAGAGGTGGAAGACGGCCGAGTTCTACAGATAAGTGGTGAACGCAAGAAGGAAGAAGAGGAAAAAAACGATAAGTGGCACCGCATTGAGCGCTCTCACGGGAAATTTCTCCGGCGTTTCCGCTTACCCGAAAACGCGAAAGTGGAGGAGGTGAAGGCTACAATGGACAGCGGAGTGCTTACTGTCACGGTCCCCAAACAGCCTCAGCCTAAGCCTGAGGTTAGAGCCATCGAAATCTCTGGTTAATTGAAAGAAAAATGAGCTGAGAGACTGTGGGTTGAACTCTACCGTATATTCAGTCACTGTGCAGTCTTGAGTGTTTGTAAGGACTTGGTTTTATAATAATCATAGTAGCGGCATAAACTCCGGGCCTTAAGTAAATGGCAGTGTTGATGTAAAGTTTGTGCCCCTGTAATTGCATTTTCTTAACATTGAAGTCATTAAATACATTTAGTATTTTGGCCTCATGTGTTGCATTGTGGTTTTCCTAAATGATGATTGGGTTGTCTTCTGTTTTCTCAATGTTTTGTTTTTCTCTGTGCATTCAATTTATGTGAAAATTTGCAATTTAATCCACCAATGGGGTCATGGGGATCTTGGGAGAAGCTGCTTTATTTTGTTTTCTTTGAATGCAGAAACTCTTTTGGCTTCCCCGATTCCCATCGGCTGTGTTGCATTCTGCTCCAACTGCGGACATTTATTTTTAAAATTTAAATTTACGGCCAAAGGCAAACATCAAATTTGGCTTACATTCTGTACTTTTCATTTTCTCGCTGTATGGTAAGTCAATGTTATAATGTAATAAAACATCTATTTTTCACTGAACAAATTTACGAAAGCTAATCTAAATCTCTTTCATGAAAAAGAGTGAAGAATGAATCATGCCTCTATTTTGAAACTAATTTTTGTTAGCTAAATGCTCTGTATCTCGCGTTGCATTCAACCTATGCCTATGCCCATGCTTGCAGTTCAATTCACCAATAAGGTCTATTCACCGGTATTGGCTTAATTCAATATTGTTTAACAAAATCGTCATTTGCCATTTGCTAATGTAGAGCAAAGACCTATTGAACATTTATTGGAAGTGTTAATTCTTCACTTTCATGAAAAAGAGTGAAGAATGAATCATGCCTCTATTTTGAAACTAATTTTGTTAGCTAAATGCTCTGTATTTCGCGTTGCATTCAACCTATGCCTATGCCCATGCTTGCAGTTCAATTCACCAATAAGGTCTATTCACCGGTATTGGCTTAATTCAATATTGTTTAACAAAATCGTCATTTGCCATTTGCTAATGTAGAGCAAAGACCTATTGAACATTTATTGGAAGTGTTAATTCTTCAACAATGAAATGAACATTTTGTTTATCAATGATTCAAGGTTTGCTATTGGTGCTAGGGCATTCATGTCTTATGAGAAGATACTTGGAGGGTGCCTCATTTTTTAAAGATTGGCTATTTAGTATGTTTTTAAATTTCATCAAGTTTTATTATCATTCTAATGGCATCCTCAAATCTAATCAAAATCTTCACTTAATCATGGAGCATGACTACTTTACTTTCACCCGTGGGTTGTAAACCCTTCTAGTTCTTCACTTCTTGGATTATTTTATGCCTCTTGATGAAGCTATCTTAAAAACCATTCTAGTTCTTCACTTCTTGGAAGTTCTTCACTTCTTGGATTCTTTTATGCCTCTTGATGAAGATATGCATCATCATTTATTATTTTATTCTTGAATTGAGAAAAATAGAGGTTGGCACACAAAGATTTGTTTCACCAATAAATCTCAAGTAATACTTATCCATCATCTTAAAAATTGATGTGAAGCAATATTTATCCATCCATCTTATAAATTTGGTGAATACTTCAAAAACATTACTCATTGACATATCCATGAGACTTACTTAGTTGAAAACATATTGATTGATAAAAGATATCTTAATAAACTTGAATTTTGTATTTTCTTTATCAAAATATTTTCATAATGTGCAGATTTAGGTTTGATCTCACTCCTTTCAAAATTTTATATCTTGTTGGATCATTTCACAACTTTGTTGAGTGTACCATCATTCAAAAGTTTTCATCATCATTACAATCATATTTATCATGGTTGCATTCAATGAAGAGTTTCCATTAGGTCATTAGGGTTTCAATCACCAAATATGTCATCCATGCATAAAATCCAGCGATGGAGGAGTGGAAATAGGTAAATTTGTTCTATGAATTTGGTTTCAAATGTAATTTATGTTTCTAATATGTAACAGGTTTATCATGTTTCTAAAGCTACAATTGAGAGTTCCAAAGCTACGAGGTTCCAAAAGCAAAGTAAAAATCATGAGGTGGGTCATCCTACCTTTTTGAATTTGTAAGTCAAATAAACTTTTTCCATAGTCATTTTCCATTTCCCCACATTCACATACACTCCTTGAAGCCTTCACACCCCCTCACTTTCACTCCCTAAGCGTATACATCCAAAACTTGGACCCTACACCACACCACTATCCCTATACTGCATTTTTGGCAGTCTCCTAGACCTAGACCTGTAATAAAATTCCCTAGGACTACTCCTACCTTCCCTACTCCCCTTTCCACCTCCCATACCTCCATAACACCCTTCCCTACCCCTCTTTCCACCTCCCATACCTCCCTAACACCATTCCCCACCTCCTAAAATTTTCCCATCCCCATTTCCCTCCCCTAACCCCTCCATCCAACTCCAATTCTCCATTCCCTTGTTTTTTCACTACTAGGGTTTTACCCTTGCAAAGTACATATGGAGTGAGATAAGAGGCCTGACAACAAGGGAGGCCAAATGTAAATGTATGAACCACTCAACACACATAACATTATGTCCTCTCCACTTATCAAACAGTGCCAAATTCTAAGAAATCGACCTTTCCAAGTTATGGGCTGCTTAGGGTTTACAATGCACACATGAATAATTTTTCTTAATTGTGTGTTTCTGACTAAATGGAGATGAATTTGATAAAACTGAATGAGGTTTTTCTCAATAATAGAACAAGAAAAAAAACTTCCTTCAGTTTATACACACATGTTATGATTTTGGATAAATTTCAAAACTATAGTTGTTATAGGAGAGTTGTTGTGCTTCTGTAGTACTTTTGTGAAAATGCATTTTTCTCTATCATGGAGTGTCCAAATGACTATGAGTCAAAGGATAACTAGACAGAAAGAGATTTTCAATGAGCTATCATGAGCTCAATTTGGAATTCTAGAAGGCCTCCAAAAGTGACCAGCAACTTCAGGTTGTGCTTTTCCTAGGGACATGATGCTTTTTTTACCAGTCTTGGGCGAATTGATTTTTCTGGGGCCATATTGGATCATTTTATGTGCTTGAGAGGTCCATTGTGTAGTAGATAGAGAGATATTTCCAACGAGATATCATGAGCTCATTTTTGAGTTCAGTAAGGCCTCCAAAAGTGGTTTTCAATCTCACATTGCACTTTTGCAGGAGGCCACGCTGCACTTTTTCCCAAGCACGTTGCCCTTTTTCCAAGCACAATGCGTTTTTTGCAGTATTATGTTTTCTCCAAAATTTTTAAAATTTCTCAGTTGGTGGATGGATTCAATGAAATTTTACTGATGTAATGATGAAATGTAAATGTAATTATGTCATAAATAGTTACTAGAGGTAGATTCATTAGGTGAACATGTAATTTTGGTCAAAGTGAACCAGTCTCATGAGTGATAGAGATGAATTTATTGACCTCCCTAATCACTAGTATTCCAGTTGAGAACTTTGGGGATTAGCTCCACAAGTCAAGGATTCGACCCCTGAGGTGGGGAGAAGCTGTTCTTGGTCTATATCTTTCATTTTCTTTCTCATTTCAAGGGTTGGATGCTATGTAATTGATCATTGGATAGTAGTGTAATTATACTTTTGGCAAGAACTAATAGACTGAGTTGCAGCTATTTTGGTGGGATTCTTGTTGTAATTTTTTTAAACATTGTTTCCTTTTATGTTTTCAAATGTTTGAATGTATTGTGATTTCCATATTCATGCCATCTCTGAATGTAATTGATTCCTAAGTCAGATATACAGAATTCATTAGCTTATGCTCTGTTTTGGATGAATAGTTACAATTGTGTTTCATCTTCTTCTAATTGAAAATAATTCATGTTTCTAATGCTCTTTTCTGAAACCCTAGCAGTCTAAACCACTCCATAAACATACCTTAATGTATTAAAGTTCTTAACTACCTTGCCCCACCATATCTCTACAATTTTGATCCTTATTTTCCCTGACCTAGTTCTTCCCTGACCTATTCACCATCCAACACTCAAAATCAATCAATCAAGACCCTTGTGCTACTATACCTAGCCTAAAATCTCATTGATCCAGTAACCTTGGTTGTGATATTGTGGAGAGAGCCCTCTTCTGCCTAGTCGAGCTAGCTACTGGCGAAAGATTGGTTTGTAGTTACCTTCGCTGGTCTCTTCCTTAGCCTTAGAGATCTGGTGGAGTGCTCACTGCTAACACCTTGTATTGTTATTGTTAAGTGTGAAATTATAAATTATCATATGTTAAGCTTGTTCAATAGAAAGTACAACCAATTTATTTGAAGGCCATTTTTATCAAGGAAAAAATAGAAAAAATGCTTCATGCAAAAATCTACTAGGTTCCCTTTCTAGTGGGTTTCCAACCTAGGAACTAGTTTCCATTTCTAGTGGGTTTCCAACCTAGTTCCTATGGATAAGAAACATGATACCATATGCATTTATATTGATTTTATGGACCTAAATAAGGCTCATATAAATGATAATTATCCTACCCCATTGATACATTTAAGGTACATTTTACTGTTGTAAGATTTCATTGTTGAAACATATTTGGATGATGTAGCCACTAGGTCATCCAACTCACATTTATATCATTTTCACTCTATTAAGGTACATTAATATTCATTTGAATTCACATAAGCATACCTTTTGTGCAATATTGAGAAGAATGGGTTCACGATTGATTCGAGAAACATATATACCTTTATTAATATAACAAAAATATATAGTCAAAAGCCATGGCATTCATAAATAATTTTAAGCCCTTTATATGTCATTCCAATGCCTATTAATATTTCCACCTCATTTGATACCATCTTAGAATATGAACATTTCGGTATGAAAAGAGCTATAATTTCTTCTACTTGATGACATTGATAACACCACTTTGGACCTGTACAATCCCTTTTCTAGAGAAATTTCGTTTAGTAGTTTTTTTGTGTAAGCTCAGCGAGACAAATATATTGTTTTTATTTGGGCATTTTAACTTCCATGTCATTTTTCACCACCAAATCTATTTGTCTTCTCTTCTTCTATTGGTGCATTATGGGTTATTATAGGAATATGTGCACCAATAAGATTCAGTGATTAGATGAGTTGGTTCTCTTTATCCTTAATCCTATTATTGTTTTTATTTATAAGATTTGTGTATATTTTTCATTCCTCCACATTGTTTACGCCCATACTATTTTCTTCCCATGCTAAATATTGTTGATGCCAAGTGGTAGACCTTGCCTAAATTGTACATTTTCTAAGATTAAAACAATCTTTATCTAAACTCCTAAATCATTTGAAACAAAAGTTTGTACGTGCCTTTGCTTCCAACTAAATGATCAAGACCAAATTTCAATTGATGCCTTTTCCAATTGATCAATTCAACTAATTTCCAGCCAAATGAAACATTTCCATATTATTGAGGTAGATTTTTTATATTTGAGGGGATTTTGAATAATTCTTCGACTATATTAGAGGCGATATACTTAAATCTCACTGATTTAAGCTACAAACATATTCCTTGAATTATCCTCCACACATTTTTTGCAACAAGAGTTTTTGAAAAAATAAAGGTATTTTTGAGGCTCTATCCTCCGATGGATTTTGGTAATGCTAGCTTTTTCCATGAGGCTGGCATTAGTCCTCTAGTTTTTTTGTATCCACACTAGATAAACTAGAAACTTTTTGTAATGGTCTCCAAAACACGTTCTGGTACCTAAGCAATTGATATCCAGTAAGAGTACACTTGCTTCCAAAATAATTTTTAAAACAAATGACTTCCTCTAGACTGCTACCAATTGCACCCTGTTTATTATATTATCAACTTTAGTTATCAATCATGACCAATCACATTTTTTTATATTGATTTGGCTTCAAAAATAGACCCAAATGCTTCAAACCTTATTCTAGACCAATCAAATAATACATGGATAGCTTATTAATATATTATTTTCCTAATCATACCCCCATAAAGGCGATCAAATATATTTTTATATTAATGACCATTCAAGTTGCTTTACAAAATAAATCAATAAATACTCTTGAATTTATCACAGACTCTTTTCATGCCTTCATAAAAATTAATATATTAAAAATAGTAATATGGCATATGGCATATACTCTAATAGGTAATATGGCATATGCTCTAATAGGTATCCCTTTTTACAAGTCTACCATTTCCTTCAAATTCTTTAAGTAGTGTATTGAAGCCTTCAACCATTAAAAGAAAGACAACAAAAGATATTGGAGAAATGAAAATCATTATCCAAACAACAAATTTATGGAAAAATCATAAATGAATTAGAATTATTCTAATGTAAAGCCAATTTATCCCATAATGAGGTTTATGGCTGGTTCTAAGCATGTATTATGGCAGTGATGATGTATGTCTCTCATCATGTTTTGAATTGTAAATGAATGAGAACTGAATATATGACCTAATAGATAATAATGCAATTGATGATATAAGGCATCAATTCTTTTTAGTAATTCTTAGGTAAGTATGAGACCCTTATGCTCATATCTATTGTTTAAACCTGTAGATTACATATTTGTGATATGTTTGACGAAATGTTTGTCATGGCTTCTAGGGGTCCAGTCAATTCCTTGTTCAAGTGATTGCATTTATATCATTATTCAGCTATTATCTTTCAGTTCTTGAAGTGTCATGGATTTCTGGGCAATGACTTGAGCCATGGGCCTGAAAAAGCGGTACATAAATTAGGGTCGCAAGCTTAGAACTACTTGGAAGAGTCTCCAGTTGCACGCATACCCATGTTTTGTGAGCAACTGAAGGTTTCTAGTCACACTCTTTCCCATATCAAGGGAGTGACTAAAGGATTGGTGCACTAAAATGTCAGTTTGTCTTAGGGGCTAGCCACTTGGAAGGGTTGGATGGCTCCTAGGTGTCTAGAAGAAGGTGCAAAAGGTCTTTGTAGTTGTGTGGTGTCAATTCCACTTCCTTAAGGTGACCTAGGAGGTTGAATCAAATCATAGTAGTCTCTTGTCGTATGTTTACCCCAATGGACCAGGAAGCATGGGTAAATGTGGGAAGAGGGTGTTACATTAACCCACAAACATGTTCCTTGAATAGGCTCCACACATTTTTTGCAAGTCTTTGAAAAGAGAAACAAATTCTTGAGGCCATATCGTTCAATTGAATTTAATAATGTCAGTTTTTTCCATGAGGCCAACACTAGACCTTTATTTATCTGGTATCTACACTAGATAAAGTAGTTGAAATGTTTTTTAATAGTTCCAAAACATCTTTTGGTACCTAGGAAAGTGATATCTAGTAGACTAGAATTGCTTCCAATTTTTTTTTACCAAAACCAAATGACTTTCTTTGGATAACCATCAATTGCACCATGTTCATTTTCTTCTCCACTTTATTTTCTTCTCTACCCAAGTTGCTCCAGAGCGTTTGTTCCAACCAGGGCTTGCAGGACTAGTAACTCAACCCAAAATGTTACAGGTCTTCCAGAGCGTTTGTCTAATCAACGCTTCCAAGACTAGTAACTCAACCCACCTAGGGATTCCAAAGTGTTTGTCCAACCAAGGATTCCAGGACTAGTAACTCAACCCACAATTGTCTGTCAGGCTTCTAGAGCGTTTGTCCAACCAAGGCTTCCAATAACTAATAACTCAACCCAATAGCTAAAGGAATCATGAGAACTAACCATAAAACAATCAATGGAAATAAAACCACAATACCATGGTCGTCTAGAAAATGGAAAGGCTAGGAAAATCCACATGCATACCCATGCATGCCAAAACCAATGAGGAAAACATACATGCAACTCGGTACCTGCAATAAAATCCCATTGTAGATGCTGATCTCGATGTCCACCTGCACTTTCCTGCTCTTCCTTTTCCTTCTTGCTCCAAATCACCAAGTATCCACACTCTCCAAGAGTTCTCCAAGAAAACTCCAAGTGTCCAAGAGTATGTGAGAGAGAGAGAGAAAGAGAGAGAGAGTAATGAGAGAGCTCCAAAAATGCACTTACCAAAAGGTTACCAATTGATCCTTACAATCCTTTTTATAGAATAGGCCTCTATTTTCTTCATTTTCCATTTTTTTCCTTCAATTTCCTCCTCACATGCAACGTGTGACATTTTACCTCCATTTTCTCCTAATTTCCATTATTTTCATAAATAAATGTGCCAAAAATACGTTTTTCCTCTTTAATGCCTTAGCCATAGCCTTTGCCAATTTCCTTACCCATAATAAACCAAATCAACACCCCCTAGGATGTTTTTCCCAATCATTCAGCTTGGAATAAGTGTCCCATCAACCGTAGTTTTTATTTTAACTTTATTACATGAGTTTTTCACCAGGGCTCTTACAAGAAGCCTCATTGCGTGAACTTAGCCACATAGACATATTGTTTTGATTTTGGAATTGTAATTTTCATATCATCTTCCACCACCATATTTATTTGTTTTCACTGGCTTCTTCCATTAGTGCATTGTGGCTTATTGTGGGAATATATGAAACACCATGATTTAATGACAAGATTAGTTGGTTCTCTTTCCCCTTAATCCTACCATTGTTTTCTATTAGAATGTCTATATATTTTTCCATTGGACCTCCACATTTTCTACCCCGAAACCAATTTCTTCCCATGCTAATTGTTTTTTTATGCCAAGTAGTGAACCATGTTTAGATTACAAGTTGTCTAAGATTAAAACAACCTTTATTTCTTCAGTCATAAATCATTTGAAGGAAATTCTATGCATACCCAAGGGTCAAGGTCAAATTGCAGTTTATCCCCTTTTCCTATTTGCCAAATCAACTAATTTTCAACTAGATGGATATCGTAGATAACTTATTTCCATATTATTGAGGCGTAATTTTGTTATTTTTTATCAATATTCCACCATAAGAGGGACTATACACTTAACTCTTATTGCCTTAACCCAAAAGCATGTTCCTTGAATTAGCCTCCACACATTTTTTGCAACAAGAGCCTTTGAAAAGAGAAAGGAATGCTTGAGGCCCTATCAACCAATCGACTTTAATAATGCTAGTTTTTTCCATGATGCCAACACTTACTTTATTTTTTTGGTCTCTACACTAGATAAAGTAGTAGAAATGTTTCCTAATAGTTTTCCAAAACACCTTTTGGTACCTAGGAAAGTGATATCTAGTAGACTAGAATTGCTTCCAAAATTGTTTTACCAAAACCAAATGTTTGTCTTTGGACAACCATCAATTGCACCATGTTTATTTTCTTCTCCACTTTAGATATCAATCATTAACAATCACATTTCATATCGATTTGGCTTCAAAAGAAACCAAAATTCTTTGGACCCTATTCTAGGTAATTCATCTTATAGAAAGACAACTTACTAATATAGTTTTTCCCCCTGACTGCCTCTTCACTATAAGAACCCAAATTGTCCTCCAGAGATTTGATTTGAGAGAACCCAAAATTTCCTCTAGAGATTTTATTTAATATAAATTACCATTGAGATAATTTCATAGGTGCAATTGCATAAAGAGATAGGGTATAAGATTCTTGAAGGTTGTATGATTATGTTCTTTAGGAATTAGTGCTAGGGATGTTGTATTGAGAGCCCCCAAAATTTTTCCTTGAATTCTTGTTGTCTCTACCACTCTTTGTAAATATTCCTCTATAAAATTATAACAAACCAAGAAAAAATCCATTAGTAGTCCATTTGGCCGACGACTCTTTTCCTTTTGAAAACTTTGCAGAGTATGATACAATTCTTCTTTTCCAACCTCCTTTATCAAGACTTGACTATTTTTCCCATTGAAGAAGCTAGGGAAGGAGTTTGATGCCTAATCACTTCTATTATTGTAGAATATGTGCCTTTCAAGGGAGGAAAAGTGATCTACTCCTTTGAAAATCGTGACTTGAAATTTGTAGCCTAGGTACCATATCCTTTATTATTTTTCTAAACAAAATTTATATTCTTTCCTATAATTGCAAAACTTATGAAAGAATTTTATTCTCACCCCCAACCTATAACAATAATGGTTTGGTCTTGAGACTCCGTTCTTTTATTTTTCTAAAAAAGTGCACCTATTTTTATCTTCAAGTATCTCTACTTCAATTTTATGTTCCTCATTTATAAACCCAAAACCTTTATTATTGTAGAGCACCTCCAAGGCTTTGGTTACTTATTGAAGAACCCTAATATTTTTAAGTTTTTGTTCCTTACCAATTATAATCTACATTGTTTTTCCTCTTTTAAGTATCTTTGAAATTGAAGTGGAGAAGATTATTTTAAATTTCCATTAAAAATTTTCCAAAAAAAATTGATTTCCCCACATATTACTTCATCTTCATCCATTTCAGATATAGTTTAAAAGGTCTAGTAGGTTTATTTATTAGAAGAGTCGCTTTTAACACCACAATATTATGTTCAAGATCCCCTCTAGTGGCGACCCATTATTTGATCCTAATGAATTCATCTAGGAAGGATTCGGAAATTAAAAATCTATCGAGCCTATAAGCAAGTCTCGCTTCTCGAACTCTCTTGTTACTCTAGGTAGGAGATAGACTAGCTAGTACAATATCCAAAAGAACAATTGCTTCTAATTTTATAACAAAATTTCTAGAAAGAGGGTTCATTTGAGCAGTCAAGTGCTAGACATTTGATACTCTTAAGGTGAAATTCGAGTGCCCCCTATCACAACCAAACCATTTTGAACACTATTCATTTTGAAAAATATATCTTGGTATTCCATGTGTTCCATATAAGGACCATAAAAATTCAACGCTATGATATATTTGTTGAGATTCAACAAGATGATGAGCTTAGTGAAAAGTAAGCACCTTCACTAAGAGGGGCTCGCAGGCTATTTTTAGGTGTGTTTATTTTTCAGACATGGTGAGCATATTCTATAAGTTGCAGGATGATATTTGTAGATGGTTGGTCAAATGTGAAAAATAGATGAAATTCTATTTTTAGAATATTGGGCGAAGTCTATTTATAGATCCTCAATCTAAAAATAGGTGCATGTCGATTATTATTAGCCCTTAATAATAATAATCCGATAATAAATATCGACTTATTCTCTTGGAGCACTTTATTTCAGTGAACATATTTGGAAAATCAGTGGGTTGAAGGAATTACGCAATTCCTAGGGTTATTGGTGGCTCATGCATGGAGGACTCAGTTAGAACTGAAGTGGCAAATTTATGACAGAGTTGGAAGAGTAGTTATGGGAGTTGTTATTTAGTTTAACTCAGTTAAGTGAGTTAAATCCCGCTGAGCTAGCTAGCTCACTTAACCGAAAGATACGTTCATATATATGAATTAATTCACAAATAATAACTCACCATCAACTCGAACAAATACAATGCTAACTACTGCGATGTCGCTCCAAAGGAGACCCAAGTGAGAGATAGGTGAAAGGGGTGATGAAGACTATTCGTTGTGACTATAGTGATGCATTCACGTATCTCGACACACATTGAGTTTCCAATGAGGATTGAGCGCTCAAGGCAAGGCCACCCGACCATTCGTGTATACCTTCGCAGACTTCCGTGGGGAGTGGGAGGCAAGTCAAGCCAGAGGCAAGAAATTGGTGCATAGATATGAAAGTTTCTGCATGAAGTTGTGTAATGATTGTTGATTGTACCGAGAGCTTGATGTACTAAGCTTTGTATGAGATTATTACATGATTCCATTGATATACATAATATATGATAGTTGGGGTTTTTAGCTTTAAGCTTTTCTGTTAAACAACTGTGTTATGTGCGATTGAATTTATTCACATGTGTTTGCAATTGAGTTTTAAATTTCCGCAAGTTTAACAGTGGAAGGATTCTGTATTTGACAAGAAGATTAATATTGTTAGATCATCAGAATATGGTAATACATCAGTATTAATAAATTTATACATGGTATCATAGCAGTATTGATCACTGGAGATTGCAATTGGGAAGAGGTGCTGAGTTTTTGTGCTGGTGGACAATTCGAATTTGCTGCAGAAATTTCTTGGTGCGACAGTTGAGTATTCATTGAAATGTCTTTCAATGGGTTGCGATTGGAGTATTCCCTTGAGGGTATCTCGAATTACATAACCTGGAAGGATAGGATGGAGGCGGTGCTTGAAGATAATGGACTGAAGGAGTTCATAGATAGCGATGTTCCTAAATCTACTTCTAGCGATGCTGCATTACTTTGTAGAAATTTGAATAACTGATATATTATTCACCGAGATTCTCCTGATCACACACTATTTTAGCTTCATGCATAATACAGAATCTCTTCTACCATTGATCATCACATGCGGAAATAAAATCAATTGCATGCATACATTAAAACCACAAACAATCACACATATGAACACAGTATTTAATGGGAAAGCTTAAATATGAAAACCCCAAATATATGTATATTATATGTCATGGAGATCATGTAACAATCATAGTACAAAATCTCCTCACAAGCTCTCATGCACACCCTCAATTGCTACACACTATCAAGCTAGATCTAGCAAAACACATGCTCCAATCTTTTGCCACTTGATAACCAGCCTCTATTGCGTAATTAATGCTATGGGATGGCTTCATTAAATAGATAAACCACCTGGCTTGAACTGCGCAATCCTCATGGGCTACTCCACCTATCTGTGTGTTGCAAATAGCAACAGTATAGTCACAACTGATAGTTAACATGCTCTTTCACCTATTTCTGCACTGGTCTCCACTGAAACTGTCCATGCACTGAAGTTAACTGATGCATTCTTTAGCTGATTAATGAGTTTATAATTAGTGAATTAATTAATAATTAATTCACACCACTCTCACTAATTGTATTAATTAGTTAAACTGAATACATATAGCTCAACTATGTTTAGATTAGTTAAACTGAATACAACTCCACTAACTTCCTCAATCAACTCCACCAAACTCTGTCGCATGATTTCTAACTGAAGTATCCATGCAATAGCTCCACTTAACCCTCAGGAATAGCGTAATTCCTTCTGTCAGCTCTTGTGCCACATCTGTGCACTTAACTTAAGTGCTCCAAGAGAATAAGATAATGTTTAGAGTCCAAATATTATTAAGAGCTAATAATATTCGACATATCTATTTTTAGACTGGCAATCTAAAAATAGATTCCGCCTAATATGTCTAAAAATAGAAGTCCATATATTTTTTCCAACTTGACCAACCATCCACAAATAGCATCCTGCAACTCATAGAACATGATCCATATGTCTAAAAATAGACATAGTCTAAAAATAGAATTTGCGCCAAAAATAGCCTGCGGGCCCACTTAGTGAAGGCGACTCCTTTCCACTAAGCTCATCATCTTGTTGCAATCTCAACATACTTGACGCATGGAAAAAGAAGGTAGCGAAGACAAGAAGAATTCTGTTGGAAGGTGTGAAAAACCATATTGTGTCAAGCCTTCATGGGAATGCCACTCCATTTGCAATGTGGAAGGCTTTAACAGATCTTTTCCAAAGCAGTAGCGATCATAGGAAGTTGATGTTAAAAGACAAGCTCAAAAAAATAAAAATGGAGAAGGGCGATGGTATTCCAAAATATTTCACGAAGTTTGCCCAATGCAGGGATGAGCTGGGAAGTGTGGGGATTACATTTGCGAATGATGACTTGGTGAGCTTGGCTCTCCTTGGGCTTCCGAAGAGTTGGCACAATTATGAAGACTCTGTCAATGGACACGAGAAACTCTCGGATTGGGAGTGACTTTGGTCAGATTTTGTGCAGGAGGAGATAAGGCGGAATACTAGGGATGGCTCTTCATCGAAGAATGATGATGAAGAGAATTGCGCTTTGGCTGCCAAAGCAAGGAAAGGAAGGGGAAAAAATTCCATCCAAAATCCAATGCTAAAGGCAAGAAGCTGGATTTGTCCAAGGTGAAGTGTTTTCATTACCACGAAATGGGCATCTCGCCACTAACTTCCCACATGAAAAGAAGAAAAAGAAGGTTGTTGGAGCTATAGCTGGAGAGGCCTTAGCCTCGCAATTTGAACTTGATTTCTCTTTGATCGCATGCTTGGTTTTAAGTGCAATGGGATCGGTGTGGTATCTTGATAGTGGTGCATCCTTCCATATGACAGGAGACAAGGAGTTGTTTAGTGACTTGAAGGAGAAGGAACTCCAAATGCATATAGAGATGGGCGACGATGGTAGATATAGTGCGACCGACATTGGAACCATTACCTTTGAGAGGGAGTCAGGTAAATCATTTCTATTGAAATATGTTATGCATGTTCCAGGTCTGAAGAAGAACTTGGTCTCAGTCGCAATGTTGGAAGACAAATTTGAGGAGATTTTATATGTCTCATGAAGAAAAAAATTGTGTGATGTATCATAACAAAAGAAAACTTCAACCTCTATTGTATGCCATGCAAGTGGAAAAATTTATTCCTACGATAACCTGCAATTAGAAAATATCCAAATTGAATCATAAACAACTTAAGTAAACCATCATAAACCATAGTAAGTTGAAGTCAAATATAACGAAGATTGACCAACCAACATTAGGCCAAAATCAACCGTGGAAAACCAAGTCAACAATATGGATACATGCTTAATCATAGTCATCCACAATTAACCATGGTCAATCACAGTTAACCATGTTTAACCATAGAAAACCATATTAAAACCAAAATCAACAATGGTTACCTAAAGATAACAATTGTAAAACACGGTCAACCATAGTCATCCATATTGGTGGAAAATAGCCAACTTTAGTAACCATGCTAAATGTCATTGTATAAAAAAACATCGTGGAACATCATAAACAGTGTATTACAACAAAGCCGTTGAGGATCATGGAAATTCAACATCAGTCAACCAAGATGAGTGTTGCAATGCTACATAACCATTGAATAACACCACCTTCCAACATATCCTTTCATAAACATTGCAATATTACATAACTTTTAAAGAACAATGTAAATTAACATGAGTCCACCTACATGAATGTCACAATGTGACATATATATTAAGCAATATCACACATAACGCTCTATGAATTTCATAGTTCAACAAGTCCACTGAGTAGCATAGAAATCCCATTAAAGTCAACCATTATAAATATCACAATGCATCTTAACCATTTAACAATATAACAATTCGACATAGGTCAATTGAGATGAACATTAACATGCCATATTACCCAACTATGGTTAAACATAATCATCATTCTCAATCCTAGTTGACCATGGCAAACCATGGTCGACCAAAGTGAATCATAGTGAACATAAGGAATGTAGTAATTTGACATAAAGAAATGAAGATGAATGTTGAAATGTGGCACAACCATTGGGTTATGTCACAATTCAAGATATCACTTGAGATAAGTTGCATCAACCATAGCCAAACATGGTTTACCATGGAAAGCTGTTATAAAAAATGACCAACCATAATCTTCCATAGTTAATCAATATCAACCATAGTCAAACAAAGTTGATCATTATCCAAAAATTTTATCGATAGCCATTCATAGTTGAACATTATTAACCATAGTAAAAAATGATCAATCATGGTTAAATACAATCAACCATTGTGAACCACAGTCAACAAAAGTCAAGCACTCTCAACTATGGTCAACCATATTCAATCAAAATCAACTATAGTCAACCATAATTAACCACATTTAGAAATGGTTAACCATATTCAAACATAGTCAACCATAGTTAACCACATTCAGACATGGTCAACCAAGATCAACTAAATGCCAGCTATAGTTCATGTCATTATAGGAAATTTCAACCTAAAAGTGGTCTCCTAAGGAGAAATAATAAAATAATAGTAATATAATAAAATAAGAGCTATAAATTTTGGAGGGAAAAGAAGAAAACTACTTTTTTTAATTTTATTTTCGGTTTATCTCCTTATAGGTTTACTCAAATTTCACGTTTACACACTCATCAGATGCGAAATTAAATTCCACATCCAACAATTACCCATTATGCATACTTTTGAGAATACCCACGTTGATAAAATTTTCATATACATTAAAAAACATGTTGAAACACATTTTTTTAATGTATCTGAAATTTTTATCATAGTGGGTCTTTTGAAAAGTATGCATAATGGGTACTCGTTGGATGTGGAGTTTAATTTTGTATCCAGCAAGTGTCTACACTTGGAATTTGAGTAAAACTATAAGGAGATACATCAAAAATACAATTAAAAAAAGTAATTTTTCTTCTTTTCCCTCCAAAATATTTACATGTACCCCTTTTTAAATTTAAATAATTTTGATTGGTTTACATATTGTGACATGGAAATTACATGAAAATTTCATGGGCACTTTTAGGCTGAAATTTCCTCTAATGCATCAACAATGGGAAAACACAACCAAACATAATCTACTATGGTTAATCGTAGTCAACCATTTGTTTCCCTTATTCAAGGAATTTTCCTTATGAAATTGATGTTCTAATATGACCTCTAATGCATCACTGGCAGTAAGAGGACCATTGATCTTATTATATGACCACTGAGCTACTCTAAACCATACACATGTGCTAGATATCCTCTTATGGAAGTAGATTTTTGTCTTTAACCTTTTGTTTATTTTTTGTACTTTTTGATTCATTAGATGACACCATAGATTTTATTGGGATCATCCATGCACATTAGGTATCCTCTTATAAAGATAGATGTCTATTTGCAATCTTTGTTTGGTATGCATCATATGTTTCACTAAGTGACCATAGTTTCAATAATATTTATCCACATGCATGAGAAATTTGGTACTATGCTATCGAGGTTTGTTGTGGGAGAGTAAACTTTGAAGAAGTGTGATCTGCAATGTGTTCTCACAAAAACAACATTTAGTGGGATATGCAATTTTGTGAGAAAAGGCATTTTTAGTGTTTTTTCATGGTGAATGAAACTTTAACTAAGCCACAAATGTATCACACAAATACAATCTTTTATATGATGTGATATGCCATGATAACAATGGATATGAGCATGATTTGAGTGTGGAACAACACAAGCAAGGAAACATTCCAATGATGTGATGAATGAAACTTTACCTTTGAAAGGTGCAAAACAATGAAGAAAAATCTTGATGTCATATAAATGGAGGTCTTATACAACCATAGATTCAATTGAAAATTATCCATGTGCTCTAAGGCTTTGGTGCAATGCAATAAAAGGGTTGTCACAGTTCAGGAAAATTTGAAGAAGTTGTATCACACAAATATAAACTTTCATCTAATGTGATGTGATGTGTCGTGATAAAATTAGCGTTAAGTGTGGTACTACATGTCATAACAAAAACACCTTTCAATGCAATAAACAATATCACCAGCAAAATAATTTTGTGTGCTTTGTCGTAGTGAAGAAAACTTTTAAAAAATCCGATATTTGCACAAATAGAAATATCTAAAGGCCGCGGCAAACAAAAATTTCTAACTAAAACTTCCCTTATTGCATAACTAGAAAATTTACACATACATGATACATGACAATACAATAAAAACTACATGCATGTGATACAACACATAACTACAAAATTTTCATTTATGCAATATATCGTAATATAACAATGCATAGTATCAAAATTTACAACCAAGCGATTCAATAGTTACAAATATTACATTTATGCAATAAAGTGAAAAACAAAATTTGCAAATACTCAAAATATAACACTACATAGTATCAAAATTTATAACCAAGTGATTCAACAACTACAAAAGTTACATTTATACAATAAAATGCTGAAAAACAAAATTTACAAATACACAAAATAATACCGTGTAACAAAATTTATATCCGTATAATACATTGCATCACAAAAAACTCATAGACATTTTATGAGCGAGGGCAAATGGGTTTGTCACCCGGCAAAGAAGCCCCTGGAACAATGCGGTAAAAGGTATCACGATTCCCACCAAAACAGGTTCGTAGCTGTGCAAAAGAAGTCTCTGGAACAATCTGGAAGAAGACGATTCGCTCGAATACTCCAGAGAAAGAGGATTAGATCATTTGAACATTCTGCACCTTCGTTCTTGAACATTCTGCTGTTATAAATGGTCACCTATCCTTATCCAAATCGTAACAACAAGAACTGTGCAAATCTTGAAAGATCTCGCATTCGCAATTTCAGAATCGATATTCATTGCAAGCATGTCTCTCATTCCTAGTTTCTTCGGCAATCGATTGAGCGTATTCGATCCATTATCGTTGGACTTATGGAACCCTTTCGAAACAGGGAGGTCTCCAATTTTGGGGGATATTGGCCACTTTTCAAGAGATAATGCAACAGCCATAGCCAACACTCAGTTCGACTGGAAGGAAACTTCGGACGCGCACATCTTCAAGGCTGATCTTCCAGGTAATTCTCATGTTTCCTGCTACCAATTTACAGGGATTTTGTTATTATTGTCATTAATGGCAGATTAGTTGGTATTTACAGGCCGGGTTTTTTTTTTTTTTCAAATTAAATTCATGACAGGTCTGAAGAAAGAGGAGGTAAAGATTGAGGTGGAAGACGGCCGAGTTCTACAGATAAGTGGCGAACGCAAGAAGGAAGAAGAGGAAAAAAACGATAAGTGGCACCGCATTGAGCGCTCTCACGGGAAATTTCTTCGGCGTTTCCGGCTACCCGAAAATGCAAAAGTGGAGGAGGTGAAGGCTACAATGGACAGCGGAGTGCTTACTGTCACGGTCCCCAAACAGCCTCAGCCAAAGCCTGAGGTCAGAGCCATTGAAATCTCTGGTTAATTAAAAGAGAAATGAGTGGACATAGGGGCAGGGGCAGGGGCAGGGGCTGACTTCTATGATTTATTCAGTCACTGTACAGTCTTTGAGTGTTTGTAAGGGCTTGGTTTTGTAATAATCGTAGTAGCAGCATGAACTCCGTGCATTAAGGAAATGGCAGTGTTGATGTAAAGTTTGTGCCCCTGTAATTGCATTTTCTTAACATTGAAGTAATTAAATTCAGTTAGTCTTTTGGCCTCCTGTGTCGCATTGTGGTTTTCCAAAATGACGACGGGCTGTCTTCTGTTTTCTCAATGTTTTGTTTTTCTCGGTGCATTCAATCTATATGTGAAAATTTGCAATTTAATCCACCATTGAATGCCTCTTGGGAGAAGCTGGTTTATTTTGTTTTCTTTGAATGCATAAACTGTTTGGCCTCCCCGATTCCCATCGGCAGTGTTGCTTTCTGTTCCAACTGCGGACATCTATTTTCTTAACATTGAAGTAATTAAATTCAGTTAGTCTTTTGGCCTCCTGTGTCGCATTGTGGTTTTCCAAAATGACGACGGGCTGTCTTCTGTTTTCTCAATGTTTTGTTTTTCTCGGTGCATTCAATCTATATGTGAAAATTTGCAATTTAATCCACCATTGAATGCCTCTTGGGAGAAGCTGGTTTATTTTGTTTTCTTTGAATGCATAAACTGTTTGGCCTCCCCGATTCCCATCGGCAGTGTTGCTTTCTGTTCCAACTGCGGACATCTATTTTTAAAATTTAAAATTACGGCCAAGGCAAACATCAAATTTTGGCTTCCTCCTAGATTCCCATCGGGCGGTGTTAGATTCTGTAATTTTGATTTTCCCGCGGTATGGTGAGTGAATGTTATACTGTAATAAAACATCTATTTTTGACTGAACAAATTTAAGAAAGCTAATCTAAATCTCTTTCATGAAAAAGAGTAAAGAATGAATCATGCCTCTATTTTGAAACTAATTTTGTTAGCTAAATGCTCTGTATTTCTTGTTGCATTCAATCTATGCCCATGCTTGCAGTTCAATTCACTCATAAGGTCTTGTGGATTTTTGGAGGAAAGTTCTTACTCTCAGCATTGTTGCAAAGGGTTTCCTTACAATATTTGCGAGTTTCCTTGCAAGATTTCCGAAACTTCCTTCTAAGATCTACGATGGGAATCCAATTGCAGCTTCCTATTTTAATAAATCTTTTACCCCCACGAAAACAATGAAGGGTTATTCTAAGCTCGTGCCTCCGCTAGGTGGAGTCAACGAAATCCCTCGCATGGTTGCATTGACCTCAAATGCCATTGTTCCCATATATACAAGAGTTCACAATTATGGAGAATTCATAATTAAGACATTTTTGAGAATGGACCTATTGCAAAGGATCCTTCTTCCTCTCCACTAGTGATCCCTCTTCCCGGGATCCTTCTTCCTCTCAACTAGGTGTAGAAGCCATTATTGGCCCTAGGGATCCTTCTTCCTCTCAACTAGGTGTCTAGGGATTCTCCTTCTTCCTCTCAACTAGGTGTAGAAGCCATCATTGGCCGTAGGGATCCTTCTAGTGGATCCTTCTTCCTCTCCACTAGGTGTCTAGGGACCCTTCTTCCTCTCAACTAGGTGTAGAAGCCATCATTGGCCTCGCTTATAAGAAGCTTGGTGTTTAGGGATCCTTCCTCCTTTCAACCAGGTGTAGAAGCCATCATTGGCCTCGCTTATAAGAAGCATGGTGTCTAGGGATCCTTCTTCCTCTCAACTAGGTGTAAAAGCCATCATTGGCTTTGCTTATAAGAAGGCTTCTTATGAA
The DNA here is from genome assembly GCA_034641835.2 of Pinus albicaulis. Lineage (NCBI taxonomy): Eukaryota > Viridiplantae > Streptophyta > Pinopsida > Pinales > Pinaceae > Pinus > Pinus albicaulis. The sequence continues at coordinate 536,234,509 of CM076578.1, read as the reverse complement.
TGTTGGCCTCACTTATAAAAATAATATTTTTATGGATGTTACTCTAATGCTAGGTGTAAAAGCCATCATTGGCCCTTCTTCCTCTCCACTAGGGATCCGTCTTCCTCTCAAATGCTAGGTGTAGAAACCATCATTGGCCCTTCTTCCTCTCCACTAGTGATCCTTCTTCCTCTCAACTAGGTGTAGAAGTCATCATTGGCTTTGCTTATAAATGTTTTATGGATGTTACTCCTAGTTACAACTATAAAAAGGTTTCTTATGAATGTTACCCTAATGTTAAATGTTTCTTATGAATGTTACCATAATGTTTTAGCTAACTAGTCATAATTATATTATTGTGTAAGGTTTAATTCAATATTGTTTTAACAAAATTGTCATTTTTCTACAAAATCGTCATTTCCCATTTGCTAATGTATACCATTATATTGTGTAAGGTTTAATTCAATATTGTTTTAACAAAAACGTGATTTCCCATTTGCTAATGTTCGATTACATTGAACCTTATTGAAGTGTTAATTCTTCCTATACTATTTAATTACTTTTTACCTTCACCATATACTATTGAAGTATTGTTGATGAAAAAGCCTTCTCATATGTTATATATTTCTCTTGTTGGATCGCATTCACTTTAGTGTTAGACTTTTTTTTAAAGTATTCTTGATGAAAGAGCCTTCACCATTATTATATATTTGTCTTGTTGAAAGTCTTCACTTAGATTATTTATTTGGTGATCATGTATTTGATCCTCATAGAATCAATATTTTTTTCCTTATCAAATTAGGTGGTAAGAATATATTAAAGTAAAAAATGGTCAACACTTTTAGATTACATTTTTTTATTATTGCATAATTGGTCTAATGTGATGATGACAATTGTGTTTTTTGTTTTTCCAAGTGACTTACTTTCCTTACCAAGATAAAGTGGTTAAGTGAATGACCAATTAGTTTATTCACACCCAAATGTAGATTCAACAATGAAATGAACATTCCATTTATCAATGATTCAAGGTTTGCATTTAGGGTGCTCATGTCTTATGAGAAAATTGGTGCCTCATTTTTTAAAGATTGGCTATTTAGCATGCCTTTAAATTTCATCAAAATTTATTATCATTCTAACGGCATCCTCAATTCTAATCAATGTCTTCACTTGATCATGGAGCATGATTAGTCTACTTTCACTTGTGGGTTGGAAACCCTTGTAGTTCTTGACTTCTTTGATTCTTTTATGCCTTTGATGAAGCTATCTTAAAAAATTGATTTATTATTTTATGCATCATCATTTATTATTTTATTCTTGAATTGAGAAAGATAGAGGTTGGCACATAGATTTGTTTAATCTCAAGTAATACTTATACATCATCTTAAAATTTACTTATCCATCCATCTTATAAATTTGGTGAATACCTCAAAAACATTACTCGTTGACATATCCATGAAACTTGACCATAGTTGAAAACATATTGATTGGTAAAAGTTATCCTAACGAACTTGAATTTTACATTTTCTTTATCAAATATTTTCATAATGTGTTAGGTGATATGACAAAATGCCATGCATCGATCGCTTGGATTGTTATTGTTGTGTGTGAAATTAGAACTTATGATATGTTAAGCTTGTTCAATAGAAAGTACAACCAAGTTATTTGAAGGCCACTTTTATCTAGGCAAAAATAAAAAAAAATCTTCATGCAAAAATCTACTAGGTTCCCTTTCTAGTGGGTTTCCAACTTAGTTCCTATTGATAAGAAACATGATACCATATGCATTTACAGTGATTTTAGGGACCTAAATAAGGCTCATATAAATGATATTTATCCTACCCCATTGATCGAATCATAGATAGATTCACCAATAATGAAAATTTCTCTTGGATGGAGTTTCTCTAGCTCTAATAAGATATAGATAGAATGAGAAGACTAACACAAAATTGTTTTCATTTAAGGAACATTTACTATTGTAAGATTTCATTGTTGAAACATATTTGGATGATGTAGCCACTAGGTCATCCAACTCACATGTATATCATTTTCACTCTATTATGGTACATTAATATTCATTTGAATATTTCACATAAGCATATCTTTTGTGCAATATTGAGAAGTATGGGTTCATGATTGATCCGAGAAACATATATACCGTTATTAATATAACAAAAATATATCATCAAAAGCGATGGAATTCATAAATGCTTTTAAGCCCTTTACATGTCATTCCAATGCCTATTAATATTTCCACCTCATTTCATACCATCTTGGAATATGAACATTTCAACATGAAAAGCTATAGTTTCTTCTGCTTGATATTGATAACACCACCATTTTGGACCTATATAATCCCTCTTCTAGAGAAATGTTTTTTGTTGTGTAAGCTTAGCGAGAAAAATATATTATTTTTATTTGGGCATTTTAACTTCTGTGTCATTTTTCACCACCAAATCTATTTGTCTTCTCTTCTTCTATTGGTGCATTGTGGCTTATTATAGGAATATGTGCACCAATAGAATTCAGTGATTAGATGAGTCGGTTCTTTTTATCCTTAATCCTAGTATTATTTATCTTTGCCAATCCTCCACATTGTCTACCCCCAAACTATTTTCTTTCCATGCTAGATATTGTTGATGCCAAAGTGGTAGACCTTGCCTAAATTGTAGTTTGTCTAAGATTATATCGAGCTTTATATAAACTCCTAAATCATTCGAAACAAAAGTATATGCATGCCTTTGCTTCTTTGAAACAATTGATCCTTTTTCCAGCCAAATGAAAAAGCACAAAAACATATTTCCATATTATTGAGGTAAATTTTTTATATTTGAGGGGATTTTGAATAATTCTTCCACTACATTAGAGGTGATATACTTAAATTATACTTAAATCTTATTGATTTAACCTACAAACATATTCCTTGAATTAGCCTCCACATATTTTTTGCAACAAGAGCCTTTGAAAAGATAAAGGTATTTTTGAGGCCCTATCCTCTAATGGATTTTGGTAATTCTAGCTTTTTCCATGAGGCTAGCATTAGTCTTCTAGTTTTTTTTGTCTCTACACTAGATAAACTAGAAATGTTTTATAATGGTTTCTAAAACACCTTTTGGTACCTAAGCAATTTATATCCAGTAAAAGTACACTTGCTTCTAAAATTGTTTTTAGACCAAAAGACTTCCTCTAGACAGCGACCAATTGCACCATGTTTATTTTCTTCTCCACTTTAGTTATCAATCATGGCCAATCACATTTTTTATATTGATTTGGCTTCAAAAATAGACCCAAATGCTTCAAACCTTATTCTAGATTGATCAACTAATATAGAGATAGGTTACTAATATATTCTTTTCCTACTCAGATCTCCCATAAAGGCCATCAATATATTTTTTGATATTGATGACCATTCAAGTTGCTTTAAAAAATAAATTAATAATACTCTTGAATTTATCACAGAATCTTTTGATGCCTCCATAAAAATTAATATATTGTTTACAAATAGTAATATGTGATATGGCATAATACGCTAATAGGTATCCCTTTTTACAAGTCTACCATTTCCTTCAATTTTTTAAGTAGCCTACTTAAGCCTTATCGAAGGCCTCCTCTTGATCCAAAGAAAAGGGTTGTTGATCGACTTAATAATACAACAAAAGATATTGGAGAAATGCAAATCATTATTCAAACAACAAATTAATGGAAAATCATAAATGAATTAGAATTAGTCTAATGTAAAGCCAATTTATCCTATCATGAGGTTTATGGTTGGTTATAAGCATGTATTAAGGCAGTGATGATGTATTTCTCTCATCATGTTTTGATTTCTAAATGAATGAAAAATGAATATATGACCTAATAAATAATAATGCAGTTAATGATACAAGGCATCATTGCATCTTAGCAATTCTCAAGTAAGTATGAGACCCCTATGCTCATATCTATTGTTTAAACCTGTAGATTACATATATGTGACATGTTTGATGAAATGCATGTCATGGCTAGTAGGGGTCCAGGGAATTCTTTGTTCAAGTGATTTCATTTATATCATTATTCAACTATTATCTTTCAATTCTTGAAGTGTCATGGATTTCTGGACAGTGACCTGAGCCATGGGCCTGAAAAAGTGGCACATAAATCAAGGTTGCAAGTTTAAAATTGCTTGGAAGAGTCTCCAGTCGCACGCATTCCCATATTATGCAAGAGACTGAAGGTTTCCAATCACACTCTTGCCCATATCAAGGGAGCGACTAAGGGATTGATGCCCTAAAAGGTCAGTTTGTCTCAGGGGCTAGCCACTTGTAAGGTTTGGATGGCTCCTAGGTGTCTTGTAGAAGGTGCAGAAGGTCTTTTTAGTTGTGTGGTGTCGGTTCCAATTCCTTAAGGTGACCTAGGAGGTTGAATGAGATCATAGTAGCCTCTCGTCGTATGTTTTGCCAGCGGATCAGGTAGCTTGGGTAAATGTGGGAAGAGGGTGTTACATTAACCCACAAGCATGTTCCTTGAATAGCCTCCACACATTTTTTGCGACAAGAGTCTTTGAAAAGAGAAATGAATACTTGAGGCCCTATTGTCTAATTGACTTTAATAATGCCAATTTTTTTCATGAGGCCAACACTAGACCTTTATTTATTTGGTCTCTACACTAGACAAAGTAGTAGAAATGTTTTCTAATAGTTTCCAAAACACCTTTTGGTACCTAAGAAAGTGATATCTAGTAGACTAGAATTTCTTCCAAAATTGTTTTTACCAATACCAAATGACTTTCTTTGGACAACCATCAATTGCACCATGTTTATTTTCTTCTCCACTTTAGATATCAATCATGAGAAATCACATTTTATATCGATTTCCCTTCAAAATAAACCAAAATGATTTGAAACCTATTCTAGGTAAGTCATATTATAGAAAAATAATTTACTAATATAGTCTTTTGCCCAACTGCCTCTTTCCTATAAGTACCCAAATTATCCTCTAGAGATTTGATTTGATAGAAATTACCTTTGACATAATTTTTTAGATGCAATTGCATAAAGAGATAGGTATAAATCTCTCAAAGGTTGTATGATTATGTTCTTTAGGAATTAGTGCTAGGGATGTTGTATTGAAAATTCCCGGATTTTTTCCTTGAATTCTTGTTGTCTCCACCACTCTTTGTAAATATTCCTATATAAAATCATAATCTAAGAAAAAATTCATTAGTAGTTCATTAGACTCGGGGCTCTTTTCTTTTTGAAAACTCTAGAGAGTATGATGCAATTATGCTTTTCCAACCTACTTTATCAAGACTTGATTATCTTCCACATTGACAAAGCTAGGGAAGCAGTTTGATGCCTAATCACTTATATTTTTTTTCCAAAGAAAAAAATTGTATTTTCATTCATATATGTGAAAAAAATACATGTTTTTTATGCACCTAAAATGCATTATCTAAAATCTGCCCATAACATTAAAAAAATACCATATAGAACACATAATCTTGACAAACAAGACTCCAAAGGCGCCACATAAATAGATCCCAAAATGAGCATAAAAAAATGAGACAAAACCCCAACAAATAAGCTTCCATAAGGGAACGAAACCAAGAGTCGCAAACCTCGAAACAAAAATTCCAAGAAATCCACGAACCTAACCAAGAGTCGCAAACCCCAAAACCACAATGCCAAGAAAGCCACGAACCTGAACTAACAGAACAATGGCAAGCAACAAAGCTCCACGAAAAACTCTGCAACACCCAATTATGCAAAACCTAGCAATAGTGAAAGGGAAATGTGGCAGTGGAGACAACACCCAAAAAGTAGACCTATGTGCACAAAAACGTAGACAAAAACAGAGGCCCCTGAGAAGAGAAGTCACGCAGACCTCAGTGGAGAACGACACCCAGAATGTGACCCTAGCAGAACACAACCCAATAAGAGAGGAAAAGGGGACCGTAACCTTGAGCCACGTAGAAAATCGCCCAACTCCCAACCCCCCTTAACCGTTCCTCTGAAGGACCACACCACAACCAAATTCCAAATGACCACGCCAAAGATCCACACCGCAATGAGGGAGAACCAATAGGAAGGTCGACAGTGGGAGGCACAGGGAAAAGGCAACTAGGGTTAGTTTCCTTGCCCTGCTCCCTCGCCTAATCACTTCTATTATTGTATCACATGTGCCTTTCAAGGGAGGAAAAGTGTTCTACTCCTCTCAAAACTGTGCCTTGAAATTTGTAGCCTATGTGCCAATTTCCTTATCAATTTTCCAAACAAAATTTATATTCTTTCCCATAATTAGAAAACTTATGAAAGAATTTTATTCTTACCCCCAACCTATAACCATAATGGTTCTCTTGAGACATCATTCTTTTATTTTTCTAAAATAGTGTGTCTCTTTTTATCTTGAAGTACCTCTACCTCAATTTTATGTTCCTCATTTATAAACCATAAACCTTCACTATCGTAGAGCACCTTCAAGGTTTCATTTACTTCTTGAAGAACCCTGATATTTTTAAGCTTGTTGTTCCTTACCAATTATAATTTACATTGTCTTTCTTCTTTTAAGTATCTTTGAAATTGAAGTGGAGAAGATTATTTTAAATTTCCATTAAAATGTTTCTAAGAAAAATTGATTTCCTCACATATTGCTTCATCTTCATCCATTCTGGATAGAGTTTAAAAGGACTAGTAGGTTTATTTATTAGAAGAGACTCTTTTAACACCACAATGTTATGGTCAAAATCCCCTCTAGTGGTGACCCATTATTTTATCCTAATGAACTCATCTAGGAAGGCTTCAGATATTAAAAAGCTATCGAGCCTATAAGAAAATCTCACTTCTTCAACCCTCTTGTTACGCTAGGTAGGAGATAGCTTAGCTAGTACAATTTCCAAAATAATAATTTTTTTCAATTTTCTAACAAAATGTCTAGAGATGATCCATTTGAGCAATCAAGTGCTAGAAATTTGATACATTTAAGGTGAAATTCAAGTACCTCCTATTGACACGACCAAACCATTTTGAAAAATCTATTCTGGTAGTCCACGTGTTCCATATAAGGACCATAAACATTAAACATTATGATATATTTCCCAAGTACAAATAAAAAATGCAGGTCCCTAGCCCTGTAGGAAAATACCAAGAATCAGTGAGTGCAGGAGCTTTTACTCCATCCAATCACATTCGCACCCAATATCCCATTTTCATCAACAAAATAGAAGCCCCAATTCCTTACCAATTTGGAGAGTTCTTGAGTGATATATTCCACATATGTCATTGTCCCTTCCAATAAAATAATAAAAGGTTTGATAGTATCAACTAATCTATTTACAATCAACATCTTTGAGGTGTTATCCATGCCTCTACAATTAAGGGTCAAAAAATCATTTGAAACCCTCAAAAGGGGCATTTACTCTAAGAGTCTTGATTAAGGATAGTTTTTCCCACACATGAATTTCAAAGAGGAATTTTTTTCAGCCATAGATATGAAATATTTACTAAGAGCACCAACCAAAGATTCCAAATTCAAAAGATATCATTCACGTCAGGAAATGTGTACTAGCATTCCATTGTGTATTCGTTATACAATATGTATCACTCCTCTCCTAAAATTTAGTGTGTTGTGTCTTATTTCACACTTCTCTTAAAGTTAAAATGATGTACCTTAAACCTTGAAAATTTTCTTGTATCACATGAAATCGAACTTTGGTGTGATGCACTATTAAAAACCCTTTTCATGTGTTTTGCATGAAACAAAACTTTGGTGTGGTGCGAAGTGTTGCATAATTTTTTTTTATATCAAAATGTGGTATGTCACACGAAAGGGAGGTTTGAAAATGTGTGTTGTGGGACATATGAAGTTTGGTGTGGTCTAATATATCATGGCCCAATGCATTTTAAGTGTATTTTTACACGGGAAGAAAGCTTGATTTGATGTAATATGTCACATAGAAGAAAAGTTCCTAAATGTGCAATATTTCACATGGAAAGAAACTTTGACATGATGCAATATGTTGGGGTGAAATCAATTTTGGAGCTATGTGATATGTCATAGCCCTTTGTCACAATGGAGGAAAGTTTATGAAAGTGAAAACAAACTTTGATGTGATGTGATATTCCATAACAAAGGAAAGTTTGAGGTGATGGTATATGTCTTGTGAAGAAAAAATTTGTGTGATATATTGTAACAAAAGAAAACTTCAACCTCTACTATATCCCATGCAAGTGGAAACTTTTCTTCCTATGATAACTTGCAATTAGAAAATTTCCAAAGTTAATCATAAACAACTAAAGTAAACCATGGTCAACCATAGTGACCATTGGCCAACCAACATATCCTTTCATAAACATTTCAATGTGACATAACTCCTAAAGAACAATGCAAATTAACTTGAATCCACCTACATGAATGTCACAATGTGACATCTCTATTAAGGAATATCACACATAACCCTCTATGAATGTCATAGTTCAACAAATCCATTGAGTATCATAGAAATCTCATTAAACTCAATCAAGATTAATATCAGAATGCATCCTAACCATTTAGAAATATAACAATTCAACATAGGTCAATTGAGATGAACATTAAAATTCCATATTACGCAACTATGGTTAAATGTAATCAACATTCTAAATCCTAGTTGACCATGGAAAACCATGGTCAACCAAAGTGAATCATAGTGAACATAAGGAATGTAGTAATTTGAAATAAGAAAATGAAGATGAATGTTGAAATGTGACACAACCATTAGGTTATGTCACAATTTAAGATGACACTTGTGGTAGGTTGCATCAACCATAGCCAAACATGGTTTACCATGGAAAGATATTATCAATCATGGCCAACCATAATATTCCATAGTTAATCAATATCAGCCATAGTAAACAAAGTTGATCATTATCCAAAAATTGTATTGGTATTCATTCATAGTTAAAACCTTATTAACCATAGTCAAACATGATCAATTGTGGTAAAATAAAATCAACCATGGTAAACCACAGTCAACAAAGGCCAATCACTCTCAACTATGGTCAACAATATTCAATCAAGATCAACTATATTCAACTATAGTTAACCACATTTAGACATGTTCAACCATAGTCAACCATAGTTAACCACTTTAATCCATGGTCAACAAAGATCAACTAAATGTCAACTATAGTTGATCTCATTAACAATGGAAAACATAGCCAAACATAGTCTATCATGGTTAATTGTAGTCAACCATGTGTCTATCTTATTATGTCACAAGGAATTTCCCTTATGCAATTGATGTTCTAATCTGACCTCTAATGCATCAGTGGCAGTAAGATGACCATTGATCTTATTATATGACCATTGAGCTACTCTAAACCATACACATGTGCTAGATATCCTCTTATGGAAGTGGATTTTTTATTTTAACCTTTTTTCTTTTGGGTGTGGAGCTTGATTATCTTCATGTTTGTTCATATGTTTTTTGTTTCAGGTGTGGTTGGATCCCAGTCCCTAACGAGGGGGTGTGGGGGGGATTCCCCCCCCCCCTCGCTATTTTTGCCAGGGTGGGGGGAATTTGCAATTATTTGGAGGCCCCACCGGCGGGGGTTCGAAGGTAGTGCCCCCGAAGCGAAAATTAGATTAAAAATTGCCTTGTAAAATATCATAATTTCATAGTCAAATTGGATCATTCATTAGACGGGAGATATGATGGTAGAATTTATGTTAATTTAAGTTTTTTTCCTTAGAATGAAACCCTCAATGTATATGAGGGAATTGTATTTTGGATGTGTATTATTCTGTGCGAGAAAGAGAGAGGATATTGTGAGAGTGAAGAGGAAATCACGGTTGATTTGTTGTAGGTTGTATCTCTTCATTTTGTTGGATAATAGAAAAGGAATGACTCGTTGTTTCTCCATGGACGTAGCCAAAATTGGGTGAACCACACATATCCATGTCTCTCTTGTTTTATAATTTTTTGTGTTTGTGTTTTCGCGGTATTTTATGTGTTCCATTGCTCTGTTAGTAATTTCTAACATTTCTTCATTCTTTGATTCATTAGATGACACCATAGATTCTGTTGGGATCATCCATGCATTGTAGGTATCCTCTTATAGATGTAGATGTCTATTTGCAATATTTTGGTAAGTATGCATCATATGTTTCATTAAATGACCATAGATTCAATAAGGTTTATCCACATGCATGAGCAATTTGGTACAATGCAATAGAGGTTTGTTGTGGCCAAGTAAACTTTGAAGCAATGTGATGTGTAATGTGTTCTCACAAAAAACAACATTTAGTGGGATATGTTATTTTGTGAGAAAATACATATTTAGGGCTTTGTCGTGGTGAATGAAACTTTAAATAAGTCATAAATGTATCACACAAATACAATATTTTATTATTTATATGATGTGATATGTCACAATAAAAATGGATATGAACATGATTTGAGTGGAGAACAACATAAGCAAGCAAACATTCCAATGATGTGATGAAAGGAAACATTCCAATGATGTGATGAATGAAATTTTACCTTTGAAGGGTACAAAGAAATGAAGGAAAATCCCCATGTCATATGAATGGAGGTCTTATAAAACCATATATTCAATCAAAATTATCCATGTGCATGAACTTTGGTGCAATGCAATAAAAGGTTTGTCATGGTTAAGGAAAAATTGAAGAATTTGTATCACACAAATAGAAACTTTCATGCAACGCGATGGGATTTGTCGTGATAAAAATAGCTTTTAGTGCGATACTACATGCCATGACAAAAACACCTTTCAATGCAATAAAAAATATCACGAGGAAAGGAATTTTGTGTGCTTTGTCGCAGTGAAAATAACTTTTAAAAAATATGATGTTTCGCAGAAATAGAAATAACTAAAGGTCGTGACAAACAAAAACTTCTAACTAAATTTTTTATCTTTTTACAAAGCAAACTTCCCTCGTTGCATTACTACAAAATATATGTATACGTGATACATCATAATGCAATAAAGACTACATGCATGCGATACAACACATAGCTACAAAATTTCCATTTATGAAATACATCGTAACATAACAAAGTTTTCATGCATGAAATAAAATACATAGCATCAAAATTTACAACTATGTGATTCAATAGATGACTACAAATATTACATTTATACAATAAAGTGCAAAAAAAAATGTTCACATATACACAAAATAATACATTACAAAAAAATTGCATGGAATCATAACACACTTTTTATATCATTGCATAGACATTTCTTTTTTTTTGTTTATATACCAAAATAATCCAAAAATATATGTATTCACATAAATATAATCATAAAATTCTTAATTTATTTGCCTCGGTTTTAATATAAAATATTTAAATATTTCACTTTTATAAGGGTTCAATAATTGCTAGTTTTAAATAATCCCAAACTAAAGCACAACGTACATACATTTATTGCACAGAAAAAAAATTTGTGGTTCCATTCCATTTTGAACTTTTTTAAGTTTTTATTACCGCGTAGTTTAAAAAACCCATAAAATAACCCTAAATTCTGGTGAGATTATGAAAACTTCTGGCAGAAATTTTTGAAAATTTGAGTTACAACTGTCATATTTCACAATTTTGGGTATCCCAAGTGTTTATTCAAACACTCAAGCTACCTGATTTCTTGAATTTTTTTACTAGATTCCAGCCAAAAACTGCAGTCCAAGCTATTTTGTTACATCGGTAAACAACTCTTTTTATTACATTTTAACTTCTACATTTTAAGCTTTTTACTGGTCAAATCATGATTTCCACCCAATTTTATGAGTGGGGCAAACGGGTTTGTAACCATGCAAATAAGCCCCTAGAACAATGCGGTAAAAGGAATCACGATTCCAACCAAATATTTATAAAGAGGGAAAACAGGTTCATAATTGTGCAAAATAAGTCCCCAAAACAATCTAGTAGAAGACGATTCGTTCGAATAATCCAGTGGAAGAGGATTATAACATTTGAGAAGCACCTTCATTCTTGAACATTCTACACATCTTTCCCTACTGTTATAAATTTTCACAGATCCTTACCCAATTTACAACAACAATAACTCTGCAAACTTTGAAAGATATCGCATTTGCAGTTACCGAATCGATATTCATTGCAAGCATGTCTCTCTTTCCTATTTTCTTCGGCAATAGATTCAACATTTTCGATCCATTATCGTTGGATTTATGGGACCCTTTCGAAGCAAACAAGTCTCCATTTTTTAGGGATATTGGGCACTTTTCAAGAGATGATGCAACAACCATAGCCAACACTCAGTTCGACTGGAAGGAAACTTCTGACGCACACATCTTCAAGGTTGATCTTCCAAGTAATTATCCTTGAAGCACAGATCAAGCAAGGAAGAATGGGATCAAGAAACTATATCAATTTTACTTGTAGGTAGCGATTCACATGTGTGATTTCCTTGCTAGATTTGGCATGCATGGTTATGCATGTGTGTTCTTGGTTCTCTTGTTGCCATTACATGGGATTTGTCAGGCGTGACAATGTTCTTGAACCTTTCCTTGCCATTTCTGGATAAGTATTGTGTGATGGGGTTCTCATGTTTTGGTTGAACTATATTTTCGGATGGATTCAAAAATGAGTGAGGTGGATCTCTGAATGAAAGAAAACATGTCCTAGTAATCCCTGAAATGGATTGTGGATTGCAGTAAATCCACTGGCCTAGTGACCCCTAAATTGGAATGTGGGTTGCGGTAAATTCAAGTATTGTGTGTCTCGTTGGGAATATGAATCCTTGATTGGTAGATGCAGGGATATACGGTAAAGCCTAGACGTGGTTTCCCTTGATCAAGCCTAGGAATCCGTGCCATTGAATGGATGGATATATGGTAAATCCTGGAGGATGGTGTCTCGATTACGGCTTAGTGATCCCTGGATTGCTGTAAACCCTAGAGACTAGGAGATAGGAAAATTCCTCACAGTGTAGGTGTAGTAATCCGGTGGGATCCATGCTTATTTATGGCCTAGTGATCTGGTGAGGATTGTGGTAAAGTTGGTCTCTATTGATGAGGGTGAGGTGGTTTAACCTCGGGAAGCCCTGGTTGGTTCTTTTGGTTTGAGTCCCACATTCATGCTTGGAATATGGAACGGGGGTGATTGGATGAAGAGAGGTTTGGCTCAGCCAATCTATGGTCGGGTGGAACGTGGTAGTCCCATACCGAGTTGGATTTTGCATTCACTAATAAGAGGTCCTTTCCTAGGTATCTTGTGTGTAAATATAATGGATTATATGTGGTATTTATGGTTGTTGTATCCTCATTTTTTCTGTTTTTTATATGTTGGTTATGAATATGTTTTATGACAGTGAAAATGTATGGTTCTTATTATGTTTTGATATGTAAATGAAGGAGAAATGAATATATGACCTACTAGATGATAATGTCGCTAATGATATAAGGCATCAATGCTTCTTAGCGATTCTCAAATAAGTATAAGACCCCTATGCTTAGATCTGTTATTATGACCTATAGAATGCATCTTTGTGAGATGATTGATGAAATTCTTGTCATTAATAGTCGAGTTCAAGTCAATTTTCTGTTCAATAATTTGCATTGACATCATTGTCTCTATGTTTCATTTCATTTCTGTAAATTTCATCAAGTTATGGGAAGTGATTGGGTCCTTGCTCTGGAATTCAGCCTTAAATCTCACAGTCACTGACATACCACTGGCAGAAAAAGGCCACAGTCACACTTAGGCAGGCTCATGGGGGTGACTGGGACCCACAACCACTTGGAGGGCTTGGCAAGGGAGCGACTGGGGCTCTAGGAGCTTGAATTGATGAGTTTCCTCAAGGGTTGGTCACCTGGAAAGGTGGGGTAGCTCTTGGACATTTTGTTCGTTGTGTGGATGATCAATTTGGTTGTGTTTTTTCAGTTCCACTTCCTCAAGGTGACCTAGGAGGTTGAATGAAATGATAGTAGCCTCTCGTCACGTGTTTACCCAAACGGCCCAGTTAAGTTGGGTAAATGTGGGATGACGGAGTTACAGAGTGGTATCATAGCATGGTTCACCCATTGGACTAGATGGGCAGCGTGTTGGTCATGCATTTGTGTCAATTTCATGTGTGTTCTTATGTTTTTGGACTATGTGTTTTTCGTGTATGCATGGTGTTGGTCACGGTTGCAGTGGTATCTCCATGTGAAAGTTAATGGCATTGTTGTCGGATGTGTTTATCATTAGTTTATGTCTGTTATGCACTGGATATGGATGTCAATGTTTGTATGTAATGTGTATGTGTGTGTGTCACACATATGTTATTATGCATGCATTGCGTCTAGTTGGTGTTATGGTTGTCGTATCATGCATAACAATTGGATAATAGTTTAAATAATGATTAAATTTTTATATGATTATCTTTATATATGTATTTTCTAATCTCGCCGGTCTTGCAGATGATATATCCTCCCCGAACTATACTAAGGTACGTTGGTTTGTTTATGATTTTGTTTAGCTGACATGGTAGGACGTTGCAGATATCGAGATGACTAGCAATATGGTAGACTACAAAGATTCTCCCTATTAATAAGATGAACGACGTGGTGTTGGAAAATCTTATGATTTAGAAAACACATTGAGGAGTTTGAAGGAAGAAATAAGGAGTTACAAATAAGATAATGAAAAAATCATGTAGGCACTGGAGAAACAAGCAGAGGTTAATGCAGTAATTCTTCAGAGTTTGTTATAATTGCAGAGACAAGAACCACTCCAGATCATATATGGACAAGAGGATGGGACTAATGTGGCATATGGTAGTAGGTCTCATGGTGGTCACATGTCAGATAGAGATGAAACAATCATAGATGGTAGATTAATTTTGGATACTTCGGATAGGAGAGGTGATGGACACAGGTACTATATTTCTAGTTCTGGTTCTGATGGGAACTATGATCGTCATCTTTAGCACCCTTACAGGAAGAATGATAGGAGGTACTTGTTGTATGGGTTTAAGAAAGAGAAACTGCCTACTTTTGATGGAGAGTTGAAAAATCCTGATTCATAGGCTTGGTTAGTTGGCATGAATAATGTGTTATGCCTAGCCTTTCCATTTCCGAATAGCCATGGTGTGATGGTGTTCTCATGTTTTGGTTGAGTTGTATTTCCGAATGGATTCGAAACTAAGTGAGGTGGATCTCTAAATGAAAGAACACATGGCATATTAATCCTTGAACCAGACTGTGGATTGTGGTCAATCCATTGGCCTAGTGACCCCTGAACTGGACTGGGGGTTGTGGTAAAGCCAGGTATCGTATGCCTCGATGGGCCTACGAATACTCCACCGGTGAATGACCGGATATACAATAAATCCTAGAGGTGGTTTCCCTTGATCAGGCTAGGAATCCTTGCTGGTGAATGGAGGGATATATGGTAAATCCTGCAGGGTGGTGTCTTGATTACGACCTAGTAATCCCTGGATCGGACTGTGGATTGTGGTAAATCCTAGAGATTAGGAGACATGGAAATTACTCACAATGTAGGTGGAGAAATTTGGTGGCACCCATGCTTGTTTATGGCCTAGTGATCTGGTGAGGATTGTGATAAAGCCAATTTATATTGATGAGGGTGAGGTGGTTTAGCCTCGAGAATACTTGGTTGGTTATTTTGGTTTGAGTCACACATTCATGCTTGGAATATGTCATGGGGGTGATTGGTTGAAGATATATTTTGCTCATCCAATATACGGTCAGGTGGAATGTGGTAGTCCCATACCAGGTTGGTTTTTTCATTCACTAAAAAGAGGTCCTTTCCTTGGTATCTTGTGCATAAATATACTGGATTATATGTCGCAATTAAGGTTGTTGTATCCTCATTTTTGTTGTTGTTTATATGTTGGTTATGAATATGTTTTATGACAATGAAAATGTATGGTTCTAATCATGTTTTGATATATAAATGAATGAGAAATTAATATATGACCTAATAGATGATAATGCAGCTAATGATATAAGGCATCCATGCTTCTTAGCAATTCTTAGATAAGTATAAGACCCCTATGCTCAGATATGTTATTATGACCTGTAGAATGCATCTTTCTGACATGATTGACAAAATTCTTGTCATTAATAGTAGGGGTCAAGTCAATTTTATGTTCAATAATTTGCATTGGCATCATTTTCTCTACGTTTCATTTCATTTCTGTAAATTTCATAAAGTTCTCATAAGTGATTGGGTCCTAACCCTGGAATCCAACCTTAAATCTTGTAGTCGCTAGTATAGCTCAAGAAAAAAAAGGCCACAATTGCACTCAGGTAGGCTCATGGGAGCGACGGGAACCCACAGTCATTTGGAGGGCTTGGCAAGGGAGTGACCAGGGCTCTAGGAGCTTTAATTGTTGAGTTTCCTCAGGTTTTGGTCACCTGGAAAGATGGGTTAGCTCAAGGAGGTTATGTTGGTTGTGTGGTTGATCAATTTGGTTGCGTTTTTCCAGTTCCACTTCCTCAAGTTGACCTAGGAGGTTGAATGAGATCATATTAGCCTCTCTTCACATGTTTACCCCAATGGAATGGTTAACATTGGTAAATGTGGGAGGAGGGTGTTACATCCTGTAAGGAATACTATGTCAGCTAAACCAAATCATAAACAAGCAGTGTACCTCAGTATAATTTGAGGAGGATATCTCATCTGCAAGATGACCAAATTAACACAACACACACACACACACATAAACATAATCAAGTCAACATATAATCATCATTTCAACCATTTTCTAGTCATCAATGCATGACCATACCAACCACACATCATGACCCCAAGCATGAAAACTACATCCATATCAATGTATGCAAGAAACCTATAAATACTGACATGCGTAAATAACACATAAACAATCATACACTCACGACGACACATTTCACAACAATGACCCCCATCAACTTTCACATGGTGATACCACTGCAACCATGACCAGCACCATGCATATGCCACAAGCACATGGACCATAAGTATAAGGAACACATATGTAACCAACATGAAGGCCTTACCAACACACCACCCATCCAATCTAAGGGGTGAACCATGCTATGATACTACTCCGTAGCACCCTCCTCCCATATCCACCTAAGTAACCGACCAACTGGGGTAAATATGTGATGAGAGGCTACTATGATCTTATTCAACTCTCCATGTACATTTAATGAAGTGAAATTGATGGAACATAGACAACCTTACCTTCTACACATGCAACAGAACCCTCAAGAGCCATCCAACCCATTTAGGTGACCAACCCCCTAGACAAACTGACATTTTGTTGCCTTAGAGCCTCATTCAGCCCCTTGACACAGGCATGCATGCGACTGGGACCCTATAATCGCTCCCACATCAAGGAATTCCTATGACTAGGGAGTTTTCTAGGTAGTTATGTGCCAGTGACTCTAGATTCTGTGCCACTTTTTCAGGGCTAGGACTCAAGCCACTATCCATAACTCCATGAAACTTCCAGAAATGAAAATTAACATAAAAAAAAAGATACAAATGCAAATACTTGAACAAGAGCTTGACTGGAGCCCTATTAGCCATGACATGAATTTCATCAAACATGTTACAAATATTCATTTTGTAGGTTAAACAACATATCTGAGCATAGGGGTCTCATACTTATCTGAGAATCGACAAGAAGCATTGATGGCTTATCATATTTTCTTCATTATCATCTATTGGGTCATATATTCATTGTTCATTCATTTATAAATCAAAACATGATGAGAGCCATACATTGTCACTATCATAAAACATGCTCATAACCAACATAAATAATGATGATACAAAAACCATTAATACAACATATGAACCCATACATTTACACATTAAATACCAAGTAAATGAACTCTTATTAATGAATGCAAAAGCCAAATTGGTATGGTACTACCATGTTCCACCCGACCACAAATTGGTTGAGCCAAATCTCTCTTCAGCCAATCACTCCCGTGCCATATTCCAAAAGAATCAACCAGAGCTTCCCGAGGCTAAACCACCTCATCCTCATCAATTTAACTAGGATTTACCACAATCCCCACTAGATAATTGGGCCATAAATAAGAATGGATGCCACTTTATCTCTCCACCTAAACTGTGAGTAATTTTTCCGTCTCAGCCTATCTGCTTGAATATGTATCTTGCCATTATCAATCAAGGGATTCCTAGGCCTACGAGGTCTCCAACCTCTAGGATTTACCATGTATCCCAACCCGAGATTCCTAGGCTCAATCAAGGTTATTGACCACTAAGCTTTACAGTCTATCCTTCCATTCACTGGTTAAGGGATTCATAGACTAAATTGAGGTGTTCACATCCATGATTTATCTTGTATCCCATCCTGCGATTATTAGGCCTTGTGACTAATCCCGAGACCACCCCACTCAGATTCGATTCCATCCGACAATCCATCTCAACCAAAAAATGAGAACCCCATCAAACCATGGCTATCTGAAAATCGAAAGGAAAGGCTGAAGAACATCGTTAGACATGGAAAAACCCATGCCAATGATAACAATAGAACCAAGAACACACATGCATAACCATGTATGCCAAATCTAGCAAGGAAATCATACATGCAAATTGATACCTGCAAGTAAACTCGTTGTAGCTACTTGATCTTGCTCTTTCTTGCTTGATATTTTCTTCCTCTTTTCCTTCTTTTCCTTTCTTGATCCAATGTTGAAGTTCTCCAAGAAAACTCTAAGTTTCCAAGAGTGAGAGAGAGAGAGAATAGAGAGAGATCTCCAAAACTGAACTGATAAAATCCATGAATTGATCCTCAGAAGCCTTTTTATTAATGAGGCCTCTCTTTTTTTCATTTTCCATTACTTCCCTTCATTTTCCTCATCACATGCAACCTGTGACTCTTCACCTTCATTTTCTCCTAATTTCCATTATTTTAATAAATAAAATGCCAATTAATGCCACTTTGCCTTTCAAAAGTCTTTGCCATTTCCTTTTCCAATTTCCTTAACCATAATAAACCAAATGAACACCCACACTAGTATTTTTTGCCCAAAATTCAACTTGGAATAAGTGTCCCATAATTGTGGTTATTATTTTGCCTTTATTAACTTTTATTACATGGAATTTTCACCAAGTTTGTTACATATATTGTAACAAAAGAAAACTTCAAACTCTATTTTATGCCATGCAAGTGGAAACTTTTCTTCCTACAGTAACTTTCAATTAGATAATTTCCAAAGTGAATCATAAACAGCTAAAGTAAACCATGGTCATCCATAATAAGTTAAATTCAACCATAATGAAGATTAGCCAACCAACATCAGGCAAAAATCAACTATGGCCAATCAAGTCAACAATATGAATACATGCTTAATCATAGTCATCCACAATTAACCATGGTCAATTAAACTGAACCATGGTTAATCATGGTTAACCATGTTTAACCATAGACAACCACAGTGAAACCAAAATCAACAATGGTTACCTAAATATAATGTTAGTAACCATGTTAAATGTCACTGCATAAAAAAACACTGTGGAAAATCATAAACATTGTATTACAAAAAAACCATTGAGGAACACGAAAACTCAACATCAATCAACCAATATGAGTATTGCAATGCTAAATAACCATTGAGTAACATCACATTCCAACATATCCTTTCATAAATATTGAAATGTGACATGACTCTTAAATAACAAGGTAAATTAACATGAGTCCACCTACATGAATGTCATAGTGTGAAATATCTATTAAGGAATATCACACATAATACTTTATGAATGTCACAGTTCAACAAAGCCATTGAGTAACATAAAAATCCCATTAAAGTCAACCAAGATTAATATCACAATGTATCCTAACCATTTAGCAATATAAAAATTCTACATAGGTCAATTGAGATGAACATTAAAATTCCATATCACGCAACTATGGTTAAACATAATAAACATTCTTAATCCTAGTTGACCATGGAAAACCATGGTCAACTAAAGTGAAACATAATGAACATAAGGAATTTAGTAATTTGACATAAAGAAATGAAGATGAATGTTGAAATGTGGCACAATCATTGGGTTATGTCACAATTCAAGATAACCCTTGAGGTAAGGTGTATCAACCATAGCCAAACAAGGTTTACCATGTGTTATACGGAATTCTAATCTATGGATAAACTAGATTCCTTGAGTGTGGTGTTCCTTCACTTAGAACAACAGAAGAAAGACAATTATTCTTTTCTCTAAGACAAATAGATAGAAAAAAAGGAAAGAAACCTACTTGTGATCATTTTCGTTCTCTTTCTCCTTCTGTCATTGTTGTCGTCGCTCTCAAACCAACTAAAGCCGCTAGATCGATTCTTCCAATAAAATACAGAGAACAACAAACAACATACAAATATACAAATATCTACTTATCTTAACCAAATCAAACCGATTAGACTTGAGAATACATACACTATTGAGAATGAAATTCACAAGATATAAGCATACGCATGAGAAAATGAACAGATATATTTATTAAGAAAGTAGGAGGAGAGGATTACAACCAATAGATCCATTTGTCGTCAACCTTCTCCAACTTCATTCCATCCTCATCACACCAATCATCATCTTAGTAGCATAACAATACTTGCATCTATCATCAATTGAGAATCCAACGACACAAAATTACACAATTTCTTCCTCCATGGCACTTAGGTGAGTGCTCAATTTATAGGGAAATTGAAGGTAGTTTCTCAATAAATGGAATTGAACGGATTTCTAATAATAGGTGAGACATGTTTCCAAGTTTAGTGGTGATGTATGAACACTTGTATTCGAAGTATGACACCTATGAGTTGTTCTAGAAGGCACTGGACATGTAGAGATTCCCAAAATAATGATGATTTCGCTCCCATGAGACCAACGCACCCTTGAGTGTTAGGAAGTGCACTGCGGTGCACCTTTGCATTCAGGTAAGTGCACTGTAACGCAGTTAGACCCATGCAGAGGAGCGTTGATGATTCTGTGGGTCATATAATATATATTTCAAACCTTGGAAATCTCACAATTGAAGCCATCAAAGGAATGAATTTTCTTAGGGCATATAACAACTAAATTAGGGGATGATAGACCCTATTCATTGGTCTTGGGGGAAGATGCCCAATTTGACTAGGTCTTGGGGGATGATGCCCAATTTGACAAGGTCTTGCGTGATGATGCCCAAATTGACCTATAAGAGCTGCCCCCTAAAGCGTGAATTCAAAATAATAACAATATTTGGATGAGATGCTTTATGATGTGATGAGTAGGATCTGAAGCAGATGGTGACCTACATCAACTTACAATACATTACATCATGATATCTTACATCTTGGACATGAATTTTTGAGGGAGGCATACCCATGCTCATCACATAAACTATCATAACATGTACTCAATTTAGAAAGTCGTCTACATTGTAATGTTTCTCGATAAAGACATGCCTACAGGTATAGGCCCATGTTTGGATGACGATATTTATGTAAATCCATCATATAGATGATGTGTACAATTTCTGAAATCACAGCCTGAATGGATGAAAATAGATCTGGGGTCTTCTTATCTCGTTCACTCGATCGTTCAAGTACAAGTCTAACCATGCGAATGTATAATGTGAAGTCGAACATGGGAAGACATCGTCTAATTACTAGCCAATGATGTGCGCTGTTAACAGACACGGGAAAAACCACCATTGATATTAATGGCTCTCAAGGTACTACAACACAATTTTCAAGGCGTGAATAAATGATTTGATGTCAAATGCCAAACAAAATATTTTGGTCAAAGGTTCGAAAGAGAGAAACCTGCTGATGATGTAGCAAGCTCCAAGTTACTGGAAAGATGTTTCTAAGTTAACTTCTGGGATGATGAGCTGATGTCGACAGGAAGCAACTTTACCGTGAAATGGGAGTAATGATTTTGGAGACAAAATGTGATTTGATATAGCAATTTTCAGGGATGAATGTCATGAAAATGAAGGTTTATGAGTATTGCAGAAGACGAGGAGTCACTAGATGAATTCTCTTGAACATATCAACGACACTGAGATGAGTTGGCAGCATTGACCCAAAACCGAACTGATGGTATGATGGACCATAGGTATGATAGACCATCAAGAAGATTACCCAACCCAAAAGTCACGGTGATGAAGTGAAAATTCCATGTTCAAGAGCGACCTGCTACCATAAAGTGTTTTGTTATTTTTCCCAAATTTTCTCTAGTCATTGATGACTAGTACCTCTTTATTTTTTAACAAGATTGAGGAGGGTAACATATGCTTGATCTATAATTCGACCCTTCAGGTGAATCCATCGCTATTTAATGATTTAACGAGTCTAGCAATAATGAAACTCGATCTCGCCATGATCGACAAGTTCATCGCTATTTTATGTTTTAATGAGTCTAATGACAGTGAAAACCCATTCCTTTTTCAGGTTTAGAGAGTTTGAAAAACAAGGACAAAAAGAAATCTCCATGAGTCATTTTTCGTAAATTTATCGCTCATGTCAGAAAAAGTGTAAAATGATACTTGAGAAAACCTCTTAGCCATGTTCGACTAAGGTGTTCCTTTTTCATAAATAATCTATATGTCTGGAAAAGGGTTAAAATTGTACTGAGTAGATGCCATTTCATTTACTTTTACGAGCTCAGAAAGACGAGTGCTTGGTAATCTTTTCACATTATTGGAGTCTAAAAAAGAGCTAAAAGAAGACTTTAGGGTGTTCCTTGATCCAGGTGGATATTGGTGGCCACCCGCCTATTCCACTTGGGGCCCCACCATTTTATCTTTCAGTTTTTCAGTTTCTGCACACGTTACTATGTTTAGCATTTTTTCAGGTCCTAAACTTCCGAAGCTGTTTTGAGGCCCTAAACGACGTTTTTTGGGAAAATCGGGAGAAACATGGGTCCTTGGACCGATATTTCTCACATCAAAAGTTGTATTCCTCAGATATATCTTTCTAACGAGGTATGGTGCACATCAAATGGAGATCGTATGCCAAAGTTACGTCCTCGAGAAGTTGAAACATCAATTTACCCAAACGGGGCCCATAGTTTTGGCGCTTCATCTCCTAGGGTTAGGATTTTGGATGTTTAGGGTTTTCCATTGTTTCTAAATAATAAATAGGCACTTGAGCCTCATTGTAACATAGTTCAGAGTTTTGTAGCCACCACATATATTCTCAGAGATAAGATACCAACGCCCTAGCTAGGTTATTTCCATTCTATCTATAAGCAAATTTCAGTTCTTTGATGTTAATGAAATGAAGTGTTATTTTTGCTGCATATTTGTATTTATGGTTATATGTGTATTTTGTTGTGTTCCTGCATAAATCCATATTAGTGGTATCAGAGTGGTTTTATTTTTCTCAATCTTTCTTTGAATGTCCCCAATGAGGTCGGGGTATAACGAATTAGGGCTCGATCTGGTTGAACCTTTGCAAGATCAGCCTTGCAAACCCCGACGACTACCCATGGGGAATGAAAAGAAAGATGAGGGAGCAAGAGATCCTACCAAAATATTGTTCAAGGAGGCCCTCGAAAAACAAAGGAATGTGATTATGGATAGCTTTTCCCAGATCCTTCAAATATTGCCCACCGACAACGCATCTTCATCCAGCAGCCACTCTTGAGGTGCAAATCCCTTTAAGGTACAAGTAAAATTTGAAATTCCCATATTTGAGGGTAAAATAGATGCAGATTTCGTAGCTAGATGGTTGAATTTATTAGAAGGATATTTCTCAGTTTATGAATTTTCTAATCGAGAAGATTATTTTTGCACTCCTCAAAGCTACCCCCCATGTCAAGGACTTTGTGGAAACCTACTCTGAGAAAAAGGACGAGACAGAATCCTCTCTGTTCTCAGCTGTACCCACTTGAATTTTTTTTCTGAGATGCCATCAAGGAACAATACTATCCCATGGGGAGCTATGAGGACAAGTACATACAATGGACCACGCTGCGGCAACAAAGGGATCAAGATGTGCATGAGCCGACGAATCTGTTCCATACCCTGCGCACAAAGGTGGGTATCAAAGATTCAGAGAAAAATTTGGTGCTAAAGTATCGCAGTTGTCTGAACAGATACATTCAGGAGGAAATGGATTTCCTTGACATCTCCTTGCTTGGTACGACATACCGGTATGCTGCTAAGATTGAGCAGAAGTTCGAACAAAAGAAGCGAGACTTTGGATTTGTGAATCAAAAGCAAGGGAAAGGTGCCCCCAAACCACAGAACAAAGGAAAAAGCCAATGCATGGTGGCCCAATACAACCTACCAAAGCCGCAAGAAATTAACAACATTGCGAAGCCAATGAAGGATATGGGAAAGTGGTGTGAGTTCCATAAGAGCTCCACTCACAACACAAGTGAGTGTCGGGCCTAGCAGTCGCTGGTGGCTGAGATGAAGGCCTCTAAATCATATGCATGCTTCGACTCTGAATAAGAACCTGACAAGGGGAATGAAAAAGGGAAACAAATTATTGATGCAGAGCCAATGCCACTATTTCCACTGCGAATATCCAGAAGGAGGGACTGGAAGATCCAGAGGAGGAGGAGCATCTCTTCCACTCCCAGATGTGGGTAAAGGGTTCCCCACTATAGTTCATTGTCAAAATTGGGAGCCAAAAGAACCTCATTTCAGCAAACGTCATGAAGCGGTTGGGCTTGCCGATCACAGCACACCCACAACCATACACCATCGGGTGGCTTCACCAAGGACAATATCTCCGCGTCAGCCAGCAGTGCTTCCTTCCTTATAGCATCAAGCATTTCATGGATGAGGTATTATGTGACATTGCTCCTCTTAATGTTTGTGATGTATTATTAGGCCAACCATAAATTGGAAGCGACATGCTATGTATGAGTCCCGACCTTGCGTTGTTATTGTTACTTTGGGAAATAAGTTGTACAAGATACCAGAGGTACCACCGCCTTTCACTATCTCTTGGTTACTGCAAAACAATGGAGTAAGCTCATTTCCAAAACCATGAAATTTTTTTTCCTGATGATCTACCTCCAGGGAAAGAAGAATACTGTGCCCATGACCTCCAGACAGAGCACCTTTGCATGACAATAAAAAATGGAAAAGGTTGTGGAGGAGTATGGGGACATCCTCACCTCACCCACCAGGGTGCCTCTGCATTGTCAAGTCAAGCACCCCATTGATCTGACCCCAGGTGTGTCGCTACCTAATTGACCTATCTATCGGTGCTCTTTTCTGGAGAATGATGAAATCAAGAGATAGATTTAGGAGTTGCTGCAGAAATATCACATTCGGCTGAGTTCATCACCCTCTGGGAGCCCGATTGTGTTGGTATAGAAGAAGGATGGGACCTGGAGACTTTGTATTGACTATTGGGCACTGAACAAGATCACTATCCGGAATAGGTACCCGATCCCATGGATTGATGACCTTATCGACCAACTCAAAGGAGCGAAATATTTCAGCAAGATCAACTTGAATTCTAGGTATCACTGGGTACCTATCAAACCCTCCGATGTGTGGAAGACTTCCTTCAAATCCAAGGAGGGCGTTTTCGAATGGCTGGTCATGCCTTTCAAGCTAATGAATGCTCCTGTAAACTTCATGAGGTTGATGGATGACATCTTGAAGCCATTCACCGACTCATTTGTAGTGGTGTACTTGGATGACATTCTGATCTTTAGCCAGACTTGGGAAGATCACTTCCACCACATCTGACAAGTCCTCCAAACACTGCAGCAACACAAGTTGTGTGCCAATTTGGAGAATTGCACTTTTTGCATGACTCAGGTTCAATATCTAGGATACATTATTGATAAAAGGGGGGTGCATGTGGATCCAACCAAGATCCAAGTCATTTGGGATTGTCCAGCCCTAACCACTTTAACAGAGCTTCGTAGCTTTCTGGGTCCTGCTAATTTCTATCGTAGGTTCGTGTTGGGATTTTCTCATATCACTTGGCCCTTGAGTCAAGTCACCAAGGGAGGAGTGAAAGAAAAATTATTTTTGTCGAAACCTCAACAAAAGGTGTTCGTAGAATTGAAACATCGCCTCTGTTCTGCCCCGGTGCTCACATTACCAGACTTGCAACAACCATTTGAGATCGAGACAGATGCCTCTAACTATGTTATTGGGGTAGTTATTACTCAACAGGGTCATCCAGTGGCATATCACAGTGAGACACTGTCTGAAACAGTCTGCAAGTATCCCACTTATGACCAATAAATGTATTCCATTATGAAGGCTTGTCGACAATGGAAACAATACATTTTGGAGAAGAAAACAATCATCCACACAGACCACCGACCCTTGTAGTTCATACAAACACAAAGGAAGTTACATAACGATTTCCATCATAAGTGGTCCACGTATCTACAACAGTTTCATTTGAACATCAAGTACAAAAAGGGTAACACAATAATGTTGCAAACTGCCTCAATCGACCACCGATCATGGCGCTAACCACCTCTCTCAACTCTTGTGGGCACAATACTTTTGATTGGCCACTTCTCTATAAGAGAGATCCATAATTTGGCTACACATACAAGGCACTCTTAGGGGTCACACAAGTTCCAAATTTTCACCTCCAAGATGCATTATTATGTCACCTGGGACATCTTTGTGTTCCTTCAAGTGAGCGTGCCAAGATGATATGGGAAGCACACTATAGTTGATTCATTGGGAATTTTAGGGTCGAGAAAATAGTGGCAGTACTGCAGAATTATTTCTACTGGCCGAACCTTCGACAGGATGTCAGGAAGTACATCAGATCCTACACTACTTGTGCCATTTCCAAGCTGACCATCAAGAAGAAATGCCTCTATAATTCGCTACCTACCCCTATTCGACCTTGGGAATCCATCTCCATGGATTAAATGTCAGGCCTTCCTTCTACTAAGAATGGAAACGATTTTCTTTTCATGGTCGTTGACAGATTCTCAAAGATGGCCATTATGGTGGCCTGCAAGAAGAATATCACGATAGAAGCCACTTCTAAACTCTTCTTTGAACAAGTGCGGGTGCACTTTGGGATCCCACAGTCTATCATCTCATATTGGGATAGCAGGTTCCTCGACACATTTTGGTCTAGCCTCTGGTCAATGCTGGACACCAAGCTCACCAAGTCCACAACTTTCCATCCCCAAATTGATGACTAGACAAAGGTCATCAATAGGATGATTGTACACATTTCGCACATGTACAATTCAAAGCATCCATGCACATGGGATGAGAGCCTCCCCTATATAAAACACAGTTATAATCGGGCTCTCCATAGCTCAACCAGGCACAGCCCCTTTCAAGTGGCCTTGGGATTCCAACCACTATGTCCCATTGACGTATCCATGCCATTTGCGGCTACTCAGGACAATTTGGCTCATGTCCAGTCTGAAGTTGACAAAGCGAAAAAATTCATTGAGCACATCCAACACATCTGCCAACAAGTTCATGACATATTGGATAGAGCTAATGCTAAGTACAAGCAACAACATGATCAACATCGGGTGCCACACAACTTCCAGGTAGGCAACAAAGTGTGGCTACATTTGTAGAAGGAGCGCCTCACTAAACCTTACCGCAAGCTTCTCTCTCTCCTATATGGGTCGTACACCATCACCAAGGTTGTAGGGAATAATGCCTTTGAGCTCAGTATTCCACCATTCCTTGGTCTGCACCCAGTATTCAATGTGGACCACCTTCGTCCCTACTTCCCACCTCTACTGGACACCTCTGACTTTGCAAAACAACTCACACCAACAGAGTTAAACCCAGACTGCATGGAACAGGCCACCACAAATTTTATCATGGAAATTAAAATCAAGAACACTCGCCAATAGAAGATCCAACTATATTGGGTTGTCAAAGCTGGCCAACTCCTGCACCAAGGAAAGTGGTTCACCAGGGACCAAGTTGAGCAGAAGTTTCCTCATCTCATGGAGGAACTCAACACAATGGGAACCATTGCTTATTAAGGGGGGAGGAATGATCTAGGTGGATATTGGTTTCCACCTGCCTATTCCACTTAGGGCCCCACCATTTTCTCTTTCAGTTTTTCAGTTTCGGCACAACTTACTATTTTTAGCAGTTTTTCGGGTCCTGAACTTCCAGAGCCATTTTGAGGCCCTAAACGACATTTTTTGGGAAAACCGGTAGAAAGATGGGTCCATGGATCAATGTTTTTCACATAAAAGGTTGTAGTCCTCGGATATATATTTATAACAAGGTATGGTGCATGTCAAACTAAGATCGTATGCCAAAGTTACGTCCCTGGGAAGTTGAAACACCAATTTACCCAAACGGGGCCCATAGTTTTGGCGCTTCATCTCCTAGGGTTAGGGTTTTGGATGTTTAGGGTTTTCAATTGTTTCTAAATAATAAATAGTCCCTCAAGCCTCATTGTAACATAGTTCAGAGACCTGTAGTTGCCACATATCTTCTCAGAGATAAGCTACCATCGCCCTAGCTAGGTTATTTCCATTATGTCTGTAAGAAACTTTCAGTTCTTTGATATTAATGATATAAAGTATTATTTCTGTTGTGCCTTTGTATTTATGGTTATATGTGTATTCTGTTGCATTCCTTCATAAATCCAGATCATTTCTTTTACACATTTATCAAAGCTCGGAAAAGAGATAAAAGTGCGCTTTATGGCCAAATCATTTTTGAATAGTTGTGCACTCTAAACTCACTCTATCCGTTGTAAAACTTGTTTAGAGAAGCATCAACTGGATTAAAAATACTTGTTTCATAGTAAAAATGAATAAAAACCATAGTCACAGCATTAAATATGAACAAAATAATCAAAATGACTAATAAAAAGTGTTTTTACCATTTCAATTTTACCATTCCATAGTTACCATTTGAAAATTAGGAGATTTGAACCAGTTTTTCCCTCGAACTTCAGCATTTGTTTGCGATAGTTTCAGTGGACGATTTCTCTTGCCATTTGATCCAGGTTGGAGCTATGAACCTTATCTTTCTTTTAGTATCATTTATTTTTCATTTCATGGTAATTTTTTAGGGTTTTGATCCCCTTAGGGAAAATATATTATGTTATGAGGGAAACACACCCTTGAATGTCGAAAGGTGCATTACAGTGCATTGAAATTGAAGTCGAGGTGCACTGAAATGCTCTATCCCTTGACTTGGGGTGCGTTGAGCGCATTTCTCATTTTTGTTTCTTGCTGTGTGCCCAAAATTCCCTAATTTTTTTGCATGAAATGGATCCTAATGAAGCTTATGATTATCTTTCAGGTATTGATCAGATCAAAATGATGATTACGTGGCGAGAAAGAGAACATGAAGAACAAGCTATGATTTCCCTAAACGATCCAGGTACATTAAGAGCCCTTAGGGATTATGGGTTGCTTAAATACTTCAGACTATCAGAGATGAGGCAACATATGGAACTATTGGATTTCCTAGTTCGTTCATGGGATCCAGTATTGCAGGCTTTTGAAATTGAGGGCAAAGATCTCCCAATATTGGTTGAGGATATTTAATTTCTCACTGGATTAATTAGACAAGGCTCTCCTATTTCCCTTTCAGGATTTGCTCTTGGAGGAGAGAAGATGAGGGATTACATACGTCAGCATTGCCAGCCAAGCCATGAACCAAGTAAAGATGGGAAAAAAAATATCCATGATGTGCGTGATTTGCCTTTGAGATCCATTCTTTTTATTATCACAAAGCTTACTGGTTCCATGACTACATGTTGCAAAACTATCATACATGCAGTATGATCTTGAGTGTTTAGAACCAGCTGTATTCAACTGGGTTGAAGTAGTACTCTTTCATATGAAAGAATAGCTGACTAAAGCAAAGGGTGGCAGGAAGAAGAATTTCAATTATGGTTCGATCTTGATTTCCTTCATTTTAGAGAGGGTTCTATTGATGCAGCTGCAACATGTTACAATGGGTCTATCTGGTCCTAGAGATCCTCGGATGCAGAGATGGGTTGAATTCATGTCTAGACATGCTGGTAAATCGATCATCATATTCTCTACTACATTCTTTGCCTGGTTTAGATGACAGATGATCATCATAGATGAGTATCCATATGCAGGCTTATATTTTCGTGGAGATCCAGACTTGATTCTACCATATGGTGCTCAATGGGGTGCAATAGGTAAAAAAAAATTGACCATGTTTTTTTTTTATTTTTGAGGTTTCTACATGTTTTGTATTTTTTTATATTTCCCAAGAATAAACTAAAGTTTTGATGTACACAGATGTGGGTCATGTTCAACCAGTCGTTCGACCAGAGCAGGCAGCAGATGAGCAAGTAGAGAGGACTATCGGGAGAGAAGTCCTTCGAGATTTGGATTTGACTAAGACTCTTACTAAGTTGCAACAACACGTGGAGGGATTAACTCTTGGGATTCCGGATTGCTGGATCGAAGAGTTACCTATGAGATTGCATCGCCATAATATTGGCGTTCCTAACTGTTGGATGCGGTTATTGCATAGTATAGCTAGAGCCGTTGCTTCTAATCATGAGCATCACTAGTTTACTTTGACATTTTTTGCATACATTTTGAGGTCAAACGACCAATGTGTCTTGGGCTCAAATTTTGTAAGAACCTAAACAATCTATCTATTTGTTTTGAATGTTTTCCTATGTTTAATACACAATCCTATTCAATTATGTGATGTGAATTGAAATTGTGCCTCTACATGTGTTGCAAATCTTTGTTTAAAACATAATTCACTAAGGAATCAGTTAATGTGTTCAAATTTCTGGAAATTTGTTGATATTGAATGTAATCAAAATTTATTTCCAAAAGTTGAACTCTTAGGAACATACAATGAAGTGTTAGATTTCAGAAAGTATATACGCTATTAAGTTGCAGTACGATAAGTTGTGAGTCTAACCTAATGATGATGTGGTTAATGCCAAATGAAATGGCATCAGAGAGAAGTTCAATCAACGTGCTATACTCAGCGACATTGTTTGTGGATCAATCGATACAAATCCCTTGAAAAATCACTAACTCGCCACCTGGAGTGAAAATGGCCCATGCTATAGAAGATAGATTATGTGTACTACGACTAGAACTAGCAGCATACCCAACAAATGGTTCCAAAGTTTCAGTCATATGCGATGAAATGTAAAGTGGATTACTAACTTCAAGAAAACTCTAGAAAAACAAACTAAGATAGTAAATTCAAATCAAATCATATATATAATATGATACAAAAGTTTACTATGCTAAATTAAGCATAGTAACGTTTAAGATACAACCCATTTCGAGGCTGCACCAATGGAATTCCATCATAATCAACTAACTCGTAAGTGCCCCTAGCCAGAACTCTTTTGACAATGTAGGGGCCATGCCATAGTGGTTCAAATTTTCCTGTTACTATCAAATCAACTTCCTGATCATAAAGCAAGACCAGGTCTCCCTCTTAGAAGATGTGAGGCTTGAAATGTAAGTCGTATTGCACCTTGATTTGTCTCTTATGCACTTTGTTGGCCAATGCGGCTTCATGATGTGTTTCATGTATATGGATGAGGTTAAAAAGACACACTTATTCATTAAAGGTATCAAGTAGCAAGCCAATAGAAATTTTCAATGATGGAATTTCACATTGGATTGGTAAGATAGCTTCTAGACCATACACCAACTGAAAGGGAGTAAATATGGTTGCATTTCTCACCAAGGTTTGATATGCACACAAATTTGAGTACAGGATTAAATTCCAATTTCATTTGTGAACCCTTATCATTCGTTGAAGCATTCGCTTAAGGATCTTGTTGATGGCTTCAACTTGTCCATTGGATTGTGGATAATAAGGGGTAGAACTATCATGTGACAATCCTGATTTGGTAGTCAACTCATTCATCATGTGATTGCGAAAATTCTTACCATGATTTGTAACTATAGCTTGTGGTATGCCAAACCATGAGAAAACATGATTGAAAAAGAACAATGTAGTTGTTTTTGCTGTGTTATTGAATGTAGGCATTGCTTCGACCCACTTGGTAACGTAGTCAACTGCGACAATAATATAACCATGCCCCCTAGCCGAACGAGGGTTGCAGGTCATGAATCCAATGCCCCATTTTTCAGATGCTCCCGCAACGATAACATGATGCATTGGTGCTGGCGGCATGCAGATTTTACAATAAAAAATCTAGCACGCATGACAACTTCTGACCACAATTATGCAGTCATGAAATATGGTTAGCCAAAAGTAATGGACATGGAGAATATTATGTGCAGTAGAATATCTAGACAAGTGACGACCACAAGAACTAGCATAAAAATCATTTAAAACCTTTTCGGCCTCCTCATGAGTGAGTTACCTCCTTAAAATCGTATCGACACCACGACGGTAAAGTCTATCACCGAAGATCAGATAATATTTGGCTTGGTATTGAATATGTCATTGTTGAGAGTGAGAGGTATCGGGCCAGAAAGTATGGGTTTGGAAATAAATGATAAAATCCCCATACCAAGGGTCATATGACCCAATCATAAATAGAGACGCATCTAGAATTGATGGTTCCGATGTAGTTTCAATACTATCAGAGGGAATGTCGCAGAGAAGCTCAACCAAAACTATAGACTTCTTTGACTTGGATTTGATGAATTCCAAATAAAATTCCTGCAAAACGACGATCAATTTTGAATATTTTTCCCCAAGCAATTGACGTGACAGAATGTATGTCATGGGATTGTAATGTGAAATGAAAATGGTCTTCCAGAGCAGGATATAATGGCGAAATATTTGGACAGCTTGAATGGCTGCCAAGGCGAGATTTTTGACGTATGAATACTTAACCTCTACATCATTAAGATTACGACTGAAATAATATATCAGATTTTCTATCCCATATTATTCTTGGACCAAAACCATAGCAATGGGCATATCTGTCACGATGATATATAGGAAATAATCACTCTGATAATTGGGGGGATACATTAATGACGCTCGGATCAGGGTATCTTTAAGAGCATCAAAAGAAGCTTGTGCAACCTTATCCCAATGGAACAGAATCCCCTTTTACAAGAGACGAGTAAATCCTTTAACCATTTCAGCATAGTTGGGTATGAACTGCCTTAGGAAGTTAGCCTTTCCTTGAAGTTTCTGTAACTGAAGTAAGTTTGAAGGCGCAGGAAAATAAAAAATGACCTGGAGCTTCAGTGGGTCGAATTTCGAATTGCATATTTTGAGACGACGAATCCAAGCAAACGACCAGAACCAACACAAAACACACATTTTTTTGGACTGAGGCATATCTTGTAGTGTTAGCAACGTAAAAATATAGCTCTCAAATGTGTCGGGTGATCAGCCTGTTTTCATGAATGCATGGGTGAATCGTCTAGAGAAGGTTGAACAATGTGCTTAATGTCATTGAAAGCATAATCCATTGCTCTTTTAAATGTTTCCCCAGCGTTATTTCAACCAAATGGGAGTTTACGATAAGAAAATGTGCCCCAGGGACAGATGAATGTTGTCTTATATCAGTCCTCTAGGCGGATATTGATTTGATTGTAACCGAAGAATTCATCCATGAATGAAAATATTTCACACCTGGCACATTCGTCAATAATCTGGTTGATAAAGGGAGTAGGATAGTTGTCTTTTAGACAAGCAAGATTGGCATTCTAATAATCAACACAAACTTTAATTGTCCCTTGTTTCTTCATGACAGGAACAATGGTGGAAACCTAATCAATAAGTAGAACAAGGTAAATGAAACCAACACGCAAAAGTTTTTCAACTTCTACTTTAATGGAAGCAACCTTCTTCGGATGAACAGGACGAAGGCGTTGACATACCGGTCTGACATCATGGTAAATTTTAATTGTGTGTTCAAAAATACTAGAATCTATGCCCGACATTTCCTCATAAGACCAAGAAAATATATCTCAGAATTCACGAAAACGAGAGCGATAAGTTTCAAGTTCGGATGGAGAACAAGACACGCCGACATGAATGTTTTCTACAATGTTGGGTTTGGTCAAAATATTGATAGAAATGGTTTATTCAATATTTGATAAATTTCACTCGGATTTGATTGCATTAATTGCAATAGAATTTGAAAAGAAAGTAGAGATCGTAGGGTGATATAGTTCAATAATATTATCTTCGTTGTAATCCGGAAGATGGGAAAGATGATGACGATCTTCCCATGGTTCTCCTTTTGGCATCATGGATTCCACAATTCTCTCATTAGTCAAGAATGTGGATACAAAAGGATTAGCTAGAGTACCAAAATCTAATGAATGATCGACCCAAACAATCGGCAACGATGAATCATGATGCGCCGCCCAAGCCAAGTAAATTGATTTCTATGCCAACTCAATTGGTCTTGGTGGTAGAAATTCATCCAACGTATCAAATTCAGAATCATTGGTAATATTCCTTAAGTCAAATAAAGTGGAATATATCATGCAGTAGGTCTCTATTCGTGCAATTTCTGTCGATGTCATAGGCAGCGGTAACACAAAGGTTCACATTAGGTAAGAATCCTTCAAGAGCACTACACCAATGTTTTGAAGTGCTAGCTAGGGTACGTGAACTAACAGAATGCTTCCAGATACCTGAGAACTAGAGGAAAAGAAGGAGAGTTGATTGAATACTATGATAACACTTTTATCAGGGAAGGCAATCGTTCTAAAGTAAGTAGAGACGATCATAGTCATAGCGTAAACTCATGGCCTTCCGAGTAATATGTTGTAGTCAAGGGGTTCGTGAACGACCTCAACTTCAATAGTTATAGTTTTTCACCCTAGTTTGACATGCAGGTTATTGATAATACCGCAAGGCTTATATGTACGACCGTCAAAAGCTTTCAACATCATAGGCGATTCAGATAAGCGAGGCGAGCCAAGAGACTTCCAGCAGTTTAGAGACATAATACAAGTAGATGCTCCCTCATCAATAATAGTGCAATGAACGAGGTTATTGAGGACATTTACTTGGATCGAGAATGATAATTCATATGGTAATTTTGGCACATAGCCCATATGATTAAAGACTACAAGATTGGAATCTGTCGGGTCGATTCCACAAATTGCCGACAACAAAGCCTACTTCTGGGAGGGAAAATTTTGAAGTACCTCAAGCGTCGACATAGCTTAAGGTGAGTAAGCTATATTTTCAACTATATTATAATTTTTAGGTGCTCAGGCTCGAGGATTGAATGTCGATTTATGGACGAATCCCTTTGGTGGTTTTATTTTTAACTCTGGAATATCAGTTGGCGGAATGGATTCAGTGGACGGATTCATGGTCGAGGTAGTAGGTTGATCAGTAGCCTGATTACCGTAATATTTATTTCGCATGGACACCAAAACATCATTTTTTGGCTTTGTGACAGATAGCATAAGCACTTGGGAGCTAGAAGTGGGATCTGTAGCAACCATATTTGTGTCTGGATTCAAAAAAGGATCTGTCAACACAACAGATGAAGTCGAGGTTTTAAGAAATTTTGAGACTCCGACGTGGTGAGGACAGTCTCGAACAAAGTGCTCCTCATTACATATCAAGCAAGGGTAATGAGGTTTCCAATAATTTCCAGCTTGTTGATCAGTTGATTGTTCCTACGGGGATGAATTTCGCTTTTTCTTCACTTTCCCCTTTTTCTTGCTTCTGGGTTGCTTATCACTTTTTCCCTTGTCATATGACACATCATGAATTTCGGAAGAAGGTGAAAAATCAGATGCAATATAGGTGTGAGTGTTTTCAGAACCAATCATACCATCGTTAGCATGAGAGTCCCTACCAGATGGAGGAGGAACAATAAAATTTGATTGCGGCGCGTTTGGAATTTTCTCATAGAGCATGCCAAACTGAGTATAAATCAAATATAAGTACTGGGCACGAGAAATGACCTGCTCTTCAGTGACGAAGCCACCTTTAGCTACATCCTTGGTGATAGATGGCAGCAAGGAATTAATAAACCACTCAACGAGGATCTAATCAAGAACAAATTTTTTGACCATTCTACGATGACGACGCCACTCATGAATATAATTAGAAATGTGAGTAGCAGTTTTTTGTTGAAAATTGGTCAGCATTTCTATTCCAGTTTCATATTGTATGGGTAACTGGAAGTGAGTTAAGAAGGTAGTGGCTAAGGTAGTGAAATTATCAAATGAAGCTCGTGGTAGTTCAATGTACCACTTTGCGACTGGACCAGTGGGCGTACGCTGGAAAATACGTAATCTAATGGAGTCATCATTTAAAGAGTTTGATGAGTGCCACAAATGATAAGTCAAAGCATACGTTGACGGGTATTCTCTAGGGTTTCCATTGAATTTCGGAATGTCAGAGGGTAATTTATGTGGTATCACCGGCCACCAAAGAGAATAGTTGATGGGGTCGTTGGTAAGCTAGTTTAAATCAGGTAATTCTAAATTGCGACAAAGGGAAACTGTCTATTCAAGTCAGGTTGAGCATAGCTAGGATATGATGGAATTTCTTGGTCAATAGGCCTTTGAGAACCAACATAAGGCATTTGTTGTTGGTAACCTAGATAGGGGTGGTTTTGATGACCAAACGCTTGAGGGATATGTTGACCAAGAGCTCGGTAAGCTATTTGTTGTTGGAATTGTTGTTGTGACATTTGAGGTTGTGGCTGCCAAGGTGAATGTCCACCAATATTATAGCCAAAACCGGAATAGCTTGGACATGTTTGTGAATAGGTAAGACCAATAGGTTCCTGTGACATTCCGTAAAAGGGTAATCCAGCCCGTGAATGAAAGATTCCAGATATAGGTGGTTTTTTTAAACCAGCTGAAGGAGTTGGAGTCTGAAGGCCCAAAACTTGAGTGTAATGGGTTGAGGGACCCACCTGAGATGGTTTAGGTACAACCAACTAAGCCTGTAAAAGGGGTAATGAAGTATTAATAGGTGGAGTAGATTTGGGTGCAACAGGTTGAACCAGTTGATATGAATGCACAACTGTTTGTGGTTGAACCGGTAGGATAGGCTGCCATTGAAAAAAAATCATTCCAACATTTGGGTGACCATAAAACGACAGAGCACTATCAAAATGGGTGACCATAGGTTTCCCCCTTGCATGAGGAGTATAATAAGATGGAATATATTGTTCTCCAAATGGTGGGAGTCTAGTCGAGATTGAACTGGATGAAATATACCCAGATGGACAAGCTTGATGTTGCACTGAAGATGTGTATAAAGGATCAAGCCGTTCAGTACTCATTAGAGATGTACCAGAGAAAATACCAGAAGATGAAATGGGTGAATTCCATGGATTTGAGGATGCACTAGAGTAAGTTCCAGATAATGATTGGTAACCGAGTGGGACGGAAGGACCACCATAAAGATGTGACTTTGGTGATATGGTGAACATCGATGGAGTAGCAACAGTAGATGATGTTGCAACTGTAACAGATGTTATAGCCGAATATGTTGACTCAGCCATGGTTAAATGATCTAGTGTATACCCTACAGGATCTATGGGAAATTGAATTGAAACAGGATAAAAAAAAGTAGGGTAATTCAATCGAGGAATAGACTCATAAAGATAAAGCCCTGATCCAAAATTAATTGGAGTTGAGGGGCGTGTTTCTTGTTGAGGTTATTCCTCAATCAAAATCAAACCAGGTGGAAGAATTTCGCTGCCAGGCCCAAGATATATTTCAGGTGGTTGACTGTGCGAAAGGGAAGACTCAATGGCTACGATCGTCTGAGGAGCGATCGATACAGGAACAAATTCCAGTTGTTTGACTTCGGGATCTATATTTTCTAGTAAAAGAACGATGGGATCTAGATCAAATTCTAGTTGAAAAACATCGAGTTCGGAAGGTATGGTCTCACTGATTAGATGTGCAGTGTCCACAGGTAGTTGTGAGGACTCCATTTCGATGACAATAGATAAACCAGGATGTGTAAAAATTACTCAAGATGACTTTGGTATATGTGATGATGTGTACTGGTTTCGGTAGAACGATGTCGGGTTCGCCAACCAAAAATGGCTTCCAGTTGTAAAGGTGGTTTAAGTGTGATTCTACATGAACGGCGGGGAAAGGGATGTTCTTCTTCCACTATTACTGATTGATTTTATTACAAAAAAAAAAAAAAAAAAACAACAACAAATAAAAGGGTGATACTAGGCAAAAGGTTTACCAAGTAATTGTGAACTGAAGAATACCTCTTGGCAAACCAAGACGTATGAGCAGGCAATCTCCCCAAATGTTGTGTTCGTGTATCACAAGTTACAAGGCTGCTGACTCGGGTACCTATGGATGGTAAGAAACCTAAATTTGTCCTCCCAAATATACCCGAAGGTACGTGGAGGCCCAAGTCTATATTAGCATTGTCTAATGAGAAACCGCACAGTGAGAGCACCCCCTTATACTTTTCGTACTAGAACACCGCCCTATATACCCAAAGGTACATGAACGAGCTTCGATATACTTACGTACATGGAGTGAGGTATCACACTCAGAATGTATCACATACAAGTTAAAGACAACTGCTATTTTTAACGATGCCGGAAGACGTCTCTAGCCTAGACCTTCTAAGTGTTATTGTTAAGGTTACAATTCTTTCTTAGGTTGATAGAGGTAAATTTATGTTGATCTTGTTTAAAATTTTATCTTTGAGTTTCATCGCATGATGTAATGGGAAATTGCTAAAATTAAAACTAAATGAGAAGAAAACTTTTCAATTCAACTTTATAATGATAATATTAGCTACTAAGGGGAAAGAGCAATCAGATTTTTTATCATACAACAAAGAGCACAAACTAAATACAAATTTCCCTAACTTGTTCCTATGTAACACACACAATCTCTAAATGCACATGCATGTTTTTCTTTTCAGTTTCCTTTAATGTGAATGAGTAAAAGAAACTAAATTCATAAATCAATCAAACAAATGTTTTCTTTTGAGAAACAAGGAATGAAACAACAATTTCTCTTAGGAAAATGAAGAATGAAATGACAATTTTCCTATATGGAATGAGGAATGAAACAAAAATTTCCTTTTCGAAAATAGGATTGATCTAATGAAAAAATCAACTACTTTGAATTTAATTTTCCAATGATAAAGAAAACATCTAATGAAACATTGAACAAACAAATTTTCAAAGGAGGAAGAACAAGGAATTTTTATTGGTCTCTAAGAGAAATCAGACATATGAAAATACAACAGACAATTAGCTAAAACTAAAAGCAAAGAAAAGTTTTGATGGAATTTGGTTAGCTACCTGTAAGGGCAGACAGTGTTTTGTAGTGCACCCCTGAAAGGAAGACAATGCACTTCAATGCACTGTACCTTGACCCACAGTGTGTTGGGCATAGCTAAGTTTTGAAAATAAGCAGCCTAGACACACTTCTAAAGCAAAATTTTCATTCAAATGACTGATAAGATAAAGTAGAGTCTACTGATGATGATAAACGGAGACTGAAACATCGGGAATGATGGATTTATTCCCCATTATGGTCGCCAATTTGTTATACAGAATTCTAATCTATGGATAAACTAGATTCCCTGAGTGTGGTGTTCCTTCACTGAGAACAACAGCAGAAAGAAAATTATTCTTTTATCTAAGACAAATAGATAGACAAAAAGGAAAGAAACCTACTTGTGATATTTTTCGCTCTCTTTCTCCTTCTGTCGTTGTTATCGTCACTCTCAATCCAATTAAAGTCGCTAGATGGATTCCTGCAATCAAAGACAGAGAACAAAATACACATATAAAAGTATCTACTTATCTTAACCAAATCAAACTGATTAGATATGAGAATACATACAATTGAGAATGCAATTCACAAGATATAAGCATACATATGAGAAAATGAACAAATATATTTATCAAGAAAGTAGGAGGAGAAGATTACAACCAATAGATCGATTCATCGTCAACCTCCTCCAACTTCATTTCATCCTCATCAAACCAAGCATCATCTCAGCAGCATAACAGTAATTCCAGCTCTCATTAATTGAGAATCCAATAACACAACATTAAACAATTTCTTCCTTCCTAGCACTTAGACGAGTGCTCAATTTATAGGGAAATTGACGGTAGTTTCTCAATAAATGGAATTGAATGGCTTTCTAATAATAGGTGAGACATGTTTCCAAGTTCATTGGTGATGGATGAACATTTGTATTCGAAGTATAACACCTAGGAGATCTTCTAGAAGGAACTGGACATGAGGAGATTCCCGGAACAATGATAGTTCGCTGTCAGGAGACCAACGCACCCTTGAGTGTTGGGAGTGCACTGCAGTGCACCTTTGCATGGAGGTAAGTGAACTACAACGTAGTTAGGCCCATGCAGAGGAGCCTTGATGAGTCAATGGGTCATATAATATATACTTCAAACCTTGGAAATCTCATAATTGAAGTCATCAAATGAATGACTTTTCTTAGGCATATAGCAACTAAATTAGGGGATGATAGACCCTATTCAATGGTCGTAGGGTATTATGCCCAATTTGACCTGGTCTTGGGGGATGATGCCCAAATTGACCTATAAGACCATGGAAATATATTATCAAACATGGCCAACCATAATATTTCATAGTTCACTAGCACATTTGGGCCAATTTCTGACGGCCAAAATGTCTCTCTTACGACACATAGGCGTCCCAAGAGCGACACTTTAAGGTGGGGCAAAACGTCAGTTCTCATAAAGTCGAAATTCCAACACTTGAATTAATTTTCGGTAGAGTGACACTAATTCCAACATTTCAAATTGGTTGTTTCTCTTCCGATGTTTCACTCTTCGTCACTCTTCCGACGTGTATAAGCATCGCAATTCCAATGCACTAAAGCGTCGCAATTCCGACGAACTAAAGTGTCTCTCTTCTGACAAACTAAATCTCCGCTCTTCCAACGAACTAATGCATCGCTCTTTCGACGAACACAAGCGTCGTTAGTCCGATGCTAAAAAATGCCCCTACTGGCACTTCTAAGTGTCGCTCTTCTGACTAAAACAAGGGTCGCTAGTTTGACGCTTCTAAACGTCGGAATACCGACAGAAACAAAAAAATATTTTAAAAAAAATATTAATTCAAAGATTCAACATATAAATATATTTTAAATATATATAACCAATAGAAATATACTTTAATCACACAGAGAATTGACATATACATCTATTTTAATTATATATAAAACCAATATAAAATATATTTTAATCACATAGAAATTCAACATATATATTTATACATAAACAATCAAAATCTATTTTGAAGATTTTATATTTACGCTAGGAAGATAATTTTGCATCTAATCATTTTAAAATGGTAAAAAATCTTATGGGGAAGAGGACATCATCGCCTTTTCCTCAAGGATCGGTTTATTTGGATAACAAATCTTATGAGGTCCTACAAATCTTGGAAGGCTGGTGCAATTCCTTATCTCACTTCTTGTGCTTTAATATGTCACTCCTCTTTTAGTAGTCAAATGATGAACTTTTAGATATTTTAATAATGAATTGCAAATGCATAGACTTTCACTCATTAACCACCACTACTGGATGGTATCAAGTATTCTCCTTCTATTTTTTATCATAGTAGTTCTTTACAGAAGGTGAGTTTATTGTAGGAACTGGAAAATCCATGATGCAATGTTAGCAGGATAGAAGATCCTAAATCTATGTTTGTTAGTTCGTTTGTTTGATGCCTCTGTTACTCTAGCTGATAGACATGAGTGCATCAGTCCTTTTTGTTTTAAGAAGCATCATACAGAAATGCCACTTTGGGGATAAGAATTCTTTAAAAATGTTATGCAAATCCTAGAGTCGATAAAGCATCCTTAACCTAAAAAGAGACCTCGGTTTGGCACAAAACTTTGAAGACTTCCCATAAATGACTCACAACACTATTAACAAAAAGTTGGGTGAACATCAACTAGGCATTTTACTATTGAGGCAACATACAAGGATTTACTTGATGTGATTGAGAGTTTAAATTTGTACTTGTTGTCATAATGATTTAAGAGTGTTTTATTTGTAGATCTAGCATTCCTTCATCCTCTATTTTAATAGGTTTTCATTTTTTTGTTACCAAATATTTTATAGGATTTTAGGTTTGCCTACCATGTGTGAGTGTTAGTTTCGATAACTGTGTTTCTCAAAAGAAGTACTCTTCAGGATGGTGCACTCACCAATTCCAGTGGACCAATACACCCTCAGTATATGTGCAAATGTTTGTACAATGATGATTGAGGGCATATCAATGATGAGGAGTAGTAGTGGATTTGTAGACAGATAAATTCATATACATTCCTCCAACATGTAGGTGCTAGCCTTGGAGAATTCCAATCTTGGGATTTTTTTTAATTATAAACTGTTGTTTTGTATTTTGGTCTAGCTTTTCCCAGATTTAGATCAAGAAAATGACTTCAAAAATATTCGAAGTTTAGAGTAAGCGCTATGTTTTGATTTGATTTCCAAATTTAGAGTATGGGCACCTCTATTCTAGGAGGATTGGTACTTTATTCTAAGAATTCTCCCATGCAGGTGGGGTTAATATCTCTAGGGAGATTATACTATTATGGTTTCATTTCTAATTTGACCGTGCTATCGGAATGGGATATTTTGTGAATTCCTAACCTTTCTTAGTCTATAAAAGAAAGGCAGGGATCGAGTGTTTATTCATTTTTTAGCTCTTGTGGTGTAATTATTATTTTTGAGTTATAGAATACCGATATGATTGAGAGTTCATATCTCCACTTGCTACCATAATTTTTGGTGTTGCTTGTAGATCTATAATTCCTTCATCCTCTATTTTGATAGGTTTTTTTTTTTCTAATGCCTATTATTTGTAAAGGAGTGAGGTCTTCTTACTAGTGCAATTTATTACGTGAGTTTGACTTATTAGAGCAAGATGGAGTTTCTGGTTGTTTTCTCAAGAAAAACTCTCCAAATAAGGCTCAATTCTATTCAAGGCGTTCCTCTATTTTTGAACTCCCTTGGATATAGGAAAGACTGCAAGCAAAGAAGAATAATCATCAATGTCTTCATCCTTCCATCTTCTTGCTTCCATTCGTTTCACTTGAAACTTAGATCTTGAGCAAGCATTTATTTCTATTGCGACAACTGAGTTTATTGCATTCACTACCATAGTTAAACTTTGAGTGATGTGAGGAGATTAAGGATCTTGGTATAATTTTTTCTATCTCCTAGGATCTGTAAATGTATTGACTTGACTCCAACTTTCTTGGAATTTTGTTCTTTCTAAACTCCGAGTAATGAAGATCAAATCAGCATCTTTCAGCAACCAATATGAACAAATATGTGTATAAGAATTATATCTAGTGTATCCCTTTCATGTTCAAGTATTTATTTCTAAAGTTTAATTACTTTTTAGATTTGAAAAGTTTCATTCACCTTTCCAGTATTTTTACCACTTTTAGTCCATAATTCCAAGGACAAGGCACTAGTCATCTTTAAAAAATAGTTGATTTACAAGTGGTTTTTTAGGAAAATCACATGAAATATTATTGCTGGTTTTCAAACGTACTTCCAGATTTATAAGGGGAATACCTTATATTAACAGTGAGACA
This sequence comes from Pinus albicaulis, assembly GCA_034641835.2. Classification (NCBI taxonomy): domain Eukaryota; kingdom Viridiplantae; phylum Streptophyta; class Pinopsida; order Pinales; family Pinaceae; genus Pinus; species Pinus albicaulis. Next base: position 536,191,088 of record CM076578.1, on the reverse strand, counting down.
ATTATATTGAATGCTTTCATTGGGTTCCCTGTTAATATTTTCAGCACATGGTAAAAATATACTGCACTCATTAAAACCCTTACAATGAGAAACAAGAAGCTTTAAATTACTCTCAAAACTGCTTAACTTGATCTATACTCAAAAGCTAAAACACATCACAAAAATGAAAGTATGAATTGAAAAAGTTGAATGGACTGCTAAACCTGCCACTGTTTTTTCACTAATTCTGGAAAATAAATCTACTACAGGAAACTTAGAAAAAAACTTATCTCAATAATGAGAGAAATCTGAATAAATATCCCACTCCCTTGCCTTTCTTTTAAATACTAAGAAGGCAATAAATACACAAAAAATATCCCATCCATGGGTTTTCACATATTAGAAAATAAAAACACTACATTTCCCTGGGATCATCTCTAAGTCCTCCATGAAATATCTGCTCGGGAATAATCTGTCTCAACTGGAGTAGAACAACAAATAATTCCCAAATGTATCTCCTTGAGATCTACACCCTCATCCTAGAGGAGAACTCCTCATGAAAGAGACACATAATCCAAGCCTAATCTAAAAATGTCAAAACAAATTTCCTAAACTGGAAAAGTAACTTAGAAATAGAAAATTGTTCTTATTCTATAAGTTTAAAAGTACACTCTAATTTTGAACTGAACTCAAACCGCTAAATTCACGATAGAAATTATACCAATATAAGACTATTGATGGTGTATACATGTGCCAAATCTCCCCTTCACTATACCTCTTCTATAACGTTGTTGCACTTCCTCTATTCTAACATAATCTAAATTGTTGTTATTGCTGGTGCACCTCTATTGTTGAACATGAACAATGTCTGAGCAAAAAGTTAAGCAAACTCTAACACTCCCACTTTACAAGTGTTCTCCACCAAGGAAATATATTATTACAAAACCTTGAACCCTATCTTCTAAGGGAAACATCATCACATTGACCATCTGTGAACCTAAAGAAATATATCCTTAGACCACTACTCCCTTCTATACTCTAAAATCTCTTTAGAATATTCAAAGTGTGAATTCCTTGTTCTTGGAAGACTTCATCAACAACCCAACATTATTTAACATTGTTGCACCTCCTCTGTTCTAACATAATATAAATTGTTTCTATTTCTAGTGTGCTTCTGTTGCCAACTCTAACACTCCCTCTTTACAATTGTTCTTCACCTTGTTGCAAGATAACCTTGTTCAAGAGTTCCTATAACTACATTTTCACTAATAGATGACACAACGAACTTGGGACAATTTGAAAGGAAGGGTCCAATATTGTGTATGCCCATATTTTGGCTAGGGAACTAAAATTCATAACCAATGTTACTAAAGAAGGGTGATCATAAGAGATATAAATCCATAGAAGCCCAAGTATGTAGATGTAGATAAGGTAAATTCTTTCCCCTAGAGCAAGACTCCTAGATCCTTTACACATTTTTTATAAAGGTGTAGAGCCCCTTTTATATTGATAGATTACAAATTCTATATCATAAGTTCACCTATAATATTATAAATCAACTTAATGAGCCTAGAGAGATGTATTCAACTAAAAATGTAGAGGGTTCAATTGGTTTTGTTGGATGTTACTGTTGTTTCTCTTAGTTCTTGAGTTGTTAAGTTTAATTTGTATTATGTTTAGAACTACTTCTGTTTATGCTATGAGTTTGTTGGTGAAGTGAACCTAACAGTTCACTTCACAAGAACATCATGAAATATATAAAGTAATCCATATTAAATAATAATTATTTATTCCGAGAATATGTGCTTGAGTTTCAACTTTTTTAATCTCTTTCACTGGTACAAATTCATTGATAACAATATTAGGTTTTTCGACATCAATTGTGTAGGATTCAATGCTCTTATCCTTGTTTTTGGATCTTTGTTGTGCCTTCTCTCTTTCTCTATCTTCTTTATTTCCGCTAGTATAGATTTATTATGATTTCTCAAATGAAGATTTGTATCAACTTCAGTCGACAATTTTTTTATTAGTATCTTCAATCTCTCTTTTTTGAGCATTTTTTATGTTGTTAATTTGTTGTTGCAGTTCATTTATTTGTTGTTGGAATTGCGGATTTATGTACCTTTTTTTTCCAATTCCCTTCAACCACGTACGAATTCTTCAAATTTGTTGATAAGGGTTTTGTTTAAACATCTAATTATCCCTTCTAAATCATCATAACCTTATTGTTGTGATTCCTCATCATATTAGATTTTCGCATTTGTATAAGGTCTATATATTCCAATGATAGAAATTTCATGCATCACTTTGGGTACGTGATATAACTAAGTAAATTAAAATTCCAAAAAACACCCTTTATTTAAATGACTTATTTTTTTTAATTATAATAATGATTGAACTATAAGAATGAATGGATAACACTAAATTTAGAAATACAATAAGACCTAACACTTTGGGAATCAAATTGAAAATGCAATAGATATAATTTCATTGTACTCCATATTTCGCCATTAAACTTGCAATATGAGTTTCTTCCCGTGTTGGAGTCTCAAGTAATACACCATGCTATAGTTTCATGTTTCTTTCAGATGGGAAAGAATACATATATCTAGTCATCATTAGTGAATTTGGAAAAATAAAAATATGCAAAATATTTGAGGTTAGATTAATCAACAAAGGCACAAATGTTGTCCAAACTCATCTTCATAAAACTTATACTAATCAATGCTAGAATCTAAGATTAAGGAAATTCTCAATTTGACCAACAAAGAGAATATCCCCCTATATGGTTCCCATTTCATTTTTTTTTTGCATTCATGATTTATTACATGTCTAGGTGGTCTTTATTATTGAACGAGATTCTTGTAGATCACTATAATTCAATCTATTAATCTGCTAGCATTCAATCAAATGCAGGTCTACATAATTTTATATGTAAGTTCAATTAGTTTGATATAAGCACCATGTTTCTAGGTTTTTCATTGTGAACTAACCCTACCTGCTTCAAATTTATATCCCTATAAGCTATTTCCATTATCAATTCTCTCCATACGTTCTAGGCAAGTCAATCATTGCAAAGTTTTACAAGGATCCCTTCCTATACTATTTCTTGAGATAAATTCTTTCATATAATAATTAGGAATTATTATTACCTTATTGTATAATCACTTTGTTAATTTCAATTTTGTAGTGATCCTACTGACTTCAGAAATTTGAAGAAATCTAGTACAGGCACCATTTGGACACAAACAATATTTGCATAAAACAAATAATATGCATGAAGAAATTGGAGAAAACAAGGAAATAAATAATCCAAATAAATATATATGTTATTGTAATCTCTTTGAAACTCAGAAATTGAGGGGAAAGCGGTGTGGGGTGGGTTTCAGCTCGTGGTGATAGGGGATTTCTTTCAAATTCCACTAGTGAGGCTTCATAACCCGAACAAATTCTTCGCTTTCTAGGTAGATTGTTGGAATGAATGTTTTGACAAGAAGATTGAATTAAGGCATTTATTTAGGTAGTCATATAGTGAGCTAGTAGAGATGTTGCAAGAAATAAGAAGAGGTATGTTTCACCCAAAAACCTTGGCCAAATTGAATAATTGTCATGGTCCATCAGTGAAGTCAGATGATTCAGTGACTAGATTATATCCGAGAAATGATGATGTTATAAGGGTGAATGATGAGGGACTGAAGGCCCTGGGGCAGTAAATCGTTACTTTTATGGAAATGGATGTAGGGGAAGAGACGACAAAGAGTTAGATGAATAGTGGAATTTCTCCTGATCAGATTGGTCTTTGCGTAGGGGTGCAGGTGATGCTCATCAAGGATTTAGAAACAGAGAACAGACTTGTGAATGGTGCAATAGGCCAGATTGTTGAGTTTTTCTGGGATGACACTTACAAATACCCTATAGTTGTTTTTCCAAGAGGCCTTTGACCAAACGTGAGATTTCTATCCGGGGTGGAAAATATGATCACGCCAGATTCCCGGGGTGTTTATGAACGTGAGAAGGAGATGGCTACCAGAACACAGGTGCCATTAATTTTAGCATGGTTTGTCACCGTGAACAAGTGCCAAGGGATGACTTTGGAGAGACTAGAGATAGATCATTGTAGGGAATTTGATTATGGTATGGTATATGTAGCCCTTTCCCACGTAAATAATTTGGATCGATTGAGGCTGACAGGATTTAATTCATATAAAATCAAAGCACACCCGAAGTTTCTTGAATTATATCATAAACTTACCAAACATAAGTAGGGTAATTTTATGATCGAGAACATAAATGAATCCTGTAGCCAAACATCATAATCGTGGTGACATTATTATTCTTCAAGCATCTCTAGTAATGTGGCTTGGGTTCGAATATTTATTTTTCATAGGTAAATGGCAGTATTAAATAACCCTTCTGCCTATTTTGGATCATGTTGAAAAATCCTATTCTATGTGGATCTTCTTCTCTTTATACGCTAGTAAATTCAATTATGAATGATAATTGAACCCTATTGGGAGGGTTAGAGGAAACCCTAGTATGAATTCCTCGAGGAACACAAAAAATAATGTAAAACTGATAAACAATGATAATAGTTATATTCCTGCAATGTGTAATAATTAATTTGAGGGAAAATCTTAAGTCCGAGGAGGTATTTATAGCAAACGGGGAAAACAGCTAGGAGACCCTTGAGGTGTATGACCCAAGTCCCACTTAGATAATCATGCACCAGGGTCGTGGGAGAACCTACAAATAATATAATGGTCTCAATAAACCCTATAATAAGAAACTTACGGACATCGACGACATCTATAATGGCTTCACTGTCTGGATTTTTGAGTGGCATCATAACCACTAGAGAGAAAGGAATGCCGAAAAAATAAAATAAAATAGAACCATTAATCAATAGAGCAAAAAGGCAAAACAAATCTGTAACATTTGTACATATTGAATAGCGAATACATGTAGCGAACCCCTCGAGGACGAGCCCAACTTTCAGAAACAAAACTTCCTGAGACTGTTCTGAGTGCAAATTTAAACAAGCGTTTATGCAATAAAAAAACCCTATAAAGAGGAAAAATGGAAAATTTGTCATACTCGCATCAAAGAAAATAAGGGGTAATGCAACCAATTCACATTAGCAAATATGAGGAAACGAAATAAATTGAATTGATACATGTGGTATCAGTGAAGGTCATTACTCCCGATTTAAGACACCTTAAGTTGCTGAATTGTAAAGTATTACCAAGGTAACCACCGACAGCAGGTCAAAAAGGTCACACCAGGTCGTGGAGCGAAATACCCCAAGGTGACAAAGAAAGAACCTACACAGATACCTCTGTGTTAGTGTAGTTCAAACTCTAAAAGAACTTAGAGGGAAAAATTACTCAAAACTATTGATGGCATATCATCTGGGTTCAACACCTGTTCAAGAAGCATTATCATCAGACGCAAAACCTTGGCCTCTAGAACTAGTTCATGGGAAGGCAGAGCCATCAAACCCTCATCAGAATTGACAAAATGAGCTCGGGATGCAACCCTGGGGGGAGGGTTCAGTACCTCAATGAAATCCTTTAGTCCTCGACTGTTCGATCATGGAGGAGAGATCCATCGGCTCTTAGGTGGCCAAATCTCCTCACATCTAAGAATTTTCTAGACATATAATCTAAATATATCAATGATGCTTCAGCCACATGGGGAAGCCATGACCTCGCCTTGTTAAATATACCATACAAAGCAGATTCCTATCTTTTTCATCTACCATGAAAGCTCTGTTGTCATGATGAACCCATCCACATTTTTGTTTCCGCTTAAACCCTAGTATTGAGTCCCTATGACATAAAACCCTGGATTCTCCCCCCCCCCAATTTTTCACAAACCCTGGAAACCCTATCTAATCAATTTATTGGTGTCTAGAAACCCACTCAAAGATGACCAATTTCTCCAAATTATCCTGGAACGGACCACATTAAGAACTATGTTTTCTCGCAGACACAAGGAAGAAGGAGCCTTGCGATGTGCAATGTGAAAGACTTTAAGAGTGGGCGGATAGATGAACTGGAAAATAATGCGTATGTGTTGAACTTAAAATAAATTCATATAATCAAACATTAACCTAAGTTTTTTAATTAACGAGTCTATACCATGGTAATTATGCAATTATACAATGAAATTTAAAGTTATAGAAGTTTATGACATGTTTTTACCATAAAATAATTTTTTTGTGTATAGATGTTACATATGGAAATTAAATTAATTGAAAAAGATATTTATGTATTATTATTTAAATGTTTATATAACTAAAAGGGGTTTAAATAAATAATGTTTGAAATATAAAAATTACACGACATTTAAATGATGATAATATAATATTTCAACATAAATTTGGTAATCTGTAACAACTTTTAATCCAGAGCAAATGTAACTCAAATAAATTAATAAATTATAGTTTTTTTGTTTAATACTAAGATATGGATAGGTTGGAGATTGCAGAATTCATGTAGTTGAGGACTGCTTATGTCAGTTTCAAATATACTTGGAGCAAACTGAGGGAATTTGAATGTTGTTTTGAGCATGTTATGGATAAAACCTTTGAGAAAGATTGTGGACCTGCATGTGATTGTTACCCTTACATTTGGTACGAGAATGGACCAGTGTTAAATGATTATGATAGGTAAAGAGACATCCTCATATCCTCTTTTTTCTTTTGAGGGGACATGAATTACATTGGGTCATGCATGGAGATGAACCTTACTTTATTCCTATGAACTTAGATGAGTTTGTGGACATTAGAAGACCATATTGTTTCCCTTTGAAAGTAAATGTGTGGTGGATAATTGGGGGAAAAGTGATTGTCCATAAAATGTAGATCGGATTTTGGGACCTTGTGGCTTTTTTCCTTCTACCCAAGTAGTGCTTGCAGGTTGAATTTGAGGGGTTAGTGGACACAAACCTAATATGACCAAGAATATTAGTGTTTGAGCACCTATGCTTTGGGAGAAAGGCTTAGGGGTTCTAGGAGTTAAGGGGTTTATGGGTTTAAGTATTAGGGGCTAATGGTAAAGGGTAAAGGAGTAGGGCATAGGTGATTTACGGGTTAAGGGGTTGAGGTATAGGGGGTGTAGGGGTTAGAGGCTAATGACAATGGTTAAGGGCTTCAAGGGTTAAGGGTTAAGCACCATGGGCTTAGGGGTTAGGGGATTTGGGTGGTTAAGTGCTTAAGGGTTATGGATATAGGTGTCAAAAGCTTAAGGGGTTAGGGGTTAGGGCTAAAGGGTTAACGGTGAGGTTTAAGATGATAAGGGGTTAGAGATTAAGGGCTTCAAGGATTCCAAGTTAAGGGTTAGGGGTCAAGGGGTTAGTGTCTTAGGGCTTAAGGGATCAAGGGGTTACTGGGTTGTGAGTTATGACTGTAGGGGTTAAGGGATTATGACATTGGGGTTAAGGGGATAGGGAATTTACTGATTATGGGTTATGAGAGTGGGTCCCCTAATCACCTTATCACAACTATTGGGGGTTCCCCTTTCAATTTATCTCGATGCCTTCCCTCTAGGCCTCCCTCCCTCGATACGACCTCTCTCACACGATACGAATCGAACACGTCTCCTGTTGCGCCCTCACACGGCACGACCCAACCCGCCCGAATGAAGGCACGAGGGAGAAAATGGAAAACAGATTGCACAAACATGCACAAGGCACATAGGCGGTCACAACTTAGCATTTTTTATATGGCCACCCTCACATGACCCAACCCAACCCAACCCGACCCACCCGAACGTGTTTCCTTGGGCACCCTCAAATGACCCGACCTCACACAACCCAGCCTGACCTGACCTGACCTCACACCACTCAACTTGACCTAATCAGACCTGACCTAACCCGACCCGACCTAACCCACACACGATTTCGTCGCTATTCTGATGTTTCCAATGACCCGACACGTTCGTCGCAAGTCTGATAAGTATTGAAAAATCAAACCTGTTGTCATATTGTAAATATAATATAAAATAAGTATTGAATAAAATAGGTGAATTAATTACTTACCTTTCTATCTTTCAATATATATATTTTATATATTTATTTATTATTTTATTTATTTTAATTTTTAATTTTTATTATTATTATTATTTTAACAATGGTTTAATTAATTAAAAAAAACATAGGCCAAAATTCAAAAAAAAAACTAATTAAAAATCTAATCTAAACGACAAACGGGTCGCACGAGGTCGCAAGCGTGACCTGACCTGACCTGACTCGACCCGACTTGACCCGAACATCGAAGGCACGAGGGAGAAAATGACAAACGGGTCACATGAATGTGCACAAGGCACATGGGTGGTCACAACTTAGCATTTTTTATACAGCCTCCCTCACACGATCCAACCCAAACGAGTTTCCTGTGGTGCCCTCACACGGCACGACCCAACCCGCCTGAACGAAGGGCGCATGAGGGAGAAAACGGAAAACGGATCGCACAAACGTGCACAAGCAACACGGGTGGTCACAACTTAGCATTTTTTATATGACCTCCCTCACATGACCCAACACACCCGAACCCATTTCCTTGGGCGGCCTCACACGACACGACGTGACTGGACCCGACCCGACTCGATCCGCCCGAATGTGTTTCCTTGGGCGCCCTCATAATACGGCATGACCCAGCCTGACCCAACCCTAACGCGTTTCCTTGGGTGCCATCACACGACTCAATCTGACCCACCCAAACGCATTTCCCTGGGCGCCCTCACACGGCCCGACACAACCCGGCCCGGCCGGACATGTTCCTTGGGCACCCTCACATGACTTGACGTGACCCGAAACGCCGAACGCATTTCCTTGGGCGCCCTCATAGTACGACATGACCTGACCCGACCCAACCTGAACATGTTTCCTTAAGCGCCATCACACGACTCGACCCAACCCTGCCAGCCCAAACGTTGATGGCACAAGGGAGAGAATGAAAAACGGGTCGCACGAACATGCACAAAGCACACCGGCGGTCACAACTTAGCATTTTTTATACTGACTCCCTCACATGATCTGACATGAACGTGTTTCCTATGGCGCCCTCACACGTGGGCATGACCTGACTCGCCCGAACGAAGGGCGCACGAGGGAGAAAACGAAAAATGGATCGCACAAACGTGCACAAGCAACACAGACGGTCACAACTTAGTATTTTTTATATGACCACCCTCACACAACCTGACCTGACCCAACCCGCCGGAACGCGTATCCCTGGGCGACCTCACATGGCACGACCTGACCCGACCCACCCAAACATGTTTCCTTGGGTGCCCTTACAATACGACATGACCCAGCTTGACCCGACCCAAACGCGTTTCCTTGGGCGCCATCACATGACTTGACCTGACCCACCCGAACGCGTTTCCCTGGGCACCCTCACACGGCCAAACACGATCTGACCCAGCCGAACATGTTCCTTGGGTGCCCTCACATGACCCGATGTGACCCGACCAGTCCGAACGCAGTTGGTTATGCCTGCTGGATGGAAGCCCAAACCCGTTGATCTCTCACTTATGTGTTTCATAACCCCAGTCACTGGGTTACCTTTCCCTCCCAATAGCAGCGATGGATTCACTTCCATGAATGGAGAACAAGCAACCGAGAAATAAAGTCTAGACATTATCTAGCATTAACATTAGCACACTTCATTCATTATTATTATATACATGAAAACCACAGGTTGTCGGTGGGTTTGCTACTGCTTAGGGTTACTCCTATTACCAAGTCATATTTGTAACCTAGGTGGCCGTAACTATGTGATTATTAGCGGTGAGTGTTGCTTGTTCCAGTGGTGATGGTTGTTCGCTCGGGATCGCCTATTAGACTTTCGACAGCTCCATTAGTGTTGGGCGCCCTCATAGTATGGAACGACCCGACCCGACCCAACCCACCCGAATGTTTAAGGCACAAGGGAGAAAATGAGGAACGAGTTGCACGAACTTGTACAAGCCACACGGGCAGTTACAAATTTTCATTTTTTATACGACCTCCCTCACACAATTCGACCCGAACATGTTTCCTGTGGCGCCCTAACACTACACGACCCGAACCGCCTGAACGAAGGGCGCATGGGGGGGAAATTGAAAACGGATTGCACAAACGTGCATAAGAAACATGGGTGGTCACAACTTAGCATTTTTTATATGACCACCCTCACACGACCTGACCTGACTCGACTCGCTCGAACGTGTTTCCTTGGGCACCCTCATAATACGACATGATCTGACCTGACCCGACCCAAACACGTTTCCTTGGGCACCATCACACGACTCGACCCGACCCATACGAATGTGTTTCCTTGGGCAACCTCACACAACATGACCCGACCAGACCCAACCCGACCCGCCCGAACGTGTTTCCTTGGGCGCCCTCACACGACCCGACACATTGTTCCTAAACCCTAAAATGTAACTCCTGAACATTTTTGCTAAAACCTAAACCCTAACATTAGTCCTGAACCCTAAACCCTAACATTGTTCCTAAACCTTCCTCCTCATGTCTCCTAAACGTCGCAATAACGACACATGTCTCCTAAACGTCGCAATACCGACACTTGGCTCCGAAACTTCGTAATTCCGATGCATACTCCCACAACATCACAATTACGACACTTTTCCTTACCGTTGCAATTCTGACACATGGCTCCTATACGTCACAATTCTGACACTTGGCTCCTAAACGTCGCAATTCTGACACTTGGCTCCAAAACATCGCAATTCCAACTCTTTTTCCCGAAATTTGGATATTTCGACGATTTTCCTAAATGTCCTTGTTCTGACGATACTCCCTAAATGTCGCTAGAGCGATGCTTGTTGGTGGGATTAAAAAAATTGAGAAAATTTGGGGAACTTTCCGACCATACATCAAAAGTGTGATACAGGAGCATCCAGATTTAGTGAGCAATGTGATTGTGTGTTCACATGTTGTGGCTAACAAGAGGTGGAAAAAAAATTGATTATTAATATTTTATTTAGCTTTAATTGTGAGTAGTTAGTTTGTTTTGATTTCCTAACTTAAAAAGGAATAAAAAATAACAAATTAGTTCTCCCTGCAAGGAGATCGAGTCAAGTAGATTAGACCATTAAGATTATATGATAGGATCAGTTTGTTAGGGTGGTTCAGTTGTGAGCTAATAAAAGATAGAGAAAACCATTTTCAGGTCTATATAAGCATGAATAGGAGAGGTGTGAGAGAGGCATGACAGAGAAGTGGATAGAGAGGTGAAGAAATGTAAAAATCCAGTCATTAAGGGCTCGACTCTGTGTATTTTTCACTACTGTTAATTCCAAGTGTATGTGTATTTTAAATTCTTCTGTCTATGTTAAATTGTCATTTCTATTTATTTCTCTGTTGGAGTATATGTATTTCATCGCGCACAACAGGGGTTCCCAGTAATATGTTTGTGTGAAATTACAGATTCAAGTCAAACTTGTAAAGTTGCGATACAAACGCCCACAATGATTTTGGTGTTGATCATACATCGCATCCGGAAAGGTTCGACTGGACATGAAAATAGTGGAGATACAGTGTGGACCATTAGATCTATCATAGATCAATGATGGAGATTAAATCGCAATCTAGTGAAATTTCACACATCGGCGATTTTTGTGTTTATTGTTAAGGCGTCGCAAGGTAAGGAGTTTAATTTGCAATGCAGTAAGTTATTTAAGTTGTGATACGAAGTATATCGCATATATACAAGCTGGACTGTTAGATCTGGCATAGATAAATGGTGGAGATTAAATCGCAACCCAATGAAATTTCGCACATCGGCAATTTTTATGTTTATTTTTAAGGCATCGCAAGGTAAGAAGTTTAAGTTGCGATGCGGCAAGTTATTTAAGTTGCGATGCGAAGCATATCGCATATCGCATAAGATAAGGAGAACAAATTATGGTAAATGTTAAAAGGTGCGACGTGCGATAAGGTTTTCGCTACGGGTTATGAAATCGCAAATATTTTGAAATTCATAAAGTTTCGAAGTGTCATTCGTCGTCATTGGTCACTGATTGTGTGGGTCCATAAACCACACAGGTTCCACGCGTATTCTAAATTTTTTTATCCTTGCTGCATCATTTGGTATTAGAGCATAAACTGAGTTTTTTTCTCAAGGATTGTAGCAAATATGCCACCCAGGAGATTAGCTGGCATAGGTTAGGGAAGACTTGTAGCCAATGTATTTTTGTTAGAAGAGAATAAAGACCTTCGTACAAGGATGGAGACAATGGAGACTACTCAGAGGAGAGCACCTGATGAAGGAGATGTCAGTGCTGCAGAGGAATATTTAGAGGAAGAACAAGAGGAATAAAGTGAGGCAGTTAAAGTTTTCAAGATATTATCAAAGGTTAGTGGAAAACCAAGAGTGGATATCCCTTCATATGAGGGTAACCTTAATGTGGACGAGATGATGGATTGGATCAGTTCAGTGGATAAGTATTTTGACTTAGAATAGGTCGAAAATAAAAGAAGGTAAATTTTGCAACTACCAGGTTGAAGGGCCATGCACCTATCTGGTGGGATGAACTACATACATCAAGGGAGAGAAAGGGAAAGCCTAAGATAAAGAAATGGGATAAAATGGTAAGTAAATTGAAGAATAAGTTTATGCCAAAATACTATCAGTTGAATCTTTTCAAACAGTTGCAGAATTTGAAATAGAAAGGAATGACTGTCAAGGAGTATACAGAGGAGTTTTACAAGTTGAGCATTAGAGCATGACACACTGAAGATGATATGGAGAAAGTATCCATATACATAAATGGTCTAAGGTATGACATATAAGATGAAATCCGTTTTTTGAGTCTGAGGACAATTGAGGATGCCTAGCAAGCAGCTTTGAAGGCAGAGGAGAAAAGGTTGAGGAAACAATGTCAGAAGAATAGAGGTAAAAATCCAGCAAGAGGAAGAGGAACTTTTAGATCAAGATTTTAGCACTCTCAAAATGAAGCAAGAGGTTCGAGTAATAGATCGTTGTAGAGAGGAGACTTTGGTAGAGGGAGATTTCCACCCAGAGGTAGAAGCCGAGGAAGAGAAATTCGGTGTTACACATGTGGAGAATGGGGACACAGATCATGGGACTGTCCTCATAACAAACTAGCAAATTAGTGGAATGTGAATGTAGTTGAGGCAAAGGAAGAAAATCCTCAAGTCACAGGAAAAGAAGAGCCACCTAAAGCAGGAGACTCTTTACTGCTAAAAAGAGTATTGCTTAAGGCAGATAAGGAAGCAAATGAGCCAGCGCAAAGGAAGAACTTATTCAACATTGTGTGAAAATCAAAAGAAAAATGCTGCAAAGTTGTGATTGACAGTGGAAGCACAGATAATCTTGTTTCCACAGATATGGTTGAAAATTTGGGGTTGATTAAGATGGTGCACCCTACTCCCTACAGAGTGTCATGGCTAAAGAAGGGACATCGGATTTTAGTGACATAACAGTGCAAGATAGAGATACAGATCGGTACATATAAGGATGTCATATTGTATGATGTGATGCTAATGGATGTGTGCCATATACTGCTGGGAAGGCCTTGGAAATTCGACAGAAAAGTCATTCATGATGGAAAAAGGAATACCTATACCATAGAAAAGGATGGAAAGAAGCACACATTGTTACCTTTAAAGGATGAAGTAGAAAAAGGAGCAGTTGGGAATAATGTTATGTTGGTTAGTGGAAAGGAGTTGCTGCAAGAAGTCAAGAAGGAGAAAGAAATACATTTTGTTGTTGTGGGTAAACCCAAGGTAATTATGACTTCTACTAATTTAGACAATTTGCCTGTGGAAATTAAAAATTTGTTATATTATTATGCTGATATAATTGTTGATGAATTACCAAGTGAATTACCACCAATCAGAAGTATTAGCCATCAGATAGATTTAATACCTGGTGCAAGTTTACCAAACAAATAAGCATATAGAATGACCCTTTGGGAGAATGAGGAAGTCAGAAGACAGTTACAGGAGCTATTAGATAAAGGACTGATCAAACTAATCCTTAGCCCATGTGCAGTACCAGCCGTGCTTAGTCCAAAGAAAGGAGGTGAGTGGTGCATGTGTACTGATTCCAGAGCCATAAACAAGATCACTATCAGGTATAGATTTCCATTGCCACGCATAGATGATTTGATGGATTGTTTAAGTGGATCAAAGTATTTCACTAAAATATATCTGAAGAGTGGATACCATCAAATAAGGATTAGAGAGGGAGATGAATGGAAGACATCATTTAAGACCAACAGTGGGTTGTATGAGTGGTTAGTGATGCCTTTTGGGCTCTCTAATGCACCAATTACATTTATGAGACTAATGAACAAGGTCTTGAAAGAGTATGCAGGGAAATTTGTGATAATCTATCTTGATGACAATATGATTTTCAGTCGGATTAAGGAAGAGCATTTGGAGCATATCAAGTTGGTGTTAAATACTTTACAAAAGGAGAAGCTACTTATAAATTTGAAGAAGTGTAGTTTTATGAAGAAAGAGCTCATTTACTTGGGTTTTATAGTCTCAGAAGAAGGCTTGAAGATGGACCCAGAAAAGATCCAGGTAATACTATATTTTCCAACTCCGAGAGGTGTATCTGAGGTAAGGAGTTTTCATGGTCTTACAAGATTTTATAGAAAGTTTATAAGAGGTTTTATTCATATCTGTGCACCAATAATTGAAACAATAAAGGAGAGAAACTAGTCATTTAAGTGGAAAGACGCAGCAGATCAGAACTTCAAGTTGTTAAAAAAGAAGATCACTGAAAGACTTGTTTTGGCCTTGCCAAATTTTGATAAAATATTCCAAGTTGAGACTGATGCTAGTGGGATAGCAATTGGAGCTGTCTTGAGTCAAGAGCAGAGACCGGTAGCTTATTTCAGTCAAAAGTTAAATGAGGCCAAGAAGAAGTATTCATCCTATGATAAGGAGTTTTATGCTATTGTACAGGCTTTGAAGAAGTGGAGGAATTATTTGTTGCCCAAAGAATTCATGTTGTATTCTAATAAGCATGCACTATAGTTCATAAATAATCAGCCAAATTTGAACCAAAATCATGCTAAGTGGGTGGATTTTTTGCATAGTTTTACCTTTGTAATAAAACACACAAGTGGTAAGTCAAACAAAGTTGCTGATGTTTTGAGAAGAGTAAATTTAAATACGCAAGAGTTGAAGATTGGAATTTTGGGGTTTGAAGAGATGATTGATATGCATGAGGAAGACACGGATTTTAAAGAAGTATATGCAACTGCTAAAATTTTTGTAATTCATAATAGAAGCCAATGGTTGGACTACTTGATTCAAGGAGGATTGTTGTTCAAGAACAATAGGCTGTGTATTCCTAAGTGCTCCATGAGGGAAAATCTGATTAAAGAAAAACATAGTGGAGGACTGTTTGGACACTTTGGACAGGATAAAACATTTTCTCAAGTAAGTGCTTTTTATTATTGGCCAAAAATGCAAGTTGATATCAAAAAAATTGTTGAGAAGTGCATGATTTATCAACATGCCAAAGGAAGAAGCCAAAAAATTGGATTATATCAACCATTTCCAATACCCAATAGACCTTGGGATGCTGTCAGCATGGATTTTGTTTTAGGTTTTCCAAATACTCAAAGAGGACATGATTCTATATATGTCGTCGTAGATAGGTTTTCTAAAATGGCTCATTTTATTTCTTGTAAGAAAACTAGTGATGCAACTCACATTGCTAATGTGTTTTTCTCTGAAGTTATAAGATTACATGGACTGCTTCTAAGTATTGTTTCAAACAGGGATACAAATTTTGTAGGACACTTCTTGAGGACTGTATGGAGGAAGCTAAGTACAAACCTCATTTTCAGTTCAACCTATCATCCTCAGACGGATGGACAAACTGAAGTGGTGAATAGGAGCTTTGGAAACTTATTAAGGAGTTTAGTTTACAAAAATCCAAATCAATGGGACTTAACACTTGCTCAAGCTGAATTTTCTTATAATGATACTCCTAACCAGAGTACTGGGATGAGTCCATTACAAATTGTTTTTGGGATGCATCCAAGAGGTGTGTATGAACTTAGAGATTTGAGAAAACAAGAGACAAGGAGTGCAAAGGATGAAGCATTTTCATAACAGATACAGAAGTTGCAGGAAGATGTCAAGAAAATATTACAAAAAAACACTCAAAAGTATAAACAAAGGGCTAATATGAAGAAGACTAAAAGGGAGTTTCAAGTAGATGATTTAGTCATGGTTTATCTGAGGAAAGAAAGGTTTCCAATGGGGACCTATAACAAAATAAAAATGAAAAAGATAGGGCCATGTAGAATTTTAAGGAAGTTTTCCTCAGATGCATATGAGATTGAGTTACTAGCGGGATTTGGGATATCACCCATCTTTAATGTTGCAGATTTGTACCCATACAAAGGAATAGAGGAAGAACTACAAGAAGATCCTACAAAAGAGGAGGACCATACTATGAATTGGAAGAAACATATGCCAAAGACAGTAAAGAAAGAGGTGGAAGCCATTCTGGAGAAAAGATCAACAAAGAAGACCATAGGACAGACCTATTATCAGTATCTAGTCAAATGGAAGGGACAACCAGTGGAAGATTCTAGTTGGATGACAACAACAGAGTTACAAAAGTTCAATGCAGATCTTGAAACATTGATGGATCAATATTTTCTTCCTCGAGAGTCTGATGCAGGAGCATTCGGATTTAGCCAGCAATGTGATTGTGTGTTCACATGTTGTGGATAACAAGAGGTGGAAAAAAAAATATTATTAATATTTTATTTAACTTTAATTGTGAGTAGTTAGTTTGTTTTTATTTCCTAAATTAAAAAGGAATAAAAAATAACAAATTGGTACTGTTAGCCACCTATAATATTTTGTCAAAGCAAACAGGTGGCTAAATATGTTTCTGAGCCTTCAAGAGAAACATTTTCTTTGAAAATTTATCATTCTTGAAGCCTTCATGTGTCTTCTATCCTTCAAAAGAATCTAAACGGTTGTTTCCATTAATGAACCCTGCTATTTGTGAAAGAGATTGTTCTAAAAAAGGCCTCCATTTTCTCCATTTCACTCCCACAAAATTCCCCATTTTTCATCCTCATTTCCTTCAAAAAATTTCCTCTGTAGACTTTCATTTCAACCTCCATCTCATCCTAAACCCCATTTAAACCTTATATTTCCCTTTATTTGGTTTAAAAATCCCTCCTTCCATCTATCAGAACCTCTAAATTCCTCAAAAAATCCTTCAAAATCCTTAAAAATCTCCATTTTTTCATTAAGGCCTTAAGCCCCTTTGGCCTTAGCCCCAGCTCCTTTTCCCCGCATGTGACCCGGAGCCATAACCTGGAGCTAACCCCCATCGCGCAATCGCAATCGGGGTTTCTTGTTTCCTTATTACCTTTTACTTCAAAACTCTGATGTGATAAGCCTTTTCTTTTAACACCCTGGTCTCCTCGCCCTTTTCACAGGACCACACCCTGCTATTGCAATCGCAAAAAGTTATTCTCTTTGGTCTTCTCCTCGACTCTCCGATCCTTCGATTTAATCTTGACCGTCGAATCCACAAGAACCGACGGTCGAGATTCAATTGCGCTCCATTCATAAGCCTGCAGCCGGGCGCTAAGAAAATGAACCATCCCCATGCTAAACCCATCTTTCCTTTGTTTTTCCATTTCCCCGACGTTTTGAGTTAAATGAATATAGACTGCCGATCTGCACAAGATCAATGGCCATCAGGCCATCGAGCCTCCATTCCTCCGCCCATTCACCTACCTTTCACTTTCAAAACCTCTGATCCATATTTTAATCTTGACCGTCCATCTGAGAAATCGTATGGTCGAGACTTAACTCGATGAAATCAGTTTTTCACTTAAACGTTTGCCCCGCCACTTAATGTTTCCGCTACATGACAAAATAAATTTCAGGCCCACCGCACCTTCCTCCGCACATCTTTGAACTCATCATGCATCACCCGCACCGTCAGATCTTTCGCCCATCATCCAACGGCTGAAAATACTTTTCACATAATTTTTTGCCTCCCTTCCCAGTGCGCAAATTTTACGTGATAAAGGTGGTTTTGAGAATCCACATGGCGATCACTGAGTGGAATCATATTTTTTTGGGAATTTCCGCTTTCCCCCTTTTTGTTGCGTGAAAACCATTCCTGTTTCCACTTTACCGCCTACCTTATGCAACTTTAGCTTTTAATCCTTGCCGTCGATCTTTGAGATCGAACGACCCACATTATATCGCGTTTTCATTCATCCACCACTCATCTGATCTCCCAATGACTCCATCAATAAATCCCCACCGTTGATTGTTCTAATCGAACGACCCACATTATATCACAACCCCATTCACTTTCTTTTTCATCTATTCTCCAAACAACCTCATCAAAAGATCTCAACCGTAGATCATCATGATCTAATGATCCATAACTCACGTCGCACCCAAACTCCCATCAGACCTGCTTAAGCCTTCCGCTAGGTTCTTCACCCATTTTTCCGCTGCATCCACCATTTTCCATCACTGCGCCTCCATCCCCACGAGCCTCTGAAGCAGTCCTCCTCTACTCCCGTTGGTTTTTTATAACGTGTTTTTAATTTTTTGTACGTTCCAAAGGGTTGTGAATTCATACTATTGCCATAGTCACATTCATGGTGACATGTAGCACAGAAAGACAGTCCCAGAGCCAAAGATAGCAGAGGAAGACACTGCTAAGGAGGTTTAAAAGCATGTTTATCAAAGATCAGTGTTACTAACCCTAACATAAACCCTCCAGCGCCTTCGTAGCTTGTATATTCACACAAAAAAGTCAGCAGAAAGTTTAAAGTGTATCAGAAGGAGATCAAAGGGATTAGTGCACACTATTGAAGACCTAAGTATCTGATCTGCAGCTAAGGACAATGAAGGAGTTTAATAAAACTCATACCATAATATAAACAAGGCATATCAATAATTCAAAGCCATGTCAGTGATTTAATACCAGTAGAATGTTCTTTTCCTAAGAAGGAAAAGTTCCCACAGCATTCTCTATTCCTCATCGAGCCCATAACAATTATTGTTCTAACAGAAAGCTCCTAGAACTGTCAGTGCATTGGTTATGAAGTATGGAAGACTTGAAAGACAAGATCTTCACCTGACTTGTCACAAAAGATAAAACAGAGTACTACAACCAGAAAGTACCTCATAGAACATGCCCTTGGTGTTATTATCAATCTGACGAAGACCCCTAATTCATATAAAGGCTACTGAAAGTTAATGTAAAGATATTAAAATAGAATGGGCTTCAAAAACACTTCTCCCTCTGTTTTAATGAATCATTTAAGTTCTATCTACCACTACTTTCACTCTTTCACCAATAAGAACTCATGAGAAATACATTGTAAATGCTGGTTGGGGTTATTGAAAAAACACTGATTGCAAGCTATTTCACTAAGTTAGAGTTCTGTGAGTAGTAGTTGTAAATAGGTTGGGAGATGATTTCTAGAGGATATCAAGCTATTGGACAAGAATGTATGTGACTGGTTTTTCTCTTCTAATATGACAAGCATGTTCATTGGATCCTGATCTAAATTGGTGGTGATGTATTCTTTCTTTGTCATTGTTTTCCCTATGTTTTACATCATGTTTCATTTTATCTAATAAGAAACAGTAATTTTAGCTTAGGATATACTGCTGCAAGTACCCTAATGTTTCCTGCTCTTCTTATCTTTAATTTTTTCTGCTATATGTGTAGCTAAGAACAAATTCAACATAATTTAACCAATATAGAAGTTGGTTTGTCCATGCTTACTGATGTATGAATTTAGAGTTTGTTTCTTGGATGTTCTTGTTTGGTTTCTGCTGAAAGAACTAGGAAACAAGGAGATTTAGAGTTAGCCCTGTCCCCTAGGTTCCTTTTCCAATATTTAGCCTTTTGAAGATCCCTTTGGGTTGAGTTCCAAAAGCAGAGAAGGTTAAAAGTATTTCTCTGACCTTAGGTTTCACTCTGTGTTAAACTTAAATGTTCTCTATTGTCTAAAAGTAGTCAGGAGGACTGCTAGATTGTTGTCTTCGGAGTTATCCTCATTAGGAGTTTTGATCATAGAGGTATAAGGCATGCCCTGTCCCTAGAATTACTTCGAAGTGGCCACCCTGGAAGGTTTTCCTTGTCATTCCCATTCATTTCCTTATTGTTTCATCCCATACTATCATCTTAAGAGATCCTATGATATAGATGACTAGCCCTTTGAAAGCCTTGGATATTTGAATCGCAAGTAAACCCTTTCATGACCCCATTTCCCAATGGACTTGTGCTCTCTTTGAATTATCTCCCCATTTCCAAAGATCCTTCACTACCCATTCCTTTACCTTACATTGAACCCTTCTTTCATGTTTCCCAACCAAACAAACAAAACAAAACCCATTGTGCCTTATAACTAGCCTAACACCTTAAATTGAACATCAAAGATACACATTTCTTTACCATTATAGAGAGATCCCCCTCTGGATCCAGGAGGGCTATATCCTGAGATCCCAAAGTGGTTTTATGATGTCTTGTCATTTGGTATTGCCAAATCCGCCAAATCACAGGAACCACAACAGGTTCTCCCTGCGAGGAGATCGAGTCAAGTAGATTAGATCATTAAGATAGGATAGGATTAGTTTGTTACAGTGGTTCAGCTGTGAGCTAATAAAAGACATACAAAACCACTTTCAGGTCTATATAAGCATGAACAGGAGAGGTGTGACAGAGGTGTGACAGAGAAGTGGGCAGAGAGGTGGAGCAATGTAAAAATCCAACCATTAAGGGCTCGACTCTGTGTACTTTTCACTACTGTTAATTCCAAGTGTATGTGTATTTTAAATTCTTCTATCTGTATTAAATTGTCGTTTCTTTTTATTTCTCTGTTGGAGTATATGTATTGCATCGCGCACAACGGGGGGTTCCCGGTAATATGTTTGTGTGAAATTACAGATTCAAGTAAAACTTGCAGAGTTGTGATACAAATGTCCACAACGATTTTGTCGTTGATCATACATCGCATCCGAAAAAGGTCAACTGGACATGCGAATAGTGGAGATACAATGTGGACTGTTAGATCTGGCATAGATCAACGGTGGAGATTAAATTACAACCCAATGAAATTTCGCACATCGGTGATTTTTGTGTTTATTTTTAAGGCGTCGCAAGATAAGGAATTTAAGTTGCGATGCAAAGTATATCACATATATACATTGTGGATTGTTATATTTGGCATAGATCAACGGTGGAGATTAAATCGCAACCCAGTGAAATTTCGCACATTGACAATTTTTGTGTTTATTGTTAATGCCTCGCAAGGTAAGAAGTTTAAGTTGTGATGTAGTAAGTTATTTAAGTCGCAATGCAAAGCATATCACATATCGCATAAGATAAGGATAACCCGCTATGGTAAATGTTAAAAGGTGCGATGTGCGATAAGGTTTTCTCTATAGGTTGCAAAATCGCGAAATCGCAAATATTGCGAAATTCGTAAAGTTGCGAAATGTGATCCATCGTGATTGGTCACTGATTGTGTGGGTCCATAAACCACACAAGTTCTGCGCGTATTCTGAAAATTTGTAGCCATGCTTCATCAAAGTGTCGGAAAATTGACCATATGTACTAGTGGTTAATCAATATCAATCATAGTCAAACAAAGTTGATCATTATCCAAAATTTTTATCGATAGTCATTCACATCTAAACATTATTAACCATAGTCAAGCATGATCAATCATGGTTAAATATAGTAAACCATGGTTAACCATGGTGAACCATAATCAACAAAAGTCAATTACTCTCAACTACAATCAACTATATTCAATCAAAATCAACTATAGTCAGCCTTAGGTAACCACATTTAGACATGGTTAACCATAGTCAAACATAGTCAACCATAGTTAACCACATTTAGACACGGTTAACTAAGATCAACTAAATGTCAGCTATAGTTGATGTCATCAACAATAGGGAAAACATAGCAAAACACAATCTACCATGGTTAATCGTGCTCAACCATGTGTCTCCCTTATTATGTTGCAAGGAATTTCCCTTATGCAATTGATGTTCTAATCTTACCTCTAATGCATCACCGACAACAAGAGGACCAATGATATTATTATATGACCACTGAGCTACTCTAAACCATACACATGTCCTAGATATCCTCTTATGGAATTGGATTTTTGTCTTTAACCTTTTGTTTTTTTTTCTTCATTTTTTGATTCATTACATGACACCATAGATTCTATTGGGATCATCCATGCAAACTAGGTATCCTCTTATAAAGATATATATCTATTTGCAATCTTTTGTTTGGTATGCATTATATGTTCACTAAGTGACTATAGTTTCAATAAGATGTATCCACATGCATGAGAAATTCGGTACAATGAAATAGAGGTTTGTTGTGGCAGAGTAAAATTTGAAGAAGTGTGATTTGCAATGTGTTCTTGCAAAAACAACATTAAGTGGGATATGCTATTTTGTGAGAAAAGACATTTTTAGTGTTTTTCAT
The DNA here is from genome assembly GCA_034641835.2 of Pinus albicaulis. Taxonomy (NCBI): domain Eukaryota; kingdom Viridiplantae; phylum Streptophyta; class Pinopsida; order Pinales; family Pinaceae; genus Pinus; species Pinus albicaulis. Next base: position 536,168,590 of record CM076578.1, on the reverse strand, counting down.
GGTGAATGGAACTTTAACTAGGTCACAAATGTATCACACAAATACAATCTTTTATATGATGTGATAAGCCATGATAAAAATGGATATGAGCATGATTTGAGTGTGGAACAACACAAGTAAGAAACATTCCAATGATGTGATGAATGAAACTTTAGCTTTGAAAGGTGCAAAACAATGAAGGAAAATCTTGATGTCATATGAATGGAGGTCTTATACAACCATATATTCAATTGAAAATTATCCATGTGCACTAAGTCTTTGGTGCAATGCAATAAAAGGGTTGTCATGATTAATGAAAATTTGAAAAAGTTGTATCACATAAATGTAAACTTTCATGCAATGTGATGTGTTGTGATACAAATAGCTTTAAGTGTGATACTACATGTCATGACAAAAACACCTTTCAATGAATAAACAATATCATGAGCAAAGGAATTTTGTGTGCTTTGTTGCAGTGAAGAAAACTTTTAAAAATATAATGTTTGCACAAATAGGAATATCTAAAGGTTGTGACAAACAAAAATTTCTAACTAAAAAATTTAACTTTTAGAAGATAAACTTCCCTCATTGCATAACTACAAAATTTACACATACATGATACATGACAATACAATAAAGGCTACATGCATGTGATAAACGCATAGCTACAAAATTTCTATTTCAACAATACATCGAAACATAACAATACATAGCATCAAATTTTTTTTTTCAAAAAGAAAAAAACGCTGTTATATATCATGATTAATATAAACAGTACATTATACAGCATAACAATACATAGCATCAAAATTTACAACCAAGTGATTCAATAAATCACTACAAATATTACATTTATGCAATAAAGTGCAGAAAAACATAATTTACACATACACAAAATAGTTTATATCCATATGATACATTACAAAGTTGATATCATATGATACATTCCAAAGTTTATATCTATATGATACATTAAAATACGGAAAAACAAAATTTCCACATACGCAAGATAGTTTATATCCATATGATACATTACAAAGTTTATATACATTACATTTGAACAAACTCTTTATGTCATTATATAGACATTTCTCTTTTTTGGTATACCAAAATAATCCAAAAATATATGTATTCACATGATTATTATAATCACAACGTTCTTAATTTATTTAACTCAGTTTTAAAATAAAATATTTTAATATTTCACTTTTATAAGGGTTTGCTAATTGCTAGATTTAAATAATAATTAAAAATAAAGCACAACGTAAATACATTTATTGCATGGAAAAAAAATTTAATGGTTCCATTCCATTCTGAACTTTTTAAGGTTTTTATTACATTTTAGCTTCTGCGTTTTAAGGTTTGGACTGTCAAATCATGATTTCCACCAAATTTCATGAGTGAGGGCAAACGGGTTTGTAACCCTGCAAAGAAGCCCCTAGAACAATGCGGTGAAAAGGATCACGATTCCCACCAAAAGAGTTATAAAGAGGGCAAACAGGTTCGTAACTGTGCAAAAGAAGTCCCTGGAACAATCTAGAGGAAGACGATTCGTTCGAATAATCCAGTGAAAGAGGATTAGATCATTTGAGAAGCACCTTCATTCTTGAACCGTCTACACATCTTTCCCTGCTGTTATAAATTGTCACAGATCCTTCCCCAATTCGCAATAACAAGAACTGTGCAAAGTTTGAAAGGTATAGCATTCTCAGTTACAGAACCGATATTCATTGCAAGCATGTCTCTCGTTCCTAGTTTCTTCGGCAATAGATCCAGCATTTTCGATCCATTATCGCTGGATTTATGGGACCCTTTCGAAGCAGGGAAGTCTCCATTTTTCAGGGATATTGGGCACTTTTCAAGAGATGATGCAACCGCTATTGCCAACACTCATTTCGACTGGAAGGAAACTTCGGACGCGCACATCTTTAAGGCTGATCTTCCAGGTAATTATCATGTTTCTTGCTACCAATTTATGGGGATTTTGTTATTCTTGTCACTAATGGCCGATTAGTTGGTATTTACAGGCCGGTTTTTTTTTTTTTTTTTTTCAAATTAAATTCAGGACAGGTCTAAAGAAAGAGGAGGTGAAGATAGAGGTGGAAGATGGCCGAGTTCTACAAATAAGTGGCGAACGCAAGAAAGAAGAAGAGGAAAAAAACGATAACTGGCACCGCATTGAGCGCTCTCACGGGAAATTTCTCCGGCGTTTCCGCTTACCCGAAAATGCGAAGGTGGAGGAGGTGAAGGCTACAATGGACAGCGGAGTGCTTACTGTCACGGTCCCCAAACAGCCTCAGCCTAAGCCTGAGGTTAGAGCCATCGAAATCTCTGGTTAATTGAAAGAGAAATGAGCTGAGAGACTGTGTGTTGAGCTCTACCATATATTCAGTCACTGTCCAGTGTTGAGTGTTTGTAACGGCTTGGTTTTATAATAATCATAGTAACGGCATAAACTCCGGGCCTTAAGGAAATGGCAGTGTTGATGTAAAGTTTGTGCCCCTGTAATTGCACTTTCTTAACATTGAAGTAATTAAATACGCATTGTGGTTTTCCTAAATCATGATTGGGCTGTCTTCTGTTTTCTCAATGTTCTGGTTTTCTCTGTGCATTCGATGTATGTGACAATTTGCAATTTAATCCACCAATGGGGTCATGGGGATTTTGGGAGAATCTGGTTTATTTTGTTTTCTTTGAATGCATAAACTGTTTTGCTTCCCCATTCCCATCGGCTGTGTTGCATTCTGTTCCAACTGCCGATATCTATTTTTATCATTTAAAATTACGGCCAAGGCAAACATCAAATTTGGCTAAAATTCTGTACTTTTCATTTTCTCGGGGTATGGTAAGTGAATTTTTTTTTTTTTCAACGTGAAAAACATATTTTTCATGGTTTATATAAGAAAAATACTCTGTTTTTTTCATGGTGTATTAAGAAAAATACTCTCTTTTGACCAAGAGAAAGTTGTTTCCAAATTATAATAACCATACATCCCTTTTGTTTCTGAAAAATTGTGAGGCATGCCTCTATCTAAACCGATCCATACTTGTTACATCAAAAACTGTTCCATCCTCTCAAAGGTTTTTTAATCTATGCGAATCATAAAACATAAAAAAAACAGAGAACACAGAGTCAATAGTATAAGTGAAAAACCAGCAGTCTGTTATACTGCAATAAAACATCTATTTTTCACTGAACAAATTTACAAAAGGTAATCTAAATCTCTTTCATGAAAAAGAGTGAAGAATGAATCATGCCTCTATTTCGAAGCTAAATGCTCTGTATCTCTCGTTGCATTCAATCTATGCCTATGCCCATGCTTGCAGCTCAATTCACCAATGAGGTTCGATTCACCAGTATTGTGCAAGGCTTAATCCAATATTGTTTAACAAAATCGTCATTTGCCATTTGCTACCTTTTAAATTTTTTTTGAAGTATTTTTGATGAAAGAGTCTTCACCTATGTTATTTAAGTTTTTTTTTTTTTTTTTTTTTAGTATTTTTGATGAAATAGTCTTCACCTATGTTATATATTTGTTCGATAAACTTTGAATATTTTTTTAAGATTTTTTTTGATGAAAGAGTCTTCACCTATATTATATATTTGTCTATTTTTCTTGTTGGAGAGTCTTCACTTAGATTCAGCCTTCACCCATGTTGGAGAGCTTTCACTTAGATTTTGTCTTCATCGATGTAATATATTTGTCTTGTTGGAGAGCCTTCACTTAGATTCAGCCTTCACCAATGTTATATAGTTGTCCTATATATATTTCTCTTGTTGGAGAGCCTTTACTTAGATTTGGCCTTCATTGATGTTATATATTTGTCTATTATATAGTTGTCTTGTATATATTTATATAGTTGTCTTGTGTATATTTGTCTTGTTGAGCCTTCACCGATGTTATATAGTTGTCTTGTATATATTTCTTTTGTTGGAGAGCCTTCACTTATATTCGGCCTTGTTTGATATTATATATATATATATATTTGTCTAGTTGGAGAGCCTTCACTTATATTCGGCCTTCATTGATGTTATATATATATTTGTCTAGTTGGAGAGCCTTCACTTAGATTCGGCCTTCATTGATGTTATATATTTGTCTGGTTGGAGAGCTTCTCTTGTTGGAGAGCCTTCACTTATATTCAGCCTTCATTAATGTTATATATATATTTGTCTAGTTAGAGAGCCTTCACTTAGATTTGGCCTTCATTGATGTTATAAATTTGTCTGGTTGGAGAGCCTTTACTCAAGTGTTGATCTTTTTTTTGATGTTATATATTTGTCTTGTTGGAAAGCCTTTACTCAAGTGTTAAACCTTTTTTGATGTTATATATTTGTCTTTTACTTAAGTGTTAAACTTTTTTTTGATGTTATATATTTCTCTTTGTTGGAGAGCCTTTACTTAAATGTTAAACTTTTCTTTGATGAAAGAGCCTTCACCTATATTATATATATCTCTTTTGTTGGAGAACCTTCACCTAGATTCTTTAGAGCAATATTTGGTGATCATGTATTTGATCCTCATAGAATCATTGTTTCTTTCCTTACCAAATTAGGTAATAAGAATCTATTAAATTTCCTTATCAAATTAGGATAAGGTCAAATTAGGTGGTAAGAATATATTAAAGTAAAAAATGGTCTAACACTTTTAGATTACAATTTTTTATTATCACATAATTGGTCCAATGTGATGATGGGAGTTGTGTCTTTTGTTCTTCCAAGTGACTTACTTTCTTTACCAAGATAAACTGGTTAAGTGAATGACCAATTAGTTTATTCACATCCAAATGTAAACTTAACAATGAAATGAACATTCCATTTATCAATGATTCAATGTTTGTTATTGGTGCTATGGCATTCATGTCTTATGAGAAGATACTTGGAGGACCAATTAGTTAATTCACATTCAAAGGTAAACTTAACAATGAAATGAACATTCCATTTATGGTGCTATGGCATTCATGTCTTATGAGAAGATACTTGGAGGGTGCCTCCTTTTTTAAAGATTGGCTATTTAGTATGTCTTTAAATGTCATCAATATTTATTATCATTCTAATGGCATCCTCAAATCTAATCAAAATATTCACTTAGTCATGCAGCATGACGACTTTACCTTCACCCATGGGTTGTAAACCCTTCTAGTTCTTCACTTCTTGGATTCTTTTATGCCTCTTGATGAAGCTATCTTAAAAACCTCTCTAGTTCTTCAATTCTTGGATTCTTTGATGCCTCTTGATGAAGCTATCTTGATGAAGATATGGATCATCATTATTATTTTATTCTTGAATTGAGAAAGATAGAGGTTGGCACACAAAGATTTGTTTCACCAATAAATCTCAAGTAATACTTATCCATCATCTTAAAAATTGATGTCAAGCAATACTTATCCATCCATCTTATAAATTTGGTGAATACCTCAAAAACATTACTCATTGACATATCCATGAAACTTACCATAGTTGAAAACATATTGATTGGTAAAAGCTATCTTAACGAACTTGAATATTGTATTTTCTTTATCAAATATTTTCATAATGTGTTAGGTGATATGAAAAAATGCCATGCATTGATCCCTTGTGTTAGTGTCAGGTTTTGCATCCTTCTACAAATGATCAAATATACTCTTATCATGTCATGTTAGGATGTCATTTTGAATTTTTTGTCATTCTAATAGGTCATCACATGCAAAAATTTGGTCACTGGGTGCAGATTTAGGTCTAATCTCACTCCTTTCAAAATTTTATAACTTGCTAGATCATTTCACTACCATCATTCAAAAGTTTTCATCATTAGTACAGTCATTTTTATCATGGCTGCATTCAGTCAAGAGTTTCCATTAGGTCATTAGGGTTTCAGTCACCAAATATGTCATCCATGCATAAAATCCAGTAATGGAGGAGTAGAAATAGGTAAATTTGTTCTACGAATTTGGTTTTAAATGTAATTTATGTTTCTAATATGTAACAAGTTTATCATGTTCCTAAAGCTGCAATTGAGAGTTCCAAAGCTACGAGGTTCCAAAAGAAAAGTGAAAATCATGAATTGGGCCACCCTACCTCTTTGAATTTGTAAGTCAAATAAACCCTTCCCATAGTCATTTTCCCTCTCCCCACATTCACATACACTCCCTGAAGCCCTCAAACGTCCTCACTTTCACTCCCTAAGCGTATACATCCAAACCTTAGACCCTACACCACACCACTATCCCAATATTGCTTTTTTGGCAGCCTCCTAGACCTAGACCTGTAATAAAATTCCCTAGGACTACTCTTACCTTCCCTATCCCCCTTTCCACCTCCCATACCTCCATAACACCCTTCCCTACCCCCCTTTCCACCTCCCATACCTCCATAACACCCTTCCAAAATTTTTCCCATCCCCATTTTCCTCTCCTAACCCCTCCATCCTACTCCAATTCTCCATTCCCCTGCTTTTTCACTACTAAGGTTTTCCCCTTGCAGAGTACATATGGAGGGAGATAAGAGGCCTTACAACAAGGGAGGCCAAATTTCAAGATATGAACCACCCAACACACATGATATTATGTCCTCTCCACTTGCCAAACAGTGCCAAATTCCAAGAAATCGACCTTTCCAAGTTATGGGCTGCCTAGGGTTTACAGTGCACACATGAAAATTTTTGCTTAAAAGTGTGTTTCTGACCAAATGGAGATGAATTTGACAAAAATGAACGAGGTTTTTCTCAATAATAGAACAAGGAACAAAAACCTCCTTCATTTTATACACATGGTATGATTTTGGAGAAATGTCAAAAATATAGTTGTTACAGGAAAGTTGTTGTACTTCTGTATTAATCTTGGGAAAATGCATTTTTCTCTGTCATGAGTGTCCAAATGACTTTCTTAATGATTCAAATGCTAACTATATAGAAAGAGATTTCCAATGAGCTATCATGATATCAATTCGGAGTTCGAGAAGGCCTCCAAAAGTGACCTGCAACTTCACGTCGTGCTTTTCCTAGGGACATGCTGTTCTTTTTTACCAATCTTGGGCGAATTGATTTTTGAGGGGCCATATTGGATCATTTTCAGTGCTTGACAGGTCCATTGTGTATAATATAGAGATATCTTTCCAACGAGATATCATGAGCTCATTTTTTAGTTCGGTAAGGCCTCTAAAAGTGGTTTTCAATCTCACATTGCACTTTTGCAGGAGGCCACATTGCGCTTTTTCTAAAGATGTTGCGCTTTTTCCCAAGCATGCTGCCCTTTTTCCAAGCACGATGCGCTTTTTGTAGTATTTTATTTTCTCTAGAATTTTTAAAATTTCTCAGTTGATGGATGGATTCAATGAACTTTTACTGATGTAATGATGAAATGTAAATGTAATTTTGTCATAAATAGTTACTAGAGGTAGATTCATTAGGTGAACATGTAATTTTGGTCAAAGTGAATCAGTTTCATAAATGATAGGGATGAGTTTGTTGACCTCTCTAATCACTAGGATTCTAGTTGAGCACTTTGGGGATTAGCTCCACAAGTCAAGGATTCGACCCCTGAGGTGGGAAGAAGTTGTTCTTGGTCTATATCTTTCATTTCATTTCTCATTGCAAGGGTTTGATGTTGTGTAATTGATCAGTGGACAGTAGTGTAATTAGACTTTTGACAAGAACTAATAGATTGAGTTGCAACTATTTTGGTGGGATTCCCGTGGTAATGTGTTTTAACATTGTTTCCTTTTATGTTTGCAAATGTTTGAATGTATTGTGATTTCCATATTCACGCCATCTCTGAATTTAATTGATTCCTAAGTCAGATATACATAATTCATTAGCTTATGCTCAGTTTTGGAGGAATAGTTATAGTTCTGTTTCATCTTCTTCTAATTGAAAAGAATTCATGTTTCCAATGCTCTTTTTTGAAACCCTAGCAGTCTAAACCAATCCATTAAGATACCTTAAATGATAATAATAATAATCCAATTTTAAGGTCATAGCTAATCCAAACACCAAATTGGTGTATGAGACCCCCTTGTTTGTGGGACAAGGGACCCACCTTTGTGCAGCGATTTGACTGCTAAGTCTACAAAGGCATACATACTCTACCCCCCTCTGGTTTTGAACCTGTGACCTCGTAGGAGGAAACACATGCTCTTAACCATTAGGTTAATTTATTAAAGTGCTTATCTACCTTGCCCCATCAGCTTTTTGCAAGTTTGATCCTTATTTGCATTGACCTAGTTCTTCCCTGACCTATTCACCATCCAACACTCAAAATAAATCAATCAAAAACCTTGTGCTATTATACCTAGCCTAAAATCTCATTGATCCAGTCACCTTGGTTGTGATTTTGTGGAGAGAGCCCTCTTCTGCCTAGTCAGGCTAGCTACTGGTGAAAGATTGGTCTGTGGTTACCTTTGCTAGTCTCTTCCTCAGCCTCAGAGATCCGGTGGAGTGCTAACAGCTTATATTGTTATTGTTAAGTGTGAAATTATAACTTATGATATGTTAAGCTTGTTCAATAGAAAGTACAACCAATTTATTTGAAGGCCATTTTTATCAAGGAAAAAATAGAAAAAATGCTTCATGCAAAAATCTACTAGGTTCCCTTTCTAGTGGGTTTCCAACCTAGTTCCTATTGATAAGAAACATGATAACATATGCATTTACACTGATTTTAGGGACCTTATAAGGCTCATATAAATTATAATTATCCTACCCCATTGATACATTTAAGGTACATTTTATTGTTGTAAGATTTCATTGTTGAAACATATTTGGATGATGTAGCCTCTAGGTCATCCAACTCACATTTATATCATTTTCACTCTATTAAGGTACATTAATATTCATTTGAATTCACATAAGCATATCTTTTGTGCAATATTGAGAAGAATGGGTTCATGATTGATCCGAGAAGCATATATACCTTTCTTAATATAACAAAAATATATAGTCAAAAACCATGGAATTCATAAATAATTTTAAGCCTTTTATATGTCATTCCAATGCCTATTAATATTTCCACCTCATTTCATACTGTCTTAGAATATGAACATTTCAGTATGAAAAGAGCTATAATTTATTCTACTTGATGACACTAATAAAACCATTTTGGACCTATACAATCCCTTTTCTAGAGAAATTTTGTTTAGTAGTTTTGTTGTGTAAGCTCAGCAAGACAAATATATTGTTTTTATTTGGGCATTTCAACTTCCATGTCATTTTTCACCACCAAATCTATTTGTCTTCTCTTCTTCTATTGGTGCATTATGGGTTATTATAGGAATATGTGTACCAATAAGATTTAGTGATTAGATGAGTTGGTTCTCTTTATCCTTAATCCTATTATTGTTTTTATTTATACGATTAGTGTATATTTTCCATTCCTCCACATTGTCTACCCCCAAACTATTTTCTTCCCATGCTAAATATTGTTGATGCCAAGTGGTAGACCTTGCCTAAATTGTACATTTTATAAGATTAAAACAACCTTTATCTAAACTCCTAAATCATTTGAAAAAAAAGTTTGCATATGTCTTTTCTTCCAACTCAATGGTCAAGACCAAATTGCAATTGATGCTTTTTCCAATTTATCAAATCAACTAATTTCCAGTCGAATGAAACATATTTCCATATTATTGAGGTATATTTTTTATATTTGAGGGGATTTTGAATAATTCTTCCACTATAGTAGAGGCAATACACTTGAATATTACTGATTTAAGCTACAAACATATTCCTTGAATTATCCTCCACACATGTTTTGCAACAACAGTTTTTGAAAAAATAAAGGTATTTTTGAGGCCTTATCCTTTGATGGATTTTGGTAATGCTAGCTTTTGCCATGAGGTTGGCATTAGTCCTCTAGTTTTATCTACACTAGATAAACTAGAAATGTTTTTTAATGGTCTTCAAAACACCTTTTGGTACCTAAGCAATTGATATCCAATAACAATACACTTGCTTCCAAAATTGTTTTTTAAAACAAATGACTTCCTCTAGACTTCTACCAATTGCACCATGTTTATTTTATTCTCAACTTTAGTTATCAATCATGACCAATCACATTTTTTTGTATTGATTTGGCTTAAAAAATAGACCCAAATGCTTCAAACCTTATTCTATACTAATCAACTAACTAATATATTATTTTCCTACTCATACCCCCATAAAGACAATCATATATATTTTTATATTAATGACCATTCAAGTTGCTTTACAAAATAAATCAATAATACTCTTGAATTTATCACACTCTTTCGATGCCTTCATAAAAATTATTATATTGTTTACAAATAGTAATATGGTGATATGGCATATGCTCTAATAGGTAATATGGCATATGCTCTAATAGGTATCCCTTTTTACAAGTCTACCATTTCCTTCAAATTCTTTAAGTAGCCTATTTAAGCCTTCAACTATTAAAAGAAAGACAACAAAAGATATTGGAGAAATGCAAATCATTATCCAAACAAAAAAATTATGGAAAAATCATAAATGAATTAGAATTAGTCTAATGTAAAGCCAATCTACCCCATCATGAGTTTTATGGTTGGTTATAAGCATGTATTATGGCAGTGATGATGTATGTGTCTCATCATGTTTTGAATTGTAAATGAATGAGAAATGAATATATGACCTAATAGATAATAATACAATTAATGATATAAGACATCAATTCTTCTTAGCGATTCTCAGGTAAGTATGAGACCCCTATGCTCATATCTATTGTTTAAACCTATAGATTACATATTTGTGTCATGCTTGACGAAATGTCTGTCATCGCTAGTAGGGGTCCAGTCAATTCCTTGTTCAAGTGATTGCATTTATATCATTATTCAGCTATTATCTTTCATTTCTTGAAGTGTCATGGATTTCTGGGCAGTGACTTGAGCCATGGGCCTGAAAAAGAAGCACATAAATCAGGGTCGCAAGCTTAGAACTACTTGGAAGAGTCTACAGTTGCATGCATACCCATGTTGTGCGAGCGACTGAAAGTTTCCAATCACACTCTTTCCCATATCAAGGGAGTGACTAAGGGATTGGTGCACTAAAAGGTCAGTTTGTCTCAAGGGCTAGCCACTTGGAAGGGTTGGATGTCTCCTAGGTGTCTTTTAGAAGGTGAAAAAGGTCTTTGTAGTTGTGTGATGTCGATTCCACTTCCTTAAGGTGACCTAGGAGGTTGAATCAGATCATAGTAGCCTCTTCTCGTATGTTTACCCCAGTGGACCAGGAAGCATGGGTAAATGTGGGAAGAGGTTTTTACATTAACCCACAAACATGTTCCTTGAATACGCTCCACACATTTTTTGTAAGAGTCTTTGAGAAGAGAAACAAGTTCTTGAGGCCCTATCATCCAATTGAATTTAATAATTCTAGTTTTTTCCATGAGGCCAATACTATACCTTTATTTATATGGTCTCTACACTAGATAAAGTATTTGAAATGTTTCCTAATAGTTTCCAAAACACTTTTTGGTACCTAGGAAAGTGATATCTAGTAGACTAGAATTGCTTCCAAAATTGTTTTTACCAAAACCAAATGACTTTCTTTGGACAACCATCAATTGCATCTTTTTTAATTTTCTTCTCCACTTTATTTTCTTCTTTATCCAGGTTTCTCCAGAGATTTTGTTCCAACCAGGGCTTCTAGGACTAGTAACTCAACCCAAACTGTTACAGGTCTTCCAGAGCGTTTGTCTAATCATGGCTTCCAGGACTAGTAACTCAACCCACCTAGGGATTCAAGAGTGTTTTTCCAACCAATGATTCCAGGACTAGTAACTCAAACCACAGTTGTCCGTCGAGCTTCTAGAGCGTTTGCCCAACCAAGGCTTCCAAGAACTAATAACTCAACCCAACAACTAAAGGAATCATGATAACCAACCATAAAACAATCAATGGAAATAAAACCACAATACTATGGTTGTCTAGGAAATGGAAAGGCTAGGAAAATCCACATGCACACCCATGCATGCCAAAACCAATGAGGAAAACATATATGTAACTCGGTACTTGTAATAAAATCCCATTGTAGATGCTGATCTTGATGTCCACCTGCGCTTTCTTGCTCTTCCTTTTCCTTCTTGCTCCAAATCACCAAGTATCCACACTCTCCAAGAGTGCTCCAATAAAACTCTAAGTGTCCAAGAGTATGTGAGAGAGAAAGAGATAGAATAATGAGAGAGCTCCAAAAATGCACTGACCAAAAGGTTACCAATTGATCCTTAGAATCCTTTTTATAGAATAGGCATCTATTTTCTTCATTTTCCATTTTTTTTCCTTCAATTTCCTCCTCACATGCAACATGTGACCTTTTACCTCCCTTTTCTCTAAATTTCCATTATTTTCATAAATAAATGTGCCAAAAATACTTTTTTCCTCTTTAATGCCTTAGCCAGCCTTTGCCAATTTACTTAGCCATAATAAACCAAATTAACACCCCCTAGGATGTTTTGCCCAATCATTTAGCTTGGAATAAGTGTCCCATCAACCGTGGTTTTTTTTTTAAACTTTATTACATGAGTTTTTCACCAGGACTGTTACAAGAAGCCTCATTGTGTGAACTTAGCCACATAGACATATTGTTTTAATTTTGGAATTGTAATTTTAATATCATCTTCCACCACCATATTTATTGTGGGAATATATGAAACACCGCGATTTAATGACAATATTAGTTGGTTATCTTTCCCCTTAATCCTACCATTGTTTTATATTAAAATATCTATATATATTTTCCATTGGACCTCCACATTGTCTACACCGAGACCAATTTCTTCCCATGCTATTTTTTTATGCCAAGTAGTGAACCATGTTTAGATTGCAAGTTGTCTAAGATTAAAACAACCTTTATTTTTTCAGTCATAAATCATTTGAATGAAATTCTATGCATACCCAAGGGTCAAGGTCAAATTTCAATTTATCCCCTTTTCTAATTTTCCAAATCAACTATTTTTCAACTAGATGGATATCGTAGATAATTTATTTCCATATTATCGAGGCATACTTTTGTTATTTTTTATCAATATTCCACATTAAGAGGGACTATACACTTAACTCTTATTGCATTAACCCAAAAACATGTTCCTTGAATTAGCCTCCACACATTTTTTGCAACAAGAGCCTTTGAAAAGAGAAAGGGATTCTTGAGGCCCTACCATCCAATCAACTTTAATAATGCCAGTTTTTTCCATGATGCCAACACTTTATTTTTTTTGGTCTCTACACTAGATAAAGTAGTAGAAATGTTTCCTAATAGTTTTACAAAACACCTTTTGGTACCTAGGAAAGTGATATCTAGTAGACTAGAATTGCTTCCAAAATTGTTTTACCAAAACCAAATGTTTGTCTTTGGACAACCATCAATTGCACCATGTTTATTTTCTTCTCCACTTTAGATATCAATCATTACCAATCACATTTCATATCTATTTGGCTTCAGAATAAACCAAAATTCTTTGGACCCTCGTCTAGGTAAGTCATCTTATAGAAAAACAACTTACTAATATAGTTTTTCCCCCCGACTACCTCTTGATTGTAAGAACCCAAATTTTCCTCCAAAGATTTGATTTGAGAGAACCCAAAATGTCTTCTATAGATTTTATTTAATTTAAATTTCCATTGAGATAATTGCGTAGATGCAATTGCATAAAGATATAGGGTATAATATTCTTAAAGGTTGTATGATTATGTTCTTTAGGAATTAGTGCTAGGGATGTTGTATTGAGAGCTCCCAAAATTTTTCCTTGAATTCTTGTTGTCTCCACCACTCTTTGTAAACATTCCTCTTTAAAATTATAACAAACCAAGAAAAAATCCTTTAGTATTCCATTGGGCCCATGACTCTTTTCCTTTTGAAAACTCAGCAGAGTATGATACAATTCTTATTTTCCAACCTCCTTTATCAAGACTTGATTATTTTTCCCATTGAAGAAGCTAGGGAAGGAGTTTGATGCCTAATCACTTCTATTATTGTAGAATATGTGCCTTTCAAGGGAGGAAAAGTGCTTTACTCCTTTGAAAACAGTGACTTGAAATTTGTAGCCTAGGTACCATATCCCTTATCAATTTTCTAAACAAAATTTATATTATTTCCTATAATTGCAAAACTTATGAAAGAGTTTTGTTCTCACCCCCAACCTATAACCATAATGGTTTGCTCTTGAGACTCCGTTTTTTTATTTTTCTAAAAAAGTGCACCTATTTTTATCTTCAAGTACCTCTACTTCAATTTTATGTTCCTCATTTATAAACCCAAAACTTTTGTTATCGTAGAGCACCTCCAAGGCTTTGGTTACTTCTTGAAGAACCCTAATATTTTAAAGCTTTTGTTCCTTACCAATTATAATCTACATTGTTTTTCTTCTTTTAAGTATCTTTGAAATTGAACTGGAGAATATTATTTTAAATTTCCATTAAAAGGTTTCTAAAAAAAATTGATTTCCCGACATATTGCTTCATCTTCATCCATTTGAGATATATTTTAAAAGGGCTAGTGGGTTTCTTTATTAGAAGAGCCGCTTTTAACACCACAATAGTATGGTCAAAATCCCCTCTACTGGTGACCCATTATTTGATCCTAATGAATTCATCTAGCAAGGATTTAGATATTAAAAATCTATCGAGCCTGTAAGCAAGTCTCGCTTCTCGAACTTTCTTGTTACTCTAGGTAGGAGATAGATTAGCTAGTATAATATCCAAAAGAACAATTTCTTCCATTTTTATAACAAAATGTCTAGAAAGAGGGTTCATTTGAGCAGTCAAGTGCTAGACATTTGATACTTCTAAGGTGAAATTCAAGTATTCATTTTGAAAAATATATCCCCTATCACAACCAAACCATTTTGAACACTATTCATTTTGAAAAATATATCCCGGTAGTCCATGTGTTCCATATAAGGACCATAAACATTCAACGCTTTGATATATTTCCCCAAGTACAAAAAAATTGAAGTCCATAGTCCTGTAGAGAAATCTCAAGAATTAGTGAGTGAAGGAGCTTTTACTCCATCCAATCACATTCACACCCAATCTCCCATTTGCATCAACAAAATAGAAGCCCCAGTTCCTAACAATTTGGATAGTTCTTGAATGATATATTCCCCATCTGTCATTGTCCCTTGCAATAGAATAATAAAAGGTTTGATAGTATCAACTAATCTATTTACAATCAACTTATTTGAGGTGTTATCCATCCCTCTACAATTAAGGGTCAAAAATTAATTTGAATCCCTCAAAAAGGGAATTTACTCTAAAGAGTCTTGATTAAGGATAGTTGTTTCCCACACATGACTTTCAAAGATGATTTTTTTGGGCCACAAATATGAAATATTTACTAGGAGCACCAACTAAAGATTAAGAATTCAAAGTATAACATTCACATCATGCAATATGTACTAATGTGGTAGGATTCCATTGTGTATTCGTTGTACAATTTGTATCTCTCCTCTCCTAAAATTTAGTGTGTTATGCCTTATTCCATACCTCTCTTAAAGCTCATAGTGATATATCTTAAACCTTGAAAACCTTCACATATCACATGAAAGAAAAATTTGGTGTGATATGCTATTAAAAACCCTTTTCACGTGTATTGCATGAAAAAAAACTATGGTGTGGTGTGATGTGTTGTATAGAAACAAATTCTATCGCAATGCGATATGTCACATGAAAGGAAGGTTTGAAAATGTGTGATGTGGGACATACAAAAGTTTGGTGTGGTGCAATATATCATGGCCAAATACATTTTAGGTGTGACTTGTTGCACATGAACAAAGCTTGATTTGATGTAATACGTCACATGGAAGAAAAGTTACTAAATAAGTAATATTTCACATGGAAAGAAACTTTGACATGATGCAATATGTTGTGATGAATTCAAGTTTGGAGCAATGTGATATGTCACAACCCTTTGTCACAATGGAGTAAAGTTTATGAAAGTGTAATGTACATCAAACAAAGATAAACTTTGATGTGATATGATATGTCACGAAAAAGGGAAGTTTGAGGAGATGTTATATGTCTCATGAAGAAAAAAATTGTGTGATATATCATAACAAAAGAAAACTTCAACCTCTATTATATGCCATGCAAGTGGAAAAATTTCTTCCTACGATAACCTGCAATTAGAAAATATCCAAAGTGAATCATAAACAACTTAAGTAAACCATGGTAAACCATAGTAAGTTGAAGTCAAAGATAACGAAGATTGACCAACCAACATCAGGTCAAAATCAACCGTGGAAAACCAAGTCAAAAATATGAATACTTGCTTAATCATAGTCATCCACAATTAACCATGTTCAATCATGGTTAACCATGTTTAACAATAGAAAACCATAGTAAAACCAAAATCAACAATGGTTACCTAAATATAACAGTTGTAAAACACGGTCAACCATAGTCATCCATATTGTGGAAAATAGCCAACTTTAGTAACCATGCTAAATGTCATTGTATAAAAAACATCGTGGAACATCATAAACAATGTATTACAACAAAACCATTGAGGATCATGGAAATTCAACATCAATCAACCAAGATGAGTGTTGCAATGCTACATAACCATTGAGGAACATCACCTTCCAACATATCCTATCGTAAACATTGCAATGTTACATAACTCTGAAAGAACAATGTAAATTAACATGAGTCCACCTACATGAATGTCACAATGTGACATATATATTAAGCAATATCACACATAACACTTTATGAATGACATAGTTCAACAAATCCATTGAATAGCATAGAAATCCCATTAAAGTCAACCAAGATTAATATCACAATGCATCTTAACCATTTAACAATATAACAATTCGACATAGGTCAATTGAGATGAACATTAACATGCCATATTACCCAACTATGGTTAGACATAATCATCATTCTCAATTGTAGTTGACCATGGCAAACATTGTCAACCAAAGTGAATCATAGTGAACATAAGGAATGTAGTAATTTGACATAAATAAATGAAGATGAATGTTGAAATGTGGCACAACCATTGGGTTATGTCACAATTCAAGATATCACTTGAGGTAAGTTGCATCAACCATAGCCAAACATGGTTTACCATGGAAAGATATTATCAAACATGACCAACCATAATCTTCCATAGTTAATCAATATCAACCATATTCAAACAAAGTTGATCATTGTCAAAATTTTTTATTGATAGCCATTCATAGTTAAACATTATTAACCATAGTCAAACATGATCAATCATGGTTAAATACAATCAACCATGGTGAACCATACTCAACAAAATTCAATCACTCTCAAGTACGGTCAACCATATTCAATCAAAATCAACTATATTCAACCATAATTAACCATATTTAGAAATGGTTAACCATAGTCAAACATAGTCAACCATAGTTAACCACATTAAGACATGGTCAACCAATATCAACTAATTGTCAACTATAGTTGATGTCATTATAGGAAATTTTAGCCTAAAAGTGGCCTCCTAAGGAGAAATAATAAAATAATAAAATAAGAGCTATAAATTTTGGAAGGAAAAGAAGAAAAGTACTTCCTTTCCTCTTTTTTTTTTTTTTTTTTAATTGTATTTTCGGTTTATCTCCTTATAGGTTTACTCAAATTTCACGTTTACACACTCATTAGATGCGAAATTAAATTCCACATCCAACGAGTACCCATTATGCATACTTTTGAGAATACCCACGTTGATAAAATTTTTATCAAAGTGGGTTTTTGGAAAAGTATGCATAATGGGTACTCATTGGATGTGGAATTTAATTTTGTATCCAACAAGTGTTTACACTTGAAATTTCAGTAAACCTATAAGGAGATACGTCAAAAATACAATTAAAAAAAGTAAATTTTTTTCTTTTCCCTCCAAAATATTTACATGTACCTCTTTTTAAATTTAAATAATTTTGATTGGTTTACATGTTATGACATGGAAATTACATGAAAATTTCATGAGCACTTTTAGGTTGAAATTTCCTCTAATGCATCAAGAATGGGAAAACAAAACCAAACATAATCTACCATGGTTAATCGTAGTCAACCATATGTCTCCCTTATTATGTTGCAAGGAATTTTCCTTACGAAATTGATGTTTTAATATGACCTCTAATGCATCACTGGCAGTAAGAGGACCATTGATCTTATTATATGACCACTGAGCCACTCTAAACCACACACATGTGCTAGATATCCTCTTATGGAAGTGGATTTTTGTCTTTAACCTTTTGTTTTTTTTCCTGCATTTTTTGATTCATTAAATGACACCATAGATTCTATTGGGATCATCCATGCACACTAGGTATCCTCTTATAAAGATAGATGTCTATTTGCAATCTTTGTTTGGTATGCATCATATGTTTCACTAAGTGACCATGGTTTCAATAATATTTATCCACATGTATGAGAAATTTGGTACAATGCTATCGAGGTTTGCTGTGGGAGAGTAAACTTTGAAGAAGTGTGATCTGCAATGAGTTCTCACAAAAACAACATTTAGTGGGATATGCAATTTTGTGAGAAAATACATTTTTAGTGTTTTTTCATGGTGAATGAAACTCTAAGTAAGTCACAAATGTATCACACAAATACAATCTTTTATATGATGTGATATGCCATGATAACAATGAATATGAGCATGATTTGAGTGTGGAACAACACAAGCAAGGAAACATTCCAATGATGTGATGAATGAAACTTTACCTTTGAAAGGTGCAAAACAATGAAGAAAAATCTTGATGTCATATGAATGGAGGTGTGATACAACCATAGATTCAATTGAAAATTATCCATGTGCACTAAGGCTTTGGTGCAATGCAATAAAAGGTTTGTCACAGTTAAGGAAAATTTGAAGAAGTTGTATCACACAAATATAAACTTTCATGCAATGTGATGTGATGTGTCGTGATAAAAATAGCTTTAAGTGTGATACTACATGTCATGGCAAAAACACCTTTCAATGCAGTAAACAATATCAGAAGTGAATGATTTTTGTGTGCTTTGTCGCAATGAAGAAAACTTTTAAAAAATCTGATGTTTTCAAAAACAGGGATATCTAAAAGTTATGACAAACAAAAATCTCTAACTAAAAAATTTATCTTTTATAAGGCAAACTTCCCTCATTACATAACTACAAAATTTACACATACATGATACATGACAATACAATAAAAACTACATGCATGTGATACAACACATAGCTATAAAATTTCCATTTATGCAATACATGGTAACGTCAAAATTTACAACCAAGTGATTCAATCCATCACTACAAATATTACATTTATGCAATAAAGTGCGGAAAAACAAAATTTACAAATACACAAAATAGTACAGTGCAACAACGTTTATATCCCTATAATACATTGCATCACAACCAACTCTCTTTATATCGACATTTCTTTTTTTTGTAATATACCAAAATAACCCAAAAATATATGTATTCACATAATTATAATCACAACATCCTTAATTTATTTGCCTCAATTTTAAAATAAAATATTTTAATATTTCACTTTTATAAGGGCTGAGTAATTGTTAGTTTTAAAAAATCCCAAACTAAAGCACAACGTACATACATTTATTGCATCGAACAAAATTTAGTGGTTCCATTCCATTCTGAACTTTTAAAGGTTTTATTACATTTTAACTTCTGCGTTTTAAGGTTTTGACCGTCAAATCATGCTTTCCACCAAATTTTATGAGTGAGGGCAAACGGGTTTGTAACTCGGCAATCACGATTCCCAACTAAAGTGTTATAAAGAGGGCAAACAGGTTCGTAACTGTGCAAAAGAAGTCCCTAGAACAATCTAGAGGAAGACGATTCGTTCGAATAATCCAGTGAAAGAGGATTAGAACAATCTAGAGGAAGACGATTCGTTCGAATAATCCAGTGAAAGAGGATTTGATCATTTGAGAAGCACCTTCATTCTTGAACATTCTACACATATTTCCCTGCTGTTATAAATTGTCACAGATCCTTCCCCAATTTGCAATAACAAAAACTGTGCAAACTTTGAAAGATATCGATATTCATTGCAAGCATGTCTCTCATTCCTAGTTTCTTCGGCAATAGATCCAGCATTTTCGATCCATTATCGCTGGATTTATGGGACCCTTTCGAAGGAGGGAAGTCTCCATTTTTGAGGGATATTGGGCACTCTTCAAGACATGATGCAACAGCCATAGCCAACACTCGGTTCGACTGGAAGGAAACTTCCGACGCGCACATCTTCAAGGCTGATCTTCCAGGTAATTATCCTCTGATGCTGCCAATTTAGAGGGTTTTTGTTATTCTCGTCATTAATGGCCGATTAGTTGATATTTACAGGCAGGGTTTTTTTTTTTTTTTTTCAAATTAAATTCATGACAGGTCTGAAGAAAGAGGAGGTAAAGATAGAGGTGGAAGACGGCCGAGTTCTACAGATAAGTGGCGAACGCAAGAAGGAAGAAGAGGAAAAAAACGATAAATGGCACCGCATTGAGCGCTCTCACGGGAAATTTCTTCGGCGCTTCCGGCTACCCGAAAATGCTAAGGTGGAGGAAGTGAAGGCTACAATGGACAGCGGAGTGCTTACTGTCACGGTCCCCAAACAGCCTCAGTCTAAGCCTGAGGTCAGAGCCATTGAAATCTCTGGTTAATTAAAAGAAAAATGAGTGGATATAGAGGCAGTGTTGTGTTGAGTTCTATCGTTTATTCGGTCACTGTTCTATCGTTTATTCGGTCACTCTACTTGTAAGGGCTTGGTTTTGTAGTAATCATAGTAGCGGCATAAACTCCGGGCCTTAAGGAAATGGCAGTGTTGATGTAAAGTTTGTGCCCCTGTAATTGCATTTTCTTAACATTGAAGTAATTAAATTCATTTAATCTTTTGATCTCCTGTGTCACACTGTGGTTTTCCTAAATGACGATTGGACTTTCTTCTGTTTTCTCAATGTTTTGTTTTTCTCTGTGCATTCAATTTATGTGAAAATTAGCAATTTAATCCACCAGTGGGGTCATCGGGATCTTGGGAGAAGCTGGTTTATTTTTGTTTTCTTTGAATGCCTCCCCGATTCCGAAATGCCTCCCCGATTCCCATCGGCTGTGTTGCATTCTGTTCCAACTGACAACATCTATTTATAAAATTTAAAAATACGGCCAAGCCAAACATCACATTTGGCTTATATTCTGTACTTTTTGATTTTCTATCGGTATGGTAGGTGAATGTTTAAAACATTTTTTTTTCACTGAACAAATTTACAAAAGCTAATCTAAATCTGTTTTATCTCTTTCATGAAAAAGAGTGAAGAATGAATCATGTCTCTATTTTGAAACTAATTTTGTGAGCTAAATGCTCTATATTTCTTGTTGCACTCGATCTATATGCCCATGCTTGCATTTCAATTCACCAAAAAGTCCAGATAAAGTGATTTACTTTGCTTGCAGTTCAATTCACCAGAAAGTCCAAGATAAAGTGATTTACTTTCCTTACCAAGATAAAGTGGTTAAGTGAATGACATTCACACCCAAATGTAGACTGAACAATGAAATGAACATTCCTTACCTGAATGACATTCACACTCAAATGTAGACTCAACAATGAAATGAACATTCCACTTATCAATGATTCAAAGTTTGCATTTAATAATATTGGTGCTAGAGCATTCATGATGAAATGAACATTCCTTACCTGAATGACATTCACACTCAAATGTAGACTCAACAATGAAATGAACATTCCACTTATCAATGATTCAAAGTTTGCATTTAATAATATTGGTGCTAGAGCATTCATGTCTTATGAGATACTTGGGGTGCATCATTTTTTAAAGATTGGCTATTTAGTATGTCTTTAAATGTCATCGAGACTTCTTCATGTCTTATGAGAAGGAGAAGATACTTCTTCATGTCTTATGAGAAGGAGAAGATACTGGGAGGGTGCCTATTTTTGGAGGCAGTCTCATTTTTTAAAGATTGGCTATTTAGTTCATGTCTTATGAGAAGGAGAAAATACTTGGAGGGTGCCTATTTTTGGAGGCTGCCTCATTTTTTAAAGATTGGCTATTTAGTTCATGTCTTATGAGAAGATACTTGGAGGGTGTCTATTTTTATTTTTTAAATAGCCAGAAGAGGCTGACTCATTTTTTTAAAGATTGGCTATTTAGTATGTCTTTAAATGTCGTCAAAATTTATTATCGTACTAATGGCATCCTCGAATCTAATTAAAATCTTCACTTGATCATCAAAATTTATTATCATTTTGATGGCATCATCAAATCTAATCTAAATCTTCACTTAATCATTGAGCATGATTAGTCAAATCTAATTAAAATCTCGATCATCAAAATTCATATCATTCTAATGGCATCCTCAAATTTATTTAAAATCTTCACTTAATCATGGAGCATGATTAGTTTACTTTCACTTGTGGGTTGTAAATGCTTTTAGTTCTTGACTTCTTGGATTCTTTTATGCCTTTTGATAAGAAATCTGAATTAGTTTGAATGACCTTGGGAAGATATATGCATCATCATTTATTATTTTATTCTTGAACGAAAAAAGATAGAGGTTGGCACACAAATATTTGTTACACCAATAAATCTCAGGAACTACCTATCCATCATCTTAAAAATTGATGTCAAGCAATACTTTTCCATCCATCATATAAATTTATAAATTTGGTGAATACCTCAAAAACATTACTTGTTGACATATCCATGAAACTTACCATAGTTGAAAACATATTGATTGGTAAAAGATACTTTAATGAACTTGAATTTTGTATTTTCTTTATCAAATATTTTCATAATGTGTTAGGTGATATGAAAAATGACATGCATTGATCCCTTGGATTGTTCTTGTTAAGTGTGAAATTAGAACTTATATGTTAAGCTTGTTCAATGGAAAGTACAACCAATTTATTTGAAGGCTACATGCAAAAATAGAAAAAATGCTTTGTACAAAATCCTACCATGTTCCCTTTCTAGTGTGTTTCCAACCTAGTTCTTATTGATAAGAAACACAATACCATATGCATTTACATTGATTTTAGGGACCTAAATAAGGTTCATATAAATGATAATTATCTTACCCCATTGATTGATGGATTCACCAATAATGAAAACATGCATTTACATTGATTTTAGGGACCTAAATAAGGTCCATATAAATGATAATTATCTTACCCCATTGATTGATGGATTCACCAATAATGAAAACTTCTCTTGGAGGATGGTTTCTCTAGCTCTAATAAGATATAGACAGAATGAGAAGACACAATTGTTTTCATTTAAGGTACATTTTACTATTGTAAGATTTCATTGTTGAAACATATTTGGATGTTGTAGCCATTGGGTCATCCAACTCACATTTATATCATTTTCACTTTATTATGGTACATCCATATTCATTTGAATTCACATAAGCATATAGCATATCTTTTGTGCAATATTGACATAAGCATATAGCATATCTTTTGTGCAATATTGAGAAGCATGGATTCATAATTGATCTGAGAAACATATATACCTTTATTAATATAACAAAAATATGTAGTCAAAAGCCATGACATTAATAAATGCTTTTAAGCCCTTTACATGTCATTCCAATGCCTATTAATATTTCCACTTCATATTGTTTTTATTTGGGCACTTTAACTTCCATGTCATTTTTCACCACCAAATCTATTTGTCTTCTCTTCTTCTATTGGTGCATAGTGGCTTATTATAGGAAAATGTGCCCCAATAGGATTCAATGATTATATGAGTTGTTTCTCTTTATCCTCAATCCTAATATTGTTGTTGTTTATAAGATTTGTGTATCTTTGTCATTCCTTCACATTGTCTACCCCTAAATTATTTTCTTCCCATGCTAAATATTGTTGATGTCAAGTGGTAGACCTTGCCTAAATTGTAGCTTGTTTAAGAGTAAAACAACCTTTATCTAAACTCCTAAATCATTTGAAACAAAAGTCTATACGTGCCTTTGCTTCCTACTCAATGTTCAAGACCAAATTGCAATTGATCCTTTTTCCAATTTGTCAAATCAACTAATTTCTAGCCAAATGAAAAAGCACAAAAACATATTTCCATTTTATTGAGGTAAATTTTTTATATTTGAGGGGATTTTGAATAATTATTCCAATATATTAGAGGTGATATACTTAAATCTTACTTATTTAGCCTACAAACATATTCCTTGAATTAGTCTCCACACATTTTTTGCAACAAGAGTCTTTGAAAAGATAAAGGTATTTTTGAGGCCTTATCCTCCGATGGATTTTGGTAATGCTAGATTTTTCCACGAGGTTGGCATTAGTCCTCTAGTTTTTTTGTCTCTATACTAGATAAACTATAAATGTTTTGTATGGTCTCCTAAACACCTTTTGGTACCTAAGAAATTGATATCTAGTAAAAGTACACTTGCTTACAAAATTGTTTTTAAACCAAATGACTTCCTCTAGACAGCTACCAATTGCACCATGTTTATTTTCTTCTCCACTTTAGTTATCAATCATGACCAATCACATTTTTTTATATTTATTTGGCTTCAAAAATAGACCCAAATGCCTCAAACCATATTCTAGACTAATCCACTAATACAAATATAGCTTACTAATATATTCTTTTCCTACTCGGATACCCCCATAAAGGCCATCATATTATTTTTGATATTGATGACCATTCAAGTTGTTTTACAAAATAAATCAATAATTCTCTTGAATTTATCACAATGCCTTCATAAAAATTAATATATTGTTTACAAATAGTAATATGTGATATGGCATAATACTCTAATAGGTATTCCTTTTTACAAGTACCATTTCCTTCAAATTCTTTAAGTAGCCTACTTAAGCCTACAACAATTAAAAAAGAAAGAAAAAGGGGGATATGGAGCATTCCTTATTCAAGTGATTGCAATTATATCATCATTCAGATGTTATCTTTGTGTTCTTGAAGCATCATGGATTTCTGGACAGTGCCTTGAGGCATGGGCTTGAAAAAGTGGCACATAAATCGGGGCCGCGGGCTTAGAACTACTTGGAAGAGTATCTAGCGACTGAAGGTTTCCAGTCACACCCTTTCCCATATCAAGGGAGTGATTAAGGGATTGATTCACTAAAAGGTCAGTTTGTCTCAAGGGCTAGCCACTTGGAAGGTTTGAATGGCTCCTAGGTGTCTTGTAGAAGGTGCAGAAGGCTTTTGTAGTTGTGTGGTGTTGGTTCCACTTCCTTAAGGTGACCTAAGAGGTTGAATCAAATCATAGTAGCCTTTCGTCGTATGTTTACCCGAGTGGACCAGGTAACTTGGTTAACTGTGGGAAGAGGGTGTTACATTAACTAACAAAGATGTTCCTTGAATAGCCTCAAGACATTTTTTGCAACAAGAGTCTTTGAAAAGAGAAACGAATTCTTGAGGCCCTATCATCTAATTGACTTTAATATGTTAATTTTTTCCATAAGGCCAACACTAGACCTTTATTTATCTAGTCTCTACACTATATAAAGTAGTATAAATGTTTCCTAATAGTTTCCAAAACACCTTTTGGTACCTATGAAAGTGATATCTAGTAGACTAGAATTGCTTCCAAAATTGGTTTTACCAAAACCAAATGACTTTATTTGGACAACCATCAATTGTACCATGTTTATTTTCTTCTCCACTTTAGATATCAATCATGAGAAATCACATTTTATATCGATTTCACTTCAAAATAAACCAAAATGATTTGGACCCTATTCTAGGTAAGTCATATTATAAAAAATTTACTCACTAATATAGTCTTTTCCCCAACTGCCTCTTCCCTATAAGAACCCAAATTTTCCTCTAGAGATTTGACTTGATAGAAATTACCTTTGAGATAAATTTTTTAGTTGCAATTTCATAAAGAGATAGTTATAAATCTCTCAAAGGTTGTATGATTATGTTCTTTAGGAATTAGTGCTAGGGATGTTGTATTGAAAGCTCCCAGATTTTATCCTTGAATCCTTGTTGTCTCTACCACTCTTTAAATATTCCTATATAAAATCATAACCAAAGAAAAAATTCGTTAAGTAGTCCATTAGATTCGTGTCTATTTTCTTTTTGAAAAATCTACAGAGTATGATACAATTCTTCTTTTCCAACCTACTTTATCAAGATTTGATTATCTTCCACATTGAAGAAGCTAGGGAAGGAGTTTGATGCCTAACCATTTCTATTTTTTTCCAAAGAAAAAAATTGCATTTTCATTCACATATGTGAAAAAAAATAAATTTTGTATATGCACTTGAAGTGCTTTCTCTAGGATCTACCCAAATCCTACAAGAAGCAAAAAGAAACTATAAAGCCTAGGGGCTACAAACCCTAGGCCTTAGAACATAAAAAATACCATGTAAGGCACACAAGCCTAACAAACAAAGACTCCAAACGTGCCACATAAATGGATCCCAAACTGAACATCAATACATACAAAAAAAATGAGAGTAAACCCCAACAAATAAGCTTCACAAAGGTGGACGAAACCAAGAGTTGCAAACCCAAAAACCATAGTGCCAAGAAAGCCATGAGCCTGAACTAATAGAACAATGGCAAGCGACAAAGCTCCATGAAAAAACTTGCAATACCCAGTTATGCAAAACCTAGCAATAGTGAAAGGGAAATGTGGCAGCGGAGACAACACCCAAAAAGTAAACCTATGTGCAGAAAAACGTAGACAACAACAGAGGCCCCTGAGAAGAGAAGTCACGTGGACCTCAGTGTGTTTAAAAGTGTAACTAGGTCAGTCTTCATGTTGATTATGTAATTATGTACTTATGTAAAGAAGAAGACAAAGATAATAAAATGTATTTGGTTGTACTTGCTTCATGGGTTTCATGAGCGAGATTTTATTATGTAAATAGAATTCTTCTTAATGTCTATTAGGTCTTTATGTTCTATGTATATAATTAAGTGTCATATTCATGAGGGATCTAGTCTAGGAATATATGCACCTAACAACTCTCAAACAACGTTGGAAGACAAGTTCTACAGCCTACATTAACATTGGAATAAACCTCTCTCAAGTCGGCCTAATTCACAATGAAGAAGTTGGCTCCAATTACCAAATGATAGGTCGGCTCAATTACAGGTGCCAACAACCATATATACCCAGCTGGACTGTGCAGAAAAAGAGTACAGGAATTTCAGTCAGCTTTGAAAAGTAGATTTCTTTGTGGGAAAACAGAGACAATCCTGCAGATTCTTTAAATGAGTTTCAATGCGGATGTATGGGAAGGCTTTTCATAGTGAAGTTTGAAGTATCGCTGGACTGATTGCTTGATATATAATCATAACAAAGTGCAGATCACTTTGAACAACAAGTGCGGATACCAGAGGTACAACAAGTGTAGACACCAGAGGTACAATAAGTGCAGATTTTCTCTAAGTATAATTGTGGATTTTAGGAAGCTGTTTTAGGGTGTCAACTGCGGATTTGTTTAAGCTATCTTAGTCAAGGAAGAATTTGCTGAAGTTGGGACAGTGATCATAAGAAGAAAGGCAACCTTGAAAATAGGAGAAAGTGATGAAGTTAAATCTGAGATTTACCTTCCGAACTACAGCTCAAGGAATTAAGCTAAAAGTATATGAAATGGAAGATAATGTTTTTCCTATATTTGACTGAGATATAAGAAGTGAAACTTGGAGACCGAGTTCTCTAGTACTAGTGCAGAATAGTTCAGATTGGTGAAGAATAGAAGAATCAAGTTTGAAGTTGTATCAAGGTCTTGGAAGCATATCTAGGTCAAGGGTCTGAGTCTTGGTGATGATACTTGTCATTTGAAGATCTATAAGAATAATTTCTCGTGTGTTTTCCTCTCCAAGAGGGAGAGGTTTTGCCCTGGTTCTATGAGCCTAATTTTGTGTTTCATGCATTTTTGATAATTGCCTTGAGGAAAGACTAACTAAGCTAAATAAATAAAGACATAAGTAAATCAAGCAAGCTCACGAGTAATTATCAAGAAGCGTATTTGTATTAATCACTAGCCCTATAGATTCTCTACATGGTATCAGAGCTAAGGGGTTGAACTCAAGGGCTACTTGACAAAGGAGACACTCTAGGAAGCGAAGATAAAGTTTGGGTTGAAAAGTCAAATTAGTTTGTAAGGAAGACTCTCTAGCTACTTCAAGAAAGATCTCCTATATCATTTAAAGGATCAACTCAATCGATAAAGTAATATTTTGCCACCAAAGATTCACATTCAAGACATTGTTAGGAGGAGGACTTCAATTTCTGAAGATATCCTTTATCATCAACGATTCAAGAACATCTACAATGAAGATTTCTATCTTAGAATAAACTCTTGACTTAAAACATCATCAAGGAAGTTGTTGAAGGAGAAAGTCACTCTCTCAAGTAAGTATCTATGAATTTATCTAAATCTATCAAAATGTATTCTTTGCAAAGAAAGCAACAAATTGGTTAGAGTTTCAAACTTTCGTGCATGGAAGGCAAGGAAAATGAAGTCATGCCAAATACATGAAGGGAGATATAAGAGTCCAAAGGATTCTTACAAAATCCATAAAAGACTCTCTCATCTTCGATACATCAAATCTAGAATCATCAAAAGGAATATATGAGAAATTGGTGGAAATATTCCCTGTGAGTACTGCGGGAGAATCAATCTCTCTAATCAATTATAGGAACTAGGAGAAGTAATGTTTGACTCTGAGATGACTACAGTGGTGTTGAATGCTCTAAGAATGGGGAAAACTTCGCTTCGGGTTTATATGGGAAGAAAGAAGCCACTCCATTCCATGATTTATGGTCTCTATGTAAAATAGAGGAAACAAGACTAAAAACCAAAGCTGATATAGGACCAAGTGAAGGGAATCAAGCCTTTATAGCCACCTAAAGGAAGAAAGGAATATTTGGAAAATTTGGTCCTCAGAATAAAAGAAGAAACACAGTCAATGTGCGATGCTTTGGATGTAATGAACTTGGGCATTATAAAAGAGATTGTCCTAAATCTAAAAAGGAAAAGAGGAAAATGGAAGAAGCCCATATCTCAGATATGAGGGAAGTACCTGAGGCAAAGAAATCCAAGAAAGAAGAAGCGAGGATCTACACTATGATTAAGATCATCTTCTCCTTTAAGTGATTTCTGTTGGTTGTATGATAAGAAGCAGTGTAGCATCCTGATCAAAGCATGGTAAGAGTTCTTGGTAAAACAACTCTTGGAAAACCTCTCTGATAACTATACTTATGGAAAAAAGTCATCAAGATCAAGGGTCATCATGAAAAACATAATTCTAGGATGTGATGACATATTGATGGAGCAGGCCAAGGGAATGAAGCTCTTCATTCTAGAAAAATTGCTGAAGGATGACTTAAATGAAAAAGGTATGAGGTATCTATATATTTATATGCTGACATTGGATGCTATGAAGTCATGTCATATGGTTGCAGGTAATAGATTTATATATTTAGAAGTATGATCTATGCAGGGGGATCTCTCAGTGCACTGAAAAATGAAATCAACATTATATATATCCTCATGAAATATGAGGTGGTTGTATATGAACGAGGAACTGGAAAATGTGTAAGTTCCTAGGAATGAATAATGTTCAAAAAGAGAGAGATCATGAAATGCAACCATGTCAAGAGGCAGTTATCATCCAAAAGCCAAGAAGATGTGACTAAGAGATATCATGGAGGATATGTAGACTTTGACAGAAGTCTGGTAAAGAAGAAAACCCTTGACAAAACATATCATTAGGAGATGTGTCAATCTAAATAAAGGATGCCGATGCCTACAGGAAGATTTCATGGTGAAAGATCATCACTGAGGTAACTTTTGTTTTAAAAGTTCATATGTATATGTTTATCTGGATGAATTTGTGAAAGGATACTAATCATGAGAAATGATGTATGATCCTTGGAGATGATTCAAAGGAAAGCAAAATGGCATAATAGTGGACCAAATGTAAAAGACTGACAAATCACTTTTTGATAGTGAACATGATTCGTGACTGAAAGTGATGGATGATTTCTACCCTATGAAGCCAAAAGTTGAAGTTTTTTCAATATCTAAATCCATGACATCGAGGGGAGGAATCCTTCATGAGTAGTTGGATTGTTGCTGTAGGACCTTGGTTAAGAGGGAGCCTGGTGGTAAGTTTCTTACTAGGAAGAAACTTGAAATATGTCCTTTCTGTGCTATGAGGGTGTGAAATATGTGATTCTCTAACACATGTGTCATGCCCTAGACTAGGACTAACAATCGTAAGTCTTAGTGAAGGCCATGTGGAGAGAATGGATAGACACAACATTTTAGTCTTCACCTAGAAGATAGAATGGAGGATTGGGTAATCATCTGGCATTCGATACTCTTTGATAATGAGATAGGGCATTCAATATAAGAGTAGTCGAGGACCAATATTCTTCGAGGGCTGGCTACCCAACAAAAGAATAGTCCAAGAAGGTCATACTTTGGGAACACCTAAGTGGAGTATGTACCTTGGAGAGACAATTACTATCATGTCTATTAGTCATGTGTCTCACCGACATTGTAGCCCATTGTCTCGTTGAGAGATGGGGTTGTTAGTCAAGGCCTTGCACTAGGAAAATGATGGTTTATATGATGATATACAGATGTGATTACCAATCCAATTATTCTTATGAGACTCTTAAGTTTGAAAGTGACCATGTACCTATATGAATACCTCCCTAGTTAAGAGAGAGTGTTGAAAAGTGTAACTAGGTTGGCCTTCATGTTGACTATGTAATTATATACTTATGTAAAAAAGAAGACAAAGATAATAAACTGTATTTTGTTGTACTTGCTTCATGGGTTTCATGAGCCATATTTTATTATGTAGATAGAATTCTTCTTGATTTCTATTATGTCTTTGTCTTCTACGTATAAAATATAATTAAGTGTCATATTCATGAGAGATCTAGTCTAGGAATATATGCTCCAAGACCTTGTGGAATAAGGGCACCTAATAGCTCTCAAACAATGTTGGAAGACAAGCTCTAAATCCTATATCAACGCTGGAATAAACCTCTCTCAAGTCAGCCTAATTCACAGTGAAGAAGTTGGCTACAATTACCAAATGACAAGTTGGCTCAGTTACAAATGCCAACAACTATATATACCCAGTTGGATTGTGCAGAAAAAGAGTACATGAATTCCGGTCAGCTCTAAAAAAGTGCATATTTCTCTATGGGAAAACATAGAGAGTTTTGTGGATTCTTTAAAGGAGTTTCAATGAGGACTTAAGGGAAGACTTTTCAGAGTGAAGTTTGAAGTATTGTTGGACTGATTTCTTGATATATAATCGTAACACTGTGTGAATCACTTTGAACAACAAGTGCGGATCCCAGAGGTACAACAAGTGCAGACACCAGAGCTACAATAAGTGTGGATTTTCTCTGAAGTATAATTGCGGATTTCAAGAAGCTGTTTTAGGGTGTCAACTATGGATTTGTTTAAGCTATCTCAGTCAAGGAGGAATTTGTTGAAGTTGGGACAATGATCATAAGAAGAAAGGCAACCTTGAAAATAGGAGAAAGTGAGGAAGGTAAATCTAAGATTTACCTTCCTAACTATAGCTCAAGGAATTCAGGTAAAAGTATATGCAAAATAAGATAATGTTGTTCCTATATTTGACTGAGATATAAGAAGTGAAACT
This sequence comes from Pinus albicaulis, assembly GCA_034641835.2. Classification (NCBI taxonomy): domain Eukaryota; kingdom Viridiplantae; phylum Streptophyta; class Pinopsida; order Pinales; family Pinaceae; genus Pinus; species Pinus albicaulis. The sequence continues at coordinate 536,137,020 of CM076578.1, read as the reverse complement.
TGGAGACCGAATTCTCTAGTACCAGTGCAGAACAATGTAGATTGGTGAAGAAGAGAAGAATCAAGTTTGAAGAAGCTATATCAAGGTCTTGGAAGCATATCTAGGTCAAGGGTATGAGTCTTGGTCATGGTAATTGTCATTTGAAGATCTATAAGAAGAATTTCTCGTGGGTTTTCCTCTCAAAGAGGGAGAGGTTTTGCCCTAGTTCTAGGAGCCTAATTTTGTGTCTCGTGCATTTTTGATAATTTACTTGATGAAAGACTAACTAAGCTAAAGAAAGAAAGACATAAGTAACTCAAGAAAGCTCACAAATAATTATCAAAAAGAGAATTTTTATTAATCACCAGTCCTCTAAATTCTCTACACAGTGGAGAACGATGCCCAGAATGTGACCCTAGTAGAACACAACCCGACAAGAGAGGAAAAAGGGCCCAAAACCTTGAGCCACATAGCAAATCGTCCAACTCACAACCCCCTTAACCATTCCTCCAAAGGACCACACCGCAACCAAATTCCAAATGACCACGCCAAAGAGACACCACACGCCAAAGAGCCACGCTGCAATGAGGGAGAACTAACAGGAAGGTCGACAATGGGAGGCACAGGGAAAATGAAACTAGTGTTAACCTTATTTCACTACTCCCTCTCCTAATCACTTCTATTCTTGTATCACATGTGCCTTTCAAGGGAGGAAAATTTCTCTACTCCTTTCAAATTTGTGCCTTGAATGAAAAAATCTCTACTCCTTTCAAAAATGTTCCTAGAAATTTGTAGCATATGTGCCAACTCCCTTATCAATTTTCAAAACAAAGTTTATATTCTTTCCCATAATTAGAAAATGTATGAAAGAATTTTATTCTTATCCCGAACCTATAACCATAATGGTTTTCTCTTGAGACTTCATTCTTTTATTTTTCTAAAATAGTGTGTCTCTTTTTATCTTTAAGTACCTCTACCTCAATTTTATGTTCCTTATTTATAAACCATAAGCCTTTTCTATTGTAGAGCACCTTCAAGGTTTCATTTACTTCTTGAAGAACCCTAATATTTTTTAGCTTTTTGTTCCTTACCAATTATAATCTACATTGTTTTTACTCTTTTAAGTATCTTTGAAATTGAAGTGAAGAAGATTATTTTAAATTTCCATTAGAAGGTTTCTAAAAAAAATTGATTTTCCCACATATTGCTTCATATTCATCCATTCTGGATAGAGTTTAAAAGGGCTAGTAGGTTTCTTTATTAGAAAAGCCTCTTTTAACACAACAATATTATGGTAAAAATCCCCTCTAGTGGTGACCCATTATTTGATCCTAATGAATTCATTTGGGAAGGCTTCAAATATTAAAAAGCTATCGAGCCTATAAGCAAGTCTTGCTTCTCGAGCTCTCTTGTTACTCTAGGTAGGAGATATCTTAGCTAGTACAATATCCAAAAGAATAATTTCTTCCAATTTTCTAACAAAATGTCTCGAGAGATGATCCATTTGAGCAATCAAGTGCTATAAATTTAATACTTTTAAGGTGAAATTTAAGTACCTCCTATTGACACAACCAAACCATTTTGAACACTATTTATTTTGAAAAATCTATCCTGGTAGTCCATGTGTTCCATATAAGGACCATAAAAATTCAACATTATGATATATTTCCCCAAGTACAAAAAAAATGGAGGTCCCTAGACCTATAGGAAAATCTCAAGAATCAGTGAGTGAAGGATATTTTACTCCATCCAATCACATTTGCACCCAATATCCCATTTTCATCAACAAAATAGAAGCCCCAATTCCTTACCAATTTGGAGAGCTCTTGACTGATACAATCCACATATATCATTGTCCCTTGCAATAAAATAATAAAAGGTTTGATAGTATCAACTAATATATTTACAATCAAATTCTTTGAGGTGTTATCCATGCCTCTACAATTAAGGGTCAAAAAATCATTTGAAACCCTCAAAAATGGAATTTACTCTAAGAGTCTTGATTAAGAATAGTTGTTTCCTACACATGAATTTCAAAGATGATTTTTTTTCAGCCATAGATATGAAATATTTACTAAGAGCACCAACGAAAGATTCAGAATTCAACAGATACCATTCACGTCAGGAAAGGTGTACTAGCATTCCATTGTGTATTCGTTATACAATCTGTATCACTTTCCTAAAATTTAGCGTGTTGTGTCTTATGTCACACCTCTCTTAAAGTTCAAAATGATATACTTTAAACCTTGAAAGTGTTCTTGTATCACATGAAAACAAACTTTGGTGTGATGGGATATTAAAAACCCTTTTCATGTGTATTACACCAAAGAAAACTTTGGTGTGGTGTGATGTGTTGCATAAAAACAAAGTTGATCACAATGTGGTATGTCACATGAAAGGGAGGTTTGAAAATGTGTGTTGTGGGACATACAAAAGTTTGGTGTGGTGTAATATATTATGGCCCAATTCATTTTAAGTGTATTGTTACACAAGAAGAAAGCTTGATTTGATGTAATATGTCACATAGAAGACAAGTTCCTAAATGTGAAATATTTCACATGGAAGGAAACTTTGACATGATGCAGTATTTTGGGGTGAATTCAATTTTGGAGCAATGTAATATGTCATAACCCTTTGTCACAATGGAGGAAAGTTTATGATAGTTCAAAAATAAACTTTGATGTGATGTGATATGTCACAAAAAAGGAAAGTTTGAGGCGATGTTATATGTCTTGTGAAGAAAAACTTTGGGTGATATATCATAACAAAAGAAAACTTCAACCTCTACTATATGCCATGCAAGTGGAGACTTTTATTTCTATGATAACTTGCAATTAGAACATTTCCAAAGTGAATCATAAACAACTAAAGTAAACCATGGTCAACCATAGTAAGCTAAATTCAACCATAGTGAACATTGTCGAACCAACATCAGGGCGAAATCAACCATGGATAACCAATTCAACAATATGAATACATAGTTAATCACAGTCATCCATAATTAACCATGGTCAATTAAACTCAACCATGCTTAATCATGGTTAACTATGTTTAATCGTAGAAAACCATAGTGAGACCAAAATCAACAATGGTTATCTAAAGATAACAATTGTAAAACATGGTCAGCCATAGTCATCCATATTGGTGGAAAATAACTAACTTTAGTAACCATGCTAAATGTCATTGTATAAAAAAACATTTTGAAACATCATAAACATTGTATTACAACATAACCATTGAGGAACATGACAATTCAAGACCAGTCAACCAAGATGAGTGTTGCAATGCTACATAATCATTGAGGAACATCACATTCCAAAATATCCTTTCATAAACATTGTAATGTGACATAAATCCTAAAGAACAATGAAAATTAACATGAGTCCACCTACATGAATGCCACAATGTGACATATCTATTAAGGAATATCACACATAACCATCTATGAATGTCATAGTTCAACAAAGCCATTGTGTAGCATAGAAATCTCGTTAAAGTCAACCAAGATTAATATCACATTGCATCCTAACCATTTAGCAATATAAAAATTCAACATAAGTCAATTGAGATGAACATTGAAATGTCATATTCTCCAACAATGGTTAAACATAATCAACATTCTCAATCCTAGTTGACCATGGCAAACCAAGTCAACCATAGTGATCATAAGGAATGTAGTAATTTGATATAAGGAAATGAAGATGAATTATGAAATGTGACACAACCATTGGGTTATGTCACAATCCAAGATAACACTTGTGGTAGGTTGCATCAACCATAACCAAACATGGTTTACCATGGAAAGATATTATCAAACATGACCAACCATAATCTTCCATATTTAATCAATATCCACCATAGTAAAAAGAGTTGATTATTATCCAAAAAATTTATTAGTAGCCATTCATAGTTAAACATTATTAACCATAGTCAAACATGATCAATCGTGGTTAAATACAATCAACCATGGTAAACCATATTCAACAAAGGCCGCTCTCAACTATTGTCAACCATATTCAATAAAGATCAACTATATTCAACCATAGTTAACCACATTTAGACATAATCAACCATAGTCAAACATAGTCGACCATAGTTAACCACATTAATACATGGTCAACCAAGATCAAATAAATTTCAACTATAGTTGATCTCATTAATAATGGAAAACATAGCTAAACATAGTCTATCATGGTTAATTGTAGTCAACCACGTGTCTGTCTTATTATGTCGCAAGGATTTCCCTTATGCAATTGATGTTCTAATATGACCTCTAATGCATCAGTGATAGTAAGAGGAACATTGATATCCTCATGTGCTAGATACCCTCTTATGGAAGTGGATTTTTGTCTTTAACCTTTTTTTTTGTTGGGAGTGGAGCTTGATTATATTCATGTTTGTTCATAGGTTTATTTATTTCAGATGTGGTTGGATCCCAATCCCCAACGAGGGGGTGTGGGGGGGCTCCCCCCCCACTATTTTTGCCAGGGTGGGGGGGCGGTTGCAATTCTTTGGAGGCCCCACTAGCGGGGGTTCAAAGGCATTTCCCTTGAAGCGAAAATTAGATTAAAATTTGCCTTGTAAAATATTATAATTTCATAGTCAATTTGGATCATTCATTAGGTGGAAGATCTAATGGTAGAAGTTATGTTAATTTAGGGTTTTTTTTCCCCAGAAGGCAACCCTTAGTGTATCTGAGGGAATTGTATTTCGGATGTGTATTATTTTGTGCAAGAAAGAGAGAGGAGATTGTGAGAGTGAAGAGGAAATTACAGTTGGTTTGTTGTAGGTTGCATCTCTTCATTTTGTTGGATAATAGAAAATGAATGCATTAGATGAAATTTTAGCCTAAAAGTGACCTCCTAATGTAAAATAATAAAATAATATTTAAAATAATAAAAGAAGAGTTATGAATTTTGGAGGGAAAAGAAGAAAACTGGTTTTTTTGTTTTTTGTTTTTAGGTTGTATTTTTGGCTTATCTCCTTATAGGTTTACTCAAATTTCAAGTGTAGACGCTCATTGGACACGGAATTAAATTCCACATCCAATGAGTACCCATTATGCATACTTTTGAGAATACCCACATCGATAAAAAATGCAAATACATTTAAAAAAGCGTGTTCAAAATGTTTTTTTAATATATGTGCAATTTCTATCAATGTGGGTCTTCTCAAAAGTATGCATAATGGGTACTCGTTCGATGCATAATTTAATTCTACATCCAACGAGTGTCTGCACTTGAAATTAGAATAAATATATAAGTAGATAAGTCAAAAATACAATTAAAAAAAGTAGTTTTTGTTATTTTCCCTCCAAAATATTTACATGTACCTCTTTTTAAATTTAAAGGATTTCGATTGGTTTACATATTATGACTTGGAAATTATATGAAAATTTCATGGGAAATTTTAGGCTGAAATTTACTCTAATGACTCATTGTTTCTTTGTGGACATAGCCCAAATTGTGTGAACTACACATACCCATGTCTCTCTTGTTTTATGTTTTTCTTTGTTTGTGTTTCCGCAATATTGTATGTGTTCCATTGCTCTATTATTTAATTTATAACATTTCTTCATTCTTTGATTCATTATATGACACCATAGATTCTATTGGGATCATCCATGCACAATAGGTATCCTCTTATAGATGTAGATGTCTATTTGCAATCTTTTGTTACTTATGCATCATATGTTTCATTAAATGACCATAGATTCAATAAGGTTTATCCACATGCATGAGAAATTTGGTACAATTCAATAGAGGTTTGTTGTGGCCAAGTAAACTTTGAAGAAGTACGATGTGCAATGTGTTCTCACAAAAATAACATTTAGTGGGATATGTTATTTTGTGAGAAAAGACATTTTTATTGCTTTTCCACGGTGAATGAAACTTTTAAATAAGTCGAAAATGTATCACATAAATACAATCTTTTATATGATGTGATATGTCACATAGCTACAAAATTTCCATTTATGCAATAAATCGTAAAATAACATAGTTTTCATGCATGCAATATAATAAATAACAGCAAAATTTACAACTATGTCATTCAATAAATTACTACAAATCTGACATTTATACAATAAAGTGCATAAAAACAATGTTCACATATACACAAAATAATACATTACAAAAAAATTACATGACATCATAACACACTTTTTATATCATTGCATAAACATTTTCTTTTGGAGTTGTCTATGGAGGCGAGGAATTGTCCGGACGGCCAAAATTAGCCAGAATCCGGGCAATTTTTTTTTAAGAAATCTTGCAGTTGCAGTGGTTGAATCATGTTTTTGATGGTGGACATGGATTCAACACCCTCAAAAACCTCTAAGCCACCCACAATATTAAAGTTTGATAGCTATAACTTGGATTTACAGAAATCCTTTCCAGATTTTCTTAAAATCTCACCAGATTTTCCATGATTTTCAAGGCAAAAAAACAATCTATTTAGACTTACGTTTTTTTTTCTTTTTTCTTTTTCTGTTAGATACCAAAGTAATCCATATATATATATATATATATTTGTTAGATACCAAAATAATCCATATATATATATATATATATAATCACATAGTTGTTTTTAATTTATTTATTTTTTAAAAGTTTTTTAATATATGTATTCAGTAATTGCTAGTTTTAAATAATCCCAAACTAAAGCACAACGTATATACATTTATTGCACCGAAAATAATTTCGTGGTTCCACTCCATCCTGAACTTTTTAAGGTTTTTATTACATTTTAACTTCAGCGTTTTAAGGTTTTGACTGGTCAAATCATGATTTCCACCAAATTTTATGAATCGGGCAAACAGGTTTGTAACCATGAAAAGAAGCCCCTGGAACAATGTGGTAAAAGGAATCACGATTTTCCACCAAAAGAGTTATAAAGAAGGTAAACAGGTTCATAAATGTGCAAAAGAAGTCCCTAGAAAGTTCAATCTAGTAGAAGACGATTCGTTCTACTAATCTAGTGGAAGATGATTAGAAAATTTGAGAAGCACCTTCATTCTTGAAGGTTCTACACATATTTCCCTGCTTTTATAAATTGCCACAGATCCTTCCCCAATTTGCAATAACAAAAACTGTGCAAACTTTAAAAGATATCGCATTCGCACTTACAGAATCGATATTCATTGCAATCATGTCTCTCATTCCTAGTTTCTTCAGCAATATATCGAGCATTTTCGATCCATAATTGTTGGATTTATGGGACCCTTTTGAAGCAGGGAAGTCTCCATTTTTGAGGGATATTAGGCACTTTTCAAGAGATGATGCAACAATCATAGCCAACACTCAGCTCGATTCGAAGGAAACTTCTGACATGCACATCTTCAAGGCTAAACTTCTAGGTAATAATCCTCTGATGTTGCCAATTTAGAGGGGTTTTTTTATTCTCTTCATTAATGGCCGATTGGTTGGTCGCTATTTAGAGCTTGGGGTTGATTCATTGCAGGTATAAAGAAAAATGAGGTAAATATTAAGGTGGAATATGGTTGAGTTCTATAGATAAGTGGTGAACGCAAGAAATAAGAAGAACACAAGAACGAAAAAGTGGCATTGTATCGAGCGCTCTTGGGGAAAATTTATTCGGCGTTTCCGGCTACCCAAAAATGTGAAGGTGGAGAAGGTGAAGGCTACAATGGATATCAGAGTGCTCACTATCACGGTCCCCAAACAACCTCAGCCTAAGCCCGGGGTTAAAGCCATTGAAATATCTGGTTAATTAAAAGAAAATTGACTGGATGTAGAGGCAACGGCTGTGTGTTGAGTTATACCCATTATCCAGTCACTGTGCACTTTTATAAAAATCATAGTAGCGACATAAAATTATAGGTGTAAGGAAATGTTGGTGTTGATGTAAAGTTTTGATTGTCTGTAAATGCATTTCTCTTAAAATTAAAGTAATTAAATTCATTTGGTCTTTTGGCATCCTGTAATTAAATTCCTCAATGCCTTGTTACGACTAAGGCAAACATCAAATTTATGGTTTCCTCCTCGAGTCCCGTCGGGTAGTGATACATTCTGTTCTTTTTATTTTCCCGCTGTATGATGAATAAATATTATATTGTAACAAAAAACTATTTCTTACTGAACGAATTTACGAAAACTAATTTTAATCTCTTCCATGAAAAAGAGTGAATAATGAATCATGCCTCTATTTTGAAACTAATTTTTTTAGATAACTGTTCTATATTTCTTGGTGCATCGCATCCAATTTATGTCAATAATTGCAATTCAATTCTTCTTTAAGGTCATGTGGACCATTCTGTATTTCTTGGTGCATCCAATTTATATCAATACTTTCAATTCAATTCTTCATTAAGGTCATGTGGATTGTTCTGTATTTCTTGGTGCATCACATCCAATTTATGTAAATACTTGCAATTCAATTCTTCATTAAGGTCATGTGGACTGTTCTGTATTTCTTGGTGCATAGCATCCAATTTATGTCAATACTTGCAATTCAATTCTTCATTAAGGTCATGTGGACTGTTCTATATTTCTTGGTGCATCACATCCAATTTATGTCAATACTTGCAATTCAATTCTTCATTAAGGTCATGTGGATTGTGTTGTATTTATTGGTACATTGTATCCAATTTATGTCAATAATTGCAATTCAATTCTTCATTAAGGCCATGTGGATTTTTGGGGGAAGGGTTTTACTCTTAGCATTGTTGCAAAGGACACTGAAGAAACTCATGTGGATTTTTGGGGGAAGGCTTTTACTCTTAGCATTGTTGCAAAGGACACTAAAGAAACTCATCTTTCCTTACAAGTTTGCAATTGGGATCATATTAATCACCAATTAATATGGCCTCGTGTAAATCACCAATTTATATGGTCTCGTGGAAATATCAATTGTTGTATGGCCTCGTGGAAGTGGAAATCTCAACTGCGATTGTAGTGGTTTTTTTTTTTCCAAAGAAAAAACATAATTGGACCTAGTAGGAAAATAACTACAAATGAACCATCCTACAATAAAGGAACATAGAACAGAGAACTAAACATAATTAGATCCAGTAGACAAAGAACTACAAATGAAGTGTCCTACAATAGAGTAACATAGGACAGAGGACTAATAGCAGACAAAGAACTACAAATGAATCGTCCTACAATAGAGTAACAAAGGAATTAGTCCTCAGGAGACATAGTACACTTTAAAAAAAACATAGCATTTTCTACTGGAGCAATTAGTCCTCAGGAGACATACTACACTTGTAAAAAAAAAGAGCATTAAAAAACAAAGCGTTTTCTACAAGAGGAATTTCTCCTTTGGAGACATATAGCATGTTCTACCAGATATCCCAAAGTCGAAAATATCCAACTCACAAAAATTCCCATAATGTAAACATATATACCAAAAAATTCATAGAGCACAGAGGTTTAAGTTGAAAATATCCAACTGACAAAGTCCCAGAACGTAAATAGAAATACCAAAAAATTGATAGAGCACATGGGTTTTGTAAGCATTGATGAAACTTATAAGTACAAAAACACACCTGATAGAGTCAAGGTTGTCCAAGCACAGATGATAGAGTCAAGGTCGGCCAAGCTTAAACATGGAAGGCTCCAAAATAGATGGAGCCATTAACTGAGGTACTGTAATGGATGACCATAGACGTAATGGATGACCCTAGACATAGAAGATAGGCACCTCTATTTAAGATAGAAACACACCTGATAGAGTCAAGGTAGGCCAAGCACAGATGATAGAGTCGAGTCAAGGTCAGCCAAGCTTAAACATAGAAGGCTCCAAAATAGACGGAGCCATTGTCCGAGGTACTGTAATGGATGACCATAGACTTAGAAGATAGAACTTTCTTAGATAGAGATTTTTCCATGTCATTCTGTTCTCTCTATATATGACTGAAGATAGACCTCTCTTAGATAGAGAATTTTGTATGTCGTTATGTTTTCTGTATATATTCTTAAACATAGAAAGCTCCAAAATAGACAGAGCCATTGTCTGAGGTACTGTAATGGATGACCCTAGACATAGAAGATAGACCTCTCTTAGATAGAGAGTTTTCCATGTCGTTCTGTTCTCTCTATATATGGCTGAAGATAGAACTCTCTTAGATAGAGAGTTTTCCATGTCGTTATGTTCTCTATATATGACTGAAGATAGGCCTCTCTTATATAGAGAGTTTTCCATGTCGTTCTATTCTATATATGACTGAAGATAGACCTCTCTTAGATAGAGAATTTGCTATGTCATTCTGTTCTCTGTATATATGTGATGAAAGGAGGATCTCATGTCTAGATTCGTTATATCCAATGATGTAAGGAAGGAACAACCAGTCCCTTGAATCCATTTAATAATAGATCGAGAGTCACCAACAATGTGAATGGCATCAAGAGCGGGAGTTACCAATAATGTGAATGGCATCAAGAGCAAGTCAAGATGCACATTTCATTGTCCCTCCACTTTGCAATTCGTGCCAGGACTTCCATGCCAGTAAAAATGAATGGCAACACGAGCGGGAGTTACCAACAATGTGAATGGAATAAAGAGCAAGTCAAGATGTAGATTTCATTGTCCCCAAAGTGCAACTACCTTTTCTTTGCGTGCCAGGACCTCCATACTAGTCAAAATGGTAAAAATGATAGGTGAGGGAGGGATTGATGAAAAAGTATACAACACATCCACAATGCCCCTTGGAGGCAAAACCATTAAAAATAAATAAAAGCCACAGGGCAAGAGAAATTGATCAACACCATTAAAAATAAAATAAAAGCCACATGGCAAGAGAAATTGATCTCCCTTCAAGTAACTTTGTGAGTGTGAGTAGATGGCCTCCACGGGCCTTTCTCCAAAAAAAATTCCATAATCCCCAAAGTGCAACCACCTCTGCTTTGCAGTTCATGCCAAGACCTCCATACCAGGAAAAATGGTAAAAAAATGCCACAATCCCCAAAGTGCAACCACCTCTTCTTTTTAATTCGTGCCAGGACCTCCATAGCAGAAAAAATGGTAAAAATGATAGAGAGGCAGGGATTGGTGACAAATTATACAAGACATCCATAATGCCCCCTTGGAGGCAACACCATAAAGAGAAAAGCCACATGAAAAAAGAAATTTATCTCCCTTCAAGTAACTTTGTGAGTGTGAGCAGATGACCTCCATGGGCCTTTCTCCAAAAACATGCCATAATCCATAAAACTTTGGATCTCATGTCTGGTAATATTTTCTCAAACCCCAATAGATATAAATAAGAATGGTCCTATATTCTCTTTGCATAGAAACCCAACTGGTCAAACATAGTTCAATGGAGGATCTCTCCACCTCAGGGCTAAGGTGAAATGTTACCTAGACCTCATCCCAACCACTTTTGCAAATGGAAAATGCATAAAAAGATGAATCACCTCTTCACCCAAAACACCATATAAGGGGCATTTACTAAGGCCCTCAAAACCTCTCTTCAAGAGATTGTCCCATGTTAGAATTCGATTTTTGACAACAAGCCAATAGAAACACTTCAACTTTGAAGAAATATCCCACTTCCACATACGTGATAACCAATTAGCAAAAGGATCTATTCGAACATGTGAGAAAATAAAATAGTAAACCTCTTTTGCTGAGATGTTGTCATCGACAACACTCCCTGCCCATGATAATTTGTTCGACTTATTTGAGAGAGAGATTACAACATGGTAAGTTTTAGTTGGTATGTATCACACAGTTCCTCATAAATCTTTGGTAGACTGAGATCTGTAGAGTTGGGTGAAGGAGTTTGTGAGAATATGATTGGTAGTCCGAGGTCCGTAGAGTGGAGCCAAGTAGTTTGTGAGAATATGGAGTTGCAAAGGCCTCCAATATGTGCCAACGTGAATATATCAAGCTCACTGAAGAGATTGATAAAGGGATGCAGCGAGATTATGACCACCAAACATACCTTTGATAAGCAGATTTTACTGTAAAACTAGTTTTTAACTTGCTATTTCAATACATCGTTTACCTCCATGAAAACAACAAAGGGGAAAGTCAATGCAATCCCTCGCATGGTGACAATACCTCAAATGCCATGGTTTTCATGTGCGATTAAGATGTTCGCATATAGAGAAGAGTTCGTAACTGTGATGAGTTCATAATTAAGTCATTTTTTAGAATGAACCTATTGCGTAGGATCCTTCTTCCTCTCCACTGAGGATCCCTTCCCTTTTTTCTAGGGGAAAAGCCCCTAGTATGGAAGAGTTGTAATGTCTACTTATATTATGTTAACTAAATATTTTGACCTAGTCAAATTACATAAAAATAAAAAGTAAAATTATTAATTATAACATTTTGACTTAGTGAAATTATATAAAAGAAAAAATTAAACTAAAAAAATAAAATTAATAATTAAACCAACCTAGATCCATCTTAAGTCCGAGAGGGATCAAATATCTCGAGGTGTAATTTTTTCTTAAAGTTTTTCACCTTGAGAGAGTTGATCCTTCTTGGCGCTTGATAGATCTCTCACTTGTAAAAAGGTTACCCTAATGTTTGAGCAAGCACTAGTAAAAAATGGTTAATTATTTACTAAAAAAATGACTAAAATTTTCATATAAATGACTATTTTTCAGTTGGTGACCGATAGTAGCTAATTTACAGTATCTTATAACGTGACCAACTTTTAGTCATTAATTGACTGTCTCAAATCTATTGTCTAGTGGTATATTTAGTCATAAATTTGGTCATTAATTTAGTCATTGATTTAGTCATTATTCTCACAATTAGCGACCAAATATACAACAAAAAATATTACAAAATGATCACTTGAGAAAACTAATTAATGACCAAAATGTTGGTTGTGTTATAAGATAATGTAAATTAGCTACTAATAGTAATATATATGGAAATTTTAGTCACTGTTTGAAACCAACTAATGACCAAAGAAATATGACAAAATTTTGGTCGTATTATAATATATTGTAAATTAGCTACTAATAGTCATATATATGTAAATTTTAGTCATTGTTTGAAACCAATTAATGACCAAAGTAATATGACTAAATTTTGGTCATGTTATAAGACACTGTAAATTAGCTACTAATAGTCGTATATATGAAAAATTTAGTCATCATCTGTAGTCACAAATTTATCATTTTTAGTATTCATTTATTTATTTTTGGTAGTTCCATATTCATTACATAAATGACCACTTTAGTAGTTTATATTCATTTCATTTACTTTCATTAACAATCACTATAAGCAATTAATTTAGTCGTATATTCATTTTATTTGTGTTCATCATTAATAAAAACATAAACCACTAATTTAGTAGTTTTAGATTGCTTTTATGTGTTCATTATTAATCAACATAAATTAGTTAGTACGATTTTGTAACTAAATTCAAAAAAATTGGCATACAATGTACATGTTCAGATAATATGAAAACACAAAGTTACATTGTTAATCACAATAGTAAGTAATATCGAGTGAAACTATAAATAATTTCAACCACATAAATTATATTATATAAAATACGAAGTATTACAATATGAGTTTCCAACTTAATATTGGTTGAAGTACAATTTACACATGAAATATTCTTTCATCACTTGAAAACATTATCATTCTGTTTCCAAGGCATTGCAGGTGAATTCACCAACTCTGAAGACTTAACCATCAATCTCTATATGTGTGCCTTATGCGGGATATTGACTCTACAGGTACCACTAAACCAGTTCTCTTCTCTCTCTCTTTAATTTGCATTTTATTGTTCCATTTTTAATTGTTCTCCTCTTTTTTAATTCTTGCTTCTTACCATCAATACTGAGTTCCTTTCCTAAAAAAGAAAGAAGATACAATGCAGGGTATAAGACATGAAATATGATGAACACTGGAATATAAACTAAAGTATACTATAAAGGATTTATATGATATATACCTCAACATCAACAATATTGTCAATGCCATTTTCCCCCATAAAAACAAGAAACTCGAATAGGTTTTCTTCAGTTGGGAAATAGTGGCTTCTATGTGGTCGAATGATTTGTATAAACAAAGAAAATAAAATGTCACCATTAGTAAAATTAGAAAATAACACCTTTGTAAAATTAATATTCAACATTGAAGGAAAGATTAGGTACAATCATGCCAACTAAGTTACATGATAAATATATCAAGTTGTGGGTTACTTATACAATGTGGGAGTGCAAAAAAACTCCTAGAAAATGCCAAAGCTAAGTCTAGAATAAAATGAAATGAAGTAAAAATTATACACTAATAGGATAGCCTCATATACATGTATATAACTGGATAATTTAAAAGGCTAAGTGAATAAATACAGGGCTAAAGGTCGATGATGTAAAGAATTCCCAAGTATGATGAGCATTTATTCAGATAAGAACTACTATTTGGGTCCATTATCACATATGAATAAGCCAACTAGTCTATATCAAATTATTAATGTTTTGCTTATGTTTATGTATCACTACATTATAAGTGGATAAATTGCAAATACAATTCCGTTTCCATTGTGTTCCTCACTTGTGGTACAATATATTAGCTGTGATTTGGAGCAAATTTCCAACATCAAAAATATGTACCAATCACCAATAGTAATCCACCAAAAAGGATTATTTTGAAATATAACTTTCAGATTCTAGTTTCTATATGATTCTTGAATGGAAAATCCACACTGAATTCCAACACCAAACTTCCAATTTGAGGGTACACCTGTGGCCATCCTCAATCACTCAAACTCAAAATATCAGTGATCATTATAATAAAAAAATAAGATAAGAGTAGTTTTGATATGTTTTGCAGATTTACATTCAAAGCACTAATATTTTTCCCATATTTACCATAATTGTAACTTCTAAGATATAACACATTGATTGATCTTTTACAACAAATACTTAATCCAATAAAAACAAGAATTTAACATATTACAACAATAACACCAATGTTTTATCCTCCATTAGTTCAAAATAGTTAGCACAAAAACTTCAAGAAAGAACAACAAGTATAAATAAAAAATCAATCAATTAATAATCAACAAAAAAGGACAAGATTTTTGCTGAAGCTTGATAAGCAACTATAACACTGCAACTAGTGGTGTTGTTCAAAGAGAAATACTACCTAGAGAACTCATCTTCCAAATTCTTTGCTCTATCCATGAAGTTTTTTTATATCCTCAAAACAGAATTCACATTCAATCTTTTAGGTTTCCAAAGCTACCCAAAGGCCTTGCCAAATGAAATAGTGAATTTCATTGATTTTCATAAAATTCTTATAGTACTAAAAAATAATAGTTTGTCCATGTGATAGAAAATTCAAGCATGTAAAAAATTGTGTACGATATATCTTAGAAGACTTCATGTTAAAAGGAAAACTTGTGTATTTCAGATAGAAAAAACATGTTTAGAAGAGAAAAACATTATCACAATGAACTATATTTAGTTGCATGGGTTATTCCTAAAATAGGGAGATACCCCAATGGACATGAATGTTTTCTTAGCAGATGCGCACGAAACAAGTTCCTTGCCAATCAGTCGGACAACCATCCCACTATTCCTTCTAATAGGTGCAACCATTGGCTTAGAAAAATTGTACTGAAACAAAATTCTAATCAATGTAGTAAAACGATTGTACATAAAAATAGTTGCATACAACCTAAGGATGAACAAATCAAAGAGGCTTGAAGGGGTCACATCTCCAAAAATATTTGACTCCTCTACCATCCTAAGAATCACCCTTTTCGCAATGTCACCAAGATACATTCTTGAAACTAGTTTCTCAAAACCCTGAAGAAAACTACAAAGAACCATTAGAACTTCTTCAAATTATAAGTCACGTACTCAATAACCATACAAAGTTGAGCAATGAAAAGTTTCATGCCAGAAATTAGGAGTTTTCCTGATTACCTGGATTCAAGCTATCTGCATCTAGATAATAGTCATAACGAGTCTGTGGCAGATGACTAGACTAGAAATTTCCCCATTCCATGTTGATTACCTAATCAAAAAAGCTAATTCCAAATAGTTCTTATAGTCCAAACTCCATAACATTAAATAAAGGTGCAAAATAAATATTCATTGATATATTCAACAAGAGAATTATCCATAGCGAGCTCTCCTAGGGTTTCATCAGCTGAGTTGTAACCTTCTGTGCCATTAGCGCTTTTCTCTGCCCCCGTCGTGCGCTACTTCTACAAGGTTCTGAACCCTTCCAAGCCCGAGTGGAAGCGCCCATGTCAAGCCCCCCGTCGTGGTGGGATGGGCCACAGTCCTATCGCGACGTAGCAAACCGGACCGCCTTCATGCAAGGCCATCCTCTCAATGGATCGAATGGATCCTCCTCAGTCCCGGAAACCCCAGTTATGGGGGCACAGTGGAAAACAAAGGATGGTAGAAGTCGTTGCCTTCCTAAGGTAGCAGTCAATCCCAAATTTGTCATTCCTAACAACCGCCTAGAAAAAGCTCAACATAATATGAAATATCATGCAATGATTTATAAGTTTTTGGGGATCTGGCCTAGAGAGCAAGATATTTTGGCTTGGATCCAGAACAAGTGGTCCCCAAATGGAAATATTGAGCTTTGAATGAGGGCCAAAGGGTTCTTTACTGTGATCTTTGAATATCCGGAAGACCGCAAGAAGATCTTTGAGAATGGACCATATTTTATGGGAAGTACAGGCCTCTTCATCCACTATTGGGAGGAATGCTACAACCCGGACAAAGAGCAATTCACCGCAGCTCTTGTCTGGGTTCGGATCTACTTCCTCCACGATGATTTCTGGGAGCCTGATATCCTGGAAGGAATCAGAAACTCAATAGGTGCGTTAATTAAGATCTCAGAGATCACCAAATTCCGACAGAATGTGACTTATGCCCAGATCTGTGTCCATATGAATATATCCCAACCGCTGCCGAAATCTATTGATCTAGTCTACAACGACTCTACATGGACATAACCACTGGATTATGAACACGTTACTTTCAAATGTCGCAGTTTCCATGAGTATGATCATCTCTTTCGCGACTGCCTGTTAACAGTAGTAGAAGAGGCTCATGCGTCTACGCTGGCTATAGATGGTGATGGATTTCAATCAGTTCAAGGGCTTTGATCCACAACCACTCGGCCAAAACAGTCAAATTTGCAGTCCAATCCTCCTGATCATTCAGGCCCCCAATTGCATGTTTGTCCCAGGCCCCATCATCCTCCACTCAGTCGGTGCCCCTTGAATTTAAAAAATCCTTCACGACCCTGGCCGTCGTCCCTCCCCCCCTCTCCCAATCCCTATCTTCATCCCATGAAGATCCTCAATCGATGGACATTGATAAGATACTCTACACCCTCGGAGACAAGCTCTCCTCCAAGAGAAAGATCCCTGAGCACACTGAATCAGATCGGCGCATTCAGGAGGTCATGAGGCAAAAAAGTATGATCCTAGAAGCTGAGGAGTGACACAATAGGCTTGGAGCAGAGGAGAAAAAGTTGCTAGAAATAGTCAAAAGCTCGAGAAAGACATGCATCAAAGATATCCCAAGTAATCAACTGAACCATTTTGGCACCCTTTTCAACCAATGGGCGGCTCGTTTTGGACGGACGGACTCAGGTCTCCACAATATGGGTACAGAGGGAAAGCCCCTTAGCATAACACTCCAAGACCTTGAGGGATATGAGAAGAGCAAGAAGGGCTGAAAATCTACCAAAGAGATTATTCGTGAAGCCGAACAAATTTTGTTAAAATTAGGGCAGATGGGACAATTGACAGATTTATTTCCTAGAACCGTCGCTCCTTCCTCATGAAGATTGTGTCATGGAATATCAGGGGCTTCAGCAGCCCAGGGAAGATCCAATCCCTTAAAGACAAAATAGGAAAGTAAAAACCTGAGATAGTTATTTTGCAGGAGACGAAGGTGACTGTCGACAAAGTTAAGGAAAACATCCAGAGATGCTGGAGGAATAGCCAAGCCATGACGATAGAAGCCACTATATCTGTTGGGGACATAGAAATTATTTGGGACCTAGGACTTGTTATCCTGGAAGATTGAGTCAACACCAAATTCACATTGTCGGCCTCGATTTTCTCGATAGGCGAACAATGATGGTTGATCCTAACTGTGGTCTATGGGCCAGCTACACCTCGCAACAAATTGATGTTCCTCATGCATATGAAAATCCTTAGTAGGTTATGGGCCAAGGAAGATTGGATCCTGGGAGGGGATTTCAACTTGATTCGAAACTTGGAAGAGAAGCACGAGGGAGTTTATCGCTTAGACCCATCCTCGCATGCCTTCAACGACACTATTGAGGATCTCCGCCTCATTAATGTCATCCCCCACCATGGGCTTCATAGCTGGAATAATCGATGAGGTGGAGAGAACCAAATCACTTGCAGGCTAGACAGGTTCCTCTTCTCAGATCACCTTAGCATGACCGACCCTTGAATCTCCTCCGAGATCCTCCCCTCCATTGGCTCGGATCACTGGCCTATCAGTGTGGATCTATCCTCATCTACCCCCCATAGAGACATTTGTTCCGGTTCGGGATTTTTTGGTTGCGACACCCGAGATTCGTAGATCAATTAGCTTCGTGGTGGATAGCCCTGGGTACACCACCTAGTAAGTAAATGAAATATTTCCAGAAGAAGCTGCAAGGCCTCAAAGTCCATATCAAAGCATGGAACTAGGAAACTTTCGGGGATATTCTTGAGGAAAAGAGGAAGTTGGAAGTTAGCCTAGAGGAAGTAGAATAAAAAATTATCCAGGATGGCCGCACAGAAAAGATGGCCAAAAAAGAAGATCTCTTTATCAAGGACCTGGAGGAATGGAAGGCAGGAGGAAATACTGTGGTGGCAGAAATCCAGAATTTAATGGTTGAGAGAATGGGAACGAAAAAGAAAATTCTTCTGCCAATCCATGATCCAACATCGGCAAAGAAATGGAATCACCCACCT
The DNA here is from genome assembly GCA_034641835.2 of Pinus albicaulis. Lineage (NCBI taxonomy): Eukaryota > Viridiplantae > Streptophyta > Pinopsida > Pinales > Pinaceae > Pinus > Pinus albicaulis. The sequence goes on along the minus strand of CM076578.1, from coordinate 536,118,137 downwards.
GCAGGCAACCAACGGATCCTGCCTAGATCGCCATGAAGACATTGCAATGGAACTACAAGCATTCTTCTCTTCCCTGCTACAAGATGAAGGCTATGACAGATTGGAGGCTCTATGTAAAGTTACCCAGCATATCCCCTCTTTGATCTCGAAAAACCAAAATGAAGCTCTTCTAAGCCCAATCTCATTTTCGGAAGTAGAGGAAGTCATGAAGGCCCTGCCTTCAAATATAGCCACGGGGCCGGACAAATTTACTGCAGAATTTTTCAAGGATGGATGGTCCTTCCTTAGTCATGACATATGGGAGTTGGTGGAGGAATCATGATAGGTCAGACAGGTATGGTCCAGCCTTAATGCCACCTTCATCGCCCTCATCTCCAAATTGAAGGAGGGACTTCAGGCCTTTCTCCCTTTGCAATGTGATTTATAAGATACTTTCCACCATCGCGGTCTATGGGCTCAAGCCACTGCTTCACCGCATCATTAGTCATGAGCAGTCGGGGTTTGTGGAGGGACGTCAAATCCTGGATGGCATTGTCTACACGCACGAGACCATCCACTCTATCAAAACACATAAGCTTCGTGGAATGTTGCTGAAATTGGATCTCTCGAAATCATATGATCACCTCAATCGAGATTACCTTCTGGAAACCCTGCGGGAATTTTGTTTTGCAGCTGAATGGATTCAATGGATTAAATCCATGATCTCCACTCTATTTTTCTCCATTCTCATAAATGGCACACCATCAAAAACTTTCTAGTCCTCGTGGGGTATTCTTCAAGGGGACCCTCTCTCCCCCTTCCTATTTATTACTGTTGCTGAAGGTTTGGGATGCTTGCTCCAGGCTGCTAAACAATCCAATCAGATAACAGGGATTCACATGCCTGGATCAAACATTGACATGACTCACCAACAGTTCGCGGACGATAACCTCCTCTTTGGTGCCGCGACTATGAAAGAAGCCTCCCAGCTTAACATCATCTTGGAGGACTTCCAAGAAGCCTCAGGTATGTTCTTCAACAGGCTTGAGTCTAATATATATTTCTTCAACACTCCCCACCCAATTCAAGCCTGCTTAGCCCGAACCCTAGGTTTCAATATTGGCTCTCTCCCCTCCAAGTGCCTGGGAGTTCCCCTCCTGTTAAATCCTCTGCGCATTGCCCCCTAGAAAGAACTTTATGAGAAATTGTCTAGTAAGCTCTCTAACTATACTTTTTGGGTCTTTAACCTTGCAAGATGGGCCACCCTCCTCAAATATGTCCTACAAGCAGTGCCCCTATACCATTTGTCCGCTCTTCTAGCCTCGAACTGCATTTACTCGAAACTCATTGCCTTATTCCGACGATTCCTCTGGGGAGGTACTGCGGATGATAGAAAGTGGCCTCTAGTGGCCTGGCATAAGTTTTGTCTCCCAAAATTGATGGGGGGTTTGAGCTTGAGGGACCCAGATTTTCTTAATGCAACTCCGGGGGCCAAACTCTGGTGGTGTTGGTTGAAAGGGGGACTGGAACTGTGGAAGACTATTTGGTCTCATAAGTATGGCTAGGGGAAAACTTAGCATGAAATACTTCACACACCCCTCCATATTCAAGGGTCTGCCATCTGGAACCTCACCAACAATAATAGCAACCTGATTCGCATGCACTTCTTCTGGGAGGTTCACGACGGGGAAAATGGACGCTTTTGGGAGTACACTTGGCAACAATCCCCCTGCCTCTCTTAGGACCATTCTTTGGTGGATCTCATGCCCCTATTCCATTCTTGTGGAGCCATGACAATAAAATATTATTGGCGCAACCAACCAGACTAGCATAGTTTGTGCCAATGGAAAACTGTAGAAGATTGGCCTATAGACATACCCCACCAATGGTCAGATCGGCTTGCCCAGTATCTCGTCCAGCAAAAAATCCATGCCTCCCAGGGCCCAGACAATTTAAGATGGGGCCTCTCGACCTCCGAGGTATTTTTAGTCAAGGAATCTTACTCCTTCGTGCGGCGGTCCCGGTCATCCCAAAACTCAGGTTTGGAAGAGAATATGGACCAGTCATCTATGGCCGAAAGTGGCCCACTTCCTCTGGTTAGCGGTTCACAAGCATATCCTAACATGGGATCATCTCATTAAAAGGGGCTTCATCGAGCTGTCCATGTGATTCCTTTATCGGAAGGCCGAAGAAACCTAACATCACATCTTCATGGACTGCCCCTTAACCCAATAGGTCTAGTTGCAAGACTTTGATATTTTTGGCCCCATTGATGATGCCCCTGCTACCACTAGAGCCCTGCTTGAAGATTGGCCAACCCACAGATTCTCCAACCTAGTGGTTTCTAGAGCATGGTGGCTCCTCCCTGGTCTCCTACTCTGGAACACTTGGAAGGGGAGAAATCATGCTATATTTGAGAATCAAGCCCCTTTAGCCCCTCTCATCTGGTCTTTGACCCTATCCAACATTAGGGAATCCATTCTCGCGGACCCCTGGGACCCTGCGGACTGGGATGTGGGTCCATCGGATCTATCCATCCTGCATATTTTGAATCTCTCCTCCAACCTGGTCCACCCTCGCTCAACTCAGGGATGCCCTCCTGCCCCCCCCCTTCGAGTTATATTCAACTCAATTTCGATGGAGCCTCCAAGGGTAACCCCGACCAGGGAGATATGGTAGCATCCTCCGCGATGCCAAAGGAGCACCCCAGGCAGCGTACACAGTCTCCATCGGCACGTCGACAAATAATGTTGCAGAACTAACTGGGTTGGGTTTCATGAGCAAGCTTTTTATTATAGGTCAAAATACTTCTTCTTGATGTCTTTTAGGGATTTTTCATCTTGTCATAAATGTACTAATTAGGAGTCATGTATATGAAGAGTCATGTCAATGAAGTATGCCTCAAGACATTATCATATAAGCCTTGAAGACATGGCTCAATATGATGCTCAAGATCAACATTGAATATCTCCTCAAAACAACCTATGAGTAGTGGACAAGTCGGCTCACATACCCTTGATCAAGTCGGCCTCATAACATAAGTACAAATTGGCTAATTTACAGTCATAATCAACTATTTAAAGGAGCATGTGGAATTCAATTTGACACAAATTTTTGGTCAAGAGTTTTGAGATTTAGTACGAGCTTCAGGACTGAAATATAAGTGCAATAAAGAGAGAACAAAACTGTGGATTGAAGAATAGAAGGACATTATATCAGCAAAGAAAAGGATTATGGTTTGGATTTAAAGATTCTGTGATCTAGTGCGGAACTTTAGGTCTGCAATAAATGTGAGTTTAGGACTGTGTTTATACGAAGGAGGGAGACAAAGTATCTTATATATATATGAAGATATATGATTGTGTTAAAGAGCAAAATTGTCGAACTGTGTTTAGTGTGAAGTTGCATGATTATGGGAAGATTACAGGACTATAATAAGTGCATAGTATAATCAGTATGCTCAGCAAATTGAAGTAAAGGTGCAAGGTTAAGTAAAGGTGCAAGATGTGCACAAGTCTGTCCATAACAAGGTGCTGATATCTCAACCCTTACACCCAAAATACCAATGAAATGAATTCACTGGATACCAACACATCTGGTTGCATCATGGTTCAAATGGTAATACAATATTTTAGTTTTATTTGGGGCCTTGCAATACAGATTTTGTGTGAGAAATACCATGAAAAATGATTACCATCCTCCAGCTCCTGCATCTACATTATAAATGATAAACTAGCTCAAGAAATTCACACAAATGTAGACTCTAGGTTGCTTTCAAAGCAAGAATTTTATGACAAAGAGATGCTTTCCTGCAATTTTTGTCTAGAGCTATTGGAGATGCTTATATGGGTAGTAACTTTAGTCTTATCAATCTTGGAACAGGTTCTCAAGTTTTATCTGGATGATCACATAAACAATTAAATCTTTTTATTTATTGCACCTCAAGTACTACAATTTTTTTGGAAATGATAACTGTGATATTCCTAATCATGGTGATCTAATAGCTACCATTTTAGGATTTGCTGGAAGCCTTGAGTATTGGATGACTCACAGTTTGTTCCTTTCAAAGGTCCCAAACAACAAGTTGAAGCATGCTAATCTTTTGAACAAGTGTTTGGAATTTTTGAATGAATAAGAAAATTTGGTGGTTTTTGCATTTGCTCATGAACATCTCAATTCCATGATGAACATTGAAAGTGATGTGCAAGTTCATGTTGTTGGGGACCTTCTTGCTATGCTGCAACAAGAGATGCTTGTAAAAACTATTGGAATGAAGGAATATGACACCACACCAATAAAATTTGATAGGGTTTCAGAGTTGTCATTAAACAAATTTTTGAAAATTGAAGCTACAGGTTATGATGCCTTGCAAATTTTTCAAGTTGATAAGCATCCAAGCAGCAAATGAATTGGCAAAACCAAGGAAATTTTTTTGTTATTTGACAATTTTAACAAGTGTGTCATTGTCATGGGCTGATGTCTTTTAAGTACTTGGTTCTTAATGCCTATATTAGATCTCAACATTTTGAATGGTCGTCTCTGTTAGGGTATTATAAATATAGGATTCATAATTTTGAATTGATTTTTGATAGTCTTGTGAAATATGTACATACCTTGCTTTTTGCACGATGTTTTCCCATATTTTGAAAAAATTAAAAAATAAAAGAAAAATAAAAATAATAAAAGAATAAAAAAAGAGGGTAAAAAGTCCTAAAAGAAAGATCAAAGGACTTGAAAAAATATAGACCCCCCAAAAAAGAAATAAAGATGAAAATAAAACCTGAAAGTGAGCAAGTGCAAATGCCACTACTTTTTACTTTTCTACAAAATAAATGATTATGGGTAGAGTGTCAATAAATACCATAATCCATGATAAGTTAAACTATTTAATCTTAACTTGTCATGTTTTCAATTTCATGTTTTAGATAGTGAAAAAAGATTTGTCAGACAATTTAATCCTGACAAATCAGTAGATAAATAGAGAATAATGAGGATCTCAATAGTTTAATTTGAGCCCTCGAATGAAATAAGGTAGATCTAGTTAGTTTATGCTTTAAAAGAATAAATATTTAAAGGTTGCAAGCCTAAATGCACCTGCCAAATGAATAAAAAATGTTAGAATGAGACTGGGTAGGTAGAAAGAAGTGGAGAAAGCATGTAATAAATGATTATCAGGCAAAATTACTAATTTCCCTTCCCTTATAGGTATTTGGTGTTCTAAACTATCAGTCAAACAGGCTCAGAGCATTTCTCTGACTTTTGTTGGGATCGAACCCAAGGCTCGATGACTGGCTAGTTGAAAATATTAAATTCTTATATTAAATCCCCATTTATCATTATTTCATCTCTCATTCATACATTATAACTCCTTTCATAAGTAAAGACTCATTCTTACTTAATGAAGTAGATAAACCCATCTAATTAACTTCCATTTATTCAGAAACATACAAAAACCCTCAAAAATACTTTATACTAAGTATTGGTGAAATGATAAAAAAGACAAGCTTTACTAGGTCATTTTATGTATTTTTGTGTGCCTTCCATTCCCCTTTTCATATTAACTTTTAACTTAGTTTATTAAATCCCTAAATAATAACTTATCCTACTTATTTAATTTCATATATCTAAATACCCCCAAAACCCACTATTCTAAAGATTTTAGACCAAAGTTATTACCCATGTGTTAAATTAAAACCTAAATAAAATCCCCTTTGTTCTAAAACTATCACTAAATAAATATCCAGCCCCTATGGTCGTAAACTATTCAAAAGGTTTAAAAACTATATAAATAAAGTAAATACCGCACCCGTATGTGTTTTATTAAAACATTCCACAATGTTTTAAATAATAATACATTGCAACACCCCCCTGCATAATTCTATAACCCAAGGTCTTTTTGAATTAAAACTAAGGTTTATTTTTCATAAAGATTAAAACCCTCACCGCTTATACATATAAGCCAATGTATATAATTAACCCTTTCCCCTTCTATATATAAAACCTTTCACCCACATCCATTTTATAAAGGTTTTAAACCATTTGTTGAGCTGACAACCCTCGTATAAACCTCGATCCCACCTTTCCTTAAAGACGCAGCTTTCTTTTTGATCTCAACCCTTCGCACCTGATATCAAGATCCAACGATCCAAATGTGATATCGTGTGCATAAAGTAATCGAACGACCAAATCCAAAATGCACAGGAAATGGGCAATTTTTCTCATTTCTCTCTCCTTGACGTGTCGAGATTGTATTGGATTGCGTTCATTTGGTTCTAAACCACTTACTGTCCAATGTGCACACGATAATCGCTCTCCAGTTTTGTTTCAAATTCTGAAACCACCTCTTGCCATTGACGAGACCTGCATTTAATGAAAATTATGGTGATTGAATCAAAGGTTAAAACCTTTGGTTAAGTTTATTTATTTATTTATGTTATCCGCGCATTTGCACTCTGATATAACTCTTCCTGAGCCTTGTTTAAAGCCATTTGAGCCCTGATTCTCAGTTTTTCCACCCAAAAACCTTTGCAGTTATCAAAATTAAACCTCTGAACACTGATTGAGAAGCTGTGCACCGCTCTAGACAAACCGCTAAAACTCGAGTTTCAACTGAAAACCCTTAGAAATCCGTTTCAGAGACAGATACCTGCAAAAAGGTATTTTTCTCAAAATTGAAACTTGTAAATCAAGTTTAAAACCGTCTTTAATAGAACCGGACCTTTTTCACTGAACCAAACTTCCTAAAAATACCAAAAAAGAGGCCAGACCCTGGCAAAATTTTCCCAGGAAACCCCGTTCTCCATTTCAAGCCTTTTTAAAGCCAAATTCCTCGAATTTCACAGTATAAAGATCAAATTTAAGGATTTAAATGGCTAAAACCTTTGAATTACCTCGAAAACCCATTTTTTCAAACAAATCGACTCATAAAACCCTTGTTTTCTATTTTATGCCAGTTTTCACATCCTCAGATAGACTTAATTGAGAAAAAAGCCCAAAAGAAACCATCCTTAATCTAAATTGCTCAGTTTCCTCTCTGTTAAAATAAAAACTCTTGCAAACAGTCTAATCTTGCAGAAGTTACTCAAAATGCCTAAGAAACAGAGCACAAGCAGACCTATAGGATCTAAAACACCTAAATCGAAGGGAACCAAAGCCCCTAAGCCTACCCCAGTCATCACTGCCAAATCTGTTGTAATAGTAAACCCCCTTCAACCACCTGTGGTTGCTGCTGAAAGCATTCCTTTCACTGATCTTGATTATAAAATTGCAGACCATGTTATTGAGTTTAATTTGCTAGATATACACAATTGGTGTTATGAAAAATATCTGGACAAAGATGATATTCCAATTTGGGAAACCCATTTGCCTAAGTATATAGTCCCATTAACTCATCCTGGTCAAGGACTCATCAGAATTTGTAAAAAATACTATGAGCCAGATCAAAGGGCTATAGTAAATGCAGAAAAAGAAATACTTTTTACCATTACAGCCCAGTCAATTAATCAAATGCTTCAATTACAACTTGATCCCCAGGCAGTCCCCTTGTCTATAGAGGCATTAACTCAGTCATACCTTGGCATAGATTTCCCTAAAATGTTCATGATATTTCAAAATTTTATGCCTTCTCATGTTGACATTCCAAATATAAATCCTCCATACTCCACAGCTAAATTTCCTGAAGGTTCTAGATAGCTTATCTCTATGCTATCTTTTATCCTTGGATATTTTACATCGAAATGTGAAGTTGGGAAACACTTTTTGCCCTTTTTTGACGTTGAAAATTGTAATTTTCTATGTTTTTCAACTTCAACTCCACTAAACTCATATTTTTATTGCAAATTATGCTTTGACATAAAAACAAGAATTGTAGAAAATTGTCTTACCTCCATACCCATATTTAAAAAAAAAAAAAATTTTGACATATAGAGGGGTAAATTTCTTGTTTACTAACTGCATATACTTGAAATTTTCAGACAAACATAAATAGTCACTTTATAATCCTTTACTTTTTTTAGGGAAGGTTATTCATTTTTTGGAAAAAAACCATAGCATCATAATCTGCATATATTGCACTAGTGCACAAACTATTTTTCGGTAATTTTCGGATTAAATCACTATTTTTTATTATTTTTTGAAATGGACGAAGACAAAAAAATAGTGATGTTTCAGTACATTTTATCATCCTTTGATTTTATTTTCAATGTGATCGTCAATAAGAAAAATGAGAGTACCCTTTTGAAGTAGACAGGGAGAGGAAGTGCAGTATGATTTTTTTGAATTTTTTGGTGTCCTCATTTGAAAGTTATTGAATTTTCATTCAGTGCAATTTTTTGAACAATGAAATTCCATAGTGACACAGTTTAGTAAAAAATAAATAAAAAATTGAATTTTTTAATGAAACTCCATAAATCTTACATCATCAAAAACTAGATTTAGAGATGAATCTAATGGTACTTGGTCCGACATAAATTTTTTTGTTTTTGTAGGTGTTCTGTCCCTCCAAAGTTGCAGGTTTCTTAAAACTGCAGAATTGTTTGAGTTTTTCGTTGACCAGAAACTCTCGGTCGAGATAATGTCTCGGACGAGAAATTTCTAAAACTCTCGACTGAGAAATTTAAAACTATTTTAACCCACCTAAAGTTAGATTTTACCGCGCGGGAAAACTCTCGGCTGAAAGTTTAAAAACTCTTGGACGAGAGTTTGCACCCCGAGAGTTTGCCCAATAAAACTCTCGACTGAGAGTTTAGAAAACTCTCGGCCGAGAATTTTCTAAACTCTCGGTCGAGAGTTTTCTAAACTCTCGGTCGAGAGTCTAGAATGTGATTAGTATTCTCATTGAAGAAGGTAAGAGAGAACAAAACTAAACAAATTATTATGCACACATGCAACAACATAAGCATGATAAAATGAAAAAAGTTGACACTTGTCAAATCCGATTATAACGTGATTTGTATGGCTGTTAATGAAAATCATGTTACCCACTATTGATATGCCTTGTTGCTTTGTGAAAGTCCTCAAATTGATTGCTCGATCTTGATATTCTCCTATGGTAATATAAAATAAAAAGGCACCATAATTCTCTTTGGGGATTTGTAAAAGCGAGCGGTGGTCAGTTATGAAGAAATTTGATGGTCGATTCCATTGTGATTGTATAAATCACGACTACAACAAGCTCAACTTTCTCTTTCATTAAGAAGGCTTCATATTTAACAAGTGGCATCAACATCATTTTGGAGGAATCGATAAACCCAAGGGTCACCGGTTAGATTGATATTGGATTTTCTATTCCTACAGGATTGTGTAGATCTTGCACGGAAAGGGATGGGCCTCTTTCTAAGAACATCAACCTTACTTATTCTCGTTGCTCATTTTTTGAATTAGGTTAACCTCTAGTTTATGGGATTTGCATTCTTTTGATGGTTGACTTCATATACATGTATTTGTGTGTTCAAATTCATATACGTGCATTTGTGTGTATTGCAAGTTAGAAATTGAGCATCAAATTCATTTAGTACATATATAATTTATTTTGGAAATAATATATATTTAACATTAAAATAAAATGCATAATATGTATATTAATGTATTTTATTTATGCACTACATTTTAGATATTAAAATGCTTTTTGTTATTTTTTTGCATTAAAATATTTTTAAATATTTATTAATATTATTTAATCCTAAATATTAAAAGATTTTATGGATGTGTGAACACTTTTTAGTTGCTCCCTCATCTAAATATTTTCATAGGTAATTGCAATTGAATGTGATAAAATGAAATGACTAGATTGTGAGAAAGGACAGAGATTTATAGCTCTAGGAGGAAGCTCCTTCAGAATGGCTTGGGCAAGTAGGGAAAGTATAGAATGACTTGGGGAAGTAGGGAAAGTATTGAATGTTGCAATTATTCCCACCCAAGTCCTTTTGACGTTGTACTCATAATTGATGATGATGTATGGGAAATAGAGAAATAAAGGAAAATTCGGTCACCCACATCATTTCCACATTGTAATAAGAATTGACAATGTTGTATGGGAATAGAGAAATAAAGGAAAATCCGGTCATGTGGGATGGTAGACGCTAGTCAACATAGTTGGGAGATGAGAGCACACACTCTCTCAAGGGGAGTCATTCAATGATTGATGCATTCAAGCATTATTCGTAGAAAAGGGAAGTCAATGACATAATAATCACATCGTAGTGATGACAACTATGCATTAAGAGTGTGTGGAAGCATTGTTAATGCACACTTGCAACTAGTCTGGAAACATGGCAAAAAGTAAAAACAACCACGTTAATAAGGTAGGGTGATTTGTTGATTCCTGCACAAGTGGAGATGTTGGTTACTCTGGAACTTCTCTTGGTTTTCAAAGGTGGAGATCCTTTGGGTGGACTTTGGATTCCCATGAAATTTATTAGGTGGAAGTGTAGTGCACTATGGATTCCTACTTGATTTCATGTGGAGGCATTATGGGCTTTGGATTCTTATGGTGTAATCGGGTGGAGATTCCAAGCTTCCCAAAGGAATCTTGGGATCGTGCGAATGTCTTCCCAAAGGTTTTTGTTTCCATGAGGCTAGGGCGAGCATTTGGGGTTTCAAGTTAAGCATAGCTAAAATCCTATCCTCATGCCCATTAACTTTCTAGTCATCTTCATGCCATTTCTCGGTGAGGACAGTTTCTTTGATATTCTCGAGAACCACTTTCCATATCTCTTCAATTTGTCGATACTCATCTCTGAATGTTCTCCAATTTCTTTCTTTCCAGGCGACCCATATGAGAAATCCCATAAAGAGTCCCCACACTATGTTAAGAACAAGGCTTTTATACCCTCCTTTTCTCCAGACTTCAATTGTATGCCTGGGGCTCTTGTTGTCCCTATCTGTTTATTGAAAGAGGGAGGAAATGTTTTTCCACAAGGTCTCAGCGACAAAGAATTTATTCAATAGGTGTTCCAATGTTTCTATATTCTTCTTACACATAGTATATGTTAGTCGGCCATGCATTCCTTTCTTCTGCAGCTGATCCTAGGTAAGAATCTTTCCATGACTAAGTAGCCACAAAAAGTATTCAATTTTCGTCCATTGTTTTTTCGACCATATTTTTTTTCCAAAGTGGTACAACTACATTATGAATGTTATTTGATTTTATGTAATGGCCTTCTTGTATTGTGAACATGCCTTTCGTGCAATACCCCCATATGAGTATATCCTCTCGTGTTGCTATTGTTAGTTTTCTAGATTTAAGTTCTTTCACATAGTTTTCCCATTGACAAGTTTCTGGAGCATTCTTCCACTGGTCTTTTAGCTTCCATTTTCGCCATTGAAGCTCTGTCCCTTCATCCAAAAATTGTGATATTGTCTTAGTATTCGGCCTGTTAGTGAATAGGAAAATCTCCCCTAAATCAATTTCACTGAATATTTTCTCCTGTTGTTGTCATGATTCCTCCCATTTACAGGCTTGTTGAGATCCTTGTCATAGGATGTTTTTAAACGTCTTAGCCATATCATTACAACAGATTTTAGGTGTTTCCAATCCAGAGAGTTGATAGATGGGAATGGATTGTAAGACTCTTCTTAACATAACAACTCGAATCAGAGCATTAAGCACCCGAAATACCCAATTTTGAAGTCGAGCTTATATGCGATTAATGAGATATTTCCACCCAGAGAGCCGAAGAGAATTTAGATTGAGAGGGATTCCTAAATATTTCATAGGGAAGGATCCAATGTTGAATCCCAAGGTAGGCAATAGGAATCTTTGGGAGAGAATATTAGTATTAAATATAAACACATTTTATTTGTCATTATTGTTAAGAGTTCCAGAGGCTTCCATGAAATCTTTAAGAATGAATAGAATTTCCTTAGATTCTTTTAGAGTGGCTTGACAGAAGAGAATAATGTCATCTACAAACTGTTGGTATGAAAGTTTTAAACCTTCCCCCCAAATATTAAGGCCTTTAAGTTGACCTCCCTGGATCTTACTTTTAATATGTCAACCAAGGCCTTCTGCTGCAATAATGAAAAGGAAGGGGGAAAGTGGATCCCCTTGTCTTAAACCCCAGGTAGCATTAAAGGGAGTTGAAGGAACTCCGTTAAGAAGAATAAAGTAATTAGGAGAAGAAATAAAAGGCATTATCCAATAGATCCATCTTAAATCAAATCCAAACACCTCAAGAATAGCTTTAAGATAATTCCATGACCTCCAGATAGGGCTCCTCTACACGACAACAACAAATGGATAAGGTTGTGGAGGAGTACAGGGACATCTTCACCTCACCCATAGGGGTTCCTCTGCACTGTCAGGTCAAGCACCCGATTGATCTGACTTCAGGTGCGCCGCTACCCAATGGAATGATCTATCGACGCTCTGTTCTGGAGAATGATGAAATCAAGAGGCAGATTCAGGAGCTGTTGCAGAAAGGTCACATCAGACGAAGTTCATCGCCCTATGACAAAGAAATGTATTCCATTGTGCAAGCCTGTCGACACCTGGTTTCACCTCCATCTCAAGAAAGAACAAAGGGGAGAAAGGCAAAAAGCCTCCAAAAACCTCCACCAATACAACCCCCACCAATACTGCCTCGACCCAGCAAAACAACTTTGAAGTTCTGAGCAATCTTTACTCATTGGAGCACCCTATAGTCTCTCAGGCCCCCAATGATCAAGATCCGTCATTATTAAGTCAATCTTTGATTACAACCAACGCCCTAAGCACAACCTCAGATTCAATCCACGCCCAGGCACCGCAACACAAACCAGAATCCTCTCCCATTCAGATTAATACCAGCCACACCTCACTGCAAACCCTTCAATGCACAGAAATGAAAACAGAGCAGCCATCCTCAACCACTTCAAACAATCCTCTGGAGGAGATCCTAGGTGATCTAGATCTCCAAAAGGTCAATGAGCAATGGTCCAAACTGGGAGTCGATGCCATTCCCCAAGAACACTTGGAGAAGATAGAAATGGCATACCTGCAGCTGGAATACATAAACCAAAATGCAGCCAAAAGGCAATGGGGAAATAGTAGCCAAACAGGCATTCAAGCCAACCTGGATTTGGATCAATACAAGCCATAAGGACCAGGAAGAAAAAGAGGGCACAAATCCACAAGACACCAAATACAAGAACCAGGCAGACACCTAATCAATGAAGGAAAAATCAGGGCCTTGGTCCTATCTGCTCCAAAGGTAGCTCAATGAAAATCACAACCTGGAACATCAGGGGGCTCAACGACACCACCAAAAGAAGGATCTTGAAAAACCGCTTATTCTCGCTACACCCAGACATCATACTTCTTCAAGAATCCAAATTCTCTCCCAAAGGCATAGAGACACTCAAAAAAATTGTTTCCAACAGTCATCACTGCATAAGCATAGATGCTATCGGGCAAGCAGGAGGGTTACTTACGTTCTGGAACAAAAGAAGATTCTTCTTGCAGAATGCTCTGTCCACCAAGCACTCGTTATCGATCATTTTCAACATGCCAGACTCAGGGCAATCGATCTGCATCACCAACGTGTATGGAACCCAACGAATCCAGGAAAAGCTGAAGATGCTGCTAGACCTGGAAGAAGTCAGATAACACCATGGGGCAAACCACTGGATTTTAGGCGGAGACTACAACATGATCACCAATCTAGCAGAAAAAAAGGGAGGCTTATGAAGATTGGATAAGGACTCGGAAGCATTCAACACCTTTATTGTTGAATCCAAACTCATTGACATCCCCACAGTCAATGGTCTGCATACCTGGAATAATAAGCAAGGAGGAAACAGGCAGATAGCATCAACAGAATTTTGAATATTCAAAAGAACTCCCTTCCAACCAAATACCTTGGTATACCACTCTCGGAATATGCCTACAAATCGGCCAACTGGGAAGCCCTCTTAAAAAAAATGAGAGCCAGGTTAAGCAGCTGGACCCACCGGGCCTTAAACATGGCCAGCAGACTAATATTGGTCAAGTCCGTCCTTCAAACGATGCCAGCATATATGTTTTCAACACTTGCAACCCCTAAGGCGGTTTATAAATCCATCCAAAGCATCCAACGATCCTTTATCTGGAATGAAGCCTCTAAGGAATCCAAATGGGCCCTCCTCAAGTGGAAAGACATCTGCAAACCAAAAATGGAGGGAGGTTTGGGCCTAAGAGACCCCAAGATATTAAGCAAGGCCGTAGTAGCAAAAATCTAGTGGAGATGGGTAGAAAATCCTAACTCCCTCTGGGGCACCTTGTGGAAAGTGAAGTATACAAATAAAATCAGGGACAAAGACCTCATCAGGCTTATAGGCACCACTCAAGGATCCCCCATCTAGAATAAAGCATGGGAAAGTCGACATATTATTCAGCAGCATAGCTTCTGGGAAGTGCACCAAGGCAGCACTGCCCTATTCTGTGAAGATTCCTGGCAGCAGCTCCCACCCTTGGCACACCCAGACTGGAACACTCTTAAAAGAGCTATGCAGGAGGAAGGCAAGGTTACGGTAGCAGACTACTGGCAACCTGTGAGTGAGGCAACCACATGGAAAAAATGGTTATCCAGAGAAAAATGGCATACCCAAGCAGGCCCAATGAATGTAGACCATCTTCTACAAGACTTGGAAAAAAGAAGAATCCTAAAGTCTAATAAAGAGGACATCTTGAGATGGGGAAGAAATCCCAAAGGAAAATTCAACCTCAAAGAAGCATATCAGATCTTGGCTGCCTCCTCAGATCCGCAACCAGATCACAAATGGAAAGCCCTTTGGAACAGAGGAACATGGCCAAAAATCACACTATTCTCCTGGCTGGTCATGCATAACAAGGCACTTACATGGGACAATTTTCAGAAACGAGGCTTCGTAGGCCCTTCACGATGTATGCTCTACGAGAATGGTCCAGAAACTCTCAATCACATCCTCAACACCTGTCCCACGGCTTGCTCTTTGTGGGATGACATGGCCCTGGTCTTCAGACAATCCGATAGAGATAGAAACTCCATCCAACTCTCACTCAGCAAGTGGAGATTTCTATTTTGAATGTCATTTTTAATATAAAGTGAGCATTTCAACTTGTCTCTTAAACATTAACCATCTTTTTTGGTATTGGGTTGTAATTTAAGCATATTGTGTCCAAATATCATCAAATGTTTTCATAGTAAATTCATTTTAAGAACATTAAAAGAGATTTAAAACTGATCAAAAAATTACATTAAAAATAAAAAATAAAAAATAAATCTTAAATCCTAAATTGGTATATATTTATTATTATTATTATATACATATATATATATATATATATATATATATAATTAATTTATTTAAGTTTTAATAATGAATTATTAAAAAAATCTATTATAATCACAATAAATAAAATTATGCCATACTAAATAAAATATGGTTATGAACCAAAACGTATCATTTGAATGTTATTTTAAGAGATGATTTAGTTAAACCAAAACGTATCAAAGAGATGATACGCTCCCACCCATATTTAAACACATATGTTTTAAACATATAAACAAACCATACAACATGGTTAAAAAAGGAAAATGACTATATTAAACTATATGTCATGGTGGGCATGGTTACAACGGTTACGTATCCCCTTAAATGAATTCCAACGTATGTTCCAATCCACCATTACATGTTGCCAGGACCACAGTGCCGCCAACGGAAATACAGGGGCAGGCCGCCCAATGCGGACCCAGCCCCTCAACGTCCCATTCAAATTCAAACGGCGGGTCTTTAAAAACGACGTGGCGCGATATTTAAAACGACGGGTTTTTAAAAGTTAAATGGCTCTCGGACGAGAGTTGGAAAAACTCTCGGACGAGAGTTGGAGAAACTCTCGGACGAGAGTTTTTCCAACTCTCGTCCGAGAGTTTCTCCAACTCTCGTCCAAAAAGTTTTCCCGAGAGTTTTGTGACCACAACTCTTGGACGAGAAAATGCATAACTCTCGTCCGAGAGAATTTTAACTCATGTTAAACCCGACCAAAATCTCGTCCGAAATATTTAAAATCTCTCAGACGAGAATTTTGAAAACTCTCGGCCGAGAAATTTAGTTGACTTTTTTCTCGGCCGAGAAATTAAAAATTTCTCCCGAATTCTAACCATCCGCCAAATTTTTTTTCCCAACTTCGCGATTTGCGAGTATACTGATGAACTTATTCTTGGTTTCTTTTCCACCATGTCTCCTGGTCAATCTCCAGCAGTCATCTTTGACTATGCTGGTTTCATAGAAGATGCCATCCATTACCAGTTGACTAAATTACCCACAGAAGGAGTTTTTAGATATTCTTCTTATCTTTTCCATTTGTTTTTATTCTCTCAAGCAAACAAATTTCCAGTTTCTTTGAAAAAGATGGATGTAGAGGGAAAACCTCTATCAATTATCTTTTGGACTTCTTTACTGAGAAAAGAATCCAATGATTCCACTTATTCATAGTTTTCAGAACTATTTTTGCATCCAGCAATGAGCATATTAAACAAATCATAACAACCTAGGATCAGTGAAGAAATGAAAATAATATTACAACTTTTAGAGAAGAACAAAGTTGGAGATTAGTACCTCTATGAAAAACACACTGAATTAAGGATTTTTGGGTCGAACTTGTTACCCTACAAGTTGCCCAAGCATGTGTGTATGAGAATTTTTGCACTTGAATATCTTAGACAAATTCTCAATGAAGATTCAATTAAATTTATGGCAGCCAAAAATAAGACCCAGTTTAAGTTAAAGAATCAAGTTGGGCCATTCATAATCAACCACAGAGATGCAGAAAAGGAAATAGCAAAGACGTTATCAAAATTTAGATTTGATGAGAGTTTTCCATGGAATTATGATCCACAAGGGATCTTAGGAAAGCTAAGGGTGAAGTGTAAGTTAACACCCTTTATCCATGAGTCCAATCCTAAAATAGAAAAGTTTGCAAATCAAATTGAATGGAGTGACAACATCTTGGTAGAGGTAGCAAGTCAAACAGGAGCATCACCAACTTTGGAAGTTGTCAAACAACTAGAAACATCAATAAAGAGAGTCAGAGAGGAAGGAGGTTATACAGCAGAGACAACAATTGAAACCAAATTTAAAATAATCTATAACAAAAGGATTAAACTCAGTTCATTTGATAAGGAGAAAGTAACAATTGATGTTGATGAGATAGATGATCCAGTAACCAATGATGATATAGCCACAACCATAATCAATGAAACACTTATGGAAATAGAAAAGGAAACAACAGCCAATCAGAATGACACACATATGATTAAGAAGCAACACAACATGGAAGCCTCTTCCTCACAGCCAGCTGAGGAAAAGGACTTGGAAATCAAGGAAAGGTATGAGATAATTAAGCAGAAGAATGAGGAGATAAGGGCATAAATATATTCTCAATTCCTGAAGCAGAAGCCTGGAAATTAGAATAGGTTATTATCAGCATTTGACTATTCTAGCAATAAAATGATGATGTCATTTTTACAGCTTACTACTTCAGCACCCAAAATAGTATCAGACTATAAAAATGTGGACCTTGAGATAGACACAAAGAACATTCATGAGCTGGACCAGATTGAGTTCCACAAGTAGACCTCTGAAATGTTGTATTCTACAGTGGCAACCAAAGCAGTGAGTGCCAATAAAATTCAAAATACCATACTTAATATGCAAGATCAAATGAAGTTGGATAAAGCATCACCTTATGCCAAGGACCTAAGGATAAAAGCCATAGAGGAAGTAGTCTTACAGGTGGGATATGATCCCTCAAATATCCAAGCAACATAACTATTAATCAAGAAAAAGAATGAAGACATAGCATCTTTGAGGAAAGAGCTCAAGCTTCCTCAAAGTGAGCATCCACAAACAAAGGAAATCCTCCAGGATCAAAGTGAAAAAGAAGAAATGATGAAACTCATACTTCAATTGACAACACAAATCAAGGAGATGGAAACACAAATGGAAAAACTTGTCCAAGAGAGAGAGAGAGACCGTAAAAGAACCAGAAATTCCTACAATTCCTACTGTCATCCCAATGATTACTACAACTGTACCTTCTACTTTAGGAGAGAAATTAGCACCAAAGGGCCCATTGGCAACTACAGTTAGAGTGACTTCAACCACCATTTCAGCTACAGACTCTTCTACTACAAATGTACAACACACAGATGAAGCCAACGAGATTGTCAAAGCCATGAAAGAGATGTCTTTAAAGGCAGATGAGATAAAAATACTGAACAAGATAATTGAAAATATTGAGAGGGAAAATAAGACAACCCAGATCAATGTCAGAACTCATGAACAGAAAGCAATCAGATTGGGAGAGCAACTCAAGAATTTACAAAAAGAATTGACTTTCACAGAGAAGATCTCATATATTAAAAATCATCTCCGAACTAACATAATTGAAGCCATTCATAATCAATGGCATTTAATTTAAGTTAGATATGAGAAAAAAGAATTTCTATTAGCAGCCCAAACAGAGATACAAAAGACAAAAGATGAGTTGACTGATAAGTCTGCACAGGCTTTAAAATTCATTACATTTCTAAACAGCAAGAACAGGGAGGAAATTGAAGAATTGCAGTTATTAGACAGGACAGAGACAATCTTGAAAATCAAGAAGGTTGTCACTAAAAAGAGTTTAATGAACAATCTTGAAGAAAAATGTGAAAAAATGAACCTTGCCATAACTAGATTTATGGTAAAGTACACAAATCTCAGACAGAAGGGGTTACCAGACATACACGTGTTCAATGAAAAGCTTATGCCACAGAAGGACTATGACAACAAGATTAGGGAGTTTTCTAAAGAGCAAGTAAATAAGCAGCTAGCACAAGGCACCCCTACAGGAAAAGTTTTACTTTAGTATTTTGAGGATGTATTCTTTCTACAACATGAAATTAAGCATCTCTTTGTCATCAAGCCTACTTTTGCAAGATATAAAGAGACTGGTGAAAACTTCAGGAAGCTGAAAAATGTCCAAATTCCAACAGCAGAAGAGTGGAAAAATTTCACAGATTTGATGTAAAGATAATAGGTAAAAATAGTGAAAAGTTACCTAGAGACAGACAGTCAAAAGAGAGATGAAATGAAAAGACAGTTTACTAATTTTTATTGCTTAAAAAAGTAATTTACGACAGTAAAACAGTAAAACTAATGGTCAAAGAGTATCAGCGTTAAAGAGCATCAGGTTAAAGAGTATCAACAAAGGCAAGTTAAGTGCATAAAAATATCTAGCAGCCAGCAAGTAGGACACATAGGTAGTTAAAAGCTCCTTGTTAGAAAAACAGTTATATTTATTTTGGATAAAAGAGGACAACTTCCTAGTTTGTTAAGCAGCTGTCCCTTTTATTATGTAATGATATTTTATTTTTTCATAAAGTTATTCCTAGAACTCTTCTAGGATATTTGTAATACTTTTTGTATAAATACTTCAATTTCAGAAGTATTCAGTGTGGAATAAAATTGCTAGATTTACTATAGACATTTTTGTTGAACATTAGAGGCTATTGTGTGTTTGAATTCGAAGTAGCAGACTAGACAAGCTGACTGGCATCATAATTCAGGATCCTTGTGATAAGCTGATGAGTGAAGTACTTCCTACTTGTCACTGTTTCCTTTTCTAAGTTTCATGCATTCATTTTATGTTTGTTCTGTTTGAATGTGTAACTAGGAGTATTACTACAGGATTAGTCAAGTGCTCCCTGTCTTTAACTAGTTACCATTTTAATGTTTTCTTCTAATATCCGGTGCAAGGAACCCTTAATTTCTCCTTCTCTCATTTGACCTCTGCCTTCTACTTCCATTTTCCGGATCAAAGGATCCTTAAGTGCCCTTTATCCCAATCATACCATCTCAAAAAAAGCCACTTTCCCAAATCTCTGAGGGTTATCTATCTTGCCCTGAATATATTTGTACCTTTTTGGCCTTGATTTCTAGTGCTGCTAGCTTGATTTAGACTCCATAGCCCAATGGACAAGTAGATTTCTCTCTATTTTACCTCCAAGTGATTTTTCCCCACCAAAACCTTTAAACCAAAACCAAATTGTACTTTCATAACTAGCCTAACATTTATAAATCAAACAAAGATAAATTTTAAAGAGAGAGCCCTCTTTGAACCCTAGGAAGGCTAGATCCTAGAGTTTGAAGTAGGTTTGTGGTTACCTCTAGAATTATTTGACTTAAATCCAAAATCCCACAACTTAAGAATTTACTAGAGTGATAACAGTCTCAACACTATACGATTGCTCCATCATTGTGATGAAATGATGCTAGCCTTGCACAACACTTTGAAATATGTGAAATATATTGCACATCTACTCGAGATTTTGGTGTCCATGTTATCTGTCAACATTGGATTATTGGATATAAATGTCAAAGAGTATGAGTTCCATTTTACATACAAGGAAAATTTTTGAAACTAGGATTTCAGAAAGACGACATGAGCATGCATGAATGTTCAACTTGAATATTGTAAGACAGGCTTTTACATGCATTAAAATTGATCTTTTCCATATCTATGAAGATTGAAATGATACATGGAGTCTTTGAATTCAATAAAAAAAATAGAAACAAATATGGAATGATGATTACATCCAGGATTTGTCTAGAGTTGGATGAATTGAAGGAAATATACGAGGGCTTGCTTGAGGAGATTTCAACACTTGAGCTAAAATGCCTCCCATGCAAAGCTAATAATCCCAAACATGGGTCCATTGGGTAGATACCTTAATTTTTTTTTATATTTTTTGCCTTTCTGGACTAAAAATCAACGATAGTGAATTGGAAAATCTTAAAGACACAGAGTTTTCTTTTGCAGGTGAAAAGGATCATCAGGAAGCATAATTTTATCATACTTCAAATACAAAAGAGTTGGATCTTCTTCTAGGATACATCTATGATAAAATGTTAGATATGGAAAGAGCCATAATAAGTGATTTGGAATTGCAGCTTTAGCCTTTCTCAATGCATTTGCATATGACATCAAATTTCATATGGGAGCTAGACTGCATGCTCTCATTGGAATTAGTTTCATAAGAGTACATGTATGTCAGGCTAGTGCTCACTGCAGTGTATGCACTTGATATAGAAAAGGCAATCACTCATTTTATGTAGGGAACAATGCCTTCTCCCTCTCAGAAACCCCTGCAACCATTGACATCCTGCCTATATAGAATGTTGATGGCATTATTGTCCCTGTGATAAAAAGGTTAATACATCAGAAATTGGAAACTAAGGAATCTAATCTATCCTGGACTGGACTGGTTTCCTCTTTGTGCTAAGGAAGGCAGACCCAAAATTTTGTTGCATCACCACTGTTAACATCTAGAGGCCTCTACTACCCTTCATTTGTAAAATAGATTGGATGTAAGGTGAAAATCAGACTTCTTGCAACTCACATAGTTGTCAAAGAATATGCATATTGTTGCATGAAGAGCAGACCTAACATTACAAAATATCAGGTATTTGTACATTTTTTGTCAACTGACTCAACCCTCCTTGAACAATGTTGGATTGGGCTTGTCCAAAATCATACACTTCTACATACATGTGTGCTCTCAAAGGAGTATAAGCTATTTCAAGATGGAACTCAATCAATAGCCATTGGATCAGTTGTGCTACCATATCTATATGAAGTCAGACCAATTATTCTTCAATCTAGTGCTTTGGATATAACCCCAACAAAGTTTCGGCATGGAAACCCTTACACCAAAAATAACAAAGAAATGAATTCACTGGATACCAACACGTCTGGTTGCATCATGGTTCAATTGGGAATACAATATTTTAGTTTTCTTTAGGGCCTTGCAATACTAATTTTGTGTGATAAATACCATGCAAAATCATTAACATCCTCCATCTCCTGCATCTACATTATAAATGGAAAACTAGCTCAAGATATCCATAGAAATGTACTCTCTAGGTTGCCCTCAAAACAATACTTTTATGACAAAGAAATGCTTTCCTGCAAATTTTGTCTAGATATCTTGCAGATAATTGTATGAGTAGTCACTTTAGTGTTATCAATATTGGAACAGGTTCTCAAGTTTTATTCGGATGATCGCATAAAGAATGCAATATTTTTATTTATTGCACCTGAGCTTTGTATGTACTGCAACATTTTTGGAAATGAGAACTCTGATATTCCTAATCATGGTGATCTAATAGCTGCCTTTTTAGGAATTGTTGGAAGCCTTGAGTATTGGCTGGCTCATAGGTTGTTACTTTCAAAGGTCCCAAAAAACAGGTTGAAGCATGCTAAGCTTTTGGACAAGTGTTTGGAATTTTTGAATGAACAAGAGCATTTGGTGGTTTGTGCATGTGCTCATGAACAACTAATTTCCATGAAGAACACTGAAACTGATGTGCAAGGACCCGCTGTTGGGGACCTTCTTGCTATGCTACAACAAGAGATTCTTGTAAACACTATTGAAATGAAGGAATATGACACCACACCATTAACATTTGACAGGGTTTCGGAGATAATAAAAAAATTCTGAAAATTGATGCTCCAGGTTATGATGCCTTGCAAATTTTTCAAGTTGATAAGCATCCAAGTAGCATGGGCATTGGCAAATCCAAGGAAGAATTTTTGTTATGTGGCATGTTTAACAAGTGTGTCATTTCCATGGGCTGATGTATTTTAAGGACTTCGTTCTTAAGGCCTATATTAGATCTCAACATTTTGAATGGGCATCTCAACGCTATACCAATGCTTCACCATTGTGATGAAATGATGCAAGCCTTGCACAACACTTTGAAATCTGTGAAAGATATTCTACATCTACTTGATATTTCGGTGTCTAGGTTATTTTTCAACATTGGATGATTGGACAACAATTTCAAAGAGTACGAGTTCCATTTTACATACAAGGAAATTTTTTGAAATTGGGATTTCAAAAAGACAGCATGAGCGTGCAGGAATGATCAATTTGAATATTGTAAGACAAGCTTTTACATGCATTAAAATTGAGATTGTCCATATCTATGGATTTTTAACTGATAATTAAAGTTTTTGAATTTAATCAAAGCAATAGAAACAAATATGGAATGATGATTTCATCTGGATTTGTCTAGAGTTGGATGAATTGAAGGAAATATACGAGGGCTTGCTTGAGGAGATTTGAACACTTGAGCTAAAATGCCTCCCATGCCAAGCTAATAATGCAAAACACAGGTCCATTATGTATATACCTAAAATTGGTTATCAATTGTGCCTTTCTGGACTAAAACTTGATGATAATGAATTGGAAAATATTAAAGACACAGAGTTTGCTTTTGCAGGTGAAATGGATCATCAGGAACCATACTTTTATCATACTTCAATGACAAAAGAGTTGGATCTTCTTCTAGGAGACGTCTATGATAAAATATTAGATTTGGAAAGATCCATAATAAGAGATTTGGATTTGCATCTTTAACCTTTCTCAATGCATTTTCATATGACATCAAATTTTGTTAAGGAGCTAGATTGCATGCTCTCCTTGGCATTAGTTTCACACCAGTACATGTATGCCAGGCCAATGCTCACTGCAGAGGATTCACATGAGATAAAAAAAGGAAATCACTCATTTTCTATAGGGAATAATGCCTTCTCCCTCTCAGAAACCCATGCAAGCGTTGACAGCCTACTTGTACAGAATGTTGACGACACTATTTTCCCAGTGATCAAAAGGTAAATACATAAAAAATTGGAGACTAAGGAATCTAATCTATCGTGGACTGGTTATGTCTAGATTTCTTACAAGAGAAAAGCATCATACAATGAAGAAGGGGATCCTATTA
Organism: Pinus albicaulis; assembly: GCA_034641835.2. Taxonomy (NCBI): domain Eukaryota; kingdom Viridiplantae; phylum Streptophyta; class Pinopsida; order Pinales; family Pinaceae; genus Pinus; species Pinus albicaulis. The sequence goes on along the minus strand of CM076578.1, from coordinate 536,094,392 downwards.
AGTCCAGCCTTGGAGTATTATCAAATAGAAAAGAGGCAACAAAGGAAGTGGAAGATGTCAAACAAAATGTCACATAGGAAAATTTCAAACATAATGTCGGGGTAACAAAAGCACATGTATGAATTAATGGAAACTTGGAGTTAATGATGATCATCCATATATATGCTCAATCAAATAAGCCTAGATTATTTATGCCCTGATGGACTTTCATGTGATACAATACAAAAATAGATTTCTATCAAGAGTCAAGATAGTATCAACACCTATATCTACTCAATCCTGAGAAGGGTCCCAGAAATCCACAATAAAAGAGGTTATGGCTCCAAAAATTGACATGTTAGCTAAGAGCTCAAAATATATGTGGAGGATTTTGTAATATAAAATTCGATTCAGAACTTGTTCCCATAGTAAATCTGGGCAATTGTATTTGTACTGTTTTCAAAAAAATTGTTACTCCTACAGTCCTATGTCTGACTAGTTACTTTGGAATGCATTTATAGCAGCTTTTCATTTACACATTAATTGTTTCATCATGCCATTTCCTAATTTCCTAGAAATTTGTAAACAACATTTTTAAACATGTACCATTTCCCAATACCATATGCACTTCTTGATTCCTGGAGGAAAGAATCATATTAAGTGGCAATGTTTTGTTGTTTAATTGTGTTTGTATGGTTAAGTGCGGACCTTAAAAGTGTATATATGGTAGATATCCTTTCTTCCCAACCCAAATTGCCCTGCAATAATATTGTACCACCAATTGATTCTATAAAGAAGGTCAATATAGTACCACAAAGATGAAACCATAGTTCATGGTTTTACGACTCATATTCTAACTGAAATTATATCAAATGATAGAACATAGCCATAGGTTGAAGTACTTTTACCACTTAAAAAAGCATCTGATACTAGCCAACAAGATGGCAATTCACTAGTGAGGCCAATGGAATGTTAAGCCACCACCAGTGTTCCATTATTTTAATGCTCTTAATAAATTCCTATCTAATTTTTTAGAGAAGGGCCATTTCATAGGAAAGGGGCAAGAAAAAATTAGGAAATATTATCAGACCATGTATCACATATCCCAGTCTTCGCTCTCAAAAAAGGCTTCCATTTTTGTTACTAGCATAACTTCCCATTACCTCGAAGGACAACACTCTAATTACTAAATGAGAGTTACAAAAATACTGAGACATATTAGAGGACAAATCATACTGAATGACATGTACCTATAGAAGTTGGTTCTTTAAATAGATAAAAAGTTCCTTCCATGTTTTCGACAAATAATGTAACTTCCCACTACCTAGAGAGATAGTACTATAATTACTAAATGGGAGTTACAAAACCAATTTGGACACATTAGAGGATAAAACATATTAAAAGACATGTCCCTATGAAAGGAGATAGTAATGGGCCCAAAATATTCTTATAATCTAGATTAAAACACCCATGATCTTCTCCCTACTCAGTGAAATTGTCCCAACTTTTGAAAAAACAATTTTCACCATATTTAAAGACCATCAAAAGCCATAGAAAAATATGAATCCCGTTCTGATGTAATTGGATTGATACAGATAGTAGAGGGACCTTCTTTCCAAATTGTGAATTGGACTTTATTGGTTGTTGAAGGAGAACAATGATATGCTGCCAGTGGTCCTGGGTCGTTCTATTGAAGAGGAGATGTCATCCATATAAGTTATTGCATGATTAGTAAAAAATCCAGCTATATTTCATCTTTTGGATAGTTGGTCAACACAATTTATAATTGTAATGATTTCAATATGTACAATTTTCTAAACTATTTCAATTTCCTCTAAAATGAGGTAACAAAATCACCTACTTTTATAGTTTATTTTAAGGAGTAAAGTAGAATAGATGGAGGAGGCTTTATAGCTGTACAAGTATTCATAGAATCATAACTCCACCACTTTTATCTCCAACCTCACTATTATCTCATTGATACTCCTAAGCTTTAGAAGAAATTGGTTTTAATTGACCTCAATAATCCTTTTCTCTTCTAGAAACCATGTAGTAAAGATTTTCTGCTTTTGATATGCAGTATTTTGAACATGTATAGTTAAAATTTTCAAGATGGTTTTGTCCTCTTTGATGTAATATGGAAATTTTTGACCCTAGGGGCCATGGCAGCTCACATCAAGATAATCATATGTTGGTCACCTCATAGACTGAAACAATACCTCTTCTCACTTGAATAAGAATGTAAACTTACCAACCTTCTACATATCTCTAAGAACCATATGAAATTCAATGAAACTATCATCCAAAACAAAAAAAAGTGTCTGGATAATGTTGAAATTGCATATTGATGTTTCTTTGACTTTGGTATTATAGATATTTGAGCAGAAAAAACATCAAAGAAGATCTCTCTAGACCTCAGTACACTGATCCATCTCTGTTGAGCCTTCAGAGACTACTCCTAAGTACAGGAAAGGATGAATAGCTTGAATGTGAGTTCAATACGAAAAAATAAAGTTTTCAAATATTCAATATAGCCATTGGACATATTATTAATATCCATGATAAGGGAGGAGTCCCCTGACAGAATAATCTTGACAATGTTGGTGTTTTTCAAGACCCACAAGGGTACAAGATAACAACAAATAGTTGAAAAGAAAGCAACCAATCCTTTCTGCAATAGAACTTTTCTAAGCCTAGACATATACTATCAACAAAGGAACCAATCTTCAGGTTTTGATTCCAAACCAAATATGAGCTGAGATGAGAGCATGACTATAATTTCACACTTCAATTGTCAAGAAACATGTCTTGCTAAATAAAACCACAAAGGTTTAGCAAGATGATGTTGGTGGCATTGATTGTTGAACTTCGTTGATGTTGGTGGTATTGATTGTTGAACTCGTCTACCATGGCCATAAAAAAAATGTATCCTTCACTCAAAGGAAAATAATTGGTTAGGAATGCTAAGCTTTTTCTACGACATTATAAGGTTGAGGGGATGAACCCTTCACTCAAACCAAAATAATTTGTTAGGCATATTAAAATATTGAGCAGTCCAAGTATATGAATTCACTTTATTGGCTCGATCCTATAGCTTACATTTTAGATGTATGGTTTGGTGCATCCTATCAATGTTAGGAACCTCACATGGTTCTAAATCCATCGTACCTCTTTTGGCTCATCGCATATGTAATTTTTCATTCTCAGCACATTGGCACATAAAATATGTCTCTAGCAATATATTTAAAGAGCAGGAAATGTTTTGGTATGACAAAGCCATATAGAAATCAGTGTATGGTTTCATATATGATTATTGCATCTGGTATGGATGTCATCTTAGCCATGTAAAATTATCCACATTGTATGCATAAAATAGATACTCTAATTATAAGAATACATTATGGTATTACATATATATATTGACATGGTTTCTGTAGTATGTGCATGACATCATATTTGCAGGCAGATCAATTGGCGTCATCAATCAACATATATACATACATTCATTCAATATTGGTATATGCATGGCATTCTTGCAAGCCCTGAAACAGTTATGGTATTTTATAAATCTATTAGAGTATGGAAATTCTAATCAAAGTTGTGATCAGTCATGGCCTTGGGTAGTATGTTGACATTTGTTTCTTATATCTCTCTGTTGAACTTATGAGTTTCTCTTCCTCTCATAGCCTAGAAAAGAAGAACCTTAGTTTACTATTGTTCTAGACACAACTACAACTCAACTCATTAAGAAAAAAAAGCCAAGGCCCCTATGTTGATGGATCATTAGTAAGGCTCCAAAGCATTAATGCATATGTACATCGTACAGTGATAAATGATGAATGTGAACCAAGTCCTGCACACTCTACAATGACATGATCTATACTTATTATATCAGTTGAGCCAAATTTTAGAGATTTTTTGACTTACATAGCTATAGGCATCAAGCGATGAAATCATTTGATATTTATAACAAAATTAACCATGTTTCATTTTTTCTATACTAATCCTTAAGTAGCAGAGAAGAGCTTTTGTTGAAGACATGTTTGTAAGCAAATATCTTGGATCATTCAAAAGGAATCATGCTCCTGAAAATTTGAAGACCTGAAGCTATCATAGAACCCTGTAAAGTGAATATTGTTGGTTACCTCACAATGATATACGGCACAGTTCTACTATGTGTGACACTTCTCTACAGCTCGACATCATCTATGATCTCTTTTCAAGTCTAGTATTATGCATGATATTACTACAATCAAGTAGCCATAATGATATATTGTAGCCCCAGTAAATTGATGATTGTATTATAGCCTTGTTCACAATCGAAGTTGTGAACAATACATATGGAAACATTAGATAGCTTATCTTTTGAAGAAGCTACAGGGATCTTCCCGTAAAAGAATTTGCAGCACCTTAGATTTTGAAAAGGGGTGCAACACTCTTGAAACCCTTTTATTTAAAGGAACAAATAAGTGAAGAAGTGCATGGGACTTTGGAGCATATCTCTATAACAATGCTTATCAACATGAAAACTAATGTTCCTTGAAGAAAGTGCATGACAAATTCTATACAAGCACAATATGCAGATGAGATGCTGATTTTGACATTTGTCACCTTGAGATGGAGTATAATTCAAATATTTTTAAATAATATCATGGGAAGATTTATTCTCCATGATTAAAGAAGAACCATGAAGATCCTTCAAAATTTTCCTCTTTGACCTTGAGCTTCCTTGAAGTTTATTGTTGCATTTGCCTCATGAAAAGTCTCATCCCTTGCTTGAGAAGCTCATAATTGAAAGCTAGATGATCACACGAAACAAGCCTTAAGAAGGAGCTATAGAATCCTTGGCAGTATGACCTGATGACTCTTCTTGCCAAATGTTTATTGATAAGGGAAATAACTTAGATATATCCCTATTATTTGAAAGTCTGCATGGAAGTTGCATGATCATGACTTTGGTTATATTTTGGCAATGTCACTTTTCTATATATATCTAGAGTAAGTTACAATTGAGCCATAAAGGTGTAGATATTGATGATATATGATTGATGACCCTCTCAAAGTAAGAGGGATTTGACCTAGCCTTGATAATCTATTTTATGCACTTAATATCCGATGAAGAAGTTGTGAGTCTGCATATGCATATCTTGTGGGATCCCCGGTGTCCTAGATAAATGCCTCACTATGAAGACTCTATCTATATATTCATAGTTGCTTAGTAATATATCTTAGTGACTCTATTGTCTATAATTTGAGGTACACAAATGAAATCCAAGATTTCATGAATACTCTGATGTTGTATCGGTTGGCAGTATGATGGATGGAAAGAGTACATCTAGTACTATATCTCTTGTTTCGGTTGCTTTAAAAGCACTATTGAGGTTGATTGTATAAAGAAACAAGCACGTATTATTATGAATCCATTTTGGTTGAAGAAGTTCTTTGGTGAGCCATTTGAGCACATTCTATATTGTGATATTCTTTAGAGAATCTGTACTCCACATAAATTGGGTACCGCTTTATGATACATTGGAAAACTACCTAGATTCATCATTGTTGAATTAGCAGATTAATTTCTTCAGAGAGAGGCTAGGAGTTGTGAATAGACCTTGCTAGGAGGTTCATGGTTGAACATTGAGCTTTGGGAGCTCCTGGGGACCTAGGGTACTTCTTGAGAGCTACAAGCGACCATATGGTGAGTGGTTCACCTTCCCCTATTGGTGCACTATGTATAGGGTGAGTGTTTCACCTTCCCCTATTGGTGCGCTATGTATAGGGTGAGTGGTTCACCTTCTCCTATGATACCCCATGATGGTTGACATGTGTGTAGGGTGAATGGTTCACCTTCCCATATGATTGATAAGATATGCATAGGATGGGAGGTTCACCTTATCATATGGAATAAGAGTAGGATGAGTGGTTCGCCTTCTGCTATGGATATCTAGTGAGAGATGCATTCAAGCATATGCTTTTGGACATGTTGGTAATACATGGTTCATCCTTTCCTCACATGTAGGATGCTCATTCCCTATGATTGATGTTGACATGTCGATGAGACGTGGTTTATCCTTTCCCTACTCTTGGTTTGCATGCATGTAGGATGTTGTTTATCCTTTCCCTATGTATGGTTCTGACATGTGTTTGTATGATGTGGCTTCTCCTTTCCCTACGTATGGTTGTGACATGTGTTTGTAGGATGTGGTTTCTCCTTTCCCTACGTATGGTTGTGAATTGTGTTTGTAGGATGTGGATTCTCCTTTCCCTATGTGTGGTTGTGAGTAGGATGTGATATATTGTTTCCCTTTTAGTGTTCCTGCATCATCCTATCCATGTAGTCCAGAACACATGGGAAGTACCTCTCATCTGGCCAATGAGTTTGGAAAAGTGGTTGGGACCATAACACTACTGATGGATGCATCATGTATTGTCACACTCCCTATGTCTAGGATGAATGATGTTCAACAAACTTGATCACTTGGGATCAAGTCTGATTATGGTTTTACATTTGGTTATATCGAGTCTGGACTGACTTTTGTTAGTGGAGAGCGGTAAGGTCTTGTGACTCACTCTTAATCGATTCTTCTTCATTATTCTTATCAGTGTTCAGTAGAGTAGAGAATAGATAATATATAGAGATGGCATGTGATGTTAAGATATTTCATGACGACCGGATGGCATGATAAACTATCAAGTGGAATTCTCCCTAGCTGAGATGGACTGTTAAAATTAGAAACTAGGGCCAAATTCCACCATTGGATAGCCTATTTGTTGGAGATGATTATTGAATTGAAATCCTCTTTTTGAGAGGACCAAAATCAACCTAAAGATCATCAATTTTGGACAAGAAGTATGTTTTTGAATTTACACCCACTCGTGTGAAAATTGTCAAGGTCAGCCTCATCATCATAAGTCGCAACGATCATGTATTTTTTCCCTTAAAAATTGTATATGTAGTGGTGCATTGAACGTCATTTGATACATCAAAAGGCTCCAAATTATATCTAAGGTAGCCAAGCTCTTGAGGAGGATGAAGGGTTGTCTATTTTGGGTTTCTTCTTCAATAACTAGGGTTGTGATTCCTCAGATAAACAACCACAGGACTTGATGAAATTTCAGGGCAACTTGTATGGGTAATCCTATCATTACTGTTAATTTTGGACAACTAGGTCCAAACTCCATGTTGTGATTCTCAGATGAATATACCAATATTTTTATTGTATTCTTCTCTCAAAGAGGTGCAAGATCTATCTAAATATCATCTTGATCCGATGAGCATAACATTTATTTTTAATTAATTCCACTTATGTGCAAGGTCGGCCAAAATTGTAATGTAGGCTTGAAGCCCGAACAGATGTGTCACACACCCTCACTGATGGATATATATAGGTCAACGTTGGAGGTCATTTTCACCATCACTCATCACACATTCTCTCTGATCATCTGATTGTTTCGATCATCATCTTGGAGGCTCTTCTTCTCTCACATGTGGGAAATTGCAACAAAGGATTTTCTGGTTTTAACCTAGGGTTTGAGCACAGATTTGACCAATGTTGACTTTGGTCAACACATGGTAAAATTGAACTCAAACTCTCCAAAATTACGGTTTCTACAGTTCGCATTTTCTGGCACAAAAATCGAGGCTGGACATTGACTTTGACCTGGCTGCGTTGAGTTTTTGTTGTTGTTGTTTTGCATTGATCGTTGACTAGAAAACACTGACTTTTGTTGACTTTGGGTTGACCGTTATAGCGCTGTCCGAGAGGGTTGTGTGACACATTCTGGTTGGCTGACCATGTAGAGATTTTGCTGGCTGAAGTATCCTGTTGACCACCATAATGCACCACAACACATATATTTTTTTGATCAAGTTAAGTGTATTTTTTTGGCTTGTCTTTTGTCAATTTATTGGTATGTTCTATTAGAATTTTACTTTCTTGTTTATGTGATTGTTGTTTGATATCGGGTATAAAAGTAAAATTGCATCAAGCATAGAACATCTATGAAAATTTACATGGTATCAGAGCTAAGGTGAAGAAAAAGCCCAAGTCTGTATTGAGAGAAATCACATAAGAAGGAGAATTTGTCAAGGAACCATGGGTACCTCAAACTATAATGGTTTCAAAGTTGATGAAAAGTTGACTGGGAAGGAAGAATTCCATGCCTGGAAGATGAATTTGGATTTAATGTTGGAAGACCAAGATGTCATGGACTATGTGCAGGGTAAAATCCAAGAGCCTCCATCATCTGCACCTGCTGCCACCAGGACAAAGTATAAGAAAGTGGAAATCAAAGCAAAGTTGATGATCTGGGATTCAATTCATAAGAGTCTGGTTGCCTACATCTCTGAGATACACACATCCAAGGAGATTTATGATAAGTTGGTCAACATGTTCAAGGCTAACAATGCAAATCAAGTCATTTTCTTTAAGAACCAATTAAATAATTTGAAGGAAGACATGGATGAATCCGTTCAATATTATTTTCTAAAGTTGACCAAAATCAAAGAAAATCTTCTAGCCATTGGGGAGACAATAGCCGATCGAGAAATGGTTGTCACTGCACTTCGAGGTCTCTCCTCCAAATGGCATGTATTCAATACTACCATTCTCAATAACAATGTTATTCCTGATTTTGATGAAGTATTGTCGAGATGCACTGAAGAGGAAACAAGAATGAAGGGATATGAAATTGAAGGTAATGTTGCCTTCACTGCTCATGCTAAGAAGAAGAACAATGGTGGTTCGAGGAACCATGGAAGAGAAAGGGCCCAAGGAAAGAAAGGAAGATGTTACACATGTAACAAGACCAGCCACTATGCTAGAGAATGCCCTAATAAAAAGGATTCTCCTAGGGATGATGACAACAAAAACAACCAGAGGAATGACAATCAAAGGAACAATAGGTTCAAAGGAAATAGGAAGGCTCCCTCTAGTCACAATGGAAATGATAAATCTTTCAAAAGGTCGAGAAATTTCAGGCATGAGGAATCTAATGTTGTTGATAATAAAAGAAATGAATGCATTCTTGTATCTTCCCTCTCTGCTCCATCTTCACCCAACACTATGGCTGTCTAGTTGATTGATAGGGGTGCCTCAAGGCACCTTACTAGGTTTAAGGAAGCATTTTCTGATTTGGTTGAGAATGATGTTAATCTGCAAATAATTCTTGGAGATAATGCCACATATCCCGTGAAAGGGACAGGGACTTGTTGAAGCCTCGAAAATCGAGTCTACAACAAGGGGGATACCCACCCAGTCCGGACCTTGGTTAGTAGCTCCTTTTCCATTTGGTGTAGTGGGTCGAACTGGGGATAATGGGACCAGTTTCCCAATATGTGTGTGTGTGTTGAGAATTGATATTTCCTTTCTAAGAAAGTTCCTAAGTGAAATGCTTTTATTCTAATTCTAATCTAATAACATGTAAATTGTAATCTAATTAAACATAAATATCTAATTCTAAACTAAACCCGGGATGTAATATTTTCTTTATGCGATCTAAAATGATTTCAATAGCAATTGGTAATAAAGATCATTCAACTGTTATAAGAAAAGAATTCAATAAAGATAAACCACTTCGTATAAAAAGTTAGACGAAACAGTTGTGAAAAATATATCGCATAATAAGCTATTCATACATTAAGCATAAACAAGTGGCTATCACTGTACAAAAGTGCCAAATGATAACTCAAACATTCAAGCGTTAATACATAAACAACTGAACATAAATATCACTTTAACACATAGGCAGAAATAGTTAAGAGATAAAAGTACCATTTATAACTAGTTCTACACATGAGCTTCAAGAAATAATGACTTATCTCTTCTTAATTCAACATCCACTAAGAGTACAGAAGTGCAGCATCAGTAGCAGATATTAAACGCAAATATCAATAAATCTTGTTCCATTCATTCATCAAAACCTCCTCGGAGGGTGCAAAAGTGCATTTTCTGAGGACAAGTTTTTGACAAATTTCAGGACCCTTCTTGATCCAGGTGGATATTGGTGGCCACCCACCTATTCCACTTGGGCCCCCACCATTGTCTCTTTCGCCGCTTTATGTCTACTTACTATTTTGCGCTTTTGGGTCCTAAACTTCCGGAGCCGTTTTGAGGTCCTAAACGACGTTTTTTGGGCATCGTTTTACCAACGAATTTCATGGAATGAAATTCGTCCTGAAAGTTGTGGTCGTCGGACAGAGATTTATAATGATGTATCATGTGTGTCAAACAAAGATAGTAGGCCAAAGTTACGTCCCTGGGAAGTTGAAACACCAATTTACCCAAACGGGGCCCATAGTTTTGGCGCTTCATCTCCTAGGGGTTAGGTTTTTGGATGTTTAGGGTTCTCCATTGTTTCTCAATAATAAATAGGCCCTCGAGCCTCATTGTAACTCAGTTCAGAGGCCTGTAGCCACCACATCTCTTCTCAGAGATAGCTACCAGTGCCCTAGCTAGTTTTATTTCCATTGTCTGTAAGCAAATTTCAGTTCTTTGATATTAATAAAATGAAGTGTTATTTCCGCTACATCTCTGTATTTATGGTTATGTGTTTATTCTGTTTAGTTCCTGCATAAATCCGGATCAGTGGTATTAGAGCGGTCTGCTTTTTCTCGATCCTTCTTTGTATGTCCCCAACGAGGTCGGGGTATAAGGAGTTAGGGCTCGATCTGGTGGAACCTTTGCAAGATCAGCCTCGCAAACCCTGACAGAAGCCCATGGGGGACGAAAAGAAATATGAGGGATCAGGAGATCCTATCAAAATATTGCTTGAGGAGGCCCTCGAAAAACAAAGGAACACGATGATGGATAACTTTGCCCAGATCCTTCAACAGCTACCCACAGGCGGCGCATCTGCATCCAGCAGCCACTCTGGAGGTGCGACTCCTTTTAAGGTACAAGTAAATTTTGACATTCCCATATTTGAGGGTCAAATAGACGCAGAGGCCGTAGATAGATGGTTGAATCTATTAGAAGGATATTTCTCTGTTCATGACTTTTCAGACCGGGAGAAGATTATTTTTGCACTCCTCAAAGCTACCCCCATGTTAAGGACTGGTGGGAAACCTACTGTGAGAACAAGGACCAGACAGAACCCTCTCTATTCTCGGCCGTACCAACTTGGAATTATTTCCGAGACGCCGTCAAGGAACAGTACTATCCCGTGGGGAGCTATGAGGACAAGTACATACAATGGACCACGCTGCGACAACAAAGGGATCAAGATGTGCATGAGCTGACGAATCTGTTCCATACCCTGCGCACAAAGTTGGGTATCAAATATTCAGAGAAACATTTGGTGCTAAAGTATCGCAGTTGTCTGCACAGATACATTCAGGAGGAAATGGAGTTCCTCGACATCTCCTCGCTTGGTACGGCATACCGGTATGCTGCCAAGATTGAGCAGAAATTCAAACAGAAGAAGCGAGACTTTGGATCTGCAAATCAAAAGCAAGGGAAAGGTGCTTCCAAACCGCAGAACAAAGGACAGAGCCAAGGCATGGCGGCTAAAGACAACCCGTCAAAGCCACAAGAAAATAATAGCACCGCAAAGCCAAAGAAGGACACGGGAAAGTGGTGTGAGTTCCATAAGAGCTCCACTCACAACACAAGTGAGTGTCGGGCCAAGCAGTCGCTAGTGGCCGAGATGAGGGCTTCTGAGTCAGATGCATGCTCCGACTCCGAATCAGAACCTGAAAAGGGGAATGAAAAAGGGAAACAGATTATTGATGCGGATCCCAATGCCACTGTTGCCACTACAAAGATCTAGAAGGAGGAACCGGAAGATCCAGAGGAGGAGGAACATCTCTTCCACTCCCAGATGTGGGTAAAGGGCTCCCCTGTACAGTTCATTGTCGACAATGGGAGCCAAAAGAACCTCATTTCAGCAGATGCCGTGAAGCGGTTGGGCTTGCCGACCATAGCTCACCCACATCCATACACCATCGGGTGGCTTCACCAAGGACGAGATCTCCGCGTCAGCCAGCAGTGCCGCCTTCCCTATAGCATCAAGCCCTTCACGGATGAGGTATTATGTGACATTGCTCCTATCGATGTTTGTGATGTATTATTAGGACAACCATACTTGTGGAAGCATCATGCTGTGTATGAGTCTCGACCTCGTGCTGTTATTATTACTTTGGGGAATAAGTTGTACAGGATACCAGAGGTACCACCTCCTACGGCTATCTCTTTGGTTACTGCAAAACAATGCAGTAAGCTCATTTCCCAAACCAGGAAATTCGTTTTCCTGATGATCCGCCCCCAGGGCAAGAAGAAGACAGTGGCCACGACCTCCAGACAGGGCCCCTCTGCACGACACCAAGAAATGGATAAGGTTGTGGAGGAGTACGGGGACATCTTCACCTCACTCATAGGGGTTCCTCTGCACTGTCAGGTCAAGCACCCGATTGATCTGACCCCAGGTGCGCCGCTACCCAATTGACCGATCTATCGGCACTCTGTTCTTGAAAATGATGAAATCAAGAGGCAGATTCAGGAGTTGTTGTAGAAAGGTCACATCAGACCAAGTTCATCGCCCTGTGGGAGCCCGATCGTATTGGTACAGAAGAAGGATGGGACGTGGAGACTTTGTATTGACTATCGGGCGTTGAACAAGATCACTGTCCGGAATAGGTACCCAATCCCACGGATTGATGACCTTCTGGACCAGCTCCAAGGTGCAAAATATTTCAGCAAGATCGACCTGAAGTCTGGGTATCACCAGGTACCAATTGAACCCTCCGATGTGTGGAAGATTGCCTTCAAAGCCAAGGAAGGCCTTTTTGAATGGCTGGTCATGCCTTTCGGGTTGACGAATGCTCCCGCAACCTTCATGAGGATGATGGACGACATCTTGCGCCCATTCACCAACTCATTCGTAGTGGTGTACTTGGATGACATTCTGATCTTCAGCAAGACTTGGGAAGAGCACCTTCATCACATCCGACAAGTCCTCCAAACACTGCGGCAACACAAGTTGTGTGCCAATTTGGAGAAGTGCAAGTTTGGCATGACCCGGGTTCAATATCTGGGATACATTATTGATGAAAGGGGGTGCATGTGGATCCAGCCAAGATCCAAGTCATTCGGGATTGGCCAGCCCCGACTACTATAACAGAGCTTCGCAGCTTTCTGGGTCTTGCTAATTTCTACCGTAGATTCGTGTTGGGATTCTCTCATATCACTTGGCCCTTGAGTGAAGTCACCAAAGGAGGAGCGAGAGAAAAATTCTTTTGGTCGGAACCTCAACAGAAGGCGTTCAAAGAATTGAAAAATCGCCTCTGTTCTGCCCCAGTGCTCACCTTACCAGACTTGCAGCAGCCATTTGAGATCGAGACATATGCCTCTGACTATGCTATTGGGGCAGTTCTTACTCAACAGGGACATCCAGTGGCATATCACAGTGAGACATTGTCTGAGACAGTTCGCAAGTATCCCACCTATGACAAAGAAATGTATTCCATTGTGCAAGCCTGTCGACAATGGAAGCATTGCATTTTGGGGAAGGAAACAATCATCCACACAGACCACCGGCCCCTGCAGTTCATACAGACACAAGGGAAGTTGCAGAATGATCGCCATCAGAAGTGGTCCACATATCTGCAACAGTTTCATTTGAACATCAAGCACAAGAAGGGTAGCACCAATAATGTTGCAGACTGCCTCAGCCGACCACCGATCGTGGCGCTCACCACCGTGCTCAACTCTTGTGGGCACGAGACTTCTGATTGGCCGCTTCTCTATGAGAGGGACCCAGAATTCGGCCACACTTACAAGGCACTCTTGGGGGGCACGCAAGTTCCAAATTTTCACCTCCAAGATGCACTTTTATGTCACCTGGGACACCTTTTTGTTCCTTCAAGCGAGCGTTCCAAGATGATATGGGAAGCACACTACAGTCGAGTCGCTGGGCATTTCGGGGTCGAGAAAACAGTAGCAATACTACAGAAGTATTTCTATTGGCCGAACCTTCGAAAGGATGTCGAGAAGCACATCAGATCCTGCACTGCTTGTGCCATTTCCAAACCGACCATCAAGAATCAAGGCCTATATACTCCACTACCTACCCCTAGTCGACCGTGGGAATCCATCTCCATGGATTACATGTCGGGCCTGCCTTCTACTAAGAATGGAAATGATTGTGTTTTCGTGGTCGTTGACAGATTCTCGAAGATGGCCATCATGGCGGCCTGTAAGAAGAATATCACAGCAGAAGCCACTGCTAAACTCTTCTTTGAACGAGTGTGGGTGCACTTTGGGATCCCACAGTCTATCATATCAGATCGAGATAGCAGGTTCCTCAGCACATTTTGGTCCAGCCTCTGGTCAATGTTGGACACAAAGCTCACCAAGTCCACAACTTTCCATCCCCAAACAGATGGCCAGACAGAGGTTGTTAATAGAATGATTGTACACATTCTGCGTATGTACAATTCAAAGCATCCATGCACATGGGACGAGAGCCTCCCCTATGTACAACATAGTTATAACAGGGCTCTCCACAGTTCAATTGGCCATAGCCCCTTTCAGGTGGGCTTGGGATTCCAGCCACTATGTCCCATTGACGTAGCCATGCCATTTGCAGCTGCTCAGGCCGATTCAGCTCATGTCCAGTCTGAAGTTGACAAAGAAAGTAGCTTCATCGAGTGCATTCAACACATCCGCCAACAGGTTCATGATATATTGGACAGAGCCAATGCGAAGTACAAGCAGCGCCATGATCAACACCGGGTGCCACACAACTTCCATGTGGGCGACAAAGTATGGCTACATTTGCAGAAGGAGCGCCTCACTGGACCCCACCGCAAGCTTCGCCCGCTCCGATATGGGCCATACACCATCACCAAGGTTGTAGGGAGCAATGCATTCGAGCTTAGTATTCCACCATTCCTTGGTCTACACCTAGTCTTCAATGTGGATCGCCTTCGCCCTTACTTCCCACCTCTATTGGACACCTCGGACATTGCAGAACAACTCACACCAATAGAGTTAAACCCAGACTGCATGGAACAGGCCACCACAGATTGTATCATGGACATGCAAATCAAGAACACTCGCCAACAGAAGATCCAACTGTATCAGGTTGTCAAAGCTGGCCAACTCATGCACCAAGGAAAGTGGTTCACCAGGGACCAAGTTCAGCAGAAATTTCCTCATCTCATGGAGGAACTTAACGCAATGGGGACCATTGCTTCCTAAGGGGGGAGGAATGATCCAGGTGGATATTGGTGGCCACCCACCTATTCCACTTGGCCCCCCACCATCGTCTCTTTCAGTTTTTCAGTTTCGGCATAACTTACTATTTTTAGCAGTTTTTCGGGTCCTGAACTTCCGGAGCCGTTTTGAGGCCCTAAACGACGTTTTTTGGGTATGAAAGCGCTAGCGAATTTTCTGATAAAATTCGTCCCGACAGCTGTAGTCCTCGGATAAAGCTTTCTAATGATGTATCATATGCGTCAAACGGAGATAGTATGCCAAAGTTACGTCCCTGGGAAGTTGAAACACCAATTTACCCAAACGGGGCCCATAGTTTTGGCGCTTCATCTCCTAGGGTTAGGTTTTTGGGATGTTTAGGGTTCTCCATTGTTTCCCAATAATAAATAGGCCCTCGAGCCTCATTGTAACTCAGTTCAGAGGCCTGTAGCCGCCACATCTCTTCTCAGAGATAGCTACCAGCGCCCTAGCTAGTTTTATTCCATTATGTCTGTAAACAAATTTCAGTTCTTTGATATTAATGAAATGAAGTGTTATTTCCGCTGCATCTCTGTATTTATGGTTATATGTTTATTCTGTTGCGTTCCTGCATAAATTTGGAATACTTCTCTAAATGCATGAGAAGGGTTTAAATACTACTAACTAAATCTAAAAATAATTTATTACAAAAATATAGGATACGGTTTAAATGACCGTGCTATTTTTAGGAAAAAAATAAAGCAAAACTAGTACTAAATCTAAAATTAAAATTTAACAACTAACTAACTGTGAATGTGTTCTCTGGAATTGCAAGCGTTCATCATTGATCTGAGAAGAATAGGCTGGCCGACTTCAGATTTCAACTGTCCCGTGTGTTGACCACACTTTGTTAACGACCCCATAGCAGTACACCCCCCATTTTTTCAAATGGGATTCTTCATGTTCGACGTGGTTGCGCCATTCAGATTCCATCATCAGTCATCAATCAACCGTTTTGCAAATGATGTAAACCCATTATGCATGTTATGATGTAAATGATCTAAGGAAGACCGTTGATGTATGTAACAACCTAGGTAAGCCTAGTATGTTGTTGATGATCTCTATCCTAGGAGGTTTTTTGTCTCACTGATTCACGAAAGTGATCGGCAGAGTTTTTCCCTCCAGCCTCACCCCAAAGCTAGGTTGGATTTTGTCATCAGCATACTAAGTGAGTCCTAGTGTTTCTATCAAGTCCTTGTAAAAGTAGTTTGAGCTACTTGGTCTACTAGATCATATTTTGAGTCGCAGAACTGGGTATTCATTTGAGGGTCTATACAAATGGGTATTCCCCTTTCATGTATGTAAATGTATTATCTCATGTAAAAGAGGGTTGGAAAAATAATTATAATCCCCTCTTAGTCAATTAATTAAATTTTCTGGTCAATTAATTAATAAAATCCTAAACAATAAATTTAATTAATTTAGGGTCCTAAATTAGGATTAAATCTTTAAAGGCAAAATTTGTGGGTCCTTGGAAAATGATTTTGAAAGCCCCAGACCAAGGGAATATTGAGAATTTTAAGAAATTTTGGACCCTTGGGCCTTGGTGGTTAAGTCAAAGTCAAAATTTTGGGGTAATTAACTCAAAAATAATATTTTTGAGTTAATTAAAATTGAATTAAATGATAAATTCGTTTTTTTCCCCAAAATTTTAATTTCAACGCTCCGGATTAAAAGATAATTAAATCTTTTGGACGGTTGAGATTATTTTGACGAGGATCATCCAAACTAGCCGTTAGAGATCTTGTCCTATAAATTTAGAGGTCTTTCTCATTTTTGAGTGATCCGATCTCAAGATCATGCACTTGCTCTTAGAAGCTCTTGTAAACTTTTTGAGGAATAAAGCATAAAGACTTTGGGGTTTCAAATCTGGATGTTCCTTCTCAGATCTATGTGGTGAACTGTCTCTAAAATCTGTTACTTGGTTTCTCGCATTTTATGGTTGATGGCCTTCATGGATTAATCTGCATATAGGTATCTTATGCAGTTTTCTGGGTTTATAAAATAACATTCTGATTTTTCTGCAAAGGTCTCATGTTGTTTTCTTAAATCTATATCGATCTAAGATTCAGATCTAAGTGTGCAGGGAATTTTTTTTTAAGATTGGGCGTCTGGGGAAGTCTTCGGTTGGACCAGCCGACTCCCAATAAACATAAATTTGATAAGCTCTTTATTTGTTAAATTTCGGGTCTATCTTACGATATTTGTGATTTTGCAGGGTTTCGAAGGCTTGTGCCTCTCACTAAAACTTCAAATCTCTGAAAATTGTGCTAAAACGGATTCAGATCTGACCATGAGGGTTTTAAATTTGTAAATTAGCTGTAAATTTGTAAAATTTTTTTTAGGACTATGAGGGTTTAGTTGTTCCATGTTGTGTATATCTTCAGATCTGGCTGTCTTTTGCAGGTTAAGGGTTCAAATCAGAATTTTTTTTTAAGATCTAAGGCAGATCTGGCCTCCAAAGGCGAAATCTAGCCTCAAATCCCTCCTGTGGACGATCTGGGCAGTATTTGATTCAGGGAGCATAATAAATTCAGCTTAAATAAAGACATTTTAATTTATCTGCTGAGAAAATTTGTGCGTACTGGGTTCTCCTCATTCTGATCAATGCTGCCTCTGTCTCAGCTTTTATTTGGCGTCTCTTTGCAGCCTTCTCCTTTGCTCCACGTTGATCTGCAGTTGCCCTTCATTTCCCTTTCTGCTAACGTCCCTCTGCTCTCCATCGAGATCCCTCTTTTCTGTCCATTCATCCATCCATCGAATCCTTTCAACCTGCGTCGAAGCTATCAACTCCTTTCCTTAAACCGTCCATCCTTATCTTTTTTGCTGTCTCACCGTCTGCAGTCTTGAACTCGTCCATACTTCCTCATGCTGCATCCGTCGAACCTTTGCCGCCGTCCAGTCAACCTGCAGCTGCAAACACCACGACACGGCATTAAAATTATTAAACCTAAGTTTATTATTTTGGTTCGATGTCACGTTTGTAAAGCTTTGATTTTAATTTTGTGCATAGTTCGATTTTAGAATTCGATTTAATAATATTTGTTTAGATTTTAGATTTAGTTTGTATTTTATTTGTTAGCCTTTAGTTTCAACGTTTTGTTTTTAGAGTTAGGTTTGTTGTTTAATATTTAATTTTAGTTCATTTCAATAGCGTAGTTGGATTTTAGGATAGTCAGCTTTTTTTTATTTGTTTAGATTTAACTTTTAAGTTTAATGTTAATCTAGTTAGATTTTTTTTAATTTTATTAATTAGATTAGTCTTTTTGGACTTTGGTTTATTTCAATTTTAGTTTTAATTTAGTTTAACTTTTGTTAGATTAGACCTTTTTTAGCTTTAGATTTTAGCTTTATTTTCAAATAGATTTAGTTTTAAAATTTGTTTTTGTTTAGATTTAGATTTAATTTAAAAAATAAAAATAAATAAAAATAAAAAATCTCAAAAAATCCTAAAAATTTAGAAAATACAAAAATATAAAAATTTTTCGAATTTTCTATGGTCAACTGAGCCTTAAAATTTTTATCTAAATTTGACTGTGGATCATTTTGATTTTCGAGCTGCGTTATAATTGGAATATTTTTATTTTCGGAAATCTTTCAAGTATCTGGCATTCTCATAATATTGTTATTCATGGTTGTGTCATTCTCAAGAAAAATATCATTGTGATCAATCGTGGTATAATAAGCAACAAGCAGCGTTACTTACTTGTTTAGTACTGTACATAACGTGATCTCCGTTTGACTCCATAAAGCACCGGTCTTAAACGTGATATCTAATCTAGATCCGTGGGAATCTCGTTCATTTTATAAGTATTCGAGCGTTTAGCTGTTGTCTCCCGGATTTGTCATCCTCATTTCTAGAAGGGTATAAATTTCCTTGCCCTCGTGCGTACGCGCCTTAAATAGAGAGATTGGGGGATAAAGGCGACAGCCCCCTAATCCGAGTCGCTGTCGCGTGCTCGACAATCCGCACGACAACATCTTGCTCTACTTGGGGACACGTTGCTTCATCGGAGGAATGTGAGAATCCAGAATCTGTATCCAAGCAACACACAAGATTACATAAGTAGCGTCCATCCAAATATCATCATATAACATTAAGCACATGAAAAATAGAAGCTCTTCTTTTATTTATTATTCTACTTAACATGAAAAGTAAATCTACTCTAACTGCAAAATGAAATGCTGAAATAACAAGGAGTAGGGTTAGAAATACGATACAGAGGATGCCTTGTGGCATCAGATGTGCTCAATATAGTGTATGATGAGCATTTGCCTGCTTTCAGGAAAGTCTGTAGGCTGCTTTTCAGATGTGCCATGTCCAATCTTGCATAATGTAGGACTATGTCTTATCCAAATGTCAAGGTGCTCTCGACCATCAGACGAATCAAACCACTTACTTCTTCTTTTTTGCTTCTTTCTCTTATTCTGAGTGGGTTGTGATGTCAACAATGAGACCACTGTAGATTTCTTGTCCTCATCTTGAAGATGTTTGTACAAAATATCTGAAGAACCTGGAGCCTGACCAATATTATTCTGGATATACTCTGTCAATGGTGACACACAAGCTTGGTCTTTCTCAACATCCTTTGAAACCATAGTGAAATCCTCCGTGTGATGAGATGGGAATAGCTTTAGCAGACAAGAAGTCTCATGATCTGTTGATGAATCTTCATAATCAAATTTCGGCTGAAACTTTTGTATATGTAATTTTTCCATTTTTTCCAACCTTTCTTGTATGGAACTCATTTCCAACAAGTGATTTTCCTTCATGGTATTCATTTCCTGGGTGTGTCTTGCTTCCATGATGGACATCTGATTAGAATGATTAACTTCCATTATCTTCAACCTGTTTTCCATGACATTTATTTCCTTAACATGTTTTTCTTCCATGGAAATTATTTGATTGGAGTGATTAAATTCCATGCTCTTTAATCTATTTTCCATGCTTTGAATTATTTGAATATGATTGGGTTGCACATCCTTAATCATCTGAGCTGGTTCCTTAACCTGACTTTCATGATCTTCTATATGCACGTGATAGTTCTTACCAAAAACATTAATTTGATGACTTGACCCTGCCATTCTACTAGCTATGATCCTTTTGACAATGGGACAAGTAGCCTCTTCATGAAGAGCATCACAAACTCTACAATAAGGCGGAGCTTCATCCACAAGATTTGCAAACTCAAATTGATTTGTCGGTCTCTGCTCATAAGATAGGTCTCTTTTCTGCAAAGCATTATTATTTCTAGGTTGGGAATTCTGCATTCGAGCTCTTTCCATTTGGACCAATCTAGCCTGTAAGACACTTATTTCTTTAGCATGATTGAGCTCCATGATTTCAAGTTTCTTAGCATGATTAAGCTCCATGCTTTCAAGTTTCTGCATTAACCTTTTCACAGGGTGATCATCATCTTCTAGAGGTTCTTTTAACTTGGTATCTGTCAAAGATCTATCAAAATATGGAGTTTTGGACATTCCAGATGCTTTCTTATCCTTTTCAATCTCCTCAGCTAAAGATTGACAAGCTTTATAATTTGCATTTTTAGCCCGCCTTAACTCATATGAAGTATCAGAATCAAATGCATCAATGTAGAAATTCAGAAGAGATCCATCAGGAGGCTTATGAGTTTGAGATATTTCTCTAAGAATACCATTAAATATCCTATTAAATTCTTGAGTCGTTTCATTTTCTTTCTTTTTTATGGTACTGATTTCTATTACCAAATGTCGATCTTCCCTTTTATCACCATACTTTTCCTTAAAAGCAGTTACAATTGATTCAAAAGTATTAAATGAATTATCAGGCTTTTCCATAAACCATTCAGCAATATCTTCACCAAAAGTAAGAACAAAAGTTTTCATCTTTACATCATCGAAATTATTTTTTGCAACTGCAAATCTATTCCACCAGTTAGTGAAAGCAAATAAATGAGATTTAACACTAACTGCATCATTTCCTTGAAAGATAGGTAATTTATCCATTTGAGGGAGATCATGGGGATAACCCTGAATATTAGCAAAATTACATGGGGCAAAAACATCCATGATATCGTTTTTAAGATTTTAGAAATAGATCTGTGTTCAAGAATAATCAAAAGGTCCTCAAGAAGCGAACTTCTTGGCAGGAACTCTTGTAAGAAATGAAAGAATTGGAGTCGCCACTTGAACATGAAACTAATTCTAAAACAAAGGAAATAATCGAAAGTTAGCAGATGGATATCACGAGGGGATTCTTGTCTGGGAATAAAAAGATGAATAAGTGGAGTCGCCACCCAAACAAGAAGCCAACCGAAATGTCCAGGTGCTAAAGATGCGATGATGAAATGATTAGAGATATGACAAAAGATAAGACGATGAAAATATGAAGAGATGAAAAATCGCCAGAAAATGTGACGCCTTGTGATAGGCTAATGAATGGCGATGAAAGATCAGAAGATTATAAAATGTCGTTAAGACCAAGGACAGAAAAACTCTATCCCCGGCAACGGCGCCAAAAAATGTTGTCACACAGATTGTCCAGGCACCGCGACAACGGCTCAGATTGTGGGCTGTCACTCTTATCCCCAATCTCTCTCTTTAAACTGTCTCCTTGCAAGTTAAGGGAGGTAGACCCTATTATAAATGAGGATGACAAATCTAGGAGACACAGCTAAAACATCAAATACTTATAAAATGAACGAGATTCCACAGATCTAGATTAGATATTACGTTTAAGACCAGTGCCTTATGGAGTCAAACAGAATCCCGTTATGCAATTATAAACAAGTAAGTGACGATTAACTGCTGCTTATTAAACCACGATTGATCACAATGATATTTTCTTGAGAATGCCACAACCATGAATAACAATATTATGAGAATGCCAGATACTTGAAAGATTTCCGAAAATAAAAATATTCCAATTATAACGCAGCCCGAAAATCAAAATGATCCACAGTCAAATTTAGATAAAAATTTTAAGGCTCAGTTGACCATAGAAAATTCGAAAAAAAATTTAAGTTTTGTATTTAAAAAAAAAAAATTAGGATTTTAAATTTATATATATATATTTTTTATTATTTTTTGAATTAAAAATCCAAACAAAAACAAATTTTAAAACTAAATCTATTTGAAAATAAAGCTAAAATCTAAAGCTAAAAAAGGTATAATCTAACAAAAGTTAAACTAAATTAAAACTAAAATTGAAATAAACCAAAGTCCAAAAAGACTAATCTAATTAACGAAATTGAAAAAAATCTAACTAGATTAACATTAAACTTAAAAGTTAAATCTAAACAAATAAAATAAAATAAAAAGTTGACTACCCTAAAATCCAACTACGCTATCTAATGAAATAAATCAAAATCGAAAGTAAAACAACAAATCTAAATTTAAAACTTAACTAAGACTAAGCCACTAACACATTAAAACTAAAACAAAACAAGACAAAATCGAAAAAAAACCTACGACTACCAATATAATATTAAAATATATCCTAATAAAAAAAAAAAACGATGCATATACATGTGAATTGAATTTTTAATGTGCGTTTGTCATTGCTTTGCAGGTCGAGCTTGGACGCGAAGGAAAGGACGATGGCGTGTGCAGGAGGGGCGTCGATTGAGCCGGACAAAGGCAGAAACTGGACGGCAGCTCGAAGAGAGGAAGGGAACTCGATGGACAGAGGCTCAAGGATGACGCAGTGAAGAGCTTTTTTATGGACGCGGGTTTGAGATTGTCGAATTGCAGTTTGGACGCCAGACGGAATGGAGAAGCTCGGATGGGCAGAATCGCTGAGTTTTATGTTGTGTCTGATCGTTTGTGTAATTTGCAAGTTGAACGCTGATGCAGATAAGGACGAGGGACGGCAGTGAATGGTTCGACAGCGTGAAAGGAAGAGACAAGATTGGATGCAGGGCAGAATCAAGCGTTTTGAATGATAAGCCCAATACCTTCAACTCCAACAAATTTAAAAATTCTTTTCAAAAAAACTCAGCATTTAAAAATTTCTTCATTTATGCCCAGATCTCATGCTTCTTGAAAATAACGCCCAGATTTGCCCACAGTGGGGGTTCTGAGGCCAGATCTGGCCTTTGGAGGCTAGATCTGCCTTAGATCTAAAAGAAAAATCCGATTTGAACCTGTAACCTACAATAAACCAACCTGATCTAAAGATACACACCAAGAAGCGATTAAAACCCTCACAATCCTAAAAAAATTACAAATTTAAAACCCTCATGGTCAGATCCGAATCCATTTTAGCACAATTTTCAGAGATTTAAAGTTTTGGTGAGAGGCACAAGCCTTCGAAACCCTGCAAAATCACAAATATCGTAAGATAGACCCGGAATTTAACAAATAAAGAGCTTATCAGATTTATGTTTATTGAGAGTCGGCTGGTCCAACCGAAGACTTCCCCAGACGCCCAATCTTAAAAAATTTCCCTGCACACTTAGATCTGAATCTTAGATCGATAGAGATTTAAGAAAACAACATGAGACCTTTGCAGAAAAATCAAAATGTTATTTTATAAACCCAGAAAACTGCATAAGATACCTATATGCAGATTAATCCATGAAGGCCATCAACCATAAAATGCGAGAAACCAAGTAACAGAGTTTAGAGACAATTCACCACATAGATATGAGAAGGAACATCCAGATTTGAAACCCCAAAGTTTTTATGCTTTATTCCTCAAAAATTTTACAAGAGCTTCTAAGAGCAAGTGCACGATCTTGAGATTGGATCACTCAAAAATGAGAAAGACCTCTAAATTTATAGGACAAGATCTCTAATGGCTAGTTTGGATGATCCTCGTCAAAATAATCTCAACCGTCCAAAATATTTAATTATATTTTAATCTGGAGCGTTGAAATTAAAATTTTGGGGAAAAAACGAATTTATGATTTAATTTAATTTTAATTAACTCAGAAATACTATTTTTGAGTTAATTACCCCAAAATTTTGACTTTGACTTAACCACCAAGGCCCAAGGGTCCAAAATTTCTTAAAATTCGCAATATTCCCTTGGCCTGGGGCTTTCAAAATCATTTTCCAAGGACCCACAAATTTTTCCTTTAAAGATTTAATCCTAATTTAGGACCCTAAATTAATTAAATTTCTGGTTTAGGATTTTATTAATTAATTGACCAGAAAATTTAATTAATTGACTAAGAGGGGATTATAATTATTTTTCCAACCCTCTTTTACATGAGATAATACATTTACATACATGAAGGGCGAAAACCCATTCGAAAATACCCTCAAATAAATACCCAATTCTGCGACTCAAAATATGATCTAGTAGACCAAGTAGTTCAAACTACTTTTACAAGGACTCGATAGAACACTAGGACTCACTTAGTATTCTGATGACAAAATCCACCCTAGCTTTGGGGTGAGGCTGGAGGGAAAAACTCTGCCGATCACTTTCGTGAATCAGTGAGACAAAAAACCTCCTAGGATAGAGATCATCAACAACATACTAGGCTTACCTAGGTTGTTACATACATAAACGGTCTTCCTTAGATCATTTACATCATAACATGCAGAATGGGTTTACATCATTTGCAAAACGGTTGACTGATGACTGATGATGGAATCTGAATGGCGCAACCACGTCGAACATGAAGAATCCCATTTGAAAAAATGGGGGGTGTACTGCTATGGGGTTGTTGACAAAGTGTGGTCAACACCGTGAAGACGGAATTGGCAAGAGCTGGCGCTATCTTTTCGGCAGAATTGATGATACACTCGATAGTCATGCATTGGCTATGTTTTTGGTAGGTATCCTGGAATAGTTTCAGAGATCAGATTTTCCTTGTGTAAATTTTCATTTATACAATCAATAATACTGCTAGCTGCTATGGCTGCTTCTTCTGCCACTTGCTCTGCCTTCCTGATCTGTGCATCTCAATTATTAAAAAGTATTTCTTTGTGATTTTCATTGATTGTAGGTGCACCTGCTCTTTTCCCCTCTTCTGTATTTTTCCAAGCCAAATAGTCATTAACTCTTTTTTCAGTTAAATCATAATCATGTCGTAAATCTACGACATGATTAGTGATTTTATCACTTTCTTCACAATAAGAGTTGCATTCTAATATTCTTTGGCATAATATTTCTTGTTGTTGCAGTAGTTGGTCATTTAAGGAAATAGACTCTATGATAAATTCCGTGAGATTGGGATCATCTTTGTGCGTCTCTTGCATAACCTGTAGTTGTTTCTCTTTTTTGGCCAAACTGTTCTGATATCCAATCTGCATTTGTTGAAAATCTTGCTGTAATTTTTCAAGTTGTTTCTGAGCTTCACTGTTAGCATTGGCTTCTTGCAGCTGTTGTTGCAAGACCTATAATTGATCTTCTTTCTCATTCAATAATTTTCGTACCTCAGATGCTTTGTCAATGGCTAGAGAGGCATAAGCTCCTGTGATCTGAGATAATTTAGTGAGATTTTCTGTTGGATTGGTAGTAGGATCTTTCCATAGAACATCTAGGTGTTCTGCATTATGAGAGAGAACATTTTCCAATTTTCTTTTCTTCCTCTATCTTCTTACCACTGCCTTATGTTTTGAATTGTAGAATACATCAAGAGGAGGAATTTCCTCTATCTTAAACATGAGTTCAGAAGACGGGGTTATAGGAATATGTTCTGTTTCTGAGACATTAGTAGTTGCTCCTGTGACTATATTTATTGTTGTATGTACATTGCTCACAGGTGTCTATGTATTTTGTGCTTCAATATTAATAAAATCATTGAATGTTTCCCATTCCTTATCCAATTCAGTTCTGACTGATGATTGCTGTACAATGAGAGGGGGAATATTTAACTGTGAAGAGGTTGAAATCTGTTGCTGTGAGAGTTCTTTAGACTGGGCAGTATATTTTACTGACCCTTCACTCTTAGAGTGTTCAGAGGTTTCTCTTCCGGACTTTGACTTAGACCTGTTTGTATCTGAACTTCTATTGAGACTGACACTAGGAGTTGGTTCCCTTACGGGTTCCAAGCACAATTTATCTAGAGGGATAGTAGTTAACCTCATTTCTCTATATATTTTGAATTCTTGAAACTCTGCTGGAAGAAAACGTATTTGAGCCGAATGTATAATTTCTTTAAGTGTGCCTTTTTCTTGGAACATGTCATCAAACAAATCTTCTTCTTTAGAAAACACTCTTATCTTGACTGCAGTAGTGAAATTTTTAACAACATCATATGGATCGAATGGTCTTCTTGGAAACTTGAACAAATGTAAACATGTAATATTGTTTACTTCTTTAAATGCATGACCAACATCAAATAATGAAAATTCCCCACAGGCCACAGGAAATTGAGGCCAGATAGCCTTCTTCTTGTCTTTCAACTCTTTAGTCAAACCTCCTTCTCTGCAAGTTTGATATGCAATTTCTCGGGCGATGAGTTTATCAGGAACATACAATGGTAAAACATGAGGGGAAACAAAACTTCCAAAAACCCTAACATATGTAAATAATTATTCTCCAAACCATCTCATAACAAGTAGAATGTCTACCTCTTCTTCAAGAGAAAACCTTGGAGCATCTTTATCATACAATATTCTGTATAGGGGTAACATAATGCCATGGAAAATCTTGTAAAAACAGGGAATGAACTCTGAATCCCACAACTCTTTGTGATAAACATGAATGGGCAGGGGATCTTGAATTTTCCATTTCCAACCCATTAACGAAAATTTAGAAACAAAACAGATTGAATCCATCACATAAGCAGATAAATAAAAATGAGGATAAATCCTCTGAGAAACAGTTCTCTTAGACCGATAATTGAAAATAGCTGTGGCTAAGTTGTCAGAAAGTATCTTAGCCCAATCCAAAATGGTAGCATTAACAGCAACATTCAACAACGGAAGCCATTCAGGCGAAAACTTATTACTGTCAGGCTTTCCAAAAAGCCGACAGAGCATAGCAGTAGCAAAGAAATAAGGAGAAGTGAGAGAACCAGTACTATACATACCGTGTTTATCTTTCTTTAGTGGTTCGTCTCTCCTGGACCAGTCCTTGGTGCATTCTGCCAGGTTTTCATTTTATTTGGAAAACTTCTCTATAAACTGTTTGTTATAAGTTGCCTGTGGCTCTGGAAAATGATACATGAGTCTAAAATCCTGTGGAGTAAATGAGCCAATGAGCTCTTGACCCTGAGTCTTAAACTGTCTGTCTGAAATATCAGTGCTATCCAGCACCCATTTAATCATATATGTGTACAGAAGAATTCTAGGTCTCGCTGCTATTCGGTGCAAGAATGAACAAGCTAGCTCTGTAAGAGATGCTTCAGAAGACCCATGTGATCCCGCAGTAGCCGTAACCTCCATTACTCTGGGGTTCTCTTCTTCAAGAAGATTATACATGCCCTCCCAAGTAGTGATACCAGCGTCTCTATTACAGGCGGTGTCTGTGTATAAGGACGTCATCTCTTTATCTTCTGAACTTGGAGCCTTGTCTTTCTTTCCCATTTTATTCTGAATACTGCTTTGTATAGTTCTCAGCTCTTTGCTCCTGCAGTTCACGAATTAAGTGAGAATAATGATAGAAAAAGGTTACGGGAAAGTTTTAAATGCTGAAGACGTATGAAATATACTACCTTACGTGAAATAACTCTTCAATTAGAATGAAACCATTTTTCTTTAATGAATGACAATCAATTCATTAATTTAACATTAAAGCGTATAACGGGGTCTCGATTTATGGAAAGATTTTCTTCGTGTAATGAGCCTTTAACAATCTACGATAAGGCGATCTATGATTTGCTTCGCAATATCGTAAAATCGCAATATCGCAGATCAGAATCTCGTGGAATCAAATAGCGCAATTATTGTAACATCGCGAAATCGCTATATCGCAATATCGTAAGATCGCAAGACATAATATATGAAAAACATCCGTTAACATATTTTCTGCGATATATATTATTGCTCATCGGTGATTTGAATTTTTCATCGTAAGATATAACATTCTAAGCATGCGATGTGATGAATGTTCCTTTAGTGCGTAGTTTCATATTCGCATTTTTTAGAATTCCGCTTATAAAGAGGTGTTCATTTACCTTTTTGCGATGCGATATTCCTCAAAGAATGATTCAATTCTAAGCTATCATAAAACTTAAGTTTTCTAGATTTTTCAAGGAATTTTCTCTTCAGTTTATGATAGTAAGTTTTATTTAAAAATGAAAACAATCATTAATTGATTTTTTGGATTTTTTGAGTAAGGGTCTCCACTTATTTAGTATTACCACTAATACTAAATAATAAGGGGGGTTGTTGCTGGCCACAACAATTGGAGATTCACTTGGAAGAACCAGTTATCTCTGCTTTTTCTTTTGAATTTTCTAAACTTTCAAAATAGAAAATTTTCCAGAAAATCAAAATTTATTATAGAAAGACAAAGTATATTATGCTTCTATCTATCAATGATATTTTGTTTCTTCTATATTCAACTTTGATTATTTACTTCCTCAAGCTAGTCCTTGTATCTACATCAGTCATTACTTGGTTTATAAAGATAAAAACAAAAGGCTTCTCTGTAAATCAGTTTTTAAATATGCTCATTTGTCGTAGGTACAGCCACTGTTGCCAACAGACGTTTATAGCCTCGACAGGGTTACCTGTTACCCAACAATGATCCTGTGTCCTACTTGGGAAAATATACAATTTTCAAAGAGAAATCCATATCCACACTTATTGCTTTCTTTTTTCTTTTTATCCTTAAAGAACAATGTCTTGGTTTGGTAGCCAATTTATGACAGTGTCATTCACTTGATTTATAACTTTGCTGAACAAGCTGGCTCGTGATGAGACCCCTTGCCTTTCGATTGCAACAATCTTGAGTCATTTCCCTGTTGTGGTATGCAGTATTGGCAAAGTTAGCAAGCTATAATATCTATGATCATGATAAGTCAGCTCGTGATGAGAAATCTTACTCTTTAAGTTAAAGTGCATTGTTGGATTATTCCCTGAACATTGTAATTTTCTAGGTAGGGAGGAAATCATTATTTCCTTAAGATAGCTCTGGACGACAAAGGTAGAGTTTTTTGGAAAGAAATTTTCTATAGGGAATCTTTGTTTTGTTATTGATACCTTTCATTAGACTGACATAAAACAATTTCTCACTAAAAGTTGCTTTTTATCAAAATTTTCAAAGTTGAAACTAATATCATTTCTAGATTTAAAGCTTTTAACTGTATCTTTAAATAACAATGATCAATTTTCTAAAAGAATTCTATTTATACAAGTGAAAAAATAAAACCAAAAAGAGAATTTGTGTCATTTTCGTGAATTTCCAAATGTAACCATTAACAACCAGTTTTATTATGACAATAAAGAAAACTAATATACAAAATAGAAGAGTGATCTTCTATGGAAAATATTTTTTGAGGATTTGTCCATTAATAGGTAAAGACTCTCTTTTTCCTGTTAAATACTGTAACATAAAAGTAGATGGACCTATGATCTCTGTGATTTGGAAAGGACCAAGCCACATTCGTTGAAATTTCGTATGTTTCCCTTTTTCCTCATGAGCTTTGTCCCATTTTAAAACTAGATTTCCGACCTGAAAGTCCTTTCTGGATGTCATGTTTGAATCAAAAGAAGCTTTAACTAATGCTTGGTGATGAGCATGAGTAATTTTGGCTTTTTCTTGTTGTTCTTCTAGCTTAATTATTTCCATCTGCCTTAGTTGTAAGGAAGAAGTTGGTGCTTCATCAATATGTTGAACTAAGGCCATAGAAGGAATTGCTAGATGAGTTGGAAGAACCACTTCTTTCCCATAAACTAAATTAAAGGGAGAAGTGCCAATGGAAGCCTTCTGCGTTATTCGATCTGCCCATAAAGAATATATTAAATACTTATGCCAATTTTTATGATTTTGATCAATGGTTCGCTTAATGATTCTAATTAAGTTTTTATTTGTAGATTCAGCTAACCCATTTCCCTGTGGATAATAATTGGCAGAGTATTTAAGTTTGAAACCTCTTTTAAGTGCAAATTCAGTCATAGCATTAGCAGAAAAATACGATGAATTATCAAACATTAAAGTAGAAGGTAAACCGAACCTGGTGATTATGAACTAATCTATGAAGTCGATGATATTCTCGTCATTAGCAGTCTTGAGAGGAACTGCTCCTACCCATTTAGTAAAATAATCAGTTGCTGTAATGATATACCTATGTTGCTTAGAGGAATGAGGAACGATCTCACCTATTATATCCAATCCCCATTGATCAAAAGGTTGTTCAATGTTGACTGGTTGTAATGGCAATGATGGTTTCTTTTGTCTTCCAGCAGTGGTTTGACAAACTTGACATTTCCTTACGTAACTATGTGAATCTTTGAATAGTGTAGGCCAGTAATAGCCTGCGCAGAGGATTTTATGTGCGGTAGCATCTCCAACATAATGTCCACCTGCTGGCCCATCGTGAAGTTCCTACAAGACCTTTTCAGCTTCATATTTCTTAAGACATCTAAGGAGAACAGAATCATAATTCATTCTAAAAAGAACATCATTCACAAGCTGATATTGTTTAGCCTTTAACCTCAGAGCTCTTTTCTTGGTGTAATCAAGATTTGGAGGAGCTTATCCATTCTTTAGATAAAATATGATATCAGCATATAATGATTCAACATCGTTTAGGCTTACCTCATACATTTGTATCTCTGCAGATGGTTTTTTAGAAATAAGCGATGCCCCAGCTAGTATTTTGCAAAAGCCTTGACCTCTTACAATACTTGCTGGTTTGATTTCTACATCATATTCTTGTAAGGCAGTAATCCAATTGGCTCTTTTCTCACCCACATCTTTCTGAACTAAAAGATTTTTTACCACTGGAAATGACACTATGATTTTTGTATGGGTTTTAAGTAGAAAAGGTCTGAAATATTTAATTGCTTTGAAAACACCATAAGCTTGTTTCTCTACATCTGAATAATTCAATTCAGCACCCTGTAAATTTGAACTGAAGAAAGCA
Organism: Pinus albicaulis; assembly: GCA_034641835.2. Lineage (NCBI taxonomy): Eukaryota > Viridiplantae > Streptophyta > Pinopsida > Pinales > Pinaceae > Pinus > Pinus albicaulis. The sequence continues at coordinate 536,063,209 of CM076578.1, read as the reverse complement.
ATTGGAGCTTCTGCCTTGTCTTGATTTGCTTGAGTGAGTATTGCAGCATATGATTTATCAGAGGAAAATGTATAAAAAATAAAAGGATCAGAAAAATTTGGAGTTGCTAAAGATGGAGCATTAACAATTGCTTGTTTGATCAGATTGAATGCCTCATATTCGTTTTGGCCCCACTTGAAGTTTTAATTCTTTTTAATCATTGCTTGTAAAGGAGATACAATTCTTGAAAAATCTGGCACGAATCTCTTTACAAAATTAATCTGGCCAAGGAAAGATTGCATAGCTTTCTTGTTGTGAGGTAAGGGTATTTCAGAAATCTCCTTGATTCTATCAGGATCAATATGAATTCCATATTTTGGCACTATGAATCCAAGAAGTTTTCCTTCGCTTAATGCAAAAAAGGACTTCTTCGGGTTAAGTGAAATTCCATACCTTTGACAACGTTGGAAGATCTGTTTTAAGTCTTTAAGATGATTACTTCATTTCTTGAAATATACAGTTATATCATCCTAGTAAATTACCACTGATTTGTTAACTATTCCCTTGAAAGCGATGCCCATTGCTCTCTGAAATGTGGCACCAACGTTGATCAGACCAAAAGGCATATTTTGATATGCATAAGTGCCCCATTTAGTTCTGAATGTAGTTTTCAATTGATCATCAGGATGGACCAACACTTGGTTGTAACAAGAGAAACCATCTAAGAAAGACATTAATTCTGATCCTGCAACTGCTTGTAATATTTGCTCCATAGGAGGCAAAGGAAAATTATCTTTTTGGCAAGCTTTGTTAAGGTTTCGAAAGTCAATGCAGATTCTAATGTCTTCGTTCTTCTTTCTAACAGGAACCATATTGGAAACCCATTTAGAATGTCGAACGGGAAAAATAATCTTGGCTTTCAATAACTTATTGAGTTCAGATTTGATTTGATTTTCTAGATTGGGATGGATCTTTCTTAGCTTCTGTTGGACATGTTTTTCGTCAATTATCATTGGGATAGTATGTTGGATGATAGAAGTGTCATAAGTTTTGAGTTCATCGTAGTTCCAAGCAAAGACACTTTTGTATTGTTTCAAAAGACGAACATACGCTAATTTTTCTTCAGGAGCTAGACCGAGGCCTAGGTTGATATTATGTGGCTTGGTATCAGTTCCTAGATTTACTAATTCATAATTCAAAGTTGAACTTTGTAGTTTTGAATTGGTAGATCTTTTAAATCGGTCTTTTAAATCATAAAGGTCTTCTAACTTGACTACTGACTTTGGCATAGCATTATTAGTGCTATCTTGTTGCAATTGTCTGTCATGTTGGTCTTCATCAATTATATGATTAGTGTAAGATCCTTCAGATGTGAGGAAACTTACAATATCAGGATCATCATTGAAAATCCTCCAATTGGTAATGTTATCAGGAATAGAAGGTCTAAAGATTAATTCGATTGAAAATTGATCAGGGCTATAGTCTTTTGCAGGGATGAGCTTAGAGGCCACGTTGGCTAGGAGGTTTGCACTAGCATTCTAGATTCTGGGAATTGATGAAATATTAAATGCTATAAAGTGTTCAGTCAGATCTTGAACTAAAGATTGATAATGCTTCAAATGACCTGATAAACAATGTATAGTATTGCGTACCTGTTTGATTACAATTTCAGAATCTCCAAAAACTTGCAGATATTTGATGTCTAATCCAATTGCTTTCTATAATCCTTGGACTAAAGCCTCATATTCTGCAGTATTATTGGTGCAATCGAACTTGAGTCTACAAGTTAACATAATTTTGTCTCCCTCTAGATTAACCAACATGCATCCTGCTCCTGCTCCTTCATTAGACTTAGAACCATCAAAAAATAACTTCCAAAATAAAGATCTATTTATAGGAGTATCTAAAAAATTAATGCATGTAGAACTATCTGTTTGAGAAAATTTTTCTATTTGAGATAAAACAGAATGTTCTAAGTAAGGTGAAGTATAAGCATTGAAATTTCCTGAGAAAGAATCAATTGAATAGTTGCTAATGATATTATTGCTGTATGAAACCGGTTCATTTTCTCCCTCCAGTTTTGTTACTATATACTTCTGATGTTTTTCTCGCTCAAACTTTATTTGATTTGGTTTACCATTGTAAGGAAGCCACATGTGCGACCAATCAGTTGCGAAGTATCCATGAAGTTTTTCTGACCAATCTCTGCTAAGAATTAAGCCATAAAATTCTAGAATATATGCAACTAAAATATCAATAACTTGACATACCTTTGGATTAGATGATAGCCTTATGGCAACCTGATTTAATTCACCAATCACTTCAACTTGCGATCGATCTAACTAGACTATGCGTACAACAGAATTTTGTGGTTGAATATTCAACTTTACACATACTGATTTTGGTAGAATATTAGATGAAGCTATAGAATCCACTAAACAATTATGCAAATTTTTATTGAAAACTTCATAAGTAAGAAGAAATGGAGGAGTATGAGATCTCGACCTTCCTCCAATTAAAGCGATATTTTCCAGATCAACTTTGCTAATCGCATTAGTTGGAGGTCTTCCCATCTCGTTGGAAGCTTGATAAATTACAGGATCGGGCAAAGGTTTTTCTGGTACAGCATGTAATTCTTTCAAAAGTACCTTTTGCTGATGTTTTAACTTGCTCAATTCATAAAAAGTGATGTTAGCCCTAGTCTTCTTCATGTCTTCTATGATATTATACTCCATTTCATCCGAAACGATCAGTGTTTTTGATGGAGTTGATAAATCTGTTTGGATTGGGCTAGTTTGAGTTGTTTTTGATGTTTTTTTATTGGGTGCAACTTTATCCTTAGTCATTGAGCTTGCGCTCTTTGGCTTAGGAGTAGGTTGAGGAGGATCAAGTTGATTTCTACTTTGAGTGCTAACCGGGGATGCTTCTTGATCTTCCTCATCTGGGAGGATGAAATCCCACATACCTTGTACTTCTACAACTTCTTCTTCATCGGTAGTTTCTTCAGTAGTAGTTTCCTCTTCTTCTTCTTCTGATTCAGTATTAGTAATAGCATTTGGTGGCTTTGGATCAGTTGAAGGGTTTCTTCTAAAAGGATTGAAATATTTTTTAGAAGATTTTTCTGCCACTTGTTTCTTAATATCAACCATTTCGTTGGACATGGTTTTCAAAACTTTCTGCAATCCTTCTAAATCAAATGGATCTTTCGATTGTTTTTTCTTGGGGTCTTCTTTAAAAGTCACCTTCTTGGATTTTCGTTCTTCTATCACATTTTTCTTTTCTAAAGCAATGATACGTTTTTCTACTACTATTGCTTCCTTCATATTGTCTGCTAAAGTTGTTTTGTTAGCCCTATCAATGAAGATTTCTATGTTTGATGGTAAAGCAGATATGTACCATTCACTTCGCACTTCTTCGCTAGGCTTGGAAGCAGTAGGAATTTTATTTAACAATTTATTGAAACGTGAATTAAAATCCTTGATAGGCTCTTTTGACTCAGCCCTAAGATTAGACAAGTCATTGATCAGTGTCACTGTAGACCTGTCATCACCAAACTTTGTCAAAAATTGATCTTGAAAGATATCCCAACTAGTGATAGATCCAAATGGTAATGAGAAATACCATGATTCGGCTGCTCCTTGTAGAGTATAGGGAAAAAGTCGGACAACAACATCTTCATTAATAACTCCATTGAGATTTATGGATAACATAAAGTTATTTATATGTTCTTTTGTTTGCATGCCTGCTTCAAGATTAAACTTAGGGAGCCATTTTTTAGGATGGGTTGGTAATTGAATCAAGGGTGCAGGCATTAAGACTGCCCCTAAATTATTCCATGGAATTTGGGCCATCGCTAAACTAATAACAAAGGAAAATGTAGAAGATGATACCTGCGATTGGGAAGATGAGGATATTATGACTCCAGATGTTTGAGAAGGAGATGTGGAAGTTCCAGTAGATTGATGGACAATAGTCTGAAGTGGAGGGGTGGATGGTTGACTTCGCAGTGACGAGTTTGAGATGGATGATGATGATGAAAGAGTCTCACTATCAGACCCTTTAGGTGATTTCTTTGCTCTCTTCCTTGTAGGTAGAGGTAACTCAGTTGGTTGAATGCCAAGCTTCTCGCTCTGTAATCTGGTAAGAGGATGAGCAGGATCATATTGCGAAGTGACATTTCCTTGAGATTTATCAGATCTTTGAGGTGATATTGAGAATCGCTGAAGTTTATGAATCAAAAATTCAACTTCAGGGGGTTCAATAGTAGATTCTTCTGAAAAGTCAGGGTTTGTGGCAGTGGCTATTATTCTTTCGACTTCTGGCTCTAGATTTAAAAATTCTATGTGTGATGGAGAAGTCGGGGAAGATGGTGAGGGCGATTTACTCTCAGAATGGTATTTATATTTTGACTTACTTTCCATTCATAGTTTGGTGCCCTCCTTCTAGCGCCAAATATGTTGAAGCCCCGAAAATCGGGTCTACAACAAGGGGGATACCCACCCGGTCCGGACCTTGGTTAACAACTCCTTTTCCGTTTGGTGTAGTGGGTCCAACTGGGGATAATGGGACCAGTTTCCCAATATGTGTGTGTGTGTGTGTTGAGAATTGATATTTCCTTTCTAAGAAAGTTCCTAAGTGAAATTATTTTATTCTAATTCTAATCTAATAACATGTAAATTGTAATCTAATTAAACAGAAATATATAATTCTAAACTAAACCCATGATGTAATCTTTTCTTTATGCGATCTAAAATGATTTCAAATAGCAATTGGTAATAAAGATATAAAAAAAGAATTCAGTAAAGATAAACCACTTCGTATAAAAAGTTAGACAAAAAAGTTGTGAAAAATATATCGCATAATAAGCTATTCATACATTAAGCATAAACAAATGGCTATCACCGTACAAAAGTGCCAAATGATAACTCAAACATTCAAGCGTTAATACATAAACAACTGAACATAAATATCACTTTAACACATAGGCAGAAATAGTTAAGAGATAAAAGTACCATTTATAACTAGTTCTACTCATGAGCTTCAAGAAATAATGACTTATCTCTTCTTAATTCAACATCCACTAAGAGTACATAAGTGCAACATCAGTAGCATATATTAAACGCAGATATCAATAAATCCTGTTCCATTCATTCATCAAAACCTCCTTGGAGGGTGCAAAAGTGCATGTTTTGAGGACAAGTTTTTGACAAATTTCAGGACCCTTCCCTAAATGCATGAGAAGGGTTTAAATACTACTAACTAAATCTAAAAATAATTTATTACAAAAATATAGGATACGGTTTAAATGACCGTCCTATTTTTAGGAAAAAAATAAAGCAAAACTAGTACTAAATCTAAAATTAAAATTTAACAACTAACTAACTGTGAATGTGTTCTCTGAAATTGCAAGCGTTTAGCATTGATATGAGAAGAATAGGCTGGCCGACTTCAGATTTCAACTGTCCCGTGAAGACGGAATTGGCAAGAGTTGGCGCTATATTTTCTGCAGAATTGATGATACACTTGAGAGTCATGCATTGGCTGTGTTTTTGGTAGGTATCCTGGAATAGTTTCAGAGATCAGATTTTCCTTGTGTAAATTTTCATTTATACAATCAATAATACTGCTAGCTGCTGTGGCTTCTTCTTCTGCCGCTTGCTCTACCTTCCTGATTTGTGCATCTCAATTATTAAAAAGTATTTCTTTGTGATTTTCATTGATTGTAGGTGCACCTGCTCTTTTCCCCTCTTCTATATTTTTTCAAGCCAAAGAGTCATTAACTCTTTTTTCAGTTAAATCATAATCATGTCGTAAATCTACGACATGATTAGTGATTTTATCACTTTATTCACAATAAGAGTTGCATTCTAATATTCTTTGGCATAATATTTCTTGTTGCTGCAGTAGTTGGTCATCTAAGGAAATAGACTCTGTGATAAATTCCGCGAGCTTGGGATCATCTTTGTGCGTCTCTTGCATAACCTGTAGTTGTTTCTCTTTTTCAGCCAAACTATTATGATATCCAATATGCATTTGTTGAAAATATTGCTATAATTTTTCAAGTTGTTTCTGAGCTTCACTGTTAGCATTGGCTTCTTGCAGCTGTTGTTGCAAGACCTGTAACTGATCTTCTTTCTCATTCAATAATTTCCATACCTCAGATGCTTTGTCAATGGCTAGAGAGGCATAAGCTCCTGTGATCTGAGATAATTTAGTGAGATTTTCTGTTGGATTGGTAGTAGGATCTTTCCATAGAACATCTAGGTGTTCTGCATCATGAGAGAGAACATTTTCCAATTTCCTTTTCTTCCTCTGTCTTCTTACCACTGTCTTATGTTGTGGACTGTAGAATACATCAAGAGGAGAAATTTCCTCTATCTTAAGCATGAGTTCAAAAGACGGGGTTATAGGAATATGTTCTGTTTCTGAGACATTAGTAGTTACTCCTGTGACTATATTTATTGCTGTCTGTACATTGCTCACAAGTGTCTGTGTATTTTGTGCTTCAATATTAATCAAATCATTGAATGTTTCCCATTCCTTATCCAATTCAGTTATGACTGATGATTGCTGTACAATGAGAGGGGGAATATTTAACTCTGGAGAGGTTGAAATCTGTTACTGTGAGAGTTCTTTAGATTGGGCAATATCTTTTACTAACCCTTCACTCTTAGAGTGTTAAGAGGTTTCTCTTCCGGACTTTGACTTAGACCTGTTTGTATCTGAACTTCTATTGATACTGACACTAGGAGTTGGTTCCCTTACGGGTTCCAAGCGCAATTTATCCAGAGGGATAGTAGTTAACCTCGTTTCTCTATATATTTTTAATTCTTGAAACTCTGCTAGAGGAAAACGTATTTGAGCCAAATGTAGAATTTCTTTAAGTGTGCCTTTTTCTTGGAACATGTCATTAAAAAAATCTTCTTCTTTAGAAAACACTCTTATCTTGACTGCAGTAGTGAAATTTTTAACATCATATGGATCGAATGGTCTTCTTGGAAACTTGAACAAATGTAAACATGATGTAATATTGTTTACTTCTTTAAATGCATGACCAACATCAAATAATGAAAAGGCCCCATAGGCCACAGGAAATTGAGGCCAGATAGCCTTCTTCTTGTCTTTCAACTCTTTAGTCAAACCTCCTTCTTCGCAGGTTTGATATGCAATTTCTCGGGCGATGAGTTTATCAGGAACATACAATGGTAAAACATGAGGGGAAGCAAAACTTCAAAAAACCCTAACATATGTAAATAATTCTTCTCCAAACCATCTCGCAACATGTAGAATGTCTACCTCTACTTCAGGAGAAAACCTTGGAGCATATTTATCATACAATATTCTGTATAGGGGTAACATAATGCCATGGAAAATATTGTAAAAACAGGGAATAAACTCTGAATCCCACAACTCTTTGTGATAAACATGAATGGGCATGGGATCTTGAATTGTCCATTTCCAACCCATTAATGGAAATTTAGAAACAAAACAGATTGAATCCATCACATAAGTAGATACATTAAAAGGAGGATAAATCCTCTGAGAAACAATTCTCATAGACTGATAATTGAAAATAGTCATGGCTAAGTTGTCAGAAAGTATCTTAGCCCAATCCACAATGGTAGCATTAACATCAACATTCAACAACGGAAGCCATTCAGGCAAAAAATTATTAATGTCAGGCTTTCCAAAAATCCGACAGAGCATAGTAGCAGCAAAGCAATATGGAGAAGTGAGAGAACCAGTACTATACATACCGTGTTTATCTTTCTTCAGTGGTTCGTCTCTCCTGGACCAGTCCTTGGTGAATTCTGCCAGGTTTTCATTTTATTTGGAAAACTTCTCCATAAACTGTTTTTTATAAGTTGCCCGTGGCTCTAGCAAATGATACATGAGTCTCAAATCTTGTGGAGTAAATGATCCAATGAGCTCTTGACCTTGAGTCTTAAACTTTCTATCCGAAATATCAGTGCTATCCAGCACCCATTTAATCATATATGTGTATGGAAGAATTCTAGGTCTCACTGCTATTCGGTGCAAGAATGAACAAGCTAGCTCTGTAAGAGATGCTTCAGAAGACCCATGTGATCCCGCAGTAGCCGTAACCTCCATTAATCTGGGGTTCTCTTCTTCAAGAAGATTATACATGCCCTCCCAAGTAGTGATACCAGCGTCTCTATTACAGGCGGTGTCTATGTATAAGGACGTCATCTCTTTATCTTCCGAACTTGGAGCCTTGTCTTTCTTTCCCATTTTATTCTGAATACTGCTTTGTATAGTTCTCAGCTCTTTGCTCCTGCAGTTCACGAATTAAATGAGAATAATGATAGAAAAAGGTGATGGGGAAGTTTTAAATGCTGAAGACGTATGAAATATACTACCTTACGTGAAATAACTCTTCAATCAGAACGAAACCATTTTTCATTAATGAATGACAATCAATTCATTAATTTAACATTAAAGCGTATAACAGGGTCTCGATTTATGGAAATATTTTCTTCGTGTAATGAGCCTTTAACAGTCTGCGATAAGGTGATCTGCGATTTGCTTCGCAATATCGCAAAATCGCAAAATCGCAGATCACAATCTCGTGGAATCAAATAGCGCAATTATTGTAACATCGCGAAATCTCTATATCACAATATCACAAGATCACAAGACATAATATATGAAAAAAATCCATTAACATATTTTCTGCGATATGCGATTTGCGATATATATTATCGCTCATCAGTGATTTGAAGTTTTCATCGTAAGATATAACATTCTAAGCATGCGATGCGATGAATGTTCCTTTAGCGCGTAGTTTCATATCGCATTTTTTAGAATTCTGCTTATAAAGAGGTTCATTTACCATTTTGCGATGCGATATTCCTCAAAGAATGATTCAATTCTAAGCTATCATAAAACTTAATTTTTCTAGATTTTTCAAGGAATTTTCTCCTAAGTTTATGATAGTAAGTTTTATTGAAAAAGGAAAACAATCACTAATTGATTTTTTGGATTTTTTGAGTAAGGGTCTCCACTTATTTAGTATTACCACCAATACTAAATAAGAAGGGGGGTTGTTGCTGGCCACAATAAGACTATGACCTCCACTTATCTTAAGGTCATGTCCTCCGCTTGCAAGATGTACTATATATACCTAATTTGAAGAAGAACCTTGTGTCTATTTCAGCCATGGAAGACAAATGTTTCAATGTGGCATTCGTTGATGGGAATTTACACATCTGGAAGAAGAGCTTCAAGAAAACTATCACGATTGGGTTTAGAGTTGATACACTCTACCAGGTTGGATGAAGTCCACTGGGAGCAATGACATGTGATACTATCCAACAGAATGAACTATGGCACCGGAGGTTTGGACACATTCATTACAAAGCCCTTCCCAAAGAAAGGAAGGTGGTGATGGTGATGCCCGAGTTCAAAAATGATCATGAAGGTGTATGTCAGGGTTGTGCCGAAGGAAGCCATACAAGGGGACCTTTCCCCTCAAGTGTCACAAAGACAACTGATGTCTTGCAATTGATACATTCCAGTTTGTCTGGTATGCTGCCCATGACATCCTTGGGAGGATGTTATTATTATATGATGTTCATAGATGACTTCTCTCACAAAACTTGGATATAATTCTTGAAGAAGAAGGATGGATCTTTCATGAGGTTTCGTACTTTCAAAGCCTTGGTGGAAAATCAAACAAGGAGGAAGATCAAGATTTTAAGGACTGATAATGGCACTAAATATGAGACGAACGAGTTCAATAGATTTTATAGAGAAGCTGGAATCAAGAGGGAGACTACAACCGTATATACTCCTGAGCAAAATGGTGTTGCTAAAAGAAAGAATAGGACCATTGTGGAAGCTATCCGTGCCATGGCATGTGACCAAGGTATTTCAAAGTTTTTGTGGGGATAAGTTGCAAACACTATTGTGTACATATAAAACCAATGCCCGCATTTCACTCTGGACTCCAAAAATCCCGAAGAGTTTTTCTCTGGTAAGAAACTTGACATCTCTCATTTTAGAGTTTGTGGTTGTCCCATTTATTTTCATGTGTCGAAAGAGAAGAGGAGCAAGTTGGATGCTTCTGGGAAAAAAGGGAATGTTTGAGGGCTACAGTGAAAATTTGAAGGCTTATATAGTTTATGTGCCTGGTCAAAAAGAGGTGGAGATATGCCACGATGTTACCTTTGATGAAGATGCTTCCCTCAGGAAAGTAATCAATCTTCTGAACTTTGAGGAAGATCATGAAGTAAGGTCTGGAAATTAGGAAGAACCGAAGGATGAGATGATGCCCGATGTACCCTATAGATCCACCTCCTTCATGAAGAGAAGACCATCATGGCTCAGGGATACTCTCAAGGATGCCAAGAGACACATGGCCCCAAGGGGGACATTTCGTGAAAGCAAGAAGCTGAATAGATATCAAGGGTATCTAGCTGCCATGATTACAATCGTACAATCTGAGCCTGGATATTTTGAAGAAGCCATAAAGCTTCAAGTCTGGAAGGATGCTATGCATGAAGAGTATGAGTTAATTATGAAGAATGATGTATGGGATGTAGTTTCGAGATTGGAGGACAAAGCAGTTGTCACCTTGAAATGGATCTATAAGATCAAGCATGGATCTGATGGTAGTGGTGAAAAATTCAATGCAAGATTCGTTGCCCGAGGCTTCTCTCAAAAGGAAGGCATAGACTATGATGATATATTTGCACCTGTGCCCTGATATACCATCATCTGATCTATCATAGCCCTTGCTACTACGCAAGGATGAAATATTCATCAGATGGATGTAAAGACTGCCTTTATGCATGGTGCGATAAAGGAAGAGGTGTATGTGGAGCAACCTTCGGGGTTCAAAATTCGGGATTGAGACACCCATGTTTGCAAGTTGAAGAAATCCCTCTATGGGTTGAAGCAAGCCCCTAGGGCTTTGTACGAGAGGATAGATAGCTACCTGATGAAGCTGGGCTTCACTTGTAGTAATGTTGATCCGAACCTTTACTTCAAGGTTGATAGAAAAAATCCTCTCATTCTGGTGTTGTATGTGGATGACCTCTTCTTGATAGGTGTTGACCCTCTCATTCATTAGCGTAAGAGGAAGCTTGCTTCTGAGTTCGAGATGAAGGACCTAGTACTGATGCATTACTTCCTAGGCCTGGAGATATGGCAGAGACTTGGCAAGATTTTCCTTTCTCAAGGAAAATATATTGTGAAGCTACTGGAAATATTTGGAATGGTGGAATGTAAGTCCGTGTTGACACCAATGGAGCTCAAATTTAAGAAGTTGAGTGGCAGTGTTGTTGGGCTCATGCTAGAAAATCCTGCTGAGTATCGTCAACTCGTAGGGGCCCTGATGTTCTTAGTGAAAACCCGTCCGGACGTATGAACACTTTGAGTCAACACATGGTTGATCCTCAGCACATTCACTGGGTTGGTGCCAAGAATTTGTTGAGATATCTTCAGGGCACGATAAACCATGGGCTGAGATACACTATTGGGAGCGTGACACTCCATGGATATACCGATGTCGATTGGAATAATAGTGTGGTGGATCGCAACAGCACATCTGGATGCTACTTCACACTTGGGTCTGCTTCGATATCATGGATGAGTAGGAAGAAAAAGTCAGTGGCTTTGAGCACTGCTGAGGCCGAATACATTGTAGCGAGTATGGCCTATTGTGAAGCAGTTTGGTTGCGAAAGCTCTTCAGTGAGTTGTTCAGGCATGTGCTAGATACCACTGTTATCCTTTGTGATTACCAAAGTGGGATTTGGTTGTCCGAGAATCTCGTGTTCCACGATCGATCTAATCATATTGATATCAGGTACCACTTTATCTTGGATATGGTACAACAAGGCGTCGTAAGGCTTGATCATATAGGAACTGATGGGCCGGTCATGAATATTCTCACAAATCCCTTAGGGAAGGTCAAGTTCCAAACCTTCTGTGAGAATTTTGGTATCGTGGAATGACCCTATGTTGAGGGTCCTATTGGATGATGAGCTCTGGGAGCTCCAGGGGGCCTTGGGGATAGCTTCTTATAGCTATAAGAAACAACAAGGCTAGGCTTGTTGAACCTTGTTGGTGTGCTTCTGCCCCACCGTTATGATATTGAGTTGGTTCACGTCTCTTTTATTTATGCCCCATATGTGTCCTACCCATTGAGTCCCGGACTCATGGGAAGTACCTCTCATTTGGAGAATGATGTGGGAAAAGCTAGAGATCAGTAGCAAAGATCGATGGACACATCATATATTTTTGTACTCTTTATGTCTAGGATGGAACGTGTCCAACCACTTGATTTGGGATCAAGTCTAGTGAGGTTTCAGAGATCCAACTGACTTCAGGTCAGGTAAACCAACTTCGAGTTGGTATGTGACTACTTTGAGTCCTATAGAGGTTTTGGACCTTTGAGCTGATTTTGTCAGCCGAGAGTGATGCCTTTGTGACTCACCTTTTTTTTTTGAAATAAAGAAGCCAACAAAGCAAGTTACGGCGGGATGACGCATGATGTTTGGATGGCATAGGTGGATGGAGTTCTCCTTAGTTGAGAGGGAGTGTTAATTTTGGACAACTAGGTCCAAAATCCATGTTGTGATGCTCAGATGAAGATGCTAATATTTTTATTGGATACCTCTTTCGGAGAAGTGAAAGATTTATCTAAAGATCATCTTGATCCGATGAGCAGAACATTTATCTTTAATTAATTCCACTTATGTGCAAGGTCAACTAGAATTATAATGTAGGCTTGAAACCCCAAAAAATCTATCACACATCCTCACTGATGGATATATATAGGTCAACGTTGGAGGTCATTTTCACCATCACTCATCACACGTTCCCTCTCATCATATGATTGGTTCGATCATCATCTTGGAGGCTCTTCTTCTCTCACATGTGGGAAATTGCAGCAAAGGATTTTCTGGTTTTGACCTAGGCTTTCAACACAGATTTGACCAGCATTGACTTTGGTCAATGCATGGTCAACATGACCTCAAAATCTCCCAAAATTCTGATTTCTGTAGTCCACATTTTCTGGCACAGAAATCGAGGTTGGACGTTGACTTTGACTTGGTTGCGTTTAGTTTTTGCTATTGTTGTTTTGCATTGAATGTTGACTGGACAACGTTGAATTTTGTTGACTTTAGGTTGGCCATTGTAGATCTGTCTAAGAGGGTTTTGTGACACATTCTAGTTGGCTGACCGTGTAGAGACTTTGCTCGCTGAAGCATCCTATTGATCGCCGTAATGCACCACAACACATATTTTGCTGATCAAGTTAAATGTATTTTTTTGGCTTGTCTTCTGTCTATATATTGGTATGTTCTATTAGCATTTTAATTTCTTGTTTATTTGATTAATGTTTGATATCGAGTAGAAAAGTAAAGTTGCATCAAGCATAGAACATCTACCAAAATTTACAATTACAGGTCCAAATTCAACCCTAGAAAGTCAGGTCATGTTTGAGTATTGACTTCGAGCTTATCTATGGTAAATTTAAAGAAGAATTTCTCCCTTTCTATGTCTGCACTTCAGAACCATTACTCCAGATAGGTCCGTAGGCGTGCACCAAGTTAGATAGAGGGGTTGAGAATCCTATCTTGGGTTCAGATCAATTCTAAGGGCTAGCGATGGACAACCTATTTCTTGCCAACGAAAGTTGTAGTTTGAAGGAGGGTTTCTTAATCAATTTAATGGAAAAATAGTGGACTGTAAGAAACCCTAACCAAATCTTAGCTGACTACTGTTGACAGAATGATGATATTGTAGTTTTGGGCTATTCACTTGTCCAAGGGCAGTCATATTAGATCTTCAATTTGGCAAGTCATTTTGACTTTAAATTATTGTACTTTCTCTCTCTCCTGAACATTTTATATTAATAATAAGATGAATCGATCAAGGGTTTTTCACGTCTTGGGGTTTTTCCCTGGCTTGTGCCATATCCTTGTGTACTCTTGTCTTGGCTTGTCTACTGCATCTTTCGTCTATGTTCTTTCTTCAGTTACTGTCATTATAACGATGTCTTATGTGATTGATAATGGAAAATCGAGCTAATATGGATCCCTGAAGTAACTTCCCTAAGGAAATAACATGTTAACCTAAACTTAACAAGATCTAATGAATCCTGGTTTGACCAGTTCTGGTTTGAAACCCAGTTTGATATGTGAACTAGTCCAGTCACTGGTTCCAATTTTGAATACTATGTTTTGGAGAATGTAATAACTAATAGTGCAAAATAGAAATAGTTAGAGTGTTTCTTTTGTCACAACACAGTGGAGTGACACAAGGTCACTTGTCGAAATAAAACCATTAAAAGTATCCATCTATTTGGTGGCTGGAGGGAAATATCTACACATTCTCACAACTTTTACCTTCACATAAAAGGAAGTTTAAAATCACACTCATGTCCCCAAGCATAAGAAAGGAATTATGTAAATGTTTTACACATTGAGATGACGTTGGTCGCGATATAATTCCTATGAGTGTAATGTTTCTAGATCCATCATTCTAAAGCTAAAGAAATGCTCCATGGCTTGAAATGTTTAGTTAGGGCTTGTCCTTCAAAAAAAAATCATGGAAGGTCATTGAAAATTACCCTTTGGTAGTGTTTATTTAAAGATAATGTTTGTTAGGGAATTTTCATAAATGTACACAGATCCAACATTCAAATGCCAAAAAAAATTGATGTTCTAAAATGTTTTTTTGGGTTCATTAATTCTCAAATGCCACTAGAGAGTTGACTTGAAAAATTATTTATTCAGAGGAAAGTGTTCTAAAAAATACAAAAGAGGTATCAATAACACATACCTCTTCACAATCCTAATAGAGGATTTTCATCTTGGATGCCAAGGTCTTTGTGGTAAGAGTGTAGGTGAAGGCTGGTCAGCCAATGATCCCGAGCATGAGACCATGGCGGTGGTTATGTTGGCACTAGAGCTAGAGAAATCCAAGCCAACTGGAGTTGGAAAAGAATTTTTTCAACAACAAGCACGTGTGCAACAATGCTATGACAATATCAACCACCTTCTCAGCTCTGGTTGTGTGGACATGGAGGAGTTGCAACCCTAAATCAATGGTGAGGGTGGAATTGACGGCCTTGATGGACAAGCCGAGGTAGAGGATCAACTGCCATGGTTGAAGCCTCCTTTGGGTGTCCCGGGGAGATAAGCAAGGGAATGAAGGAGCACAATCATGGCTGATTCTATGCGCCCACATACTAGACGAAGGCAATGCCACCGAGGGTTTCTTCGTCAATTCTGTTAACATTTAGGAAATTCATCGTGATCACTAGAGGAGAACACTATAAAATTTGGCGGAATTTCCGACGACCAATTCGTCGCTATTCCGACACATAGTCGTCGCAAGAGCAACAGTTCGAGGGCGGTTAAAACATGGTTTTCCATACCATCGCAGTTCCAACACACTTAAAAAGTGTCGCACTATTGACACTTTTTCCGTTGCTTCCAAACAAGCGTCGCTCTTCCGACGTTTTCCGAACCGTCGCGCTTCCGATGTTTGTAAACTGTCGCACTTCCGACGAAATGTGGTCCGACGTTTTGAACGTCGCTCTTTCGATGTTTTTAAACGGTCGCAATTCCGACGCAATGTGGTCCGAAGTTTTGGACGTCGCTCTTCCAACGTTTGTAAACTGTCGCAATTCCGACGAAATGTGATTTGACATTTTGAACGTCGCTCTTCCAACATTTGTAAACTGTCGCAATTCTGACAAAATGTGGTCCGACGTTTTGAACGTCACTCGTTTGACGTTTTTATACTGTCGCTTTTCCAACGTTTTTAAGTTGTCGCAATTCCGACGCTTACAAGGCGTCGATATAACTACGACGGGTTCAATTTAAAAAAAAAAATGAAACTTTAAAAGAGGAAAAACATTGTTTTGAATATATTATATGAAGTAAAACAGTCCATGAAGTCATTACATTTTCACATCTGAAGATTGGAACCCAAATATCCATCTAGAAAAGTGGAAGTCCCACCCCAGACAATGATAGAAAAATACCCCATGTCACATACAGGACATGATATAAAACCCAGTAACGGTCCACATGGAGATTATTGACAATCTGAGAAAGCATCCAAATATGCCCAAGGCATCTATAAGAAAGTGAAATAGCAGTATGTAGAATAGTAAAGCAACAGATAGAGTACCGACGTCCATTGTTCCAAATACAAATTAAAGTACCGAAAATCCTTGAACAGAGAAAAACGCTAATCATGTGAGGAGTGTGATATGTCCAAAATATAAAAATACCATCAGACCATATCAATAAACCAACATCGCTAGTTTTGAAGGCAGAGTGATAAACATTAATCATTTTTTTTTCACAAGAGAAAAAACGTTGTTTTGAATATATTATATGAAGTAAAACAGTCCATGAAGTCATTACATTTTCACATCCGAAGATTGGAACCCAAATATCCATCCATAAAAGTGGAAGTCCCACCCCAGACAGTGATAGAAAAATACCCCATGTCACATACAGGGACTTGATATAAAACCCAGTAACGGTCCACATGGAGATTATCGACAAATCTAAGAAAGCATCCAAATATGCCCGAGGCATCTATAAGAAAGTGAAATAGCAGTATGTATAATAGTAAAACAACAGATAGAGTACCGACGTCCATTGTTCCAAATACAAATTAAAGTACCCAAAATACTTGAACAGAGAAAAATGCTAATCATGTGAGGAGTGTGATATGTCCAAAATATAAAAATAACATCAGACCATATCAATAAACCAGCAACATAGACTAGCATTGCTAGTTTTGAAAGCAGAGTGATAAACATTAATCGTTTTTTTTTCACAAGAGAAAAAATGTTGTTTTTAATATATTATATGAAGTAAAACAGTCCATGAAGTCATTACATTTTCACATCTGAATATTGGAACCCAAATATCCATCCAGAAAAGTGGAAGTCCCACCCCAGACAATGATAGAAAAATACCCCATGTCACATACAGGGACATGATATAAAACCCAGTAACAGTCCACATGGAGATTATCGACAAATTTGAGAAAGCATCCAAATATGCCCGAGGCATCTATAAGAAAGTGAAATAGAAGTATGTAGAATAGTAAAGCAACATATAGAGTACCGACGTCCGTTGTTCCAAATACAAATTAAAGTACCCAAAATTCCTTGAACTGAGAAAAACGCTCATCATGTGAGGAGTGTGATATGTCCAAAATATAAAAAGACCATCATACCATATCAATAAACTAGCATCGCTAGTTTTGAAGGAAGAGTGATAACCTGTCAACACATAAAATAGTATCATAAAGCGGATACAGGAAATGTGCAGAGACATGTACTGTTGATATACACCTCACACAAAAAGAATCCATGATAGATCAAAAATATGTATAAACCCAGGGTCAATTGTATGTTCTGGCTCACTTGTTCCCGGAAATAAAAACCATCTGCAGAAACCCAGGCTCGCTTGTAAGATCATGCTCACTTGATTCCAAAATTGGTAACCATCTGTTGCATCCGAGATGTAAGGTTCAGGCTCGCTTGTTTCCATTAGTAGCCCGCTACAACATCCACCCTGTTCATAGCAAAAAGGTTCCTGTAGATATACAGAGAAAGAGTATAATACGTATACCATATAAACATGGCTCCGTTTTTCAAAAAACAGGTTTAAAATAGAAACAGGGCAACATTTTTTTTCTAAGTAAATTTAATCTATTAACAGTGGGAATAAAATTACACCGAAGTCAAAATCATTGCCTAGACTCATAGAAAATTTGTCATAAAAAAAAAAAAAATATTAAGAAGACTGCCCTCATACGGGGAAACCAGTCTTGAATGTTTAATTTATAGAATTCAAAAATATTACAAAGGTCCAGCACAGTAAAATAATATAAAAGCAGCCCAATTAAGTGGGCCGCGAAGCAAGAAAAACAAATTAACCAAACTACTCCTCCGACTCCACGACGATTCGGCACCATCCTTCGGAAGGTCCAGGATCGCTAGGTGCTACCTCCACATTCATGCCACGGCTCCCCTCCTGAAGGCCCGAATGCTGGCCTGCTTTTTCCGAGCTCAGACCCGCCAGACGAGTGCATTCTTCCTCCATTTGGGCCTCCTCACAGAAAACCACAATGATTGAAGCTGTGATTCGTGGGCGGTTGAGAGAGAAATTTAAGGAAAATTGCGCAGTGTGCGTCGTGGGAGAAGGTGAACTAGTGGTGGGGAAACGAGGAGCAGGGGAATCCATACAGTGGCCAGATCCTACAACCTGACCCCTCCCACTCGTATTTGGATAGCGACCTGCGTAATAATCACTGTACTGGCCGGAAGACGACTCGATTGAGGGGCTGGAGGGAGTGTGCAGGGGTTGACCTCTAGTGCTCCCCCTACGACAATGCATCCTTTGATCCAGGCGAGGCATGGGTGCAGTCTCACTAGCAGTGGGCACAAGAGGAGACGGAGAAGCATAATTCCAAGAAACAGAGAAAGACAGACATAGACGAGACCGAGAGAAATGCAGATATGCAGCAAGGTCTAAGTAGCAGTTCAGCTGGCCACTTCTCCTTCTCGTCACAGTGTGCAGGCAGTGGAACCCAGCAACCGGCTCGTCTGAAAAACCATAGCGAAACGCCATTTTATTGACCCGACTGTAATGCAATCGAAGGATGCCCGTCATAATTAATCTCTGATCATTAATGAGAGCCGAAGGCCGGATCATATTGGAGCATGCGGAATCGCTAACAGGAGTGGAGGTCTGATATTGAACAGTGTTAAAACTTAATTAATGCGGATTTGATGTGAAAACCTTGGAACTTAATTGAACAACGTTAAAACTTAATGCGATTGATATGAAATCACCACATCCACGTCCCATCGCCTTAAACGCCATCGAATGCACCCGCAGTCAGGAGCTGGGAAAGTTTTGATTGAGGACACGTGGCAGAAATTGATTGGAGCAGATCTTTGTTTGGGCTGCTCGTGTAGTGGAAATCCGGACCCGAAAAATATTAGGGTGAATTTGATAAGAAAATCGCGTCACAACTCTCCCTCCGTACGCCAGCCCAACTTCGGACCCGAAAAATATTAGGGCGGAATTCATTTGGTTTTCGCGTCACAAAATTGGCTGACGTCAGCAGGCTATTTTGGAACGCAAATTTGGTTTGAATTATGGTTTATCGCCGTTTGAAGTCCGGCGGGCTCGACTTAAGAAAATTTTTGTTTGATCCCATCTTATAAAATTTGTGTTGGTTTTCTTTGATAATACACATATTTATAATAAATCATGGGAATACCACACTAGTAAACATGTGGAAAAAGTTATATAAATTATTGAGAACAATCATTTTTATGTAAAAATATCCAAATGTGCTTTTGGGAAATAAGAATTCGAGTATTTGGTTCATATTGTTTTAAAGGAAGGAGTGAAGTTGGAGCCTCAAAAGATGCAAGCTATTAAAAAATGACCCATTCCTAAGAAAATCAAGGTTCTTAGAAGATTTTTTAGACTTACATGATATTATTGATAATTTGTTAAGAATTATGCATGCATTTCAAGTCCACTCACATATCTCTTGAAGAAAATATCATTTATATGGAATGATGAGGCTACTTTGGAATTCTCTCTTTTAATGGATGCCATGTCTTCTACACCAACATTGGTTGCACCTACTTTTGGTAAAACATTCATAGTAGAGTGTGAGGCACTAGGACAAGGAATTTACATAACATTAACACAATAAGGGATATCATTGGCTTTTAAAAGCAAGGAATTCAAAGAAAATATTTGGTGAAATCCACGTATGAAAAATAAATGGAAGCAATATTACATGCAATAAAAAATGTGGATAGTATATCACTGGGAGGTACTTTAAAGTCAAGATATACCATGATAGCATAAATTATTTTTTGAAGCTATGGATTTCATTGGAAGATTAACAAAAATGAGGAGAAAAAATGTAAAGTTTTAATTTTGAGATAATCTGCAAAAAGGGTAAGGAAAATTTAGTACATGATGCTCTTTCTAAAATAGAAGAGGCCTCAAATTTATATCCAATTACATTTTCTATTCCTAGGTGGCTACAAGAAGCTTGCCATAATGGAAAAATGACAATAGTACTAAACAAAAACTAAAATTTATAAAGGATGGGATGAACTCTATGGAGCATTGGGAGTGAAAGAGATATACTTTGGTGCAAATGTAGAATATTTTTATGCACGCAAGCATATTTGAATAAACAAATATTAAGGGAGTCCCATGTCTCTCTGATGGTAGGACGCGGGGTTCCTTAAAACATCTCAAAGGATCAAAAAATATATTTTTGGAAGGAATGAAGAAAGATATTCAAAATTTTGTAAGAGAAGGTCAGGTTTGCATAATAAATAAAAGAGAGATAGTAAAATCTCTAGGGTTACTTAACCATTCCACATACATATTCAAATACTAGAAGATATATCAATAGAATTTATTACAGGGTTACTGAAATATAAAGGTAAGTATTACATTTTTGTGGTCATTTATGTAGACAAATTTTGTAGATTTTTTTGGTAGAGCTCAAAGTACATAAAGAACAAGCCAAGTGGCAGAAGTGTTCGTGAAAGAAATTCATAGTCTTCATGGTTTTCCTAAAGTAATAGTAACAAGAAACTTTTGGAAATAATTATTTAATATGAGTGGAGAAACACTAGCTGCCATGAGTTCTACATATCATACACAATCAAATGGTCAAACAAAAATAGTTAACAAATGTTTTTAAGGTTATCTACAATGTTACTCTTTAGAAAAGCAATCTTAATGGATGAAGTGGGTTCGTCAAGGAAGAATGGCAATATGATACTACCTATCACACATCTACTAAAATTTCCCCATTTAAGGCCCTTTATGGATACCCAACTCCTAGTATCTCATACTTTTTGCAAGATAAGTCCAAAGTATAGGAAACAGAGTCACATATGGAAAACACTAAAGAAACTTTGAAAATTATTATGGAAAACCTTCAAATGACATGAAACATGATAAAACAACAAGGGGAACAACATTGAAGTGAAAGATAATTTGAGGAGGGTAATTGGGTATTTTTTTAGATTATAGCATTATAAGCAATCTTCATTCAAGAAAAAGAAGAATAAAGAATTAGCTCAAAAATGTTATGGCCCTAAATAATTATTCATAGGATTGCGCAAGTGGTATAGAAGTTATATTTTCCTTCTTCTTGCATTCATAAGGTTTTTCATGTATCTTGCCTAAAAAAGGTTTTGGGAAAAAATATGCCAATGTATATAGAACTTCCAAAATTAGATGAAGAATGAAAGTTGATTCTTGAACCACAAAAAGTTATAGATAAACATTTTGTATCTCTTTGACATATAACCATTATGAAGTACCTAATCAAGTGGAAGAATATTCCTCTAGAAGAAGGTACATGGTAAAATGATCAATTCGTGATGAAATACCCATGACTAAAGGGTTCGTTTGAAGTTTTGACAAAGGTTTTGTTATATGTTTTATATAACGCGCGGCGGAATAGTTTTATTGTTTGTTAAGGTCCCACACAGTGATCAAATTTGAAGGGCAGGTCCGAATTTCAATTATAAGGGCATATATCTATGTTGCCCTTCCATAATGAAAAGCTTAAAAAAAAAAACTTTTCAATTGACCACAATAAATTATTTTTACATTTCATTTTCAGAAAGACAAAACCATCAATATTTATATTAATAAAATACTGTTACATATAAAACAATGAAGAAGGCTCCATCTTTCATTGCTTAAATATCTCATTGGCAATGTCAACATAAGTCTTGAAGACACTATTATAAGAATTTGGATACATACCACCGGGATATAGGAGACTCTTATTTGTTAGATTGTGTAATGCAATTTTGACTTTGTCTCACAAGGAGTAGCAACATGGAGGTCTGGATTTTTCTTATAGAACTTTTATTATTATTATTTGAAACATTGTTTATAGATATGAATACAACAATGAAATTATGAGCATGGTGGACAATTAGTCAAGCTAATGATGCCAAACCATGATGATGTAAGTTTGGAATTTAACATTTTTACATGTTAAAGACAAATAGTCAAAATCACTGACAACTTAGTATGCCATAATTAATAATCATTCCCTGTTCACTTTTGTTAATAGGTTTATGTCACACGATGATCTCTCTTATTTGGAATTTACTTGTATTGAAGATCACTATTCTAGGAATAAGGAGTTATTTTCTCCAAAAATAACCCTAGCCAAACATTGACAATGCATCAAGGATATCTTTCTATGCTTCATAAGTACATATGTTCTACTTCTAAATCATGTCTTGGAAGTGGTTGTTTTGCTGGAAATTATTCACTAGTTGGTTTCATACCAAAGTATTTTTCTCATTTTCAGCATCCAATAGATGAAAAAGATAATGGTTTAAAACAACATAAATATTTGAAATTTTGCAAGAATTGTCTGGCACACTTTGAATATTAATTTTGAAGTCAAGTGCATGATGCTGTATAGGATCAAGTGTCATTTTGAATACCAAATGCTTCACAAGAAACTTCTCAACATGCTAACCTACAGTAAGGATTAAATGACAATATTGCATCAACTATTTCCATAATAAAAGTGCACCTCGGCCATAAGACTAAACAACTACAAAAGTTGTAGATCTAACAAGACCACACAATCAAATGTATTCCACAAGGCCAATACTGTATGAAAAATGAAAAGGAGTTTGCAACCAAAAATACCTTAGGCAACTAATTCAATTAGATACACCAAACCATCAGCAAAAAGGAAAACCAGCCTACTCAAAAGGCAAGCGTTTACCTCCTTTGACAAAATTTTGAGTTCGAAACAAGGGCCTTTATTGTCTTGTCAATGCCCCTAGTAATTTGAATGGGGTTTGCACCTGCTGCAACAACCTAAACAAAAAGGTTTCATTTCAAATCATTTTCCACAAATTTAAGATACAACCATTGTCAGTTTTGTATTTCCTAACAAGCTCATAAATTTTGACAAAAGAACCAAAATTTTTTAATACCTGATAGCAATTTTTTCACTCAAAAACTATCTTAGACTCAATAAGCCCAACCCAAAACTAAAAAACGAAACACTAGAAGACCCTACAAAAATGAATAGATGATCTTAATCCAGTACTATCGACAAAAAGTTACCGTTACACCCTCACTTATTAAACCCTGTGCTGTTGAATTTTAACTTCAACTGCTGCAGCAGAAGGACAGATGCAGCATCAACATTTTTTTTTGGAGGTTGCTTGCACGCCATCCAGAAATTTAATTCAGCATTTAAAATTCCTGCAAGTTTTTTTTGTAGACAGCTGTAGCCATATTTCTGTACAAGATTGTATTTAAACACAACAACTAGCATTAACGTAATTCACCAACCAGAAATTAAACAAACAAAAATTTACCCCCAGTTTTGTAAATTCAAAAGGAGGACACGTGGAGCATTAATATTGGATCGCATGAAATTGAAGGGAATCTAAAAACCTGAAAACCGGACCCGAATTTTTTATAAGGCACATTGGATTGAGAATTCGCGTCACAAATTAGGCAGACATCAGCATCCCATTTTGGAACCCGAATTTGGTTTGAAATTCAATCTATTCAAACTTTTGAAGTCCGACGGAAAGGGTTCTTTAATGTTTTGATAATTTAATTTTATGTATGCTTTAATATATACATATGTTATATATAAATCATATGCAAAATGAAAGGTGGGCCATAGAATTTAGTTTTAATTTTATTTTTTTAAAAAGAGGGTTTATTATAATATGTTTTATATGTTACGACATATAAAAATAAAAAGGACAAAAAAGCTTGGTAGTTTTTTTTATAGACAGTACGTAAATTTTTTATTACACAGCAGTGTGTAAAAAGTGAAAGACCGAGTGTAACTTTTTAAGTGTGTATGCACAGCAGTGCGAAAGGGAAAAACACAGCAGAGTGTTTTAGAGACAGAGTATGTTTGTTTTGAACAGACGGTGAGTTGGTTTTATGCACTGCGTTTTGTAGCAGTCATAATTTTGTAATCCCTCTCAGTGAGGAAGAAGTGTAATAGTTTTTTTTTGAGTTATTGAAGGGAATAGAAGTTTGTTTTCAAAGTATTGAAACTCTGTCTCTTGTCAAAGAAATTTTTATTTTCTCTATGTTAGAGGAAGGGAGATTTATTCTCCATTCATTGTTCTGGAATTTTTCAATATTCCAAAATTTGCAAGAACAACAGATGTTGTGGTTCCATCCCCCGCTAAATCATTTGTCTTTTCCGCAGCTTGCCTTACCAACTTGGCCCCAATATTTTCAACTGGGTCCTCTAATTCAACCAATAAAAAGGCCAAAACCATAGCATTGAGATACATTTCATTACATTGTCAATAACAATAAAATTTGACTCGGCCATAACCCTTTCCTTTTATTGTTGTGAAAAGATTTATGCATTACTCTAATGTGGCTAGTCCATAGGCCAAGTAGACCACTGGGTAACAAATATGTTTCCCTTCACCTTTGAGTTTTCAAATTATGCCTACCAAATCTAAGACATTTAAGAGGGGGAACTAATACAACGTTAAAAATAAAACCAGAGCACACATCTACAAATTACCTCCTTAGCTATTGTCACACCATCATTAACTATTTTCGGAGAACCATGCTTGCTCTCCAAGACAACATTTTGCCCCTCGCCCCAAGGGTGACTCCAACAAGATCAGCAAGTTTGTTCACACTGCCTGCAAGACAAATTGACAATGCTTTCAGTAAGTGTGAAATTGAATGCCAGACCATATGCCAAAACAACCCTCCATGAAAAATTAAAATAACACATTAAAATCGAATATAAGTGGACAAGGAAAGATCCACCGCAGTGAAGTTTCATGTGCAGGTGACCTTCCTTTAAACATATTTTTTTCTCTGACATGCAATTTTTTTGTCACTGAGCCATCCTTGTTGAAGTACAACTCCTTTTTCATAGCTCTTGTATTAAATACCTTCTCTCTATCGTGTAATCTCAGAGTCCCTTTTCTGCTTGAGAAATTAAAGGAAATAGGTGAAAAAACTGAAAGAGAAGACAATTGTCTGCCATAATTATCAAACATTGCACCCAACTTCTTCCCTTTTCCATTGTTACCCAATGAGGTAGATGTGGCAATTGTTGTCATACTTCCCAAAGCAGAGGCCATCTTCTCTTATCATGAATATAGAATTACAAGATCTTCATATTAGTATGAACCTTAAAAAACATGACTCCCATTGCTAAAAACCACTTTTAAGTTGTAACAGGAAACCTAAACAACTATCGCAACTTTTGGAAACTTCTGGAGCATTAAGAGAGAAAAAAACAAAGAGAAATACAACCACAATCCTCATTTTAATGAGACCGGACTATATATTTGCATTAAGATAATAGAAAGAAATCATGACTATATTAAGGCCACCACAAAACAATCTTTAACCAGTGTCTCTTGCGGCCTTAAGGTTGCCATGCTAGAGGTTGCATATTTTTAATTTAAATTCTTGACCTCTCGTGCCCATCTATGAATGCATCCAATGGGATATCTATATCAAATGCTCCTTTATATCCCCAAAAACAAATTCCCTACTACAAGAGCACCAATATTGATGGATCACCCCACACCATCCCACCCACTAGAAACGGTGAAAAAGGAAACCCGAGAAAAATTCTAAAATATCTCAAGATGACTATATGGGTGGTTCTTATGAATCAACCAACCATTCAGAACATGCTCATCAATCCAAACCATGAGTATTATGTGACAATATTCAAGCAGGCACTGAATCGGATTTCTGAAGCTATGTTAGAGAAGCCCTAAACTCTCACTGAAAATAGGTGAAATGTGGCACCACTCAGGGATTGACATGTGCCAATTGGTACAAGTGGTAGACAATTGGCATGCTCAAACAACGAGGTGATGCAGGAATGACATGAGGGAGAAAATATCAGAAAAGCCCCAAATCTGGAGAACTAAAGCTCATCACCAACCTGAGATTGACAACTTTACATGATGTAACCTATGAAATCGTAAATGGAGAAATCATAGTAACAATAAAGTAACCTATGTAACAATAAAGTTGGATTCATCCTGGGAGTGGTAATGGGAGAAATCATAGCGAACAACAGGAAACATGCAGAGTTGCTTACAATCAAATAGATGAAAAAACACATACAAAAAACCTAGATAATAATCATGAACAAGCTTAATATTGAATTATGAACTGTAAAGGAACTTACAAAATGTGACATTACGAACCTGGTCAGGCACACAAGCAAAAATATCCTGGACATGACCCTGGTTGACAAGTTGTATTGCTCATGATGCAAGAGGATTTGTACCTGCACTGCCAAGTCAGTCAAAATCCATCATTATCTATACAATAAATACAAGTAATTGATGTAGTATTTTTTACTCTAAGATGCATTCTTATGATAATGTTAGAACATATGTTGAAAATGTCAAAACATACTTGAATAAGCTCCTCTTCGTTTCAAGAACAATTTATTGGAGTCGCATGAACTTGGAACAAGCCTCCCACGATCTGAAAGAGTAGCAACTAAGTCAACAGTGACTTTTTTGTTGCTACGGTGGATCAAGGGAGGTTTGCTCCAAGATTAAATCGCTCCAATAAATTATTCTCTACTAAACAGGGCCAACCACGTGAAGGTGGAAGCTCTTATGGCCCCTCCCCCCTCCCTCACATCACTCATTCCCCAATACCCAATCTATATTTCATTTTTTACTTTCATGAGCATAAAAAAAAAATATTCAATAACTAATAAAAAAAACAATTCAACAAAAAGTACGCAAGGAAACATTGCAATTAATGCTTGACATAAAAATAGTATGATAAATGAGTTTTTTATATAACGCAAAAAACGTTCCAAGTATGGTAACGTTTGTCTTAAAATAATACAATATTTTACATTATCGAATTTTATTTTTCTTCTTCCTATTTTTAAAGCTCCTAATTACATCATCAATATCATCATGCTCTGCTCCTGTTTCATGCCTTTCGACCCGCACTGCTGACCTAGTTGCGTAGTCACGATGTCTGGTCTCATCCAGTGACGGGGCATCGCCTACAAAAACAGATAATATTAAATTTTAATTGTTAGTTTTTAAATATCATTGAATTAGTTCGGTAATATTAATAAAAAAAATTGCAATGAGATTATTTACCTGGTGCACCAGTTGTCGCCGCTGACCTAGTTGCGTAGTCACGATGTCTGGTCTCATCCAGTGACGGGGCATCGCCTACAAAAACAGATAATATTAAATTTTAATTGTCGGTTTTTAAATATCATTGAACTAGTTCGGTAATATTAATAAAAAAAATTGCAATGAGATTATTTACCTGGTGCACCAGTTGTCGCCGCTGACCTAGTTGCGTTGTCACGATGTCTGGTCTCATCGAGTGACGGGGCATCGCCTACAAAAACAGATAATATTAAATTTTAATTGTCAGTTTTTAAATATCATTGAACTAGTTCGGTAATATTAATAAAAAAAATTGCAATGAGATTATTTACCTGGTGCACCAGTTGTCGCCATTAGGACTGTTGCCCTGTCTTCCTCTCTGGCGGTAAGATCCTCAAGGGAAACATTCTCTGTCATTTAAAAAAAAAACGTTATAAGGACAACCATCAAGGTATAATTAGAAAAAATTATAAGTGGAAATTAATTACCGTCATGGCCCTCACTGATAGTAGCATTGTCGGCCTGGTCCCCACTACAATGATCAGGTTGCACGTGAGGAGCATCTACATCTGGCTCTAAAACTGGGTTATTTGCCTCGTCGGTAGTGCTGCTCCCCTGATTTAAACAAAGTTGCTAGACATTAAATTTATGGACGAAAACAAACATATTGAAAGGTTAATGTTTTACCTTATCAGGCATTCTGGATCTTGGGACCTGCCCCAAGCTTCTGCGACGTTCAACTACGACTTGATAGCCGAAATGGAAAGCGATATTTTTATCTTCCTCTGTAGTTTATGTTCCGAAGTCATCACCCTACATTACATATGATTGTGTATTTTTAATCATATTTGATAGGATTACAAAAACGTTGGAAGGCGATACAATTAATTATAAGATGTTTAGCTACTTAATTACAATTCTTGCGGCTAATTTCAAGTAGCCGCCCTGGCCTAGCTTGTGATGCCCCTTTTTTTCAATCCTAGCTTTGGTTGCCTTTGAGGTGTCAGGAAACCTAGCATCAAAATATTGAAGTCAGATATGACGTAGCACACTTTTATTTTAGACAGAGAGAAAATTAAAGCTATTGAATTAAAGTTGTAATTTACCTTGCGGGTCTAGTTGGCATTTTTCCTTCTTTCTTTGCCCTTTTCTCTTTTCTGTCATGGATGAGTGCTCTCCACTCACTCTCTGGAACTGTGAGAGGATGCTCATATCTAGGGTTAAATTTCAATTGCGTCCTATAGGTGTCCCTGGTATATTTCAAATATTTTTTGGCTACCCGAGCCACTGCTATTCTGTCAAATTCGCCGACCCCAAAAAGGGCTTCTAGATAATCTAGAAGTTCTTTTTTCAGGTTGGAATTCTAGGAATTCCACCCTATGTGTATGGTTGGGCCAAAAATTACCAACGCATGGTTCTCCAGAAACCTGTAGAACTCATTGTTTCCTACACAGAAAAAAAGAAATATATTATCATTAATTTAAAAATAAAAATCATGATAAATATGTTTTAGATAAAGTACATGAAATAGTTAAAATATTAAAATTTACCTGGGAGTTGTACATGCTTTATAGGGGCACCTTCATCGTTCACCAACAATGTTTCATTAATGGTCCCTGTGGAGTTGACACGTGTAGCTCCAGGAAATGCAATAATGTAGTTGGCCATATCAGCCTCATCATTGCCAACACGTTCAGCGGTTGGCTGGGTGTCTGCTTGGGCAGGGTGTGTTTCTTGGCTGGCACCTAAAGGAGTAGAAGGTGTACGAGAGGGTTGTTGGGAAATCTCTTGCCCTTGTGTCCCACTACCACCAACACCGGGTTCAACAAGTGCCAGAAAACACTACATACAAAAGAACTTTTTGTTAGTTTAGTCAATGTAAAAATTAAAAATAAAACTATCACAATTCATCTCATGCAGAACAAAAAAAATATCCTTTTGACTTTTTATTATTACTTGATATGTTTCTAGCTAGCTCATAAGTTGTTTTATCCTCTCTTCTATTTCAGGTGTTTGAGGCGCGTCTATCAAAGTATTAAATTCCTACCTTGCATATCGTGCCTTTTTTCGCAACAAGAACATTGGAGATAGGGATGAAGAAAGCTCTTCCTCAAAGAGGGAATCATCAGGCGTACCATGGCTAGGTTTCTGCATATTTGAACAAAATTGATATTGTTTAAATTATGTAAATAGCTAAAATACCTAAAGATAGAGCAATGCTGGCACTTTACATGTTCTTTTGCTGGCCTCTTTCCGCGATCATCCCGTCTCGGGGTTGTTCCTGCACTGCTTTGATCAGTCTGCCACATTGCAATAAAATTATAAATGTAAAAAATTGAAAACAATATCTAATTTGAAAACAAAAAATGAAAAATGAAATAATTTCTAATAAGACACTGGAAGACAGAGTTAGAGTTTCAAATATGCCTTGCATTGAATTCAGTCCTGGAAACATGTCATTGCACATTAAGGCACCCAAACAAGAGACGAGTTGACAATGAAGACCTTATTGAATATATTGTTGGAGCAACTTCTAGTAAACTTGTTGTGAAGACCTTGAGGACATTTTTGGAGCAAAATTGTTGAAGCTGATGGTATAGTATTGTTGGAGACGATCTTGAAGGGCCTTGAAGTGAAGCTTTTGGAGCAACTATTGAAAAATCCTTAGAGCATTTAAGTAAGGCACTTTCTATCTTCCATCACCTTTTTCCTTTCAATATCCTTTAAACAATTTTGTTGATATTTAATGTTTGAAATCATGTTATAATTCCTTGATTATATGTGTTTGGGGACTTTCCCTTTGAAATTACCCAAAAATACCCTGGCAATTTTATCTTCAGGATGCATGTCTGACCCTACTGTTCAATATTTTGATTGATAGTAGTAAACATAGAGAGTTAGGGAGCTCTTGACTTGGTTTGGTTGGGCCATTAGATCCCTATCATCTACTAGGGAGAACCCCCCTTGAGTTGGAGGAGAGCTAGCCCGAAGTGAAAAGAGGTTGGTGAGGTGACAATGGGGCTATTGAATTACACATGGTATCACACTTTAGCTTTAGGAATTTATCTTGAGAAGTGCGAGATTTTGCTATATCAATTCTCAATTTTCTTACAACACTATTGTTAATAACTAATAAGAAGTGAAGTTGAGGGGTTTTTGGCTATAAGAAACAATACCATTTAAAAACTAGGGTTCTCAGTCCTTGGCATTCCTTCACCTGGGCCTAGGGGCACACTAGAATAATTTCACACTAAACCATGCAAACTTAAAAGTAACTTAACATATCCATAAATTAATAATAATCATAATTCCTAATTTCCTATTGTACGATATAATGCAAATTATTCAAACATGAAGCAATGAAGACATGCAATGTCTGAATTTCAAGATTGATGAACCAATACAAGAAGTTAGAAACTACAACTTTGATTCAATACTCTATGTCCTAACTTGTTAGGTCCCTATATCACTAGTATAGCCCCTTATTATTGTTAGTGTAAACCCCTTATTGTTATTATTGTACCCTTGTAACCCCCATTTTGTTATTATTGTGCCCTTAAATTATTATTGTTAGGTCGGCTAGGATTACATTGTGGCCCACTAGGATTACATTATGGCCCCATGGACTCCTATATATAGAAAGGAGGTTTTGTAAATTGTATCATCCAAGAATTGTTCATTCATGTAATTTATTGGAGGTTGCCCCCTCGAAGTGGCTTATTTCTAAGGCGTTGATATCTCATTTCTTCTATTTTTGGAGTTGGTTACACAACATTTGGTATCGGAGCTTTGGATTCTAGGGTTTCGCTGCTCCAAACAGGTCATTGTGGCATTTTCGCTATAAAAAATTTTCTACGAAGTTTCAGAAGCTGAAATTTTTAGGGTGCGAAGCCGAAATCCTGAGGAAGCTTGTATAAAAATTTCAGAGCTTGGTTCGCAATATTTTTGGAGATATAATCTGTGGAAGGTAGTGCTTTTTCAGGCTCCTGAATTTCATCTCAAAGAGGTGATCGTGGGAAAAGTTCAATAACTCTCTCTCTGGGCATCAGATTGGAGTGACGTGAAAATTGGTTGCAAGTACACAGACTGTAGTTTCTTGGCTATCAATTTCAGAGACAAAGGACGAAACAGTGACATGTGGCAAGCCGTACAATTTCGCTCTACTGAACCAGTCCAAAGTTGGGTCATTGTGGGAGATTGGAAATAACTTTGTCTTGAAGAACCCAAATTAGATCAGACCTGTGGCATTTGAAAGAAGCTTCAGAGGGCTACTACAGAGCTGAATTTTAGATATTGAAGATTTTCAATTACAGAGATAATTGAATTTCAATATCGATCTCCTCAAAAGCAAGAAAGAGGTGTGTATTTTGTTTTCCTAATTGCATAAATCTTGTTTGAAAAATCAGTTTGAAGTGATTCCAAGGGCCTATTGAGCATATATTTCAGTATTGGATTCTGAAATGCCTCCTAAAAATAATTCCATACCCATTAATCCCTCAAAAAGCTATACTATGACGCATGAAGAGGAAGAGTTGCAGTATGAGATATCAAAATTACGGTACCAAGTGCAACAAGTTTCGATCTTACGAAGAGAAATTGAACGTATGATTGCAGAAATGTTAGAGGCGGGTATAATTCAACCCAGTCAAAGTTCTTTCTCTGCTCCTGTAGTGTTGGTACACAAGAAGGATGGATCATGGCGAATGTGTCCGGATTATAGGGAGCTCAATAAGCTCACCATTAAAGACAAATTTCCCATTCCTGTGATTGATGAATTATCGGATGAATTACATGGAGCAATTTATTTTACCAAGTTGGATCTTCGTTCAGGATATCATCAAATTAGAATGAAGACTGAAGATATTCCAAAAACGGCATTTCGAACTCATGAGGGTCATTATGAATTTTTGGTCATGCCTTTTGGCCTTACCAATGCACCTTCTACATTTCAAGGGTTGATGAATTCCATTTTCAAACCCTTCCTTAGAAAATTTGTGCTAGTATTTTTGATGATATACTAATCTACAGCAGGTCTTGGAAGGATCATGTTGAACATGTTGACAGGGTGCTCAAACTATTGCAGGAGAAACAATTATATGCGAAAAAGTCCAAATGTTTCTTTGGAGTACAAGAGGTGGAATATCTGGGTCATATTGTATCTCACGAGGGGGTTAAAGTGGACCCTAACAAAATTAAAGCCATTAAGGAATGGAAATTTCCCACAACCATAAAGCAGTTGCGAGGATTTCTCGGGTTAACAGGGTATTACCGCAAGTTTGTTAAGAATTATGGGAGAATAGCAGCACCTCTAACGACATTATTGAAGAAAGATGCATTTTCATGGACTCCTGAAGCAACTAAGGCCTTTGAACGTCTTAAAGAGGCAATGTGCCTAGCACCGGTCTTAGCTACACCAGACTCCACAAAAACCTTTATTGTGGAATGTGATGCCTCAGGAAATGGAATTGGTGCAGTTTTAATGCAGGAAGGAAGACCCATTGCTTTTGAAAGTCGTCCAATCAAAGGAAAGTATTTACAGAAACCTATTTATGAGGAGGAAATGTTAGCAATACTGCATGCACTAAAGAAATGGCGAACTTACCTAATGGGAAGACACTTCAAGGTAAAAACTGATCATGATAGTCTTAAACACTTTTGGAACAAAGACTATCGTCAGAAGAGCAGCAAAAATGGGTCACAAAGATGTTGGGTTATGACTTTGAAATAATCTACAAAAAAAGAAAGCTTAATGTTGTTGCGGATGCACTCTCAAGAAAGAATGAAGAGGTGGAAGCATTGCTTTGTGCCATTTCTATTATCCAACCAGATTGGATAACCGAAGCAAGAGATGAATGGAAGAAGGACAAAGATGTATGGACACTCATTCAAAAGTTGCGGCAAGATCCTAGTACATCTGATACATTTAGTTGGAAAAATGATTCCTTATGGTACAAAGATCGCTTATATCTTTGTAAGAATTCCCAACTAAAACAAAAGATTCTTCTGGAATTGCACACTTCTCCTCTAGGAGGACACTCAGGATTTTTAAAAACTTACCACGGGGTGAAGAAAGAATTTTTTTGGGATGGCCTTAAATCTGATATTCGAAAGTTTGTGGCGGAATGTTTGGTTTGCCAGCAGAATAAAGTGGAAACAATTAAGACCCCAGGACTTCTACAACCTTTATCCATTCCAAGTCAACGTTGGGAGGAGATTTCAATGGATTTTATCACGGGTTTACCTAAGTCCGAAGGAAATAATGTCATCATGGTGGTAGTTGATAGACTTACCAAGTATGCACACTTTTGTGCATTATCTCATCCATTTAAAGCAAGTACAGTTGCTACTACATTTATGGACAGAATTCAAAAGCTACATGGAAGCCCAAGGGTTATTGTGAGCGACAGAGATCCCATTTTTACTGAAAATTTTTGGACGGAGTTATTTTCTTGTTTGGGTACTCAATTAGCTCATAGCTCATCTTATCATCCTCAATCTGATGGTCAAACTGAGATCGTAAATAAATGTTTGGAAGGATATCTTCGTTGTTTGTATCTGATAAACAAACACAATGGGTCAAGTGGTTACCTCTTGCTGAATGGTGGTATAACACTTCCTTCCATACTGCAGCAAAAATGACCCCATTTATGGCACTTTATGGATATCATCCACCATCCATCACATCATCTTTAAGGGAAAATTCGAAGGTTCAAGCAGTGGAAGATCACATCGAGCATCGGCAAGAAGTTCTCCAACTCTTAAAGGATAACCTGAATTTGGCACAAAATCGAATGAAACAACAGGCAGATCAACATCGTAGCGAGAGAAGTTTTGATGTAGGAGATTGGGTATTTTTACGGCTACAACCATACAAACAAATGTCCCTTAAGCAAGCAAAGAAGGATAATAAATTATCGCCAAAGTACTATGGTCCTTACAAGGTGTTGCAAAAGATTGGTACTATGGCATACAAATTGGAGCTTCCTGCTTCTTCGCGAGTACATCCAGTTTTCCATGTTTCATGCTTAAAGAAGGTTATAAGTGAAAATCTTCCAGTTCAAACAATATTGCCAGAACTTGATGAGGAAGGAAAAATCATATTGGAACCAGAAGCGGTCATGGAAACAAGAACTCGACAACTACGGAATCGATCAATTTCAGAGTATCTCATGAAGTGGAAGAACTTACCCACTGAAGATTCTACATGGGAGGATGAGAATTTTATACAGAAGCACCCAGAGCTACTCAAGCATTGAGGACAACACTTTTTTGAAGGAGAAGGGCATGTTAGGTCCCTATATTACTAGTATAGTCCCTTATTGTTGTTATTGTAACCCCCTTATTGTTATTATTGTACCCTTGTAACCCCCATTTTGTTATTATTGTGCCCTTAAATTATTATTGTTAGGTCGGCTAGGATTACATTGTGGCCCACTAGGATTACATTATGGCCCCATGGACTCCTATATAGAGAAAGGAGGTTTTGTGAATTGTATCATCCAAGAATTGTTCATTCATGTAATGTATTGGAGGTTGCCCCCTCGAAGTGGCTTATTTCTAAGGCGTTGATATCTCATTTCTTCTATTTTTGGAGTTGGTTACACAACATAACTCCAGGAAGGAATCTAGTTTGTAGTACATAACATGCATCGTGTATTATCAATTCTTAATTGACAACAACTAAAGGTCATCTACCTCATCAATTCCTTCCCATTTTGTGTTTTTATGTTATATTCCTTATAAAAGTGTCAAATTTCTCTCAAAGTAAGCAACCACTGAATGAAATAAAAAATAGTTGAGATATGATTGAGAAATGGTCATTTATTTCTTGAAAGGATCTTCATAATTTCTTTGGTTGTTTTTCATCTCAAGAAACAAGAAATGACCTAAGAAACTATCGTGATGTAATATAAGAAACAACACGGTGCAATGACCATTTTCAAAGCCAAATGATGTCCATTGAGGACATGGCCTTTATTTGGTTCCTGTTTCATAGGAGTTTCGGGTAGAAATGGAACTTTGTTGTACCATTTCCAGTAGTAAACAAGGAAAACCTTCTTTTTCCATGGGAAATAATTTACCTTTCCTTTTTCAAGATAATCTAAATCACAAAAAATATGAACTATACTGCACACATTCTTGGATAATGTGAAAGTGGAAAAGGAATACCCTACACAAGTGATGCACACATGTACATTGGAACACTAATAGATTTTTGTAGTTGAAATGCAATGCTTGGTTTCATTTAAATGTAGGGTTTTTAAAGCAGGGAGAAATAATGGCTGCCAAATTAATAAGCGTTTCTTTGGGAAAAATTTAAATCTTGTATTGGGTGATGAAGATAATAGAGGGTATTGAATCTTGATTGTTGACATCTAGAGAGAACCCTACATCCTAACACAATCCAATGGAATTGACCAAAAAAACCCAAATAGAGTCAACCCTACTATAGGAAGAAGGGCCTGCAGTAAGAACTTACCATTTTGCAAGAGCTGAGGGCGAATGCTGTTCTACAAGAGCTGAGGGCGAATGCTGTTCTGCAAGAACTGAGGGCGAATGTTGTTCTGTAAGAGCTCAGGGCGAATGCTGAGGGCGAATGCTGTTCTGCAAGAGCTCAGGGCGAATGCTGTTCTGCAAGAGCGGAGGACGAATGCGTGCATGATATCAGACGTTAATGTAGCACACATGTACATTTTAACACTAATAGATTTTTGTAGTTGAAATTCAATGCTTGTTTTCATTTAAATGTAGGGTTTTTAAAGCAGGGAGAAATAATGGCTACCAAATTAATAAGCGTTTCTTTGGGAAAAATTTAAATCTTGTATTGGGTGATGAAGATAATAGAGGGTATTGAATCTTGATTCTTGACATCTAGAGAGAACCCTACATCCTAACACAATCCAATGGAATTGACCAAAAAAACCCAAATAGAGTTAACCCTACTATAGGAGGAAGGGCCTGCAGTAAGAACTTGCCATTTTGCAAGAGCTGAGGGCGAATGTTGTTCTACAAGAGCTGAGGGCGAATGCTGAGGGAAAATGCTGTTTTGCAAGAGCTGAGGGCGAATGTTGTTCTACAAGAGCGGAGGGCGAATGCGCGCATGATATCAGACGTTAATGTAGCTATTGCGATGGATACGAAACAATAAAATCATTTTTATGTAGCGTGCATATAAGTTTCATATTTTTATGTAGCGCGCATATAAGTGTCATTATACTGACGACGGAAAAAGCGTCACTATTGTGAGGGGTCCCTCCAAACGTCGCAATTGCAACACTTAGACATTGTGTCGTACTTGCGACGTTTGGAGGCAGCCATCGCAATAGCGACGCTTTGGGCCATAGTGTCGCAATTGCGACATCTTCCTCCAAACGTCGCAATTGCGACACTTTGTCTAAGTGTCAGTATTGCGACACTTTTCTATAAACGTCAGTATAGCGACGGTTTCGGGCAGGATGGAAAAAATTTGGGGAAATTTCTGACATTTGGTCAAAAGCGTCGGAACCAAGTGTCAGAATTTTCGCCAAATGTAGTAGTGGAACCACCATCGGATCCCTATCTACCTCCTTTCCATTGTTGTTTATGGCTCCATCTTCGTCATCTTTTCTGAGGCCATTGTGTAATAATGGTGGATATCAGAGGATTTCATTGGAGGCATACTATTAGGGTATGGTTTATCGAAGTCCTTGAGGGTTTAAATGATTTCATTGATGTAAAGTCATGGCCTGAGATTATGGAGAGAAATTTGAATATGGACAGAGGGAAATTTGAAGTTGTTGAGGAAAATTATTTACAGTGAGAGTGTTTGTGATCATATTTATTTTTTGGTTGGTTATTTTCTTCTTATTATAAAATTCAGAGAGCTCTTTATTATTTTATTTATTTATAATTATTACAGTTCGTAAGTTGTTGATTGATTAAAAATTGGTTTATTGAAATTTAAAATGTTGTAATATATATATATATATATAGATATATATATATATATATATATATATATATATATATATATATATATATATATATATATATTTTCAATTTATTGAGAGTGTAAATTATAATGAAATGTTGAGTGTAAAAAGTTAGCTTAACCAAAACAAGAATTAAGTGGTTCTTGATATGGGTTCCATGTCTTTCTAAGAGTAAAGTCATTTTTTATTTTGTTTAGAATACAAAATTTTGTGCGTGTTTTTAATTGCTTATCATGTGTTCTCTTTGAAGTGGATTTGTAATCATGATTATTGTTGTCTATGTAAATATTAATATAGGTTGCATTTTTTTGGTATCAAAGTAGGTTTAAGGCCCACACATAAATTGAAGAACAATGTCATCAAAAAGAATTTGTTTGGTGGATCTATAATAAGGATATTTGCAAAAGAGCACATAAGGGAATTAGGAATACAAGCATAGGGTAGAGGGAAACATAGCTACAAATAAAATCACCAAGATGTTGAGGTCCATGTTAACATAATGGATCCCATGAAGGAAGCTAAGAAAATAGGGGTTGTTGTAGATATTCATGATGTGAGTAATGAAGAGTGAAAGTAGAGGCCCCATGGGAGATAAGACTATATGATTTATTAGATTGGGAAAATGGATAAATCCCTCTAGTTTGAGAAATTGAGGACCCCTAGGGAGTGAAGCATATATTCACAAAGTTGAAAGGGTCTGCATCCCTTTAGTGGGATAATGTATTTTGAAAAACAGATAAGAAGGAAATATAAAATTAAGACTTGGGAGGAGATAATTTCCAAACTAAATGGTATGCCACAGTTTATAGTTGTTAGCTTGAAAAAAATTATTCACCACAATTAAAAACTACTAACATAAATGACTAATTCATATACTTGTTGTTCTTGTTATTTGGTCATATTTTTTTCCTTTGACTATAATAGCCATTTACGTTAATCATTATTAATTTTGTCACTTATTATCTAGTCATATATTTTAGTCATAGACTAAATTAGTCATTTAAGTTAGTCATTTTTAGTTTAGTCACTTATTATCTAGTCATATATTTTATCTTTAGACTAAATTAGTCATTTAAGTTAGTCATTTTTAGTTCGGTCACGTAAAATTGCTTAAATTTAGTAGTAATTCACTTGAAATAATTGTGGTGACTAATTGTTTTAGTCACTTAGTCACTAATTCCAACATTTTCTACTAGTGAAGTAATGGTTTTAGTATTGTGGCAGGTTTAATTCAATATTTTTCATTTGCCATATTTTCCTTGATTTTCCTTAGCCGAATGCATAACGAAGAACTATTGAACATTATCGATAGCGTTGATCTTTCATATACTATTTAATTATACTTAACATTATTGGAAATGTTGATTCTTCATATACTATTTAATTACTTTTTATCTTGACTATGTTAATTCCTGCGCTTCCCCATTTAAATTTATTTCAAACCTAAGTGTTGACGTATTGTTGATGAAAGAGGTTTCACCTATGTTATATATTTGTCTTGTTTGAGAGATTTCACCTAGGTTCTTTTAGAGCAATATTTGGTCATTTGATCCTCGTATACTTATTTTTTTCTTCCTTATCAAATTAGGTGCTAATAAAAATAGTCAACACTCTTTTAGATTACAATATTTTACACACAATCAATATTATGTGAAGATGATCCTCATAGAATTGTTGTTTTATTCCTTAAAAAATTAGGTGTTAATAAAAAGGGTCAACACTCTTTTAGATTATGATCTTTTATTATCTCACAATTGGTCTTATGTGATGATGGGAGTTGTGTCTTTTGTTCTTCCAAGTGACTTACTTTCCTTCCAAAGGT
This sequence comes from Pinus albicaulis, assembly GCA_034641835.2. NCBI lineage: Eukaryota > Viridiplantae > Streptophyta > Pinopsida > Pinales > Pinaceae > Pinus > Pinus albicaulis. The sequence goes on along the minus strand of CM076578.1, from coordinate 536,024,210 downwards.
ACAATGGTTCTTCAAGGTTTGAATTTAATAATATTAAATGAACAATCCATATATCAATAATTCAAGGTTTTCATATAATAATATTGGAGCTAGGGCGTTCATGTCTTATGAGTATGTTTATCCTTCCTCCATTTCACATGAGTATTTTTATCATTCCTCCATTTTGCACAACCATTTCACAAGAATTTTCATTGTCATCGCTTATAATTATTGACCCCAAGATTTCATATCTAGTTTACTTTAACTCATTTATTGTTGGTCAAGATACTTGGAGGGTGCCTCTCTTTTTAAAGACTAGTTATTTCGGGTCAAGTATGTCTTTAAATGTGATAATATTTCCTATCAAGTTATGCAGATGACATCCTCAATTCTAATCAAAATATTCACTTGATTATGGAGTATGATTAGTTTACTCTCACCCATGGATTGTCAACCCTCCCAGTTCTTATGAATTCTTGGATTCTTTTATGACTTTTGATGAAGCTATCTTAAAAGACCATGATTGAGTTTGAATGATCATCTTATTTCTTCTTCAACTAAGAATATAGAGGCTGGCACAAATTTTTTTATTTCAGCTAAAGATATCAAATTGATACCTATCTATCCTCCTAACAAATGATGTCCGTGATGAGGGAAATTTTGTGAGTATCTCAAAAACATTCCTCATTGACATATCCATGAAATTTAGCATATTTGAAAACATATTGATTGGTAAATTTAGCATAGTTGAAAACATATTTATTAGTAAAATCTATTCTCTTAATGAGCTTGAATTTTATATTTCCTTTATCAAATATTTTCAGAATGTGTTAAGTAATATGAAAAAATGCCATGCATCGATCCTTGGATGGTTGAGTGTGAAATCAAAACTTATTATATGTAAATCTTCTTCAATATAAAGTACAATCAATTTATTTGAAGGCCACTACCGTTAAGGAAAAAATAGAAAAATTACTTCATGAAAAAATCACTGAAAAGTATGGGATCATGGATCTGATAAACATATCTACCTTTATTAATATAACAAAAATATGTAGTCAAAATCCCATGGCATTCATAAATTCTTTTAATCCCTTTACAATTAATTCCTAATCCCTATTAATATTTCCACCTCATTCCATACCATCTTGGAATATGAACATTTCAAAACTAAAAGAGCTATAGTTTCTTCTACTTGATGACATGAATAACACCATTTTGGACCTATAAAATCCTTCTTTAAGAGAAATTTCATATGGGAGGTTTGTTGTGTAAGCTCAAAAAGAAAAAAATATTGTTTTTATTTGGGAATTTTATTTTTTATATCATTTTCACCATCAAATATATTTGTCTTCTCTTCTTCTGTTAGTGCATTGTGGCTTATTTTAGGAATATATGCACCAATAGGACTCAATATTTATATGAGTTGGTTCTCTTTATCCTTAATCATAACATTTTTGTTATTTATAAGATCTGTATATCTTTGCCATTCCTCCACATTGTTTAACCCCGAACTATTTTCTTACCATGCTATATATTGTTGATGCCAAGTGGTAGACCTTCCGTATATTGCAACTTTTCTAAGGTTAAAACAACCTTTTTCCAAAAGAAAGTTTAAACACGCCTTTGCTTCCTACTTAATGGTCAAGACCAAATTGCACTTTTTCCCTCTTCCAAATTTTCAAATCAACTAATGGCCAACCAAATTAAAAACATACAAACATATTTCCATATTATGGGGGTATAATTTTTCTATGTGGGGATTTTTAATCATTATTCCACTATACTAGAGGAAATATACGTAAATCTTACTAATTTAACTTACAAACATATTCCTTGAGTTAGCCTCCACATTTTTTGCAACAAGAGTATTTGAAAAGAGGTATTTTTGAGGCCCTATCCTCCAATGAATTTTGGTAACGCTAGATTTTTCCACGAGGCTAGCACTAGCCCTCTAGTTTTCTGGTCTTTACACTAGATAAACTAGAAATGTTTCGTACCTAAGAAAGTGATATCTAGTAAAGTAGACTTTCTTCCAATTTTTTTTTTTTAAACCAAATGACTTCCTTTAGACAAATACCAATTGCACCATGTTTATTTTCTTCTCCATTTTGGCTATTAGTAATGATCAATCACATTTTTTATATTGATTTGGCTTCAAAAAGAAAAACCCAAATGCTTCAAACCTTATTCTAGATCAATCAACTAATAGAGAAATAACTTACAAATATGTATTTTTTCCTACTGAGGTACCTCCATAAGGCCATCATAGTTTTTTTGATATTAATGACCATTCATGTTTCTTTACAAAATAAATCAATAATAGTCTTGAATTTATCAAAGTCTCTTTTGGTGCCTTCATAAAAATTAATATGTTTTCTACAAATAGTAATATGTGATATGCATAATACTCTAATAGGTACTCCTTTTATAAGTCTACCATTTCCTTCAACTTATTTAAGCAGCCTACTTAAGCCTTCAATTATTAAAATAAAGATAAAGGGGTATAATGAACATCCTTATGAAAGGCCTCTTCTTGATCCAAAGAAAATTTTTTCTCTACTTAATAATACAAAAAAAAAAATCTTGGGGAAATGAAAATCATTATCCAATAATTTTTTTAATGAAAAAATTATAAATGAATTAGAATTAGCCTAATTTAAATCCAATTAACCCCAATGTTTATTTAATGTATGCATTATTGGGCTACCCCAATTAATTCTTCCCTCTACGAACATTATTGGGCTACCCCAAAATGGCTTCTTCCCTCTAAGAACCCAAATTGTCCTCTCGAGATTTGATTTGAGATAACATTTTTCAATCTCATAGCAATTACCTTTGAGATAATTTTGTATATGTAATCAAATAAGGAGATAGGTCTAACTTTCTCAAAGGTTGTATGATTATGTTATTTAATAATTAGTGCTAAGAAATTTGTATCAAAAGCTTCCAATATTTTTCATTGAGTTCTTGTTGTATCCACCATTCTCGATAAATATTCCTCTATAAATTAAAAACATCCCAAGAAAAATCTAAAAATTCTATAGATTTTGATACGGTTCTTATTTCTCAACCTTCTTTACTAGGACTTGATTATGTTCCTCATTGATGAAGCTATATTTTTATAGCCTAATTGCTTCTACTATTGTAGCGCATGTGCATTTCAAAGGATGAAAATTGATTTACTCCTTTGAAAACCATGCCTTGCAATTTGTAGCATAAGTACCACCATTTCCCTTATCAATTTTCCAAAAAAATTTCATATTCTTTCTATAGTTGAATGACTTATGAAGGAATTTTATTCTCATTCCTACCCTATAACCATAATGCTTTTCTCTTGAGTCTCCATTATTTTTATTTTTCTAAAAGAATATGCCTCTTTTTATCTTCCAATACCTTTACTTTGATTTTATATTTCTCATTAATAAATCAAAAACCTTTGCTATTGTAGAGCACCTCTAAGGATTCCTCTACTTCCTTAAAAACCCTATCATTTTTTATCTGTATGTGCCTTACCCGATTATAAGCTACATTTTTTCCTGTTTCAGGTTTTATTGAAATTGAAGTCGGGAAGATTATTTTAAATTGTCATTAAAATGTTTCTAAATAACTTTTATTTCCCAACATATTCCTTCATCTTCATCCACCCTAGATATAATTTAAAAGGGCTAGTAGATTTCTCTATTACAGGAGCCACTTTTAACACCACAAGATTATGGTCAAAAACCCCTCTAGTGGTGACCCATTATTTGATCCTAATGACTTCATCTACGAAGGATTCAAAGTTTAAAATTATATAGATCCTATTAGAAATTCTAGATTCCCCAACTCTCTTGTTACTCCAACTGAGATATATTAGCTATATCAATATCCAAAAATATAAATTCTTCCACCTAGTCCATAGAAGGACGATAAACATTCAACACCATGATATATATCCCCAAGTAAAAAGAAAAAAAGGAGGTCCCTAGTTTTGTAGGGAAATACCAAGAATTAGTGAGTGAAGGATAATTTACTCTATCCAATCACATTCCCACCCAATCTCCCATTTGCTTCCATAAAACATAAGCCCCAATTCCTAAGCAATTTGGAGAGTTCTTGAGTGATATTCTCCCCATATGTCATTGTCTCTTATAGTAGAATAATAGAATATTTGATATATTATCAACTAATATATTTAGAACCAACTTCTTTGAGGGGTTATCCATCCCTTTACAATTATTAAGGGCCAAAAAATCATTTGGAACCCTTTCCTAGAAAATTGTGAGTTCCTTTACTTCTAGGTTTTAAATTGTACTTCACCGATTTCAAGGGATTGAAGTATTGTGTGTCCTTCTCATCCAAAGAGAAATTCAAATTAGGGTTTCAAATTGAACCTTCTAGAGATTCTCTAACATCCACACATTCTATGATTCCAAGAATAGGTATGAGAGACAATGGGTTAGGGTTTTTTATACTTGACAAATTGGATATAAAATATCGCAGGTTGCTCCTTAGATCTAGCCTTGAATCTCCTTGTTTCAAAAGAAAAATTTGAGGAAATTATTTTATTTAAGGAAAAAAATTTTATTCATCGAGTGAGAGTGATAAGTCTTTACCCAAATTTTCCTTGTTTTCCTTATTGTTGCTATCCATGTCTAGATAAGTTTATTTGAACTATCTAATGTCCAATTTTTGAACATTTTCTATTAATGTTCCTATTTGAGACCATATAAAGCTGTTTGAACCTTTTCATCCCTTTTCCTAATTATTATTTGGATTATTTCCAATTCCAATGTCTCAAAGCCTCTTTAATGCTTTCTCAGACCACATTTCTTTTGCAAACTTGGGTAATTGCATTTTGCAATGAGGTTTACATAACAATGATAACATATATATTCCAAAGTGTATCGTGTCATAGTCTAGATTGAAATGGAAAATTTCAACACCCCTTCTATGATTTGAGCCATGCCATAGTACCCAGTCTCTAGGAAGGATATGTGTTCTCAAAGTACCCAAAGTGTTAATAACTTTTTTGAACACCTCCTTAGACCACAAAATTAATGGAAACCTTAGAAGTCAAACCCATACTAGGAGAATTTCCACATTGGTGATTGAATGTTGAAATCTAAATGCCCATTTCTTTGAGAACAATGATTAAGATCCCCAATACCAATGTCAATGCAATATTTTTTGCTTCTTCAGTCATCTTAAAAACCCAAAATAACCATCATTTAATGAAATTTAAGGTACATGGAGAGGCCCCCATCATTGCCTCAAGGTTGAGCTTAGTCCAATTTTTAACTCAGTACTCAAATCTCTTTGCAAGAAAAGATACTACTAATTCCTAATCCCTCATCTCCACTATGTCATTGAGTTTGGTTTTACCACATAGGTTTAGACTTATGGTGCCCCGTGCCTTTTTTATACATTTAAACCTCTTCAATTTTCTTGAGTCTTCTTCAGAATAAAGTTGTACCACCTTTCAATCTAAGGATGAGGTGCCACTTAGTAGATTCAAATCTAACATATTGCCAACAAAACTAGAACTAGAAAAAATATCCTACAAACAAAAAGCATATTAAAAAAGAAAATCAACCTCTTTTTAGATATCATTCAATATGTTTACAGTTTCACAACTTGATTGCAATAAACCATCATTACTCTCTAACTAAGTATTTATGATTGATGGATTTACAGGATCGAGTTTGTAACTCCTTGGATGGGGTGAAATGCTTAAGCAAGTATGGTCCTCAGATTGATCATTGAAAGGTTCATCAAACTTTTCTTTTTTTGTCCCAAGTTCCTATCACCCTGTACACCCAACTCTTACGCCATCTCTCCTAATATCACCGCGGTGGCCTCCTCTAGCGGACTAAACCTTTGATGGTGTACCTTGTTGGAATTGTGCAAAGCACCCAAACAACCTAACATAGGCTTAGACCAAATTGCTTCACCTTCCAAGGGATCATGGGTTATTTCAATAACTTCCTCTTGATACCCCATTTTTCTTTCCATGTAGTCTAAGTTTAACATTTATTATAATAGGTTCACCCTATGTTCACCTCAACTATTGTTATGGAAACCCTCTTTTACATTAACACCCCTACTATCAATTGAGTCATGTCATTTATCAAAAAATGTTGGAGCTAAAATTGGAACAATTGAGATATTTGCTATATCAAAAAATTGTTCATTGTCAACGTAAGGGTTATGATAAGAGATTTAGTGGTGAATTTTGTTAGAAACCATATTAAGGCTAAAGAAATTTGTACATCTTTGTACAATAGAGGATTTGGGAGAAAGATGAAGTTAATAGGGATAGATGAGGATGTTGCTACTATATCCACGATGTAGTATTCCGGTTTTTCAAGAAAGAGGTTTAGAAAACAAAACTTGAATTTAAGTCCCCCACATAAGGGAACATATGTTTTTTGCCATAACCTTAGGAAGTCAATCAAATTTTAGTAATTCAAGTGGCGATTGAAATGTTTTGATGATGGGCATAAATAGAGTTAATGTTTCTAAGGTTCAGATTCAAACAAAGGAATTGTTCATTTTTTATAGTTCAATAAAATTATGGATTTTGTTCGCTTTAGAATATTATATATATGACTTGACTCATTAAATATTCCTATAAAAAATATCATTAGTAAATAATTTCTAAACCAATAAAATTTATACATTGCTAATTATATTAAAGAACAATATTAATAGTTCTCATATTATTTTCATAAATAAAAAAGTATTAAAAACTTATAAAAACTTATAAAATAAATAAAATACAATTTTAATATATTTCCTCAAATTTCGAAATATATTTTTATTAAATGAAATTGATGTATCATGAAAATTAAACATTTCAATTATTATTCACCATCCTAAATTCATTTGAACTCTCAATCTACCAAGCCTCGAGAGTGATCAAATATATTGAGATGCAAACCTCTTTTAGAGTGAAAAGAGATTTGATCCTTCTGGGTGTTTAGTAGAACTAGAGTTAAAAAATTTCTAGACTAGTTTTAATTATTAATTATTAATTATTAATTTTGTTTTTGTTTTTAGTTTTATTTAATTTGATCGAGTCAAAATGTTAAAATGTTAAGCAAGGCATTACAACATCTCTACTATAATGGACTAGGGAGCATATCTCAATACAATTAAAACACATGCATATTAGTGTTTTTTTTTAAAGTATGACCAATAACTTTTTGACATTAGTTTAATAAATAAAAGCAATAAATTTATTTCTCACTATTCACTAAAACACATACACATGTAATTTAGGTTAGGGTTAGTTTTAATATTTGATTAAAAAATGATTTATTCAGTGTAAGATTTAGGTTACTGTTAATTTTAATATTGAATGGAAGTATGATTTATTTAATATGAAATTTAACAAAGTTTAAATATTTTTTGAGACAATATTACTTCAACAATAATATGTAAATTTAAATTTGAATATAATTCCAAGGGACATGTTTAACATGTTGATGTTTTGGCTCTTGTTAAGTCATAAGTTATTGGGATATCTAGCTTGCTAGCAATTGGATATACTCTTGGTGTTATAGTGGTAAGCAAAATATTTAATCCTAAACCTCACTTGAATTCCTCAAGCATGCTACCAATTCACTACGACTAAAATAAATAAAACTTTAAACCTAAAACTTAATAATAATAAACCATACATAAATTAATTTTTCCCATAACTCCTTGTTAAACTTCCCTGTTTAATAATAGATGGGATGGATGGAGCTCTGCAAACCCTCATGGTGGATAGTGTTTTTCCCTAATCATACTTTTTATGCTTCTCTTGCATGAATATTTTGAAAATCTTTTCTATAATGGAAAATTTTAGTGATTCAACGAAAAAATAGAGTTTCTTTTGCAGGTATTGGTGTCATTCTAGCAAGTTCTTCTTTAGTTTCGTACAATTCCATATTGAAATTTTGGTTCTAGTCTTCCATTGGTTCCATAAATTTCTTCCCTCAATGTTTTGTGGATGAGGAAGTTATCAGTTGAAATTTTTTTTCTCGAAGCAAGGTTTGGTTTCTAGGTTTAATGGGTTTTGGTCGTGGTTGGTTGATATGCACAAATGGATCTCTAAAAATTGTAAGCCCCTTTTAGCGGATGAATTAAATATTTAACCTTTGGCTCTGGGTGTTTTTGTTGTGGTTTTTGATAACATAGAGGAAACAAAGGCCATTTGTGAAGTTGGATCGTGGCCTTCGCATAGTGTCAGTCTCTTCATGCAACCTTAGACTCCCACTTTCGATTCGGTTTCGAAATCAATCTCTATGGCTCCAATTTGGGTGAGGCTTTTGAACCTTCCCTTGAAATTTTGGAATCTTTCATTTCTTTCCCCTATTTGGAATGCATTGAGAAAGTTTTAATATCATTGTTTTTATAAAACTAGAATTTTTTTCAAGACTAATTATGCATGAATTTGTGTGGAGATGTACTTCAACAAGGGCTTTTCCGCAAATATTAATTGATGGCTCCAAGCTATGTCTGGGTCCAAACACTCAACTATGAGAATATTTCTTTGTGGTGCACAACGTGGGGGCACGCAATTAAAAACTCACCCAAGTGTTTACAAAATAGAAAATACTAGAAAAAAAAACCTTAAGGCCCAAATGGTGGAAAGGAGCTCAAGGTATTCACTATATGATATTTAAGGAGGATGTGCTTCAAGGTAAGAAAGAACCAGAGGAAAAAAAAGAATCATATGCAACCAAATAAATTACAACGATGATAATAGAATCCAAGCAGGAAATATCAAATTCAAATGAGGATCCTTCGAACTCAACAAAAGTAGAAAATAAGCAAACCCTCATGGAAAACAAATCCCTTCCCGAATCCACAAGTATTCTTGTTGGAAAAGCATCTTCTTGGGAAGATCAGGCATATGAGGAAGAATTAAAAATTCACTTGCCAAAGAATGATATGAAATAAATGTAATAAAACACAGGATGGACTAAGTCAGGAAGGAAGGAAAAGGCATTTCGCAAAGGAAAACAGGGAGTCAGACTAATTCAAAACAAAAGTTGTAAATAATGGAATGTAAAGGTATCTGGATATGGGGAGTTTTTTTGGAGAATTTTAGTTGGAAAGGGTGTAAATTGTTTGTATTATGGGGAACTCATTTGAGGGTTTGGATTGAGCCCCCATACTCAATTTCAAGCCTTTAAGGAAGATTGGAGTATGTAAAGGTTTTGGCCTAGTAACTAGGAATTTGTAATAATACAAATTCCTACCCATTTGTTTGAAAACAAAATCCTATTTAATATTATCCTTATAATTGTGTATTTTAAATAGATTTGTAATTTAATTAGGTTTAAAAATATTATTATTTATTTATTTAATTTTTATTTTTATTATTTAATAAAATATTATAATTACAACAATCTTTAGTATAATTTTGAGTCATTTTTCCATTGACGTGACCATTACCTTTATCATATCCCTTCAATATAGTAGACAACTAATCAATTTTTCTTTTCCATCCAAATCAAACACCAAACCTCAAGCATGGGAAGGTGGGTAGGCATGTTTTTGTTTTGTGGTTTGAATTGTGTGTGAATAGAAGATTATAATTTGTTGAGAATTAGTTAGGGCAGTGTTTAATTCAATTCTCTAACTTGATAATTACTTGTGAGATTAATCTTCTTAATTATGTATTCTCTTTCGTTAGCTTATTAGGTCTTTCATCAAGTCAATTATTGAAACACAAGAGACACAAATTTGGGCTATTCAAGCCAGGGCCAAAACCTCTCCCTCTTGGAGAGGAAAACCCACAAGAAAATTTTCTTATAGACTTTCGGTTGACAAGTACCATGAACATGACTTAGAACCTTGACCTATGTATGCCTCCAAGACCTTTTCACTACTTCTTCCTTGAATCCTTAAGCTGATCCTTCTGTTCTGCACCATCCTACACCAACACTAGAGAACTCAGTCTCTAATTGATGTGCTTCTCTTCTTTTACTTCGACCTTCAATAGATTCATTATAGAGAATCTTACCATATTCAAGATAGCTTACTTATTGCAATACCCTTCAACTGATGAGCCTCCTTGAACTCCTTTTTGGGCTTGTTTGAGATGCTATAACCATTATTGAGGTTGGATTACACTTTCTCTGCACTCCTTGTAGATATCTTCCTTATGCTGTCAAGCCACCCTTTTCTTTGCACTATATTTACCCAATTCATGTTCTTATGTATTTGCTGAGATATTTTCGTTGTCTTCACATTGAACCATGCAATATTATTACATAACTTAGCCCAAGATATAATATAATAATGCTCCTTTTATCTTTGTTGAATGGTATATCCTTGCTAATTGTGCCTCGCACTTATCTGAACTCCCTTCTTGAAATTTAGTCTAAAAACTCAGACTAATCCGAAATTTGTTCATTGTATTTTATGCACAATCCAGTGGGCTATTTATAGTAGTCAAACCCTTTAATTAACTGACCTGACAGTGAAAGGTTGTGACTGTTCATGAGCCAACTTGTCTACTGTTTCTAGGCCGACTTGGTGAGACATATTGAATGAGTTGGTTGACAAGGTATTGAGGCATACCATCATTGAATTTTATTCATATACATGAATCTAATTAATACATTTATGACAATATGAAAAATCCATAAAAGAAATCAAGAAGAAGTCTTTGACCTATTGTTGAGCCTCAAATTTGTGCTTTCCTTCACCTCATTTTTACCTCATTTTCCCTTGTCCATTTCTATCTTAGACCCAATTGATCAATAAATATAGTTAAAATTACTTCTAGAATGATTTACATGACTGACTTGTTGAATTTTGTGATTTTTGCCATTGTTAAACATTTTGACCGGAACTAGCTGCAGAATGCAGACATTCCGTAGCTAACCGGCGATTCTGCAGCTGCCTTCATGTTTGAGTATGTGCCAGGTGGCCTCTTGAGAAAAACCGCATATGGGCATGATCCATGTCATATCTACATGGTTCGTTGCTCATCATGGAGGAAGAAATGAATTCTGGGTATGGTTTTGAACGTGGGGAACACATTTATGAAGGAAGACTTCTATTAGGACTGTCTCAGTCCAGATGTCTTTTCTCCTTCACGTAGCCACTTCAAAGAGTCCTAACATGATTCGGATAAGAAAAGACATTATTCCTAAATTTTTGTAATTATTGTTACGTGCATTTTCTTTATAAACTCTTGGGGAGACCGAGAGCTGTGTTAGAGATTTGATGTTAGATTTGCTGCTAG